>CM052457.1:47947749-47960658 GCA_028533085.1 Varecia variegata
ACACCCATCCCCTCCCCCCACCTCTGTTCAACACCCAATTGGTATCATTCCCAAATGTGCACCCAGGTGTTGATCAGGGAAACCAATTTTCTGGTGAGTACATGTGGTGCTTATTTTTCCATTCTTGGGATACTTCACTTAGTGTTGTTAATGAGTGTTCTATAAAAGTTGGCTGGGTGCCAGGCATGCATTATCTCATTCTTACAGAAAAACTACAAGATAGGAATTGCTCTTATCCATATTTTATAGATGAAAAAACTGAGGCTCTGAAAAACTGAGTAATTTGTTCAAGATTTTGACGTAATAAGTGGTAGATTCAAAACTCTGACCTAGGTCTGTTAGACTGAATCCTGTTTTGTTAATTACTGTGCTTTAATGTCAATGCTATACATTACACATTGAAAGATTTTTCTAAGGAAAACCATTTTTTTCCATAATTAAGTATAAAACTATAATGATGTGGGGGGGGAATATAACAATTTTGCCAGTTGTCCACAAGTTTTGTGCTCTGCCTTATAAATAATTATTCAAATATAGAGCAGATCAATGACAGTATATTTTTTATAATGGGAAATCTGTTAATTTGAAATTCATACCCATAACACTGCACAAAGCCATAAGCTTTTAAGATAATCAATGAAAATATAAAAGATAACAATATGATTACCAAATTAAATACAAGTGATTTGTCAAACTGAACTATTACCTGAAAGCTAGATACCAGTTTTTTGTTATTTCAAAATGAAACAGTTAGTATAACCACAGAAAAATTAAGTTGCCTTCCAGCTGAGTTTTGTTATGCTGTAGTGCCTAGTTTGGAATTAACCTTTGAGCTTTTGAAAAATTAATATATTATTAGAATATTGCTTATATTCACAAGTATGAAAATAAGATGTTTTCTTTAAAGGCATATAGATCAGTTTCAAATAATTAAGTTTGCTTGATGACCAGAGTATACTACGAGCATAAAACTAATTTCTTGGAACTCAGTAAGATTACAAAATGCAATAATGATCAGAGCCAATCTATAATGGATAAGTTTTCCCCCAATTCAACAGAAAATGTTGCCAACATACCATATAAAGCTACATCCACTTCAAAAATGTTCCTGATTGTATGATTCCAATTGTCTTTTTTTTGTTCTTTTCATTTTTCACCATAGAAAATTAAAATGATTTGGTTGATCTTTGTCCAAGTTTTTGAAATATGTTGTAATAAAGAAATAAAACATTATTTGACATGCTTTAAAATAATATGTCATACAATTAGAGATAAATCTATCTCAGCTGGGTTCTATGAGTACCAATAAAAACAGAAAAAATCAATTCATAAATGAAATATAGAAAATTTCATAGAGCCTGTTAATATAAAACTCATAATTAAATGCCATTTAATGACAGCCACGTTTGCTATATGTGTTTTAATTATACCCTTGGGGAAAGGTAACCTATTAAATTAGAAACTGTAACTAAAAAATGACATTCAGATTATATAATGAAAAAGTTCCTCACTTGTTTTATTTTCATGCTGAACACAATTAACAAAAATAAATCCAAGTAAGTAATAACAATGAAACTAAAGCAAACTCACCAAATAACAGGAAACGGAGAGTTAAGGGATGATCAGAAACCAAAGAAGTGTACATCAATATTATCTAGAAACCTTATACTTAACATTCTCATCAAATACCTCCTATTATCTAAGTAGGAATATCTTTACACTTTAATCAGAGATCTCTATATGCACTGTAATAAGTCCTTTGAAGTATGGCTAATTTTGTATACTGAAGCCTATTTTCCACTTTAACATTTTTTTGAGTTTTGGAATCCCTACAGTTCCTCCATTGATTGCAATAAACGTTTCTTCACTTGAGTAACAAGTTCTACTTTACTTTTTTTTTTATTTCAGCATATTATGGGGGTACAAAAGTTAAGCTTATGTATATTGCCCTTGCCCCCCCACCCCCGAATCAGAGCTTCAAGTGTGTCCATCCCCTAGACGGTGTGCATCACACTCATTATGTATGTATATGCCCATCCCCTCCCCCCACATCTGCCTGACACCTGATTAATGTTATTCCTAAATGAGCTCTTAGGTGATTACCAGTGAAACCAGTTTGATGGTGAATACACGTGGTGCTTATTTTTCCATTCTTGGGATACTTCACTTAGTAGGATGGGTTCCAGCTCTGTCCAGGAAAATACAAGAGGTGCTATATAACCATTGTTTCTTATAGCTGAGTAGTACTCCATGGTATACATGTACCACATTTTATTAATCCACTCATGTATTGATGGGCATTTGGGTTGTTTCCACATCTTTGCAATTGTGAATTGTGCTGCTATAAACATTCAGGGGCAGATGTCTTTGTTATAGAATGTCTTTTGTTCTTTTGGATAGATACCCAATAATGGGATTGCTGGATCAAATGGTAGGTCTACTTGTATCTGTTTAAGGTATCTCCATATTGCTTTCCACAGAGGTTGCACTAGTTTGCAGTCTCACCAGCAGTGTATTAGTGTTCCTCTCTCTCTGCATTCACGCCAACATTTATTGTTATGGGACTTTTTGATAAAGGCCATTCTCACTGGAGTTAAGTGATATCTCATTGTGGGTTTGATTTGCATTTCCCTGATGATTAGAGATGTTGAGCATTTTTTCATATGTTTGTTGGCCATTCTTCTGTCTTCTTTTGAAAAATTTCTATTCATGTCCTTTGCCCACTTTTTAATAGGGCTGTTTGATTTTTTCTTGCTGATTTTCCTGAGCTCTAAATGGATTCTAATTATCAGTCCTTTATTGTATGTGTAGCATGCGAAAATTTTTTCCTATTCTGTAGGTTGTCTGTTTACTCTCGTGACAGTTTCTTTGGCTGTGCAGAAGCTTTTTAATTTAATAAGGTCCCATTTATTTATTTTCATTGTTGCTGTGATTGCCTTTGGGGTCTTCATAAATTCTTTGCCTAGGCCAATGTCTATAAGAGTTTTTCCCACATTTTCTTCTAGAATTCTAATAGTTTCACACCTTAGGTTTAAGTCTGTTATCCACTGTGGTTTGATTTTTGTGAGAGATAAAAGGTGTGGGTCCTGTTTCAGACTTCTACATGTGGCTATCCAGTTTTCCCAGTACCATTTATTGAATAAGGATTCTTTTCCCCAGAGTATGTTTTTGTCTGCTTTGTCAAAGATTAGATGGCTATATGAGGATGGAATCCTCCCCAACACATTTTATGAAGCCAACATAACTCTGATACCAAAACCAGGAAAGGATGCAACAAAAAAATAAAAGTACAGACAAATATCCCTTATGAATATAGATTCAAAAATTCTCAATAAAATCCTGGCAAATTGAATCCAGGTGCTTATCAAGAAAATAATCCATCAAAGCAAGTGGGCTTCATCCCAGTGATGCAGGGATGATTCAACATACGCAAATTTATAAATGTGATTCACCACATAAATAGAAGCAAAAACAAAGACCATATGGTCCTCTCAATAGATGCAGAAAAAGCATTTGACAAAATTCAACACCCTTTTATGATAAGAACGCTTAACAAAATAGGCAGAGACGGGGCCTATCTAAAAGTGATACAAGCCATATATGACAAACCCACAGCCAACATCATACTGAATGGGGAAAAATTGAAAGCATTCCCATTTAGAACTGGAACCAGACTAGGTTGCCCACTGTCCCCACTGCTATTCAACATAGTGCTGGAAGTCCTTGCGAGAGCGAGCAATCAGGTAAGAGAGCAGAATCAAGGGTGTCCAAATAGGGACAGAAGAGGTCAAACTCTCATTCTTTGCTGATGATATGATATTATATATAGAAAACAGCAAGGATTCAACCTAGAGACTCCTGGAATTGATAAATGAATTCAGTAAAGTCTCAGGATACAAAAATCAATACACACAAATCAGAAGCATTCATATATGCCAATAACAGTCAAACGGAGAACCAAATTAAAGACTCAATACCCTTCACAATAGCAACAAAGAAAATAAAGTACTTAGGAATATATTTAACTAAGGAAGTAAAAGACCTCTACAAAGAGAACTATGAAACACTGAGAAAGGAAATTGCATAGCATGTAAACAGGTGAAAAACCATATCATGCTAGTGGATTGTAAGAATCAACATTTTTAAAATGTCTATACTATCCAAAGTGATCTACAGATTCAATGCAATCCCTATTAAATTACCAACATCATTTTTCACAGATACAGGAAAAATAATTTTACTCTTTGTATGGAACCAGAGAAGACCCTGTTTAGCAAAAGCAATTTCAGGAAATAGGAACAAAATGAGAGGTATGATTTTAGCAGACTTCAAACTGTACTACAAGGCTGTGGTTATTAAAACAGCTTGGTATTGGCACAAGAACAGGGACACAGGCCAGTGGAACAGAACTGAGAATCCAGATACTTTACTTTTTTTTTTCTTTTGGTAAGGTTATTTTGTGGCAACCGTTCTTGTGACCAGACTCTCCTCAATCAATTGGAGGTGCTAATTGATTCAGTTGTTGGGATGACACTGAGCAGGAGATCATTTTTCAATACATGTTTTTCATCAAATATATATGACTTTTAAATATTAAAAATAAGTCCACCAATGTGAAATATACACTTGTACCATTGCATTAAAAAATTTTTATTAAGAATTTAAATCCAGGGTATATGCTTTAAGATTGTACAGAGGATAAAGTCTAAATTTTATTAAAGCATAATTATTTTAACTGGCTCAATAGACTCTTCTTAGGTGTTGAGAAAGGCTAACATATACATGCAAATGCAATAAAACAAAAATTGTTTTGCTACCTAATTTTCAAAGCTATCTCATTGGGCTCCCTAGGTTCTGATGTGCTAATCGCACCTTGAAATGGCCACTTGTATTTTTGAAAATAGAGGTAAGTGCTGAATCTGGACACAATGAAACAAATATGCTAGGTAAAAGAGAGAATGCTGTTTGAAAATCTAGCCCCGTAATTGCCTATTAATCATGCTGAATATCATCCTCTTCTAAGAATGGTAAAAATAAACTGCCTAAAATCTCCCAATATAAAAATACAAATGGCATTTTTGTTACATTCTAGCAAGAGGAATCACGTCTGAAATGTTCTTGGCTTTCACAAAATAGAATTCTTGATAAATCAATGGCACCATGGATTGTGATCATTCAAAGGTCTTGTTGGTCCATGAAGATGGTAGGAAGCTGAACCATAGGTGGGATGATATAACTGGGTAATAGGGACTCAGAGGAGCACACCAGAGAATGACTCCTGTGATTTGACTTTCTAAGGTGTTTGTGAAGAGGCCTCTTTGCTCCAGACAGAGTTTTACTCTTACAGGAAGGGGCTTTTGGAGTCCTGATGATTGGGAGCAAACTAATCCCAAACTTTGGAGTCCATCTTGGGACACAGGACAGCCATTTGCATACCAGTTTACTGAGTCAAAGTTCACATTCTAGGGCTCCAAAGTCCTGTGGGTTGCGCTTGGCTGGAACGAAGCCAGATTCCTAGCTTCGTGCTGAAGGTGCTGGCTCCTTGAACTGCCAGAACCTGTGAATTAGCTCTGGGGCCGCACCAAGGTAAGCTAAGGCCAGAGGATCAGGAAAAACAGGGTAGCTTCTGCTAGTGGCAGAAAGCTGCAGCTGGGTTTGCCCAAGGCCCTACACAGCCCCTCTCTCCCAAAATCACCGCGGGGACTTGGGGCAGGAGAGGGCGATGATAATGATGGCAGAGGGTTTAAAATTCCTTATTTTCTGATCCCTGAGCAGTGGTCTTGGAGTGTCACTGTAGCGCTAGAGATTGGCAGCTGGCTCCATCTTTAATGTAATCTAAGTCTTGATTGCTTCATCTGGATAATGGCAGAATGAAATTACTTATCTCTGTACTATCTACTGTTGTTGCTGTGAGGATTAAGATAATTCATATAAAGAATTAACACGTAGCAAACTTCAAAAAAATATGGCAGTGGTTCTTGTTAGAGGCCCTGCACCTAGGACTGCTGTCTCCCCAGAATGCTGCCAAGATCCTCTAAACCATGAGAAGACAAGCCCTTGTTCTTTTTTGGGGGGGGGATGCTTCCCCAGATCCGGTTTAGTGTGAGCCACTGAGAGTTGTGTGCACCTGCTAATGTCATGAGAAAAGATGGGAGCCTCTTTGGAATGTCAAAATTTGTCCCCAGTAGATCGCCACCACAGGGTATACTCAGGCAGCATACACCCAATGCTTCATAGGTATGCGTTCTGAGTTGGGTTTCTGACAAACATTTGTCCCCTGGCTAACTACCTGATTCTTAAGAGTGTCAGGAGCTTGGTTTCTCAGAAGCCCTCAACCCTAACGCTAGAAATGAAGGATAAACTGGCTATGAAGGGGCCTGAAACGGAGCATTACAAAACTCACAGGGGGCAACTGAGGGAGGGAGGGAGGAGGACGCAGGTCTCCGGAGTTGCCTGGTTGGGACTGTTGATAGGCTCCAGGGGGTGGCGACCCTGCCACCTCCGGGTCGTGGCCGCACTGGCACTCAGCCCCCCTTACCACATACACATGCACAGAGACATAAAAAGGGAGTGACCAACCTGAGCTTGGAGAAGATGTTTTGTTGTGAGAGTCAGTGGCGCGCTCCCCAGTGCGTGCTGCTCACCAGCACGTAAAACTCTTTCATTCATAAATAATTGTCATTCGCATTACTGCAGAAGAAAAAAAAGTTACAAATTCCTTTGTTTTGCTTGAGAAGTGATCCGATTTGGCTGGTAATTGCCTGCCTGATCAAGAGCCATTTCCTTCATGGTTAACCAAACATCAACTCGATTCAGTCGGGACCGTTTTAAATATCACCAAAAGTGAATAGCCCTAATTACGACAGGAAACATATTTCCCTACATGAAACGAGGACCAGAAACAGATTTGTCGGTGTTTCAAAATGCCATGTCGTTCTATGGATGGAGTCGCATGCTGTTCTTATTTGGGACCCCCTCCCCCAACACAAACACACACTCGCTCTCTCCTCTCTCTTCTTTTAGTGGATGTAGAAGGACTCTTGGAAAAAATCCTATTTCTGAATTCTCTTCAAACATGGCTGGGACCTGTTTACTACATTCATATCTTTGAGCTTAGAAATCGAAATAAAATGAAAGGGAAAGTCATAAACGAAAAATAAAATCCCTCTTTTACTTTTCTTGAAAGAAGGGAAAATATTCCTCAGAAAATGACTTTATAAAGAGCATAGTCCTCTTTAGACATTTATGACTTTCACAGTAAATAGTCAAGAAAAACTTTAGATTTATGCGTGGTCGACTGTGAGTTGGAAATCTCAGGAACTGAGGAATTCATTTACAGACCCTTCACGAATCTCACCCTCACAATTTAGCATTAGACGTCGATAAGCAACGTGTGGCTCTCCTTAGCTTCTGGTTTCCCAGGGAGGGTCCGCGCAAACGTTACCCGGTTCAGGGGCTTCTTTCGGGAGGACCCTAGTTCTTCCAGGTTACCCATGATGCCACAGTGCGGTTGCCCAATGCCAGTGGATGGGGTTTCCTGCATTACTTGAAAGGTAAGGCGCTAAGACAGAAAAACAAAACAAAACAAAATAACACAAAACAAAACTCGAGCGTTCCTCCAATTAAACTGCACGGATCCAAAATCTGTTTTCTTGGGGAGCCTCTCCACTCAAGGAGCAATAAAAGCATTGATTTTTCACGTCCTTATGGGTCATTGGGTCCTGATAAAGTCTTCCAGCTTAGGGCCTTAGCCTTTTTCAATTCTCTCTGAGCTGCCCTGGGGAAATAAATCAAGTAAAAATCAAACATGTTCCATGCTGCATCAGAAAATTCTGTCAGCCAAGGCATTTCCGGGATTCTCCATGGATTAAAAAAAATATGCCTTGTATCTTTCCTTTGGGAGGTATAAAGTCTGGATATGTGGTGTGTAGGGACTGGAAAAGGGACTGTGGCCGCTGAGAACCTCTGCGCTGCCTGGACCACCTGCTTGGAGTCCCTGAGGCTGAATAGGTGGCTTGATGGGCAGTCAGGAAGCACAGCAGACCTGGAGCTGGGCTTCTTAGACCGAGCTGCTGAGCTGTCGTTGACTGAGGACTGAAAAGGGTTTTCCAACTACTAGTGCTCATGCTGGGGATGGAGGTGGACACATTAGACTTGTAAAGGCAATCCACTCCTGCTTCGGAGGGATTTTTTTTCCCAAGTGTGTTAGCTTATAGCTCACAGCAGAGTGCAGGGAAGTGCGTTAGACCTAAAGGAGGTATGGCTGCACAGAGAGGCTGAGGGAGGATGCTGGGTGCTGCAACTTTGAGGCCCTGAAGGCCAAAATCACAGACTGTCATTGCATTGTGCCTTCATGGCCAGCCTTGAGTAAAAACAGTTTTTCTGCATAGGAGAATGTGCGGCCAGGGTCTAACCCAGGAAGTAGCAAGTACCTCTCCAACCCTCCCACCAATGCCAGCCAGAACTCCACCTTCTCTTGTGCTCTGGCTCCAGGCCACTCTCCTCTGGGATCTTAAGAAGAGCTGAAGGTGGCTTCTACAGAGCAAATGGACTCAGCCTGAGACTCGACTTTAAGACTACTTGCATGGCCTGGCCTCTTGACATTACAAAGCACCTCTTCTTGCCTCCCAGGTAAAAGCCCCTGCCTTACTGGCCAGGCTATGTGTTTTCTTTGGAAGCCTCAGATGCAAGGATTCTCCTCAGCCTCTTAGCTATTACTAGGCAAGTCAGTAACATCAGGAAAGTCCAGCTGAAGTCATAATTATTGGTTTCATCTTCCATCAACTGGGGGCTTTGTGACAGAGATCCTGAAATCACTCCTTCTAGGGGATGGGACTGGAAGTCTAACGTTAGTGCTCCTTAAAATGAATGAAGGCCGGACTTGCCCTGTCAGTTGAGAGTATGGTGTGATACCTGAAGAACCCAACTATAGTCCCTCTCCTAGGCAGGACACTGCCAGAAGGCCCCCAGGTCCAGAAAACTACGTGGCAGGATACACAGAGTTTAGAGAGATAGGGAGGGAAGAGATGTGTGTGCCTCACTGAAGGTGAGGAATGTGGCCAACATTGAAGCCACACCGAGCTAAGTGTCAGGTGTGTAGCTCTGAGAGGTGGCTCTGAGAGGTGAGCAGTGATGCTTTCTCCCCAGGCTTTTCCCTAAAGAGCTCTAGATCACTGATCCATAAGGATTTTTGAGTCCTCCTTGCACTCACTTGACTTCAGGAAGAGGCCCGAAGCTCCAAAGCGTGGGCATTAGAGTGGGGGTGTGAGGAACAGCAGGATGTTCTGAAAGACATCCTCTTTTACTTATTCCTGTATTTTTGCACCAGAGCTTGAGTTCAGACATTGCAACACACACACATACCACACACACCTGTCTTCAAGCTAGAGAAGGAGACTACAGAAAGCACCTGGCAGTGAAAGGGATATCAAGGAGGTTGCTGTATGATGGTATGGTTGCTTTGGTCCAACTCCCTCCCCTCCAAGGAGGCCTTGCAGTGTTATTGGAGGAGGAAAGGGAGAAATAAGAAGTAGAGGAGGAGAGAGAGGGAGAGAGGAAGAGTAGATAAAACAGAAAAAGAGACAAAGAAGGATACAGAGGAAGAGAAGAGAGTGCCAAAGAGAGAGACAGAAATTGAGAGACAGAAACAGAGACAAATTCAAGTACAGTAACAGAAAGAGACAAAGAGAGACAAAAAGAAAGAGACACATAGAACCACACAGACATGGAGAGAGAGGCAGTGAGGGGTTGAGGTGAGGTGCAGAGACCCAATGATTCTTCTATTAGCAGATGGTGGCTCCATAGCAGCAGGACTGAGGCTGAATTGTTGATTCTGGAAAACTTGAGGAAATATACTGGAATCTCCTTCAAAGGAAAATCCTCAGCTCAAGCCTTCTGTAATGCCCTGGGGAGTCCAAATATTTTATGGTGGCTCCAGTTTATCAATACATCACCTAGAAGAAAAATGAACAATGTATCCATGATAGATAAACTCACTGTCACATAAATAATCCAGTCAAGACTGACTTTTGAACCTTTCTGATGCCATAATGAAATGATGGAAAAGGGAGGGTGGCACTTCTGTTAAAAAAATCACCCTTAAGAAAAATTCTTCTTATCAGTCTCTCTATGAATGTCCTCATACATATTTACTTAAAAATAGACACCTGTAGTCAATTTCACAGCAAACCCAAACACATAAGTTAATGCCTATTGTAAAAAATTTCTTATAGCCACAAAAGCTTATTAAAACATTAAGAGGCACTCCAGACAAGGAGACAAGGAGGATGTCTCTTAGACAAGGAGAAAGAGGGAGGAGGATATATGCATGTCAGTAAAAATGACTGATGTTTTAAGCCTGCCAAAATGGAAAATAGTGATTAGATTTTAGTTTAGGCTACAGTTTTCAGAATTTATATCCTTATAATTAAAGACCAGAATCACAATCTGAGAATGGAAATCAATTGTGAAGACTGAAACCAAGTACTTTAGTATTATTTAAAATATTAGCACATTGAACCCCTAATCCAGTTATTTGTCAAAGGTCACTTGCATTATTATTGCCTTGAAAAACTTTAATCATCACTTTCCATGAGCAATACACATACATATGATTTAAATGATTCTGGATTTACAATCATAAAATATAAAAAAATAGATATGTGTTCCAACTTTCTGTCAACCTTTTTACCTCTGTCATGTGAGTATGTCAAGTTTTAGGCTGGGGATAAAAATTGGAAGTTAGACAAGTAGCAATTATTTAACCGGCTTCACTGACATGATTTAATCAGTCCCCTAAATGAGTAGTGACCAGAATGAGTTATCTTCAGGATATGCATCATGATCCTGTGAACCCAGTCCGGGCATTCTATCTGCCAACACATGTAACCATTGATTTTGCTCTTCCTTCTTCCACTCCTTCTCTTCTAGGAATTAAAACATGGTTAGTTCAGATAGCTAGTTCTTTGTTGTTTTCAGTGGTTCCTTTTGTATCTTTCCTTATTTATCTTTAGTGCTTCATTGTTAAAGCATGCCCTCTTTCCCCTTGGAGAATTGATCAGGGTGTCTTATCTCTATAAATGTTTAAGGAGCAGCTTTTTGTCTAGCAATGTTAACGTAGGAACCCTGGGAAGGAGACAGTGGATGATGGCAGGCATAAATTGACTTTAAGCATAGGCAGTGTAGGTGTTTGCCTACATTTGGTCTTTTGATAGATTTAGGGAAAATCCCTCAGCCTACTATGAAATATTTTCCACTATCAGTATTTCTGTGGATGTTAGGGATCATGCCCTGGGCATGATGGGATAGGGTGCCAAAGTAAGGAAGGGAAATATATATTGTAAATACCCAGGAGGAAGTAAATAGTAAATAGATGGGCATGAGTTTTAGTGAACCCAGTCTATGGATCTCAGGATGATTTCCTTCTTAGTGGCAGGATCTGCTTCTCTTGGGCTCCTGGATGCCCAGATTAGACAGAGCCATAGGACAATGGCCCACAGATCTGATGTCAGGGTTTTGACCGTGTTGATTACATGTAGTATCATTTGATGAGAAATTATGTGGGGGCGGGGGAAGAGGATATAAAAGCAGGCCTTTTCCTGGTTTTATAGAGATAAAATGATTCTTCATAAATAGAATTTTTCCAATAATTTATTGATGCAATAAACTTGGCATATCCCTGTTCAAGTGATCTATGCTGGTGATATTTTGCTACATGTCTGGATTAGTTATTTTAAAATTATTGAACTGGTTCCTGTAGTCATTTCTCATATCCTAGCCCACTTTTTGGGGGGCTGATATATAAAGTATATTGGAGGTAACTCTGACTCTTATCTTCATAAAAGAAAATGGTAGTATGAAAGACAAAGAAAGGGAAGATTGGGGGTAAAGGAAGTAAAGGAAATGTGTAAGGCATAATACCAAAGTTAAAATTACCTAGCATTAAAATTCACATACCACAAACTCAAGCCATGAAGAATTATTTCCAGCAATCCTGATTGAGCCTTCAGTTAATATATGACTGCGCAAGTGCCAACAGAGCACCAGAGAGATGACATAGGAAAGGACTAGGTTTGACTCAAGCTCGATGTTTTAATGGTGAGTGTTTGAGGATTGAAAGATGCAAGACACATTTACAATTATTTATTATTTACACTGTGCCAGGCAATCAAAGGCAGCTGAAAGGTGGCTATATGATGCCTATTCCGACAGTTATTCAGATCACTATAAGGTAGGGCAACATCTTGACTTATTCTTTTTATTATTGTTTTTCTTTTATTCATTTACTCTGCCCAAAATTAGCCAATGACAAAATTGTCCTCATAATTCTGGGGGCAAAGCTCCTAGATCTGAATTTTTTTTTATTCTACCAACCTTAAGTTATGAATTGAGTGGAAAAATAGGAAATAATCACTGTATGTCTTTCATATACTTCAGTGAGAATGAAAAATATAACAAATCCAAGTCTAGTGTTGTAATTATTGTCATAGGAAGGCCTTCACCATTTGATAGCAGTATGAACACATGATTAAATTCAATGGAATAAATTTTACTTCAGCTAATGTTTTGGCAAGCATAAGCATCTAGCTTCCAATCCTCCCCATGAGAAGAACACAGTGAGCACAGATAAGAATTTTTCTCTCTACTCTTTCTTCCTCCACTCTACCTAGGACTAGAGTGACTAAGTTTGATATGGATAACTCAATTGTTAGATATATAAAAGGACAGACTACTTGAAAGATTACATTGAATTAAGCTAACAAGAATTTGAGGGATTCAGTGTGAGAATTACTTTAATATTAATTAGACCTATTCCCTCAATTTCCTGGAGAATACAGCTATGTGTTAGGGGCCTGTCATTAACAAATTTTTGTCTAATTATATAAGAACATGCACTTACATTGCATTGGT
>CM052457.1:47960758-48031361 GCA_028533085.1 Varecia variegata
AAGTCTGTCTTCCTACTTGCTGTACTGCTTATTCCTATTTATTATCATAGTCCTAAGAATTTGTATAGAAAGTCAAATTTGCTTTTGGGGTTTACAATTCTAAAAGAGTTGATAGCATATAATTTTGCTATTCACATAACCTGTACTATTGAAGAAGGAGGAAGAAGAGGAAAGAAGGAAGAACTAGAAGAAGATGATCTTCCAAATTTTTATCAAGATGAGTGTATTTATCAGGATTCGTTTGTCTGCAAGTTATAGAAGCTCAGCTGAAACTCACTTAGGCAAGCAAAGATGATTTATTTCTTCATGTAACTTAGCTAGTTTAGCCAAAGTTGAATTCAGGTACTCAAATGATGTCATGAGGAAGCTGACTCTGCATTTCTTGACTCTGCTTTCCTGGGGGTTCATTCTAGGGAGACCTTTCCCAAGTAATGGCAAAAAATGCTCAACAGTAACTTATTTCAGATTCACATTCTATAAGCTTGCAACTATGTCCAAATATGTTAACCATGGGGAGTGAGCATCAACAGAGAAAAAGAAGAATAACAATTGGAGTTAACAATCTCTATCATGAAGTAGCTTGTGTTTCTGCCAAAGGGGGACATTAAGTGTATCTAAGCAGTCTCAAAGCATTTTTTAAAAATTTTATTTTATTTATACTTTATATATACACACATACATATATATTGCCATACATATGAAATATTAATTGTTTTATTTCATTTGTTTTATTCCTTCTCTTATAAATTAAAAATAGGCATTAGAATCCCTCCATATGGGTTTGGCATCAATCCTTTAGTTTGTAAGAACTGCAAAGCACAGGAGATTTCTTCTCCTGCAGGCAGACTTAGTACCTTTCAAACATAAATTTTTCTTCGAACAACCCATATTGCCCATATAGAAAGCTAGACAGACCATGAATCATTGTTCTTCACATATCATAAGTTTCTGAGAAATGTAGCATTTTCAGATACTTTAGCTTAATTCTGAATATCTATTCCCATGCACATACACTTCACCAGAAGCAATATATTCAGGGCTCACTTTGTTTTGTGTGTATGTTAATACACATACCCATTTATAGCCATTAATAAAATATTGGGATTTTTATTAGAGATACAAATTGTTTTCTATATCCTTAAAACAGGTTTAGATTGCATATTCAACAAAAGCTCTAATAAACCATATATTCTTTAAGGCATATCTATCTCTTGTCTATCCCTACAGATACCGGATAGATTTGATTTATGTTGACCACAAATTCATTTTTCCCTTAAGTGATAAATTCTCACTGTGTGTGCAGTTGAAACTTTTTTGGGCAATTAAAAACCAACATTTTACTGTAAGGATTTTCGACTTTTCAATTTTTTTTAATATTCTTCTTTCTATTGTGGGCACCTGTGGATTCCAGAGCCTCTCTCCACATGTTCTAGTGCCCCTCCATGGGTTGAACAGTCTCTTATTAAGGTTTATGGGTGTTTCTGGATGAAACATAGAGATTGCCCCAAAGAGACTTCTAAGTATGGAGAATGAATTGCTAGCCTTAGTGTATGTTCCTTAGGTCCCTAGTACCTGCAACCCAGTGCTTTAACAGCTAAACAGATGGCAAAGTTGGTTCTGAGATAATGTGATTTTTTTTTCCCAGATACAAGTTAACAGGAATTAACTACACCTTAGTTCAGCACATATTAGGAAGAGCTCAGCTACATTTTTCCTGTCATTAGATAGATACTGAAATGGGAATGGTAAACATTTAGATTAAAAATATAAAAAAGTTCTGGATGACTAAATTTCATGCATGTAATAAATATTAAGGAAGAAGTTTCTTCTGAGAAAGGAACTTATATCCCAAGATATGCTATATTTTTGATTTAGAAAATCACATAATATATTAGATAGTCTGAAATACTAGAACAGATACTACAACAAACCTCTTTTGCCTTATTTTTACAGAAATTTGGGGTTTTGTTTGTTTTTACAAAAACTGCCAGGCAAAGCCTTCTGTCACTATACAAGATAGTGTCCTTTTAGCAATAAAGGGAGCCATAGTTCAAAGGCAAGAAAACACCCATATTAGGAGACACTAATGCAAATACTACATGGTGATTAACACTCTAAAATTAACAAATGAACTCTTGACTTCCTGTTTCTGAGGTGTCTTTTAGCTAAGAATATGCAGTGGATAAAAAGTATACCTTCTGAGTAAGAGGAAGTGGACAAATACTCTCCTCCCCCTTTAATGGCTGCAAAAAGAAACATATGCTCATAGAGATGTGGCAACGATCACATTCAGACCTGGCTGGTTTCCAGCCCCAGTGCCTTGTACACTGGAATTGGCCTTACCCTGTGAGCATCATTTCGCTCTACCTCTCTAGGATAGGGATAGTGCCTTTTCCAGTTATGTATGTTGAGCAGTGGATAATTAATTATTGAACCAAACCTTTCAGAAGCATTCAAGCTATAACTACCCCTTTGCCATACTGAGATTACTAGAGGGTTTAAAGCCATATGCAGTTGCCTAAAGCTCTCCCATTGCTGACTGCCTCACTACCACCACCATCACAAGGAAAATCTAGGCAGGGAACACTTGTAGCTGAAATAAAAGGTCACATAGTCTTTTATTCTCAAACTCCAGACTTGGATTGGCTTTAAATGCCCTTTAAATAAACATGTTAGAGGAGAACAGGAGAACCTTTCTGGAAATGTCCAAGTGTCATTAAGATGCAGTCTGCAAAAGTCCAACAGCACTTGATTTCTTATTTCTGATGAAAAGGGGGTGACCAAATCACATGCACACAGGCAGACATTTCACATTTGCATGCATAAACATGCACCTTAGAGGTGGTAGTCAAGTCTCTTCCTGACAAAGAATAGCTTTATCCCTTTTAAGGAAAAGTAAAACCCAGCCCAAAAAGATATTCAAGTAGACACTGGAATCAATTATTTATTCCCAACATTTTGAAGTGTGCACATCCTTATGTGCAAAGTCCCTGTTGTTGCCCTGTTGGTGGCCCTGGAGTCCTTAGGCTGTGTTTGCTGATTAAGTCCCCTGTCACAGCAAAAAAAGAGGACATGTGAGGAAATGTTGGACTCCAGCAGAGGCCAGGCTTGAAGGCCCAAGTTTTCTCTGATGTTTGACAGTGGTATCTGAGACTCTCCTGCCTGCCCTAGCCTGAACCTTCCTAACAGGAGAGAGAGGACAAACTGGCACAATGGTCCACCCTGCTGCAGAGCCAACCGGTCCAGAAAAACTTGCACTCCTGTTTCCCCAGTGCCTTCACTGGAGAGCAAAACATGCAGACACACTTCTCTGGATGTGGTTAAATAATATTTGCACTTTTGTTGGAAAAGTGGCCCCTCCTGGGCAATTATTTCGCACGTCTTTGAGTTTTGCAATTTAATGTAAAACAGTAACCTTGTGTCTCCCTCTCCTCCTACCTAGCCTATCTGGAGCCCCTTTCCAACCAGTCCCCACCCCCTCCTCCCTGCCAGACTCTGAAGTGTCACTCACAGTGTTTTTTTATGTTTCCAACAGTTTCCAAAACAAACAGTGGAGACTGTGACCAGTAGGGTATTCACTCAGTCAGATGCAACAGTATCTCCCAATCCCAGCGGCCTGAGCCGCAATTGGCGGCAGGTCAGCTCCCTAAAAAGGCCCGCGCTTGCCAATCTCTGTGCTCTGCCAGGTCCTGGAATCAGGGATTTGAAGACTGATGGTCCACACATGTCCACTGGGAGGGAGAAGGCCGCAAAAGGAAGGGGGACTAGACTCTGGAGGACTTAGACTCCAGTTTGATTTTCCTCTCCTATCATTTTGTCTATTCAAAGAAAAAAAAATATGTATATATAAAAATTACACACGCACACACACAGACATACAGAGAATTTTTTTCTTTGAATACAGATCCAGAAATTGTTTTTCGGATTTGGGTTCTCCTCCCGTCCCCCTTTCCCTCCCTCGTGCCCCTCTGTACCCTCCCTCTCTCTCCCTCCCTCCCTAACCTGGATCAGGTTGAAACTTTGCTGCGCAAATTCCCTTCCTCCCCTGCAGGGATGGCTCTGAGCTCTCGGGCGCACGCCTTCTCTGTGGAAGCCTTGGTGGGGAGACCCAACAAAAGAAAACTGCACAACTCAAGAGAGAAGGCGCAGCCTGAGCTGCAGGAGAAAGAGGGAAGAGAAGAAGAGGAGGAGAGAAGGAGCGGCGCTGAAAGGAAAAGCGAACAGCCCAGTAAGTACCCCCAATCCCCTGAGCCCACCGCCTGCGATGGCTGGATCAGCATTTCACCCTTGGCTCGCTGCACTGCGGAAAGGCGGCTAGCCCTACCCCCAAACCATCCTGGCCCAGCCCGGACAACAGCACTGGGGGCCGCGGGACACCTCGGCCACCTGGCTGTAGGGGAAGCTTCAGTGCCTCCGAATCTCGCCTGGAGTACTGCGGTTCCTTTGTGGTGAAGGGTAGGGTCCCTAAGTGCTTGTGGAGAAGTGAGGCTCACCCCCGCCCGCGTCCCACCCCCCCCCACAAAGCCCTGAGAGCCAGAGGGTAGCTTCGCTGTACATCGTGGTTGGAAGCAGCACTGGTGCCCAGATGCTGTGGAGATCCAGCCTCGGATATGAATGTCTCCGGGAGAGTCAGGATGGACAAATCCAAAAACAATACAAAACAAAACCTAGGCGGGGGAAGTCGCACCTTTCATGGGGCACAACCTTTGTCCCTCTCTCTCCATTAACAGACCGAAGAGGGTGTTATGGGGAACTTAGTGATACGCCCACAGGGTTCCTGGGGAAGGAGTAAGGCTCGCATGCTCCAACATAGGCACCAGCGAGAAGAGGGTACGTGAACTGCGAAGCTCTCCCAAACTCTGGACGTCTCTGTGTCCAGCAGAAAAGCAACCAAAGACAGAGCCCTCAACAACTGCTTTCTCTGGCGGCGGCGGCGGCGGCGGCGGCGGCGGCGGCGGCGGCGGCGACTGCAACGGCAGCAGCAGCGAAAATCTGGAAGAGAAAGAGGTTATTCAAGCAGAGCTTCAAGGATCCGAGCTGTGGAAGAGATTCCATGACATCGGGACTGAGATGATCATTACCAAGGCGGGCAGGTCAGGTTCTGCCCAAGCTGTTCACAAGGGTCACATACAGTAGGCACTTAATGTACCCCTCTGGTAAGATGTGGAGTCTCCAGTTTTATGCTCTAGTACTCCTCCACCCCTTCCGCCCAACTAGCTGGCATACATTAGAAAGCCATGGCCCCTCAATGTTTCGGGCTAAGAGGCACCTAGCCCCATATAAGTGGCTCATTCTTCCTTTCCTGTACACGACTCCAAGAACTCACTCCCCCTGTTCCTGCCGGTATAGAGTAGGACAAAAATTAGAACTTCCCAGGCAGGTTCCAGGTGCTACCCCCACATCTTAGACTGTAGCCAAGCCTTTCAGTTAAAGCCTCACAGACATCAGTGGACAATATCGCATCTGAAAGGCCTTGATGCCCACCGTCCTAGCCCAGGCCACTTTGAGGGGGGCCTTTGACATGACTACCTTTTGGCATGGGGCAGCCCCTTCACGGCAGGCAGCTGGGTGATTTTTTTTGTATGTGTGAATCTTTCTAATTTCAGTCTTTCCCCAATCTGCCTCAAAGAAAATACAGCTGAAAACTCAGGGAAGGGGGGCAAATTTTTCTTTCCAACTTTCTCTTCTGTAGCTTTTTATTTTGGTGTGTGTGTGGAGGGGTGGGGGCAGAGAATGGACAAAGCCTTGTGGTAAGGATATTCTGCTCGACTCAGAAATACAGGACTTGTTCAAGCAAGCATACAGCCAACAATCTTTACTCACGTAGCAAATGCCATTCCCCGAACCTTCTCTTTTTGTTGGAGTCAGCATTTGTCCACCACCACCAACCCCCATCCCCTTCCAAACATCTCTAAAGGCTGTTGGGTTAGTCCCTATTTTCTTTCCCACAGGCGGATGTTCCCCTCTGTTCGGGTCAAAGTGAAAGGGTTGGACCCAGGGAAGCAGTACTGTGTGGCCATCGACGTGGTGCCAGTGGATTCCAAACGCTATAGGTAACTGGGCCCATAGGATGGTACTTCCAGGCCCAGGCTGGGGTCTGATATTCAGATTTTCAGACTTGCAACCTGACAGCACTATTTTGAAAACTCTAACGTGGGTGGTGGGGTGGGAATTGCTCTCCTGTAGGCTTAGGGAGTTGAATTTTCTCATAAAATTGGGGTTCAGAGTGAAGGAAATGCAGACTTATTCCTTTCTCCATCTCCCTCTCCTCCTGGAATGCGGGCATCAATTAGAGCTTCAGTGTAGCCTTTCACCTACCCACTGCTTTGGCCTTGGCTGTATAAACTGTGAGAATGTGGGCTCCTGTGGCCAGGAAGGAAGCAGTTTGAAGGAATTTGGGGAGAAATGTTTGAGGCTCCATGTGAACCAGGACTTCTGGAGATGTACTGGGGTCTGGGCTGAGTTGCTTTGGCAGCAGGAGCCCAGAAGGATGACGTGATTTGCCACCCAACATCAGTCTAGTGGTTATTGTGCCTAGGCCTATCTTCACCCTTCTTTAGTCTTTGGCCTGAAGCAGTGGTGGAGTCCCAGAGGGCACAAGAACTCTTTCCTCTTTATATAAGCCCTCAATTTAGAGCAAGCTAAAAGTGGCCCAATTGTTCTAGCTCTTTGACTCAGGGGCTTGGGATAAGAGTGGGGTTCGAGAGCTGCCCACACACGGGCTGTGACTGACCCACCCAGTGGTGGATTACCTGGTTTCCTAAGGAGGGAGTCTGCCTTGCGCCCATTGCTGGTTTTGAGGGCAAGAAGAAGGCGCAGCTCATGAGCCTGCTGGGGCTGCGGCCTGGAAACAGCAGAACAAGCTGTTTGCTTCTTGAGTTGCAGCTGTCTTGGGAATTCTGCGCACAACTGAGGTTGAGAGTGGAAATTGGAAAAATCAGAAAATCAGCCCGGGACAGCAAGGGGCAGGGTTCCTAGGGTTTTCTGCATGTGAAGCCTATTGGTGAAAAAACTTTCAGGACCACTGGTGACAGTGAGCTGGACAGAAACCCTCTCTAGCCCTCCACTTCTTCCCCGACACTTCACGCCCGCTAGTGGATTTTCCTGGCATCTCTGCATGGTAAAACAAGTTAGATCAATTTCTGTTGTGGTTTTTGTGAGGAAATACAAACCAGACTCAGAAATCCCATTACGTTTTATTTGCCCTGGCTCTTCATTGCCTTTTGATGACATATGCTTATTTACAGTTTGTTTTCTCCCCCTGAACGCTCTTTGGAAATCAAGTTGGATCTTCTGCTACTTGCCTTTGGGATCAGCAGGCTAACCTTGGGCGAAGCCCTTAGGATGCGAATCCTGCAGCCTGCCTCCCATGCTCCTGGCTTTGGCCTGCTGTGCCTAATGACACAACTCACACCTTTTCAGGTACGTGTATCACAGCTCGCAGTGGATGGTAGCTGGGAATACAGACCACTCGTGCATCGCTCCCAGATTCTATGTCCACCCGGACTCGCCCTGCTCTGGGGAGACCTGGATGCGGCAGATCATCAGCTTTGATCGTGTGAAACTCACCAACAATGAGATGGACGACAAAGGCCACGTACGTGAGCGCAGTACTTTGCTCTGAGGAGGGAGGTGCCAAGGCTGCCTGCCGCCCACTAATCTCCCTAGAGAGGCCAAGGAGGCTTCTCCCAGATGCAGTGTTGTGCTCTTTAGGAACTGTCCAAGCTCTTGCAGCTCTTGTACCTGTGAGTAAAGTAGCCGACTTACAGCTCCTGAAACCTTTGTTTGGCATCAGAGAATGCTGGCCATTGGGGATGGTGAGCACTGGGAGTTTGAGGACCAAAAGAAACCTGTTTAAGCCAGAATGCCTGGTCTGGGAGAGATGGAGGGAATGGTTCACCAGGATTTCAGGCAGTCACCTTGGGCTCTGATTGCCTTCCCTAGGCCACGCAGTAGGATGGGCACCTTCTTTGTGGTGTGGTGTGGTGGGAGGATGCAAGCAGGGAATCCAAGAATGCTGCCTGGAATTCTCTCCCACAACTCGCCCCTATGGAAAGCCTTTTCAGGTCGAGTTGGTCTTGCACTTTCTTCCTAGGTGCTCCCCTGCTTCTGCCCTGCCTGGCCTGGCATTGTGCCAGTCAAAAAAGGAGAGAGGGAAACTCCTGCGATTAGGAGATAGGGAATGTCAGAAGGTTGTCCACCATGTCCAGGCTTAGCAGTTACTGCCAAGGAAACCCATGGCAGACTGTCAGATCTTGGTGACACTTCTACATCAGATGGTCACTCACATTTGGAAGCAGAGAAGGGCCCTGTATGGAAATGGAATCACTGCTGCCAGATGCTGCTGAGATGCCTTTCTCTAGAAAAAACTTTAGCACTGAGGGCCTCTGTTGGGGGACAAATAGCACAACAAAGGCCTTTGTGTGTGGCTACCTGAGCTTCCTTCCCCTTTAGCCTCACCTTTGTCTTTGTGTTTGCCTGTGTTGGGGGTCCTCATGAGAGAAAACCAGTTTTTCTGACAGTATTTGACCATTTCTCCTCCAGATCATTCTGCAGTCCATGCATAAGTACAAACCCCGCGTGCATGTGATAGAGCAAGACAGCAGGGTTGACCTGTCCTGGATTCAGTCGTTGCCCACTGAAGGAGTTAAAACGTTCTCCTTTAAAGAAACTGAATTCACCACGGTAACAGCTTACCAAAACCAGCAGGTAAAGCTGGCCAGGTCCCAGGCAAATGGGAATGGCCCCAGAGGGACCTTGGAATAGAGGCTAACTGCACTCTATAGATTGTATTTTCCACAATTGAAAAAAAAAATCATAGTTTTATTGCATTGTCATCAAGGCAAATTTGATAATGAATTATGTGAATCTTGTGTGAGAAAGGAGAGCAGAAGAAAGGGAGCCAGGAGATAAAGGAGCTAACCATTCCAAATTTGGCTTAGCAATATGCTTACATTTATTTAAACTGTCATGTTATACATTGCAAAGTCTTTTGTGGTTGTAACTACTGGTAATTTTGTTGCTACTGAGAACAATGAATTTATCTTTCTCTCTCTTTGAATCCATAGATTACCAAACTAAAAATAGACAGAAATCCTTTTGCTAAAGGATTTAGAGATCCTGGAAGAAACAGGTAAGCAACATAACAATGACATCTAAAATTCATACAGCCCTTTCACAAGTATTAAAGATAAGGAAACTGTGGCTCAGAGACTCAGAAGATCTAAATTTTCTAACTAGTAAGTGGTAGGAAAGAAACCCAGATGTTTTGTCTCCAAAACCTTGTCTCTTCCCACACTTTACCTTACCCACTTTCAAGATATTGCTTATTTTAGAACCTGGGTTTGATTGAATTTTATTCAGAAGTCTATCTATAAAGGAAAAATATTTCAAATATATAACAAAATCACTCAAGAGTTTATGAAAATCATTTTTGGAAATTGCATTCCGGGGTTGCTGAAAGTTGAATCTCTTTTCTAGGGGTGTATTGGATGGGCTTTTAGAGACATACCCGTGGAGGCCTTCTCTCACTCTGGATTTTAAAACCTTTGGTGCAGACACACAAAGTAAGAAAACTTGTAATCTTAAGTTTTATTTTTAAACATTAATGAAATAACAACAGCTAGGACCTTTGTACCAAATACTACACAAAGGAATAAGCACATGCCAAAAAATGTGTGTTTACAAGCAATGGGTGTATATTTACCTCCATGTGGAGGTAAGAGGAAAAAAGGGGAGGAGCTGGCATGAAGGAAGAGAATGGAGTTGCAGTAATGGTAGACTTATTAACATTTGTCTTCTTGAGTTATCTTACATCCTGAGATTTCCAGATCTCATCTGGATTCTTCAACATCTCCCTGTCTCATATTCTTTAGGATATGCCCATGGTGCATTTGTGGACTGATTTGCAAATATGTTAGCTATTCCAATAAATATTTTATGTTTTTTTTGGTTTTTTTTATTTATTTTTTTTATTTCAGCTTATTATGGGGGTACAAAAGTTCTGGTTAGATATATTGCCCATGTCCCTCCCAATCGCCCGAGTCTGAGCCTCAAGTGTGTCCATTCCCCAGACAGTGCACATCGCACTCTTCTTGTAGGTATACACCCATCCCCCCCCCCACCCCCGTCCCCCCCAAGTCAGAACTTCAAGCGTGCCCATTCCCCAGATAGTGCACATTGCACTCATCATGTAGGTATACACCCATCCCCCTCCCCCCACCCCCCACCTCTGTCAAATACACAATTGGTGTTATTCCCAAATGTGCACTTAGGTGATGATCAGGGAAACCAATTTTCTGGTGAGTAAATGTGGTGCTTATTTTTCCATGTTTTATGAGAAACTTTCAGCACACGTTAAAATGATTTCCATTAAATTACACTTATCTCTAATTTTCCTTTTTTTGTTGGTGGGGAAAAGAAATATTAAAAATAATACTAAGTCATCAGAATTTAGTTGCCACAAGCATTTAAAAATATTTGGAAAGTACTTGTTCTCAGTATGCTATATGACTAAATAATAATATTTAGACAATATAGGCTTTCTTATGGAACAATGTATACCTTCATTTATTCTGACATTTAATAATAAACTGAAGAATTTTATTTGCAAACAATATGGAAGTTTTTTACCCTATTTGTCTTTTTTACTCTATTAAAGTTGCTTGTCTTTGAACAATTAATTCAAGGTCATAATTACCAAGCAAATTGACATTATAGTTGGGTTGAGGTTTACATGACGCTGTAATAACCAGGTTAAATGTGAAGAAATGAAGTCTAATAGTTTTGTGAAATATTTCACTGGCTTGACTGTGTTGATGTGTTTAGGGAGTTGCACAGAAAAATATGAATACTTATTTTATGATATCAATTTAATAGCATCTAGGCAGCATGCTTTTAAAATATCCAAGTCAACACAATGATGATTAATAAAGAAAAAAGTTAAAGATGATCATTAATTGATAATTTAAAATACGCAGTTTTCTGAATTATTTAAGATGTCCAGAATGTTCTTAAATTGGAAAGAAAAGGGTTAACAATTTTTAAGATAACTTTTGAATGCTTTATTATAAAAGATATTTGTTACCCTGTTGAAGAAGGATTAGGCTATGTCACAAAATAGTGCAGAAAAACAATAGTGTTACAAAAAAAGAAAACTCTATCAAGTCCCGTCAATAACCAATTATTTGATTGAATTCAAACATTTACAAAAATGAAGTTTAGAGTCTAGATTTTTTTGGACCTTATAATTATCCCTAATTTTAGTTGAAGCTAGGCAACCATTAAAGATCACTGGACATCATTGATATAAACACTTTCATTCTTATCTTGTTGTTTGCTAACTTGTAAAATTATCTTCAACTCTTAATATAGTGTGCCATGGAAGTCTCCCCATTCATGGTTTTTATATAGGAAAAAAAAGCTAATGCTTTCAAATATATTGTTTTCATTTAAACACGATTATTTTTGTGTGCACTGGGTTTTTGTAAGAACAAAGCTGTCTATAGAATCTCAAACAACCAATCAAATTGTTCAATTTACTTAATTACTTATTTTAGTAATTTTTTAAATTAAAAAATAAAAGCTAGTTTGTATTTCTAAGATATAATTGACTATGAGTCACAATTGGGCTTCTTCTGTAATTCATTGGATAAGTGTGATTCAAGTACCTAGTACATCCTTGAGCATACTGAATCCTCAAAACACGGTACATAGTAGTAGTGCTAAAAGTAGTTGTGGTAGTAGTAGGTATATTATTTATATTCAAGTTGGTCAGAGGAATGAGCATGTCCTTTTCCATAGAAGGTAAAAGAACTGTGAATTTACAAGGAAAGCTTATCTAAGAATGAAGCAGGGATGGTGATGGATATGATTTCTTATTCAGCAGGAACTACAAATTCATTCTTCATTGACTGAATTGTCATTTACAGGTGGAAGCAGTGGTTCATCTCCAGTGACCTCTAGTGGAGGGGCTCCCTCTCCTTTGAACTCCTTACTTTCTCCACCTTGCTCTCCACCTACGTTTCACTTATCTACAAGCTCCCTTGGAATGCCCTGTCCAGAGGCATACCTGCACAATATCAGCTTGCCCCTTTGCTACAAGATTTGTCCAACTAATTTTTGGCGACAGCAACCTCTTGTTTTACCTGCTCCTGAAACGTTAGCAAGCATCAACAGTTCTCAGTCTTTAGCCCCACTCATGATGGAAGTGCCCACGCTATCTTCCCTGGGGGTAACTAATTCAAAAAGTGGTTCAACTGAAGACTTCAATGAGCGCTGTCTACAAGCACCTAATTCTGCCAATCAAATGTTATATGGATTACGGACACCTGGAAATATTTTGCCACCGAACCTTATTGACCGGGAAGCACTTGGTTGTTCCTTCCATCCTTCCTACGGCTTTTATAGGTACAACTTCTCTATGCCATCTAGACTGGTAAATGCTACCAACCATCTCAAAATGAATGAAAACAGTCAAGTTTCTTTTAGAGAAGGCAAATGTAATCATACTCATTGGTATCCAACAATTAACCATTGCCTTTAATGAAACAATCACATTCCTTATTTCTTTATTTGTAGCCAAAGAAATGTCAACAGCTATTGGGCTTAAAAAGCATCATTACCAGATAGCATTACTCTGTTACACATCTAAGTGCCTTATCAAATGTTCATGAGGAGTTGTTTATAATGTCAAATGTGACCTGTAAGCATCTCTGATTACAGTGGCCTTGGGCCTTGAAATAAGATACTCAGTAAATATTATTTGATTAGATAGCCCACCAGTGAAAATTGATGCCAAGTGATGAGATTTCCAATTATAGTGAAGCCAACTTACCATGCCAACTGCGTTTTATATATTGACAATGTCCAGAAGAAGATGGATATAATTCCTGTGAAAGCAGTGAAGCAATTTCAGTTTGATCTATGAAGACTGGCTTCATTGTAATTACCTATCTGGTAATTGTAGAAGAAAATTTAATTGTTCATTTGCCTTATACCTTTATACTCTGATGTTGAAGGAACTTCTAATCTCAATTTTAAGGTACAAAGAAGGACATAAACTTTCAAGTATTATTTGTATTATTCTTTGTAGGCCAAAGACCATTTAATCCTGAAGGAACAAAAAAAATCAAATGAAAAGTAAAACATTCTAAATAAGTTTGATCTTTTATTTCCTTTTATTTTTGGATCATTCCTAGATGAAGATTGTTTACTTATTCCTTTAACAAACTTGGTATTTTACATGCTATTTACAAAAACAAATTATTATAGTTCTCCAAGAAGACTAAGACATTGTTTTGAAGGGGGAGAATACATTTGAGTCATAAATATGAAACTAGCATTACATTGGTACAATTTAATTTTACTCTTGTGTGTCAGTCTTGGTAAATTAGACTAGATAAAAGTAGAATAAGACTTTATTTTAGGTTGTGAAGTTGAAAAGCTTCCTTTCACCAAGCCCTAAATTTCTGAAAAGAATTATGAAGTATAACATACATATAGTCTGTATATCTTTAGGATGAATCAGGTTTTGATTTTTATGCCAGTAGCTCTAGCCATTTTATTAAGCCAAGGCTCTTCATATCAAACTGACATGACTTGATTTTTAACAAATGAACCAAACTACTTTTTCTAAATTTTCCAACACATATTAAGAAAAGCATATAATTATTACTTATTTTTCCCAAAATGATTATTTCATCCTAAATATGCTTTATAAATGTGCCTTCCTATATATGTGTTAAAATTATATGTCCTTCACTCCTGGAGGTAGGGATAGAACAGCATATGATTGCATTCAAACAAAATATTCTAGTAAAGGTGAAATATTATTTGTGACCTAAACTAATTAGATATGTATTTCAAAAGTCTTTGAGACATAAGATCTGTACTACCCAGGTATATTAAAACAGGAATTAAAAGCGAAAAGCACACTTTATTTTTGTCTACTCCAAAACAGGAAAGCTATAGGCTAACTTTAACTGGTAAAATGTTATTACTTTTTAAGCAGAAATTCCTGTATCAGATTATAATGAAACATTCTGAAGGCCTACATGGGAGAACCTCAGTAATTGACAAGAGAAAGTATTCAACTTAGAAATTCAAAAAACGTCTGGGTTATTTTTTAGGGATTATTTAAATGAAGGTCATTAATTTTGTAGCTGCTCTGGAATACATACACCCCATGCTTTATGTTTAACATTACTATATAGTACCCATATAAAACTGGTAATATGGAATTACATTGGTAATGGTGATTAATATAAAGGGGCAAAAGTTTAAGTGCTAGAAGCTAGGCATTTATGACATTTAAGCTATTTTATATAACATTCACAAATTTTAATTTTGTATTTCTAATTGAAGAAGTAACCAAGGAAAGCCTTCATAGAAAATTAAACTTGGAAGAAGCCTCAAGAGGTCCAGTAAGAAGTCCCTTGCTTCCAAGCAAGTTGCTTATCTGAAGAAATCGCTAACAGCTCTAATTCATGCACAATAAGTATTTAGTGTCCTTACCACTAAATTCTTACTCCTTAGTGGATGGTGCAAAACTCAAGTAACTTGGTAAATTGAGGCTATGTATATGGAATAACAAACTGCTGTGGAATTCTGTCACTTTCAACTGCATCAACTAAATATTAGGCTTGCTTTAAAAACCTACAAAAAAACCAAAAGCCACTATGGTTAGACTAAGTGTGAAAGAGTTACCAAATAAAAGTGGCCAAATGATACTTAATAGACCCTCAAGTATAATGATTAAAACCTCTATTCTAATATGGTTTGATCATACATATATGTGCACCTCTTCCCCCTTTTTAAGAAGAGAGCATCTTAATTCAGCTAACAAAATTTATAAAATCTGATTCATAACTTGACTTGATTATTTGACTTGCCCCAAATAAATCGAGGGAAAATAAACTTTTCATCAGCTCTCTAAAATTTGCACGTTCAGTTAGGACATAAGTCAATGTTACTTTATCCTTGCACAACCCTCAGTCAAGCTCAGACCTGTAGCCAGATTCCCTGGTCAGGAAGGTATTATTTTGTGGAACAGTGTGTCAAGCTGAAATCAAGGGCCTAAAATTTGAACCTGGTTGCAGAACACATGTCTAGTTGGGTAAATCCTCTATTCATTACATTTTAAAGACCAATATATAATTTTAGGTAACATAAAAAGAGAACCTCAAACTCTTTGATACTACTATTTCTTTTCACCATAGAGACAGGTTAAACTCTCTGGAGATTATATTTTAAAATCCAATATATAACTTTAGATTATATAATTTTAGAGCCTTCAAACTCATTAATATCATTGCTCCTATTTACTATGCTACAAAAATTAAGAAGTTTATTTTGCCCAATCTATGAAGGTACATGTTCATGATATTTCACTGCTATTAGGCATGGGTTCTACATATGTTCTGGGAATGGACATGACTTCATTCTTTTGTGAGGAAAGCATGTCTGTGGCATGAAAAAAAAACATTAGAATCAACAAGTGACGACTCAATGATAGTCTTTAAACTATCAGACAACTTGTGCTGACAACTTGACAAGGTTCCAGCCACGAATAAAGACAAGCATCTGCACTTGACATTATGGAAGATTTCTGTGTCATACTCCTAATTGTTTTTATTATTCACTTTGGGGAAAATCACAGTGCACAGATGTATTACTGGTGTAATGCTGATCCAGAACATTACTGAAATAAACATTTTGTATAAATATTTAAAATATTTTTACAAAAGTCTACAAATTTGCTGATGTCAAATTTAGATGCTTTAAGACAATAGAGTTATGTGTCTATGCATACAGTAGGGTAATATGTAGTTGTTATCTTCTTACTAAATCTCTCTACCAAGTCTTTTCCATTTCTGAATATGCAGTTTGATAAATTCCAGGTGTCACACTATAAAATGTATATATATTAATTATATATACACACAAATATATGTATAATATGTGGTGTTTTAGTTTAGTTTTGTTTTTAAATAATTTACACTGTGTTGTTTTTTCCCCTCCACTTCCTAAAAAGAGATGCTACAAAGAACACCTATTCATTGCATACTTATGCTATTAGTTTTATATACTTATGAGAAATGGCAGATTTAAACATACTTAGAAATGTCTATTTGTATGTACTGTACTTTGTGAATTGAATTGACAGGGTGAAAGTACAATATTTTTACTCCAATTTAGAGATATGTTGCCTTTGTGCTAAAAAATCTTCAATTAGCCAAAATAACAATAATGTCCTGGTATACAGCAATAGTTTACCAGCTGATTTTACTGGAATTTAACATGTTTATTGGAGTAGTTTAAAACAAACCAAATGCATAGCTTAGGCAGTTGGATTTGATATAAGTGCCTTGGTATACATTGAATCTTCTTAGGTTTGGTTTGCAAGTAAATGATAATTTGTATTAAAACTGTGCAAATAAACATGGTTTGGATGACAACATAAAACAGAATAGATACAATAAACATTTGAAACATACACAGTATTAAAACTACTTACATGTGTGGTGCTAGCCAACTTTTGACATGCTGTTTCAATAAAATATTGAAAGGAAAAATACTAGTATCATTTCCTTTCAGAGTTTCAAATGTTCATGTTTACAAATTTGTACTTCACATTAATATGTAAATACACATTATAGTGAGCAGATGTACAGAGAATAGTTACAGGATCTTTGCACTTAGTTTAAATGTATTTACATGCCTATTGGCTTTATTTTTAAACTGCCTAAAAGAGTTGGGAAACTTAAAGTTAAATATAATAGAAAATGTTGAAATTATAGTAAAATAAGTTGTATAATTAAACTTTTTAACCAAATTGTTATATTGTTATTGTTAAAGATGGCAGAATTTTGATTTTGGATTTAAGATCACATACTTATGCACATGATAAAGTATAACATAATAGTTTGGTTGTAGAGAATGGTGTAAATAATTCAAAATGTTACTAGAACAAAAAAGGAATAAAATCATGAGTCTATAATGATTAAAAGTTAATGTCCTTAAATATTTTTATTGAACACATAATTCAGTCTATCTTTCATTTCATGGTCATTCTTTGGAAAATGTTGCTGTTTTAGTATTTTATCTTTATTTAAATTTTGCCTGAAATTGAGTTTTCATTATTTCTTTTATGACATAAAGATTTTGTGACCTTTCTACCAATTACACTAATCTGTAATCAAACTGGTTTTCTACTTTATAGAATTTTGTAGATTTTTAGGAAAAAAATTGTTTCATAAAAACACCAACAAATAGATTACTCCTTGGAAGAGGCATTTGGTTTCTCAGTAAGACCCAAGAAGAAGTAGAAAAGAACCTCACTGTTAACATCTACACTGACCTTGTATTTGGTTTTCTCTAAGTGAACCCATATACAGGCCAAACAATGTTACGTTAATAGCTATATTTTGTAAAACTCAGGCTGGATTCTCTTCATATCAGCATACTAGGCAGGAGAAGGAACTATTTGGCAAAAGTATCATCACTTTGTAACTTGTCACCATGATTCTTTTCTATAGGTATGTTAGTGAGACAGGGATAGGGATGGGGTGTGATATTTCAAAAGGCTCTGTGGGTCTTAGCACCACATATATGAGATTAGGATAAAATAATTCAGTGTTTGCATTCAAGTGTTGTAAACCAATTTAGCATTTCCATGGGTGTGATGAATGAGGGCCATTGCCCAGAGCCCTTGGCCATTCAAGGTACAGGGTCATCCAGTGGGTGGTGGGTTGGGTTGTACCAGAGGATGCTAACAAAGGCCTAAAGCTTCACACACAGCTACTATGTTATATTTTAGTTTAGTGATTCATATGCATGTCTCTCCTATTAGATTGTGAGTGAAGAAGAAATAATATTTTAAAAATAGCATTTATTTATTTTCCAATACCTATGTATTATAGAAAACTGAAAAACACAAGAAGGAAAAGGAACACAAAAAGATCATAAATCACAAGCAGTTTACAGTTTGACTTCTAGTCATTCTATATGTCTACACATAATCGAGCATTTTTATATGGTTGAGGTCACACAGTATAAATGGCGCTTTTTACTATCATGAATATTTACCAATTCAGGGTCCCAAATCCATGAGTATTGTAATAACCAGGAATACACTAAACAATTTCCTTCTTAGTACTTGCCTGAGAATGAAAGAAAAAAAATAAAAGTATACACTAAACCGAACTAACAGGATAGAAAATGTTCTCTTCTTTCTTTCTGGAACTTTTGTCATGCATATGTTGATATACTTTTTGGTGTTCCACAGTTATCTGAGGCTCTGTTCATTTTTCTTCATTCTTTTTTATTTCTATTCCTTGGACTGAATAATCTCAATTGTTCTATCTTTAAGTTTGCTGATTCTTTTTCTGCCAGTTCGCTTCTTCCCTTAAGCTTCTGTGTTAATTTGTTCATTTTAGTTATGGTGCTTTTCAACTCCATAACTTCTCTTTGGTTCTTTTTTATGATTACAGTAGCTGATTTAAAGTCTTTGTCTAGTTGTGGTTTTGATTTGCATTTCCCTGATTATTAGAAATGTTGAACATTTTTTCATATGTTTCTTGGCCATTAGTCTCTCTTCTTTTGAAAATTTTCTGTTCATGTCCTTTGCCCACTTTTTGATAGGATTGTTTAATTTTTTCTTGCTGATTTTCCTGAGTTCTATATAGATTAGCACCCCTTGTATTATCCTGGATAGAGCTGGAGCCCATTCTTCTAAGTGAAGTATCACAAGAATAGAAAAACAAGCACCACATGCACTCACCATCAAATTGGTACTAATTAGTCAACGCTTATGTGCACATAGGGTAGTAACATTCACCAGGTGTCGGGCATGGTAGGGGGAGGTGGGGCTGGGTATATACACACCTAATGGGTGTGGTGTGCACCGTCTAGGGGATGAACACACTTGAACTTCTCACTTGGGTGGGGCAAAAGCAATATATGTAACCTAAACATTTGTATCCCCGTAATATACTGAAATAAAAAAAAAAATAAAGTCTTTGTCTAGTAAATACCCCATGTGTGCCACCTCAGGGATAATTTCTTTTCATGGATTTTTCACTTGTGTATGGGCCATAATTACCCATTTCTTTTCATTTGTCATAATTTTTTTGTTAATAACAGAATATTTTAAATAATATAATGTGGCAGCTTTGATGATAGGATTCCTTCCCTCTCCCAGGATTTGTTGTTTCTGTTAGTTGTTGTTGTTGCTGCTACTGTATTTGTTTTAGTGATTTTTAGACTAATTCTTTCAAGTCTGCATTTTTTGTGGTATACTGCCATTGAAGTCTCTGCTCATTTAGCTTAGAGGTCAGTTAATGATTGACAATGATTTCTTTAAATCATGTGAACCATTATGTCCCTCAGCCTTTGCAAGTGGCTCTATCGGAGAATGTCTTCAATGTTCCAGGAGGCAGTTTACTTCCCTTCCTTTCTGGTTAACTTAACTTTCTAGTTGTACAGATCCTCAAAGTTAGACATAGGTAAGAGGGCCTTCTCAAGTTTTTCCTGGGCATAAACACAATACTTGGCATGTCTGTGGCCCTCTAGATTCCCAGGAATATGTTGCAGCTTTTCAAAGCCTACTATGAATATTTCATTGTCCAGCTTTTCCTTTTAGATTTTTTGGTCAGTGTATTGTTAGGCCCAACTGATATTGTTATCTTAGATATATGTGATATTAAGGAATTGTCACCATTTTTGGCAAATGCTCTATGGAAAAGGCTTTTCCCACAGTGTGAGCTCTGAACTCTGAGTCAGAACCAATAAAGATAAGCCCTGAGAGTATAGCTTTTTAGGGATATCAAATATCAAAAAATGACAGTTTTCTGGGGATTACACTTTTGAGGAGCTCCAAACTTATTTTGCCCCCTCTAATGTCTGCTAGGCTGCTAATTTTCACAGATAAAATACCTGAAAGGCTGTTTGTTTTAAAGTTTACCTCTGAGCTTGGGAAGGGAAATGGGAATAGGGCAAGGTAAATAACACCCCAAACCTTGGTGTTCTTACCAATATTTAGCTGTATTTCTAGAATAATACTACTCTGATTATTCCAAGCTTCTGGTTATTTGCAGAGTTCTGAAAAAGTTGATTTTGAAAAATTTTTGCCAGTGTTCTGGTTGCTTCACAGAGGAGTGGATTTTTGGAAGTCCTTACTATGCCATTATACAAGTGTTTCTCATTGGTATCTTTTAAAGTACAAACCCAATTTTTATTATGGTTATGTGATTATTCTCACTATCCATTTATTTTGGTTCAGTTTTTATATTTTGTGGGTTTGAAGGTATTGGTACACTTTTTTAAAACTGTTGAATTCATGGACATAAAACTGTTTTCAATATTCCATTACTATCCTTGTTAAAGGCTGCAAGATCTGTACTGATACACTCTTTTTTATTGCTAATACTGGTGATTTATATCTTTTCACTCTTTATCTTTTTCATTCTTGCTAGAAGTTTTTGAATTTTGTTGATCTTTTCAACAAATCAGCTTTTAGATTCATTGTTTTCTTCTACTTTTTAAAATTCTTCATTTCATTAATTTTCACTTTGCCTTTATTATTTCATTCCATGTTCATACTTTAGATTTATTTTGCTTTTCTTTTTCTAGTTTCTTAATATTGGAGTTTATGTTATTAATTTATGGTCTTTCATCATACCTAATGTAAGCATTTAGTGCTATAAAGTTTGCTCTCAGTTCTGATTTAGCTGTTTCCCACATAATTTGATATGTTGAATTTTCATTTTCATTTAGTTCTACATATTTTTTGTTTTGAGATTTATTCTTTGTTTCATGGATTGAGCAGATATTAATATATGTCACTTTTGTAGGTGGTCTAACAAATCCATTTCCGAACGTCATTTCCAGAAGACATTTCTAAGATTTTTTTTTTACCAAAGCTCTTTCACAAGACATGTGATTTACTTTTTTTATTATTTAAAAATATTAAGGGGGTACAAATGTTTTTGGTTACATGGATTACTTGTAATGCTGGATTCATGGTTATAGGTGTGCCCATCCCCCAAAATAGTGTTCATTGTATCCATTAGGTAGGTTTTTGCCCTCCCCTCCTCCTCCTTCACCCCTACTTGATTTCCACTGAGTTTTACTTCCCTCTGTGCACATGTGTGCTCATTGGTTAGTTCCAATTTAATCATGAGTGGATTAAGACATGATTTTTCTAAGTCAACATTATCATACCTCCTCAAAAGTTGAGAACATTTTTTTTATGTCACATATGCAAGTTTTTCACAACCAGCCAGTAAATATTCCCAAAGGGTAGTGTGTACTTAATGTTGCTCAAGTGTAGTATGTTAGTTTATCATTTTTCTTTTGCAATATTAAGATCTGTTAGAATGAAGACCAATTGTCACATAGCTGATGACTGCTAAATTCTCCATCTCTGTTCAGGGGCTCTGTTCACCTTCCACCCATTGCTACCTTTATCCATCATTGTTGAGACAGGGTAATGTTTCATGTAATTTGGACACAGTGTTTACCCCAGGTCCCCAAATCTGTGCACCATGGCAGCCAACGGCCACCATTCTTCTTGTCCTATCCCACTTGCTGCTCAATCAACCAGAATAGGATCAGACTCAAGGGGGCCAGAGGTGTTTGCCATCTGTTCACAGTGAGGGGACACCCTTTCCTGAGGTCTTGGGCCAGGTTGGTGGATGGTTGAGAGGAAGGCTCTAAGTCCCAGTATGACAAGGTTGCTGCTTTCCCTGGCCTTGCAGCTCACTGGTCGTATTGGGGCCAGTATGGCTCCAGGGGTGTAAGACAGGTTCCACTTCTCACTGTGCTATCTACCAGAATTCAAAGGTATCATTTTTATCTGTACCCAGCACAGAATCTTTCATAATTTGGTGCTCAGTCAATGCTTGTTGAGTTCATTAATAAATGAATAAATAAGAAATAAATGATCGAGCACAGTGGCTCACATCTGTAATACTAGCACTCTGGAAGCCAAGACAGGAGAATTGCTTGAGGTCAGGAGTTCGAGACCAGCCAGAGCAAAAGTCAGACCCCATCTCTACTAAAAATAGAAAACATTAGCTGGGTGTGTTGTTACACACCTGTAACTCCGGGTACTTGAAAGGCTGAGGCAGGAGGATAGCTTGAGCCCAGGAGCTTAAGGTTGCAGTGAGCTATGATGATGCCACTGTACTCTAGCCCAGCAACAGAGTGAGACCCTGTCTAAGAAACAAAGAAGAGAAAGAAAGAGAAAGGAAGGAAGGAAGGAAGGAAGGAAGGAAGGAAGGAAGGAAGGAAGGAAAAGGAAGGAAGGAAGGAAGGAAGGAAAAGAAAGAAAGAAAGAAAAAAAGAAAGAAAGAAAGAAAGAAAGAAAGAAAAAAGAAAGAAAGAAAGAAAGAAAGAAAGAACGAACGAAAGAAAGAGAAAGAAAGAAAGAAGAGAGAAAGAAAAAGAAAATAAAAAGAAAGGATATATACTATGATTTGTACTGAACCCAGTGTCTGGTAGGAATGGCACTTGGTAGCAGGCTATGCAACTGTTGAATTGAGCAAAGGTCAGAGGCTATTGCACATAAGAATACAACAAAATGAATGCCACATCTGGATTTATACATTCTCATCACAGGCTTTCCTTGTTCTGTATTGAAAAGTACAGATTAAAGTGTTTCATGTTGCAAAAGCAGCAAGAGTTCCTGAATTGATGTGTATGTTATTGATGGGTTATAGGTGTGATGATATTTGTGTTTTCTCAGCACTCATAGTGATAGGCCAGGACTTGAAGTGCCCATAGTGTCTCAGTAACTTTGGCTTTACAATTTAGATGTTTAAACTATGGTTGGTGATAAATCCCTCAGTTTAGGCCAGGGTTGTCAGGGGTTAAGATTGGAACTTTGAGGGCCTTGCCTATTGGAACAAGCTTTAGAGGTCTAATCTGGCTCACAGTGGGGAGCCATTGGACCACTGGAAGTGTGTTGGTAAGAAATCACTGCAATAGTGCTACTTTATGCGGCAGTTGTGTACAGGATGGATTGAATAATAGATGGTCAGTTTCCAGAAATGAGCAGCACTACAGATTTCACTGTGCTAGGCTTATTTCTGCTTGTAGGCAATAAAACTACATGACCAGAAAAAAATTCTAAGGTTATTAAGCTTTTTTTTAACCTTTCATCTTACCCATCCACGTTCTTTATGAATCTAACATTAAACTGAAGATGTTCATTTTCTAGGCTATCTGCCACACATAGAATTCTGTCTTTGACATTTTTAGGAGGCTGCAATCTACCTGTATAAAATATGCAGGATTTCAACTTTCAATGAAATGTTTTAAACTTCAGGCTTCCACAAAAATTTGAGAGAAAAAAAAATATTAGCTATTTCACAGAGGACTTTACATTTCATTAAGCCTTTCTTAAGATGTTTGAATTACTTCCCACTATGAAGTTGCTTTCAAGACAAGAAGCTGTTCAAACTCTCCTAGTTGTTAATTTAAGAAGTCTTTGGTAGTTTGTGTTTTTGCTTGTCATTTTTCCTTTATTTTACTTTGCAAATCTAAGAAAAATAATTCTAATAGCAATTTTATTTTCCTTTATGATGTTTGCACCAAATCTTCTCCAGCAAAGGTTGGGTGGGGGATGGGGCTAATCTTCTACAATTTCCTCAAAGTCAAACCTAACAGCTGTAAGCACTTAACAACTAATGAGCTCAATTCAGCTCACCTGTGTGAGTGATCCTTGACAGCTCCATCTGCTTTGAGTCAGGGTTTTTTTATTTTCTTTTTCTTTTTTTTAAGACTTAAAGGGAAAAGAACTAATGAACTTGTAAGATTACTTTCAGCTATTTTGAGTGTGAGTCAATGTATAAACTGTTTTAAAAGATACATTTACTTTAATGCATATTTCTAACAAATGGACACCATATAATTGGCAATAAATACTGTTGACAACAAATATAGCACACATGAACAGAAAGTTAGATATGGATTCCAAAAGAGAAATTGAGAAAAATTAGCTAAAAATAAAAAGTCTGAGTATAAACCTTTTTTAAAATACAAAATATTTATGAAAACTATTTAATATGACAGCAATTACCATATAGCTAAAGTAAATGCTAAGTCTATTAGAAAAGGGCAGGTCTTTAATACCCACAATGATGCTAACATTGTATTAAGCATGGATATGGAAATTGAGGAGGTTACAGAAGAACAAAAAAGTGTCCTTATTATTAATATTTTAAAATGAAATGTGGCTTTTCCATGGATTAGGTAGCTAGTGAGGTGAGGTGGAAAAATTATTAATATGATTTGCTTCTACGCTTACTTGGATTCTTTGATATTGATACAGACCACTTGTGTGTGGAAGCTGACACCTGATAAAAATATAAAAAACTCACCCAGACAATAAAAGCCTTATTTTCTCAAAAGAATAACTATAAAATACATTTTACATATAGTTAAGTCTAGCTGTAATAAGAATCTACTATTTAAAAAAAAAAAAAAAAACCTTTACAATTGAGAAACTCCAGCCTGTTCCCACACATTCATTCATTGTCCTTTATAATAGCCCTATTTAAGTGAGCCCAATTGATTGCTCACTAACATCAAAGAAGAAAGCCTAGGGTGCCTTGCCCAGAGTTAGTAAGAGTTAGGGGTAGACTGCCTGGCTTGATCTAAGGTCCAGGTGATCTCCATTAAATTTCAGGGCCAGAACTGAAGCAAGGTTAACAACATCTCTGCCTAGGCCAAAGAGAACTCTGCTCTTTCTCCTCTTCTGAATTTTGAGATTGAATTATGATGAGTATAAATATTGGGCACTTTTTATACCCAAAGAAAGAACTCTTTAGTAAGCCACTTGCTTGGATTTAAAAGAACTACAGAATATAAGAGCTTGAAGGGCCCTTTAAAGTGTTATTTGGTGAAGTCTATCCTTCATTGTACAGATGGGAAGACTGAGGTAAAGAGTGGTGGACAGATTGGCTTAAGATTTCTTGGAATAGTTTTCTGCTAAATGCCACTGGAGATTTTCTGGGAAAATCATCCTCATAGGTCTATATTGTAGTGTCTTGCCCTGTGGATTCTCTATCAATTTATAAACTATTTGGCTGCTGAAATGATTTGAAGATTCTGTGAAAATCTTTTCTTTTCTTTCTTTTTTTTTTTTTTTTTTTTTTGAGACAGATTCTTGCTCTGTGGCCTGGGATAGAGTGCTGTGGCTTCAGGCTAGTTCACAGCAACCTCAAACTCTTGGGCTCAAGCAATCCTTCTGCCTCAGCCTCCTGTGTAGCTGGGACTACAGGCATGTGCCACCATGCCTGGCTAATTTTTTCTATATATTTTTAGTTGTCCAGCTAATTTCTTTCTATTTTTAGTAGAGAAGAGGTCTCACTCTTGCTCAGGCTTGTCTTGAACTCCTGACCTTGAGAGATCCTCCTGCCTCGGCCTCCCAGAGTGCTAGGATTACAGGTGTGAGCCACCACGCCCGGCCCTGTGAAATGATTTTGTATTTCAGAAAAAAGTATCTTCAAACAAATGCTATGTTCACACACACTAGCCTTTGCCAACAACTCAGCACCTGTTTAATTTTGTTCATTCAAAGCATTTGACTTTCAAAGGCATCAATAGTGAAAGGCCCTATTGCCTTAGCAACCAAATTAACCAAATAAATTACTCACTGTTTCTTCTTTGACCTTGTCCTTCAAATCATTCCAATATTCACTTAAATAGGAAAATGTATAGCTGCTTTATGATAGTTTCCAGAAGGAAGTTTCTTAGATTTAATATTTTAAGAAAATATTACATGTTTTCAGGGATTTTTTTACTAAAGAGTTTTAAATATAATTGTTACTAATGGACAGAAGTAAAGGTTTTCAGAGTAAAATGTAGTGGCTAAAGCTTTGTAATTATAGCCAGAAGAGCTGAGTTGTGGCTCTGTTTGAAGAAATAATGAACAAGTCACTTAACCACCCATGTTTAGTTTCCTCAACTGTAAAACAGCACAAACAGGACAGTAACTACTTCAGAGGGAGTTCAACAAGACTACATGAGATAATGTATATTGTCAATGGAAAAGAAGCCAAACTCTGTAAAATAACTTAAAGAGGTTTATTCTAAGTCAAATTTGAGGATCATGGCCTGGCGCCACACCCAAGAAGCCTTGAGCAAGTGGACTCCCTGTGGTTGGGTTACAGTTTGGTTTTATACATTTCAGGGAGACAGGAATTACACATAAAGTCGTAAATCAATACATGGAAGGCTTACATTGGTTTGGCCTGAAGAGGTGGGACATCTCAAAGTGGGAGCTTACAGGTTATAGGTGGTTTTAAAGACTCTTTGATTTGTAATTGGTTAAAGAAATGAAGCTTTGTCTAAAGGCTTGGAATGCTTTAAGTTAAGGAAGTCTGTTAATCAGGGATAAGCCACTGCCCAAGAACCAAGACTCAAATGATTTGTTATGTAAATTGAGGACCTGCAGGTTTGTCTTGTATAGCCTTAGGCCTGTTAATGAGTTACAAAGGATATCTACAAGAAGGGAGGGGGGCATGATAAGGCATGTCTGACCTCCCTTCTCATGGCCTGCAACTCAATTTCAGGGCATCCCCTCGGCCAAGAGGGTGTCTATTCAGTCAGCTGGGTGGGGGGAGCTTAAGCTTTTATTTTAGTTCACAATAACAATGTGCTCAGTAAACTATAAAATGTTGAGCCTAAGAAATATTGATTTACAGAAATGCCCCCTATATTTTTTGAGACAGAAATGATTTCAGGAGTCTTGAAAGGCTTTGCCCTGAAGGAAAATGTAAATGTGTTAGTTCACATATCAAAAGCTGCCTCACCTCAGGAGGGCATCTCAATGGTCAGTAGCAGATGCATTCCAAGGTGACACTGCAGTCTCAAGCCTGTGGTTCTCACCTGCTTTGAAAGACAAAGCAGGTCTTGCATGGAGCCATGGGATGGGGAGATGCTCAACAAAGACAGGCCAATGGAGATGAGAGCTAATCAGAGATAAAAGCTGATCAATAAGATATGCTGCCTGAGCCGGGACCCAAACGGAACCATGCGGTTAAAGTAAATAGCATAAGGGACAGCTCATGCTTGACTTCGGAAATCTCTGTTACACAATAACCAGAGCCACGATGTCTCTGTTTTTACTAAAGTGATAGCCTTATCATAAAACTTAGAAGTTTGCCCTAAGAAGATTTTATAACCCTTTGTTCACCTAGATAGAGTTAGTTAAGAAACCTGTAGAAGCCTTTTGGAAAACTTTAAACCTAAACCAAACTATCTGTTATTATGTAAACTCTGTTACCCCTGGCAACCGAAACTCTGTACATTATAAATATCTGTGTAATACTTCAGTCAGCGTTGCATTTCTGACGGGAAAGATCTGTAACCCTCCGGGCACCCTCCTTGGCCTATCTTCATAAATCTTTACTTTATAAACTATATTTTTGCCTCTGTATATTATTTTTATTTCTGTTTCCTACTATTTTTTCATCCTTTGGGATGACCCCTGTCTGAGGGACCCGAACTTTTGCTGGGAGCGTAGCTAACTCCCCGCAATACAATATTGTGGAAATGTAATGTGTTAATATTACTCAGCATCTTTATTCTTAAGGTGATGATTTTTGATAATTAAAAAGAATAAAGAGAAGACAAATGCATATGGATAGATCATTTAGTTTGGGGAGTAGTAAGAGTCCAGTTGATTAAACTCTCCTTCAGCAGGTAGACTTGACCAATTATATTGCTCAGAAATGACTTGTGTCCATTCTGTGTCCAGAATCTAGATGGACTTCTTAAAAAGAAGTCCACAATTTAAATGATTGTATTTATTTTTTTACAAATAAAACCATATTCTTCATTTTGGGAAAGAAAGCATGTTCTTTGTGACTCAGTTGGCAAAATTGTGTCTACATATTTCTCATATTACATTGATGCCTTCACAGTCATCCTCATCTCTGTAAGAGAATACACACACACACACACAACCATGTGCTGCATAATATTTAAGTCAACAATGAACCCCATATACTACAGTGATCGTATAAGATTATAATGGAGCTGAAAAATTCCTATAGCCTACTGACATCATGGGCGTCATAACATCATAGTGAAATGCATTACTCACATGTTTGTGGTGATTCTGGTATAAACAAACCTACTGCCCTGCTAGTCATATAAAGTATAGCACATACAATGGTGTATAGTATATAATACCTGATAATGATAATAAAGGACTATGTTTCTGGTTTATGTACTTACTATGCTATATTTTTCATTGTTATTTTAGAGTGTACTCCCTCTACTTATAAAAAGCAGTTAACTGTAAAACAGCCTCCTGCAGGTCCTTCAGGAGGTATTCTAGAAGAATACATTTTTATCATAAGAGATGACAGCTCCACATGTGTTATTACCCCTGAAGACCTTCCAGTGGGACAAGATGTGGAGGTAGAAGACAGTGATATCGATGATCCTGACCCAATATAGGCCTAGGATAACATGTGTCTTAGTTTTTAATAAAAATGTTTTAAAAATAAAAAAGATATTTAAAAGTTTTAAAAGCAAAAAAAGACAATTTAAAAAATATAAAAAACTTATAGAATAAGGATATAAAGAAACAAAATATTTTTGTACAGCTATAGAATGTGTTTGTGTTTTAAGCTAAGTGTTATTACAAAAGAGTCAAAAAGTTAAAAAAATAAAAAGTTTATGATGTAAAAAAGTTACAGTAAGCTAGGGCTAATTTGTGATTGAAGAAATATTTTTTAATACATTTGATGTAACCTAAGTGTACAGTGTTTATAAAGTCTACAGTAGTGTACAGTAATGCCCTAGACCTTCACATTCACTCACCATTCACTCAGTGACTGACCCAGAGCAACTTCCAGCCCTGTAAGCTTCATTCGTGGTAAGTGCTCTATACAAGGGTACCATTTTTTATCTTTCATACTGTATTTTTACTCTACTTTTTCTATGTTTAGATATTTTTAGATATACAAATATTATTGTGTTCTGACTGCCCTACAGTATTCAGTACAATAACATGCTGTACAGGTTTGTAGCCTAAAAGCAACAGGCTATACTATATAGTGTAGGTGTGTAGTTAGCTATACCGTGTAAGTTTGTGTGAGTACACTCTATGATGTTTGCACCACTATAAAATCACCTAACAATGCATTTCTCAGAACATATATATCTTTTGTTAAGTGACACATGATTGTATATATACATATATTCTTTTATAAATCACTTTGTCAGTAGCCAATTGGTATCCTGATGCATATGTGTATCACTCCAGAGAGATAATGGTACTTTCAGACTTCAATGGCTGAATATATCCTATTAGTCACACAATCCTGGTATACTTTCTTGTGATGGAACATTTTTTCCCCATATAAACAGTTATTGGATGCATCATCTTCACAAGCTTATTAGGAGCACCCAAGACTACATGTAAAATATACATATACACAGGTATGTATACCTGTATATATGTATACATCTACAAGTTGTATACTTGTATATGCTCCAGAGCTTTGTAGGTGGAAGGTGGATTAAAATAAGAATGATAAAACAGCCTGGGAGAGTTCTGAGCAAAGTGTGTCAGAGAATTCAAACTGTGTGGGATGTTTGAGGCTAGTTAGGCCAAGTTCTCACCTAGCTCACTGGAATGTCAGACCCAAGTTTGGTCTTAGTACACTGAGAGTTGACCCTCTTCCTTACCCAATCAAAAATGTCCTTGGTTAATGCCTCATACCTCCAGATAACATTTTTAAGTTGTTTTTAGTTCTTATTAAGATCTAGTTGACCATAGTTTTTTTGTTTTGTTTTGTTTTAAATTTTAACCACTACACTAAACCAAAGGAGCAGGAATGTCAAGCACTGTGGAAGGCCAGTACTGGGTGTTAAAACGGGGGTAAGGCAGTGGTCATATTCTTGGTCAGGCACAGTTGCAGATTGGCATTGTGATGGTATCTCCTACTGTACCATATGTGGCCAACCACTTTGACTACAAGGGAAATTAGACAGTTACTCCACCAGGACCAGACTGCTTATCTAAGGGTGGTGAATTAAACTCCATGTGGGTCTCAGAAATGTTTGACATACAGAATGTATCTGTTGCATCTCTTGTTTCATTTTCTGTTTTGTCACTGTACAAGGTACAGGGTACTCCAAGGGGACAATTTGTTTTTTGTCTCGACCTGTGGGGGAAGCTGCTTTCTTAAAACTTCTTCAGGGGCCTAAGCCCCCCTAATCTTTATTTTTGCATCTGGCCTCAGGACTTCTCCTTTGTAGGACTCTGAGGGTGATGACCCTTGACTTTGATGCCCCAATTCATTTATTTAGAGTACCTACTCTGTAGCAAGCACTGTTGTAGGAGCTAGAAGACACAGAAAAACAAAACAGAAAATCCTTTTTATCAGTATACTCCTGCTTGCCCCCAACAAATCAAATCTGTTAATTGGCAAAAGATTACTAAACTGTGAGTTCTTAGAGGGGTAGGTATGTATCTTACTTTTATTTTATACTCTCAATACCTACAATGCTTAGTACCAAGTAGGTGCTCAGTAAATGTTTAGTGAATGAAGGAAGGAATGAAGAAAATATTTGAATCTCACAAATGGAGATGGCAGTAATTGATAGGGCTTATGTTATATCCCTTCTAGGGACATTTGCAAATTCAAAGGGAGAGGGCACCACCCTTCACTAATTTGAAGAGGCAGTAGAGAATAGAATTTAGGAGTATGGACTTTAGTTCTGTCCTGGTTTTAGAACAGACCTGGTTTCAAATGACCAATTCCTTCTCTTATCTAACTACATGGCCTTGAACAAGTTACCTAAACTTCTTGTGCCTGAGTTTTCTCATATGTAAAATGGGGCTAGTAAAACAAATCTCATTGAATTGTTAAGAGGATTATATGAGATGATGTATATAAAGAATTTAGTACAATGTCTGGCTCACAGAAAGTGCTTAATGTTTGTTAACATTAAATATATTTCTTAAAGTGATACCTCAAGTAGCTGCTTTGTGCACCTTTGGAGAAGGAGCCTGTTGTACTCTCAGGATGAACCTGGACTTCATCTTCCCAGAGGAATCTTGCCTATTCCAGCCTTATAACTATTTTCTCTGGAGGTTCTTTGAAGCTGCCTGTTTTTATTTATATATTTATGGGGGAAGTGGGTAGAGGGCTTCTGTCTTTCTAGAAATCTGATCCTTGTAGCTATATAGAATAAATCCTAGAACAAAGCTGCTCTAGGGTATATTTTTCTACTGATTGGCTTCAACAGCCAGAAAAATATTCACTTCTAACCACAGAAAAAAAATTTAGATGCCCCACTTCCAGAGTTAAAACAAAAGTTTCTCTCGACAAATGAAAATGAGAACAAATGATGATTTAGTAGTAAAAGTAAAGTGCTCTCTAGAAAGAAAACACAAAGTAGACAAAATCCAACTGTGAATTACTTGAGGGTTGGGAAATGAAGGAATTAAAATCTGGATCCAGGAAAGCCCCTTCACAAAATTCTAAAAGATCTTCCATGTTTTCAACCTCCCTGACCTGGGACATTTTCCACATCTCTAAACTAGTTTTTAGTCATGCATTTGCACTGAAGGCTCAGAGATGGATTGAGAAGAAAGGAAGGAAGGCAAAGAAATGCTCCAACATGAACATGAACATGAACATCTGCTATGTGACAGATATTTTACTAAGCTCTTCATATGTATTAGAGATGCACTCCGCAGGCAACCCTGAACCCTAATTAGCCCCATTCTGCTTGTAAAGAAAAGTAATCTTAGAACAGTTAAATAAGTTGGCATCATATCTTTTATGTGGCTGAATGAAGAGTAGAACCTAGGTCTGCCTGTAATCAGAAGCTGGGTTCGCCACACAACACAATGCAATTCTTAAACTAAAAGGATAAAGTTCTGGAAGGTGGGACGAGAGTATAGATGAAGCTTTGAGTAATAGGCCAACTCTTAATTCCCAGAACATATATTCCCAGAATATATGTCTTATTTAGGCATATAAAAAGAATCTGAGGATTCTTATACATAAAATACAATCCCTCTTTTACCCTCAGGCTTCCCTAGTGTTTTGGGGTTTTGTTTGTTTATTTGTTTGTTTAAATTAGAGTTCACCCTATTAGAAGCCTTTCAGTAAAACCCTCCTCTGGCCTTTTAGTGTGATGGTCAAAGTCCCAAAGAATCTAAGACCTACTATGGAGATAACAGAGCATAGAAAAAAGAAGTAGGCCTCCTTCTGTCCCAGTATTAATTTGGGGAAAACTTTAGGCTTTATCACTTAAGTGGATGTTTTATTGTTTCCTTTCCCAATGTATCCCTGCATCCCTTTCTGCCTTCTTGACTTCTAGAAGTTATTTCTCAACAATGCTGGTGGAGAAAAGGAAGAAGACCTGGCTTTCTCTCCACTACAGATGGTTGTGATCTAGTCACTGGCAGCCTAATAACAAAGTATGTGACTGAACTATCTCCTTCACTTCCTCTGCCACCATATTTCTAGGGGTTCTCTTAGAAAGGTTAAGATTCTTCACAAGCATGATTTTTTTCCTCATTTAGTTCCAGCCTTTTACTTTGAGATTCTGGGTAGGCAGAGCAAGGGAAAGCCAGGAAGGTGGGAAAGCACTTGTACACTCAGCAGTCTACCAGATTTGGAGCTCTGAGAGGGCAGGGATCCATGGTTTATTTATGTCTGAATTGCAAGCCTCTCTGTAGTATCTGACACACAAGGAACACTCCGTAAATGTTAAATAAATAAATGGATATGACCATTGCCAGTCATTACATATCTCTTATGTAAGAAGAGATGAGACTTTTGATGAGCCTTTCAGGAAAGTAAGGAAGAGGGAGGGTAGAGAAATAGATCTCAGACAGGATGGAAATCTGGGACTGTCTGGAGATGCATCTTTGATTCAGGCAGTACCTGCTTATCTCTAAGAATTTATGCATTGTCTTTAGGTGCCTCCATCCAGTAGGCAGGCATGCCTGTAACTAGAATCCTCAGAACAATCGGAAAGGGAAAAAATGGTATAAAAATCTAAAAATCCTGATGAAATAAGTCCAAAAGAAACTAGAAGCAGAAGATCTTTAGGTTCATGGAGACAGGGGCAGGGAGGAAGTATTACCAGTCTAGAAGGAGAGAATAATGTAGAACAGGCCACCTTGACAGAAACAAGGACCGTTGGGCAAAAGACCCAGCCAGTCTGTGGTGATATTTCAGAGCTGGCATATAGTAAGTGTTAAATAGCTAGTATTTGATCAACACAATGCATGTAATTACTTTGGAATTAAACTTCAACTGTCTTAAATTATAATTGACCCTTAAACAATGTGGGATTAGAGGTCTTGACCCCTGTGCAATAGGAAATCTACATGTAACTTTTGATTCCCCTAAAACTTAACTACTAATAGACTACTGTTGACTGGAAGCCCTTCCAAGGACATAGTTGAATAACATATTTTGTGTGTTATATAGCAAGAATACAGTATAAAGTCAGCAAGAGAAAAGAAAATGTTATTAAGAAAATCATAAGAAAGAAAGAATGTATTTGCTGTTCATTAAATGGAAGTGGATCATCATAAGGTCTTCATCCTTGTCATCTTCATGTTTGTTGAGTAGGCTGAGGAGGAGGAGGAAGAGGAGAGGATGGTCTTGCTGTGTCAGGGGTTGCAGAGGCGGAAAAAAATTCATGTATTAATAGGTCCATGCAGTTTAAACATGTGTTGTTAAAGGGTCAACTCTGCTACATGCCGGTCATAATTTCAAGTACTTGTCATACGTTAATTCACCTAATACTCACAACATCTATCAGAGATATTTGCTAACATTAACTCCATTGTATAAATGGAGTTATGAAAGCACAAATAATTAAATAACTTACTCAAAGTTATATGGCTAATAAGGCAGCAGATCCATAATTTGAATGCAGGTAATTTTGGCTTTAGGATCCGAATCCTTAACCACCTTTCTATACTGCTTGAGCTCAGTGTTCCTAGGTCCTGAGAGTGAGGGTGGGTGTTGAGTAGGGTATACTCCAGCCTATTCCATTTATGCCTTTGTTTTTTAAATCTCTTTCAATGTCAGTTGAAAATAGATCTGCTTTTGCTGTCTCCAGAGCCCAATTAAAAAAAAAACTTTAAAAATTCCCTTTATACAGTCAGTAGCCCCTGTCCAGTGTCTTTCATCACAATATGTGAGAAAACAGAGGATTGTCAATAATAGGAAGGTGGTAGTAATGGTGGGATGTTGGCCAGGCCCAAGTTTAACTATACTAATAAAAAGAGGAATTCACATTCATCCCTGAAATTGAGCTAATCATAATAATACTAGCTATCTAGGGATAGCTACAAAAATTAAAAGAAAATAGTTATATCAACCACTAATAATCATCATTTGGTCACCTTTGACATAACAGACAGTTTAAATCATAAGGCCCAGTCCAATTACTGCTTTTATTTCCACCACTGTATTCTCAAAATAAGATGCACCTGCATTGCAAGTTATGAAAGACCTACTTAAGTTAGGGTGTATTACAGTGATATATTTGGCATTAGTTTTTTTCTTTTTATATGATTTGCTCTAGCGATCACATAACAATATGATTTGTTGCCTGGGATTCATCAAAAGATCTTTTGATCAGTGTAACCAATTTAAACAGTTGTTTATTGTCAGCCAACTCTTAGAATACAAGGGATAAGTGTTGGGGGTTTTATATATGCATATTTGCACACACATGAATTTGTGTGTGTGTGTGTGTGTTGGTTCAGCCAGGCTCTGTGGAATTTGTGATTTCATGCTTGCCAGAAAGTATGAAAACATTCAGAATGCCATTGGTACAGAACATTAGCCACTTTTCAATCATAGTGGAAGTAAGGCCTTGCGATGAAGTAATACTCTAAGAAGCTACCTGCTATGACAGTCAGTGTCTCCTATGAACTATTTCCATAAAAAAATACCCTCAATTGTTCCAGGAAAATGCCATCCACAGAAAACCCTCCACCACAATATTGAACAATATCTTTTGAAATGTCCCCAAACTGCTCACTTGTCCCCTTGTAGACAACCAGGGACTATCAAATGTATCTGAATACCAATTAGAAAGTCTCTCCCACTTAAAAAATCGCACCTTAATAGAATGCTTGCCAATCAGACACTGTCTCAGTATTCCTTCTTTTTATTGTGTAAAACTAGCATCCTTTCTAACATCTTTGAACCCCTGCTGAAATGAAAGTGAAGGCAGATAAATCCCTGCACCACAACTTTATGAATAAACAGACTTTGTTAATCTGGTATCAGTCTTAGTTTTGTCTTTTATATTTCTTTTCAGAGTATTCCAAGTGTATTCTGCAAGCCTTACTTCAATAACTTCTCTTACACCTGTAATCCCAGTACTTTGAGATGTCAAGGCAGGAGGATTGCTTGCATTTGAGGCCAAGAGTTCAAGACTAGCCTTAGAAACATGGGCATAACCCATCTCTACAAAAAAATAAATTAACTGGGTGTGATGGCACATGCCTGTAGTCCTAGCTACTCGGGAGGCTGTGTCAGGATGATTGTTTGAGCCCAGGAACTCGAGGCTACCATGAATTATGAGCGCACCACTGCAGTCCAGCCTGGGCAACACAGTGAGACCCCATCCTTTTTTTTAAAAAAGGTTCTCAAAACAATTTATTAGTTTAATTCCTTGTAGAAATGTAAATTATAACTTTCTACTTCCTTCAAGATTGCCTTCTCAAGTCATGCTAGCCTGCCTGCTGGTAAGTAGAAAAATAAACATATTCTAGATGTAAGTGTAATATCTCTTTGCTAAATTTGTCCACATGCTGGAGTGGATGATATAGTGAGACAATTTGTTGTTGTCATACCTGCAAATATACATTTTGTGATTTCCATTTTCAAATGTAGTGATTATTTCTATAAAGGGCATCACCAGTGAATTATATATTAAAATGAAGAGTGAATATCTTTTAGCAACTTTGCCATAGAGGAAGTCTTAGGGAAATCTCCTTTTTTACATTCTCACCCCTCCATAGATTTCCAATTATAATTACTATTGTCCAAAATAGATACATACAGTGTTGGATTTTTTCAATGAGTATTAAACTTCACAAAACTTTTAACATTTTCAGGAGAAAATAAACAACTTTACATTTCATCCTGGGGAAAAAAATCAACATTAAAATAATCACAGCAATGAACGAACCACTGTACTATGTCAAAATGTAAAAATGCAGAGTCAAAAAAATTCATCTCTTGTTTCATGGTTTGATGCCTAAATTAGCTCGTTACACATTGGCAGTTCTGGAGCACAAATTTGTTTTTTTTTGAGTTAAGCTTTATTACTTAAAAAGTCTGCTTTAAAATAGATTTTTAAATTTGCATGAATATTTTAAATAAAATCTTTTCCTTATCTTGTGGCCAGATTGTAAAAAAACACCAGAAACCTTGGCTCTGTGGACTTGACAGGATAATTCTTAAGGTTACATGTAGTGCATTAACACAGCTGTGACCAATAACTGCACTGTCTTTATTATTCTCCTATGCTATGAAATTAAAATGAAGTAGAAATGTTTATTCCATAAATGGTGGGCAACACTTTAAACAGATAATAAAATCTAAGAGTTTGCTTGAAAGCAAAAAGAGGTCTCTCATTCAACGAAACTGAGATGTAACCCAATGCCAAACTTGTCCAAATAGGCAGAGACAGCTGACCATCCTGTCAAAAGACTCAAACACATAACATATCTTCATTAGGGGGAATTAATTCCATCTCAGAATTCCTGGAACCATGAGAAATGAAGCTATGTTTTACCTAGTGAATTGAGTAAGCCCATTTCAATCATTCATGTTTATATGAAGATAGCTTTTCTTCATAGAACATTTTTGATAAGGCTACTTTAGTTTTTGTTTGCTTCTCTTTTAAAATTTCCCTGGAGTCTGTTTAGAAGCTGCTTGTTAAATCTTTGGTCAGGATGGTGGTATTATTTCCTACCTAAAAAATAGACCTATCACATTTAATTATCTCAACTCAACATTATTTTGGCTTGTTTGTATCAATTGATAAGTTGAACCAAATCAAATTATTGAAGGTTGTTAATTTTGAAACAGATAAGTTCCTTGTTCCAACATGTGCACCTGACATGTATTTTGTTTGAAATAAGATACACCTTTTTCAACAGACACATGCCAATCAACAGTGCTGCATGGGGAAATACCCTAACTGCGTGAGGATGACTTGCTGACATGGATCTGCAAATTGATCTTCAAGTTGTTCGATGTCTTTGGTGGGGAGGGCACCATATGGGGAATCAAGAACTGCAAGAGCTCAAAGTGTTCTTAATTTGCTTTCCAATTTCATTTATATGCCAACATATTACTGTACAAAGTACTGCTGACTGCAAATGTCACAGAAATTTAGAAATTCCAACACAGCTTGTTATATTCATTTTACCGTGTTGGGTTACTGAAACTGTAGGAACCAGTCCTAAAATATCCTGGACAGCATCTTTGACATTCAGCAAAACACAAGATTGTTAGATATGAAAGACAGAATTTATGCTTGAAGAAGGTCAGAGAGACTTCAGAAAGCTGAATAACCTTTGCAGTTTGTACTATCATTTTCCACTGACAATAAGACAAAGAATATTTTAGAGTACCATTGTGTGGTTCAGAAAAAGGAGGTTTACAGAATTCTGGGCCCTACTGAGTCCTGATTTCCTCTGAAATGGGTACTAGAGCCTCACAAATTAGGAATGCCAGGGCTGATTCTGCTGGCCCTCTGGGGATGATAACAAAGCAACTGGGGCAAACTGAGGGGGAAGAGGGGAGTTATTCCCATCTTGTACTAAAAAAATAACTGAAGTACATTTATACATTGAGTCATCCCATAATACCACCTTCCCTCTACCTTCAGGGCCAAAATGTGGGAGTGCCCCTTAGTCTGTGGAGTCATACTCCCTCTTCAGCTACCTCTTTATGACTCTTCCTGCTTGCCCTTAATTTTCTTTTCAACTTGATTTCATGGGGATTCAAATCTTAAGGTTTAGAGAGGTATAGAGAGAAATTTGTCCTTAGATCTTTATCCCTCTTGGGACAATCCCAGACCCTGTGCTACACTAAATGATGGCACTGATTCAGCCTACCTTCTTCTACCAAACACTACTTCACTGCAAGCTTGTACCAGCAAAATGTCTTCGATGATTGGCTACAGTTTATCACTTGATGTGTTTCTTACCACATGTTGATAGTAGGATGTCATCATCAATACTTCATGTCAAATTAAAATCTGCTCTCTTCCATTTGGCAAACATTGATTCTCTCCTCCTTCCCCTCCTTTGGCACCAAATATAGTCTAAATATACTTGAATTTTCCTTCAGAGTTTTCTTTAGCTGGGCTTCAGCTCAGGAATTTTTATTTGTTTAGTAAATGGTACTGTAGGATAAGCCAAAACAAGAAAAAGAATCGCTGATGGTTTGCGAATTCCCTTTCAGTAAATAGTGGTATTTTAGTGCTAAGATAAAGTGGCTTCCAAGAAGGTTTAAGGTCCAGAAGTTTGGTTCAGATGACTTTAGTCATGACATATCTGGGATTGCTGTTCCAGGAAATATTTAATATATTTTAGGCATAGTAAGCACTTCTACATCCATGGACAGTATGGTTAGAGAATTATGAAAGGTATATGTTTATATAAAACATAAGTCCTGCTTTCATGTATTTACAATTTAAAGAGAGAAAAATAGAAACTGTTCTTAGAATTTTTAGATAAAGCAGTAATGCAGACGTTAAGTGCCATGAGTGTTCAGAATAGGAAGAAAGTGATTCCTCTGAACTGCATTATTCAGGGTAGGTTTCCAGAAGGAGGTAGAATTTGAGGTGGGTCTTAAGGATTGGGTAAGAGTTGAATAGGTGGGGGTGAGTATAGCATATGATGAAACAGGAAAAGCCTGAGAAAAAACACAGAATTGGGAAGAACAAGAACCATTTACTGAGGATGAGCGAAGTAGTAATGTCTAAAAAAAATTACAGTAAAGACCAGTCATGTAAAAAAGTACTGATTGATCTCACATGCTCAGGTCCTTAAAAAATCAAGCTATGACTTAAAACAAACTCTATAATGTTATTTTAATAGTGTTATTATGCTAACAAATGGAGCAGGGAAGGTAAAGATTCCTTATACAATTTGAAAAGGTTAAAATTAAACTTTTTAATTAAACGTTTATTCTATACCAGTGGTTCTCAAACTGTATCATGCATTATAATCACCTGTAAGGCTAGTTAAAGAACAAATTGCTGGATTTTACCCTCAAAGTTTTTGATTCAGTAGGTCTCTCATGGGGCTGAAGAATTTGCATTTATATCAATCTCCCAGGTGAAGCTGATGCTGTTAATCTGGGGATTACACTCTGGGGGAAGATTGTACCAGTCAGAAGAAACACTCTGGTGCAATAACCCTGAGTCTCAAATTATCTTGATGTGTTCAAGAAACAATGAGGAACTTTGGGAAGTGATGGATAGATATGTATATTACGTTGATTGTGGTGATGGTATCACAGGTGTTTGCATATGTCCAAACTCATTAAATTTTACACATTAAATATACTTAGTTCATTTTATATCAATTGTAAACCTCATTTTATGTCAGTTTATACCACAATAAAGCTATTTTTTAAAAAAGGAACAGAGAAAGCTTCTTTGGTTGGAATTGATTGAGCAAGGGAGGCAGAAAGAAAAAACAAGGTCAGAAAGGTAACGGACACTAGATCAAGAGGTTCAGAGGTCATTATCAAGATTTTACTCTGAAATAGAAAGTCATCTGATTTTTATTTTAAGCAGTCTCTCTGGCTGCTGTGTTAAGAAAAGACTGAAGGAGAGCAAGGTGGGAAGCAGGGAAATGACTTAGAATAATATCATAGTAATCCAGGCCTGAAATATTAATAATTTGTGACTGGACTAGGGTAGTAGTAATGAAAGTGTGAAATAGTGGATTCTGGAAATATTTTGAATGTAGAGCCAACATGATTTCCTGACAGGCAGGATGTGGGATCTAAGAGTGAAAACAATCAAAGATGACTCCAAGGTTTTTATTCTAAGCAACTAGAAGGATGATGGTGCCATCAACTAAAATAGGGATGACTGTGAGTAGAGTGGATCTGGAGGTAGGGAAAGAACAAGAGTTCAGATTGAGGTATGTATAGCTTGAGATTTATAGACTTATGCAATATTACAGCTGGAAGAGGCTATAGAAATTAGCTCTTATTTCCCCTCATTATACCTTTATGGAAAAATTAGCCCAGAGAGGGATAAGGACTTGATCACAGTCACATAGCTAGACAGGAGTAGATCTTTTACATTCTTCTTATATGTCCAAGATTGCTCAGTACTGTGCTAAGCACACAGTAAGTACTTTACAAAGATTGTTGAAAACTCTAGCGATAGCTACCAGTTTAGCATTCTTAATCAATGTAGGTTTGGGGGGAAATCAAGTAGGACTCTTTCAGCAATAATTTGAGTATGTGGACCCTGTAATGATTTTTAGGTTCTAAATGTAAAAAATACATTGGTGCTAATAAGGCCCTTCCTGTCCTCAGCATCACACATTGGTTAACTTCCACTTTTGGAGTTTGGTGTCTTGAAACAAGTCCTATTGGCCACTAGTAGAAATAATGTCCCTAAATGCTGAATCTAGGAGAGATAATTAGGGTATTCTTTCTGATAGATGGGGACTCAAGAAGAGCTGAGTTCTGGCCTTAGCTTTCCTAATATTATTATTTACTCGTATGTTTGGTCAAGTCACTTTCTCTTTCTGGGCTATAATTTCCTTAAACTCAGATGTTGAAGTATATCACCTCTATATTTACTCACAGATCTTGAAATTAGATTTCCAACTTCCAGTTTTTTAGAAAGAATTCATGGCTGAGCTCTTTTGTCCCTGAGAGCTTCCATGTGCATTTAGAAATGCATTTATCTAAACAAACAGATGTGAAATGTGAGTTTCGTACCTTCCATTGGAAGAGGTAAGACCAAAAAAGGACAGAAAATTAGCAAGTATACTGAACTGAACATTTTTCCATACAAAACTATTTTATTTTTAATTTTTTTTTAATTTTTTTATTTTAGCATGTTACAGGGATACAAATGTTTAGGTTACATATATTGACTTTGCCCCACCCAAGTCAGAGCTTCAAGCATGTCCATCTCCCAGATGGTGCACACCACACCCATTAGGGGTGTATATACCCATTCCCTCCACTCCCCTCCCATCTGCCCAACACCTGATGAATGTTATTACTATATGTGCACTTAAGTGTTGATCGGTTAATACCAATTTGATGGTGAGTACATGTGGTGTTTGTTCTTCCATTCTTGTGATACTTCATTTAGTAGAATGGGTTCTAGCTCTATACAGGATAAATACAAGAGGTGCTAGATCACCATTGTTTTTTTTTAAATTTTTTATTTAAGCATATTATGGTGGTAAAAATATCATTTTTTTTTGTGGCTAAGTAGAACTCCATGGTATACATATGCCACATTTTATTAATCCACTCATGTATTGATGGGCACTTGGGTTGTTTCCACATCTTTGCAATTGTGAATTGTGCTGATATAAACATTCTAGTGCAGATGTCTTTTTTATAGAATTTCTTTTGTTTTTTGAGTAGATGTCCAGTAATGGGATTGCTGGATCAAATGGTAGTTCTACTTATAGTTCTTTGAGGTATCTCCATTTTACTTTCCATACAGGTTGTACTAGTTTGCAGTCCCACCAGCAGTGTATGAGTGTTCCTATCTCTCTGCATCCACACCACCATTTACTGTTTTGGGACTTTTTGATAAAGGCCATTCTTACTGAAGATAAGTGTTATCTCATTGTGGTTTTGATTTGCATTTCCCTGATGATTAGAGATGTTGAGCATTTTTCATACGTTTGTGGGCCATTAGTTTATCTTCTTTTGAAAAGTTTCTGTTCATGTCCTTTGCCCACTTTTTGATAGGCTTGTTTGATTTTTTCTTGCTGATTTTCCTGAGTTCTATATAGATTCTAGCTATCAGCCCTTTATCAGATGTGTAACATGTAAATATTTACTCCCATTGTGTAAGTTGTCTGTTTGCTCTCATGATAGTTTCCTTGGCTGTGCAGAAGCTTTCCCATACTCATGGGTCAGCAGAATCAATCTTGTTAAAATGTCTATACTACTCAAAGTGATCTACAGATTCAATACAATCTCTATTAAAATACCAACATCATTTTTTGAAGATCTAGAAAAAATAATTCTACTCTTTGTATGGTACCAGAGAAGACACCTTATAGCAAAAGCAGTCTTAAGCAAAAATAACAAATTGGGAGGCATCAATTTATCAGACTTCAAACTATACTACAAGGCTATAGTAACTAAAACAGCATGGTACTGGCACAAGAACAGAGACATAGACCAATGGAACCGAACTGAGAACCTGTATATAAAACCATCCTCATATAGCCATCTAATCTTTGACAAAGCAGACAAAAACATACACTGGGGAAAAGAAATCCCTAGTCAATAAATGGTGCTGGGAAAATTGGATAGCCACATGTAGAAGACTGAAACAGGATCCACACCTTTCACCTCTCACAAAAATCAACTCACTGTGGATAACATACTTAAACCTAGGGCATGAAACTATAAGAATTCTAGAAGGAAATGTTGGAAAAACTCTTATAGACATTGGCCTAGGCAAAGAATTTATGAAGAAGACCCAAAAGGCAATCACAGCAACAACAAAAATAAATATATGGGACCTGATCAAATTAAAAAGTTTCTTCCCAGTCAAGGAAACTATCATGAAAGCAAGCAGACAACCTACAGAGTGGGAGAAAATATTCACATGTTACATATCCAATAAAGGGATGATAACGAGAATCTATATAGAACTCAGGAAAATCAGCAAGAAAAAAACAAACAACCCTATCAAAAAGTGAGTAAAAGATATACTGAACTTTTAATTCAGAATCCTGGATCCTTTCTCTCATTAACTCATTGTGTGACTTAACTGTGTCACTTAAGCTCAGACTTCAGTTTTCTTCTTGCTCAAGGAGGGCTACTGCTTGCCTCTCTGATATCGTATGGATTTTGTGATAATCTAATGGGATAACAGATATAAAAGAACTTTGAAAAAGGTAAATTGTTTTTGAAATAAAAATTGGTGTGGTAAATGACAACAACAAAATAATAATAATAGTGAACATTTATTATTCATCATGACTTCTCACCATGTCAAGAACTGGCTCTTTTATTTTGCTAAATGTCACTTTCTCAGTTAGGTTGTCTCTGATGACTCTATTTATAATTACTCATATCCCCATTCTCCTTACCATGCTTTATTTTTCATGGCACCTATCACCTGCTAACACCCAGTATAGGGTGTTAGTTATATTATTGTCTGTCTCTGCTCACTAAAATATATAATCGATAAGCGAAGAGATTTTATCTGTTTTTTCCTCCCATGTCCCCAACACCTAAAAATGTGAATGATATATAGTAGATATTCAGTAAATATTTGAGTAAATGAATTCTGCCAGTTAAACCTGCTCTCTTCCCATTTAGGTACAGATAGTATTAGCCTGTGTAAAATCAACATTTTTACTATTGGTCCAACAGAAGGTAATCCTTGTGCTGTGTACGTAGCTGGTTGTCAATCCTGTTGCCTTAGAAAGTCCGAAGGTAAGATAAGTCTTTTCTTTAGATATAATCAGCCTTTTGAGGCCATTCTTCTACAATATTAGCCTTATGGTTAGGTGGAATGTAGGTAGTTACTATGTTCTGATGGGCATGGCTTAATATAATCTTTCACCTTGAGGTTCAATATCATCTCTCCCATAAACTATGTGACCTTGTTCATAGTACTTGAATCTTTTCAGGCCTCTGTTTTCTCATCTATGAAATGGCAATCACAGTAATGTCTAATTCATAAAGATGTTGAACAATTGAATAGGACATTATACATAAAGCATCTAACACAGTCTGGCACATTGTAAGAGCCAAATAAATAGTAGTCCTACTTAAGTGATGTCATTTGGGGGATTCCTAAAAAGACTATCAAGTCTCTTCCTGACTATTGGAAGTAAATCTGACCTTCTGTAAACATCCTCCCATCCCCATAAAATGAAAATGTCCAAAAGGCACCTATATATTGAACCAGAGAGTATATGTATATCCCCCTGACTAGGTATTGGATGAGGAAAGTGTATGGAGAGATAGCAGCTGTGAGGGACACAAAAGGAGGCTTAAAATTTACTTCACCAACTTCACAATATCATGCTGGGCTGGCCTTGATGATTGGAGCTTGGTCCAATTCCCATTAGGGAATATTTCTAAGGCAAGCACTGTACAATAGAGAGTTCTGGAATACTGGAAACTGTGCTGCAACTTGGAAGCTTCCCTTCTGCCAACATAATTTTAAGGCTGCCAAAAAAGTGGGCAAAATCTCCCTGTAACAAATTTAATGAGTATATGCTTCAGGCACTTAGGAAAAAACATCCAGTCTTCTTTTGAATGAAGCTGTAATTCAGCAACATCACATCCCATTTTTGATGAGGAAATTTTCTCTGGCTTTGAATTTCCTCCTGATTGCTTTCCTTTGTCAGATGAGAGGAAGGACTGCCTTGATTTAAGTTTTACCTCCTTAGATTGTGCCTGATTGATCATATGCAAATGAAAATCAAATAAACTCTACCCTCACACGAGGCATCAACAGGAGGTCATTTTTCAGGCTGGAAATCACACTCCAACAAGTGTGCTCTCCCCTGGGAGAGTAGCCACAGGCTGCCACATGCCTGTTTCACCTTCCTGAAGATGGTGTGTGTTTGGAGCAGCTCATGAGAGGTCATTAACCTACAGAGCAGACATTTGCTCCCTTTTGCTGTGTCACTTAAGAGAGCGCAGAGATGAGTTTCAAAGTGAATGTTTCCATCCATTCACAATGCCCAGTGACAAGTATTACCTGTTTTGTCTCCAAAAGTGGATATGAGTGTAACAGAGTCAACCGGATCATGAATGAGATAGCTTAAATGAAAATATATTACTATTCCATTGATTCCTCTCTCTCTCTCTCTCTCTCTCTCTCTCTCTATATATATATATATATATATATATATATATATGTTGTTTGTTCTAAAATGGAGGAGAGTGGATGCGTATCAACTATTGGAGGAGGTGTCTGTAACTACCCATTCACTTTTCTAGAATACTTTACATGAATATCTCATTTAAGACAGACAACAATCCTGTGAGGTTAAGTCAGACAAATAATACTCCATTTGGGGATTATCAAACTGAGACTTAGGTAGGCTAAAGAATCTGTCCAAAAAATTATGGTTAAGACCAAGAAAAGAATCCCAGCGTATGGACTCCCGTCTTTTTTCAATCTTTTGGAAGTCAGCTAAGAATGAGTTTCCCATAATATTTCCAAGGTTACCTAGGGGAAGAGCTATTCTACATTGACTGAGTGTCACTCCCCTCTGGTATTTGTTAATTTACAAAAACAAAAATTTTGCTCTTCTATTTCCTTTTCATTTTGTCCATTCCCAGGACTTAATGTTTTCCTAATAATTCATTATTTTTCTTTGGCATAAAGGATTCATTAAAGGTAAAAAGTTACATATTCTGTGTATAAATTCTAAGTCATAATTTAGGGTTTGAAAATTCTAAGGAAAGGGCTAAAACTTTGTTTTTTATTATGTTTATTTTTGGGCTGGTTGAAGGGAAAAAGCAAAAATCTAGGGAAAGACTAATGTCTGTGAAAAGCAAAGAATGTATGTGACAAATTGAACAGCCTTAGTGTTGTGGAATATAGATGGAAAAGAGGAAAAAGAATGAAGGCTCAGCCCACTACCAGCTGGAGGGACACATTAGCAAATCATGACTCTGTTACAACATTGTTTCTATAGATTCTTTCTTGATGCCAGCCAACCATGCCCCCATCCCTTCTTTCAGCGTCCTGTTGTCTCCTGCTGGCCCTTTCATGCCAGACCTGCTATCCCTGTGTCATACTTTATGCTTCCACCTCCCGTACCTCACCTCCATCTAAGGTATCCATTGCTTCTTCCTACGATGCTCCTTTAACTAACTAGGGACCAGAATATCCTGTCACAACTATTGAGAAAATGAAAAAAAAAAACTTGAGTTGTAAAAATCTGCTCTGCCATTATTAAAGTGGGATAACAGACATAGATAAAGCTAGCTGCAAAGTTAACAGTAAACAATATTTCTCCCATGCTACAGCTGAAAAATGACCTAACAACCCCTTTATTTGAGGGACTGTTGCTTTCTTACTCACTAAGGAACAGACTATCAGAAACTTTGCTGTTTGAAATTATACCAATAATAATAAAACATCCCATTCTTGCCTGGAAGAGCTAAGTCATTTGACCCAGAAAAGCAGCCTTGATTTACAAACCAAGTGCAGAACTTCAGATAAGGGGTTTCCACATCTATATTTATTTTGTTTTTTCTAAGGAAACAGGGCCCTGGTTCTACTTTTGCAGTCTAGACCAGATGTTGATGCTTTTACACACAGCTATGCTTTGTGTTGAGCCTAAGAAAACATAGTTTCTTGCCCTGTCTCTGTTCCACAATGTTTGGGGCCGCAGCTAGGAAGATTTGAAGGTAAGGGCAACTCAACAGCTGGGAGACAGAATCACTTTTTCACTCATATATCTGGTTCCTGGGCTAAGATAATTTAAAGACTAGAACTGACAAATGAAGAGCCTACACAAGATCTTTCCACTTGGCTTGGCTTCTTCATAGCATGGCAGCCTCAGTGGAGTTGAACTTCTTAGCTAATGTCTCGGTGCTCCAAGCATGAGTGTTCCATCTAGCAAAGCAGACACTGATGGCCCTTTATGAAATCTTCAAAAGGGACACAGTATTACTTCTGCCATATTCTATTGGTGAACTAGTTACAAGCCTGCTCATATTCAAGGGGAAAGGATAAAGATCCATCTTTCAAAGGGAGGAGTGTCAAAGAATTTGGGGGCCATGTTTTAAAATCACCTCAGAGAGTATCAAGCACTCAGTTATGTACAAGATGCTTTGTCAGCATCTTTGTTGCAGCTGCAAAGAAGAATCAGATGTGACTCTTGAGCTCAGGATCAATATATTCAAATAGGATCCACTGATATCTTGCTATAGAGTCTTAGGTATGCCACTTAATTTCTCTGAATCTTTTTCCTTATCTGAGAAATAAGAATAATAATTTTTATCCCAACACCCAATCATTACAGAGTTAGAAAAATAAAATAAGATCATTATAGTAGCCAGCCTTCAAGATAGCCCTTGTATCCTTGTGTAATCTCCTCCCACATTATACCAAGGTTAGTCTATGTGGCCAATAGCATACAACAGAAGTGATGATATGTCACTACCAAGGATAGGTTATAAAAGACTTCACTTTGGGCATTCACTTGTTTTCTAGCATCCTATCTCTTGAATCGCTTGATTTGAGGATGAAACCATGCTGTAAGCAGGCCTATAGAAAAGTTCACATGATAAGGTAATGAGTCCTCCTGACAATAGCAACATGAGTGAGCTTGCAACCTCATGCGAGACCCGGAATCAGAATCAGCCAGTTAAGCTGCTCCCTGATTCCTGATTCACAGAAACTGCATGATAATAAATGCTTATTGTTTTAAACTTCTAAGTTTGGGAGTAGTTTGTCATGCAGTGATAGCAGACTAATGCAATCACGTAGGAGTACTTCATACAATTGTAAAAGAGGATTTTTAAAGTTTATGTAGATGAAATAAGGTATTTTGACACCCAGCCTGGTTAATTAACAGTCCTTTTGTGCATATATATGTATTAGTTTTGATTCGAAATGGAACAGGATGGTATGGGAGCACATTCCTAATAAACATGAATTCACTGTAAGGAAGGTTCTTCTTGTGTAAGTGTTTACCCTTAAAATTTGCTGTAAGCACAGATCTCTTCACTAGCAAAATACAAAAGAAATTATGAAATGAGAGGTACTACAGGGTGATTATTTTAAAAGCCCTGGAGGCAAGGAATCAACAGATCTAATTCCTAATCGCAATTGCTACCAATCAGCTGTGTGACCTTGGACTAGAGACTATCTCCCACTGAACTTCAGATTCTTTATTATTAAAAAAGAGGTTTTATCCATAAATTCTTTGCCCAGACCAATGTCCTGAAGCATTTTACCTATGTTTTCTTTTAGTAGCTTAATAGTTTTGTGTCTTAAATTTAGTCAGGCCTGGGAAGGGTAGAGGGAAGGAGAGAATAAACAGAGGTTTGTTAACAGATACAAAATTACAGATATGTAAGAGGAGTAGGTTCTAGTGTTACATGGCACTGCAGAATGACTATAGTTAAAATTATTTTTTCTATATTTTCAAATAGCTAGGAGAGAAGATTTTTAATGTTCCCAAACACAAATGATAAATGTTTGAGGCAGTAGACATGCTATTTATCCTCATTTGATCATTACATATTATATACAGGTATCAAAATATCTCACTGTACCCCATAAATATGTACAATTATTATGTGTCAATTAAAAATGTGAAAGTAGGAAATTCAACTATATTAAGTGGCTTTTAAAACTGTTTGACCATGACTCACAATAAAATCTATTTTGTATTACAGTTGAATACATATGTATGAATATATATGTCCAGATTTAACAAAAGTTTCCTGATACAATAATTTACCCTTTATACATGAGATACACTTTAATCTTATTTTCTGTTTTATTCTCTTCCATCAAAAATCCACAACTCATGACCTAATAAATTGAATTCATGAGTTATAGTTGAAAACACTGGACCTTAAAACACCCTGTCTAGAATTTCACGATTCTAAGTAAAGAATTAGATTATTAGACTTGGCTACACTAAGAATAGCCTACTAAGAAGAAGAATTGAGAGTGAAAGGAAATTGCCCTATTTGGGGCAAAATGATATGGTGATGGCAGAAGGAGGTCAGGTAGACATTCAAACAACCACTTGGCTGTTAATTCATATATTTGATTCATTATTTTTAAGGTAGACCAGAATGAAGAGTAGTAAAACATCCAAGGGTGGGAAACCTGCTGCCTCAAGGCCACGTGTGGCCCTCTAGATCCCCCAGTTCAGCCCTTGGACCAAATCCCCTAAAGAGCTTTGTTCTGTAAAATATGGATTTAGTCAAAAGGCAGCACTCGAGGATCCAAAAGGATGCATGTTTATTGTAACTTATGAATTTATAGTTAAACATAGTAATACAATCCGGTTCTGACACTTATTAGCTGGCTGAACTTGATCAAATTATACTTGTAATCTTCACCCTATTGTCATCATAAGTATATAATGAAGGTCAAATGTGATAATATAATTAAAAAGTCCTCAAAAACTACAAAATATTGACAATTGTCAGCTGTATATATAATATATAAAATCATAATAATGGCTTCAATTTATTCAGCGCTTATTCATTATAGCCACTGGGTTAAACACTTGTGTGCATCATCTCATCTAATTTTCACAACAACCTTATCAAATATGCACTATCCTTATGTCTATTTTACAGATATGAAAACTTAGGAAAGAAGAAATCAGATAATTTTTGCATAAGCCACCTAGGTAATATACACATTCTCTCCTCTATAATAAAGGTAGAGGAAAAATCCTTTATTCCTGCCTACATGCACATGCATACACACACACAAACCTACTCCTCCACCAATCTTCATCATCAGTATATTGGATACAGTTCATTCAGTCACTGAGGCCAAAAACCTAGGAGTCATCCTTGATTCCTCTCTTTACCTCATATCCACATCCAATCTATCAGTAAGCTCTGTTGCTGCTGTATATCCAAAATATAACCAGCGAAGGAAATTAGAAATATTTTTTCCCCAAAATATGACATTTTAACATTTTGAACTGACCTTCCCCCCCCCACCACCACCATGGACACTCCCAAAATTGTTGAAGTTTCTTTATCTGTCTGAGATCTGGACTCACCTAGGAGAACAATTGTCCTTCTCTTCCCCTCCCTATAAGACCAGGGATGTGACTACACATGAACAGACTCTTTAAGAAGATAATGTCCCACTCTAAGATTCACTTAAACTCCAAAAGGGAACTATTTACCAGTTAATTTTCATTCCCCATCCATTTGCCCTCCCTGGTGGTCATTTGTTGCCTCTAGACAGAATTCCCCCTATCCCCTCCCTCCCATAACCCATTTTACCATAAAGACATATAAGCTTCTGAACCCACTGGGGAGTTGAACCCTCATTTTTCTGGGGGTTCCCATGTATGCACGTTAAATAAATTTTATAGATTTTCTTTTATTAATCTGATTTATCATGAGCTAATTTTTTAGCAAAACTTTGCAGTGTGAAGGGGAAGTTTTGCCTTCAGCCTCATACCAGAATCCAACCATTTCTCATCAGCTCCACTGTTCTCACTAATACAAGCTATTCCCATCTCTTTTAAAGATTATTGCAAGCTTCTACATGTGCTCCTCTACTAAATCCACTCTCTATACAGCAGTATAAATAATCAACTCCACTTAAAACCTTCCAGTGCCTTCCTATTACAGGTAGAATAAAATCCAAACTGCAAACCCACAAGGCCCAACAGGATCTGGCTCTTATCAACCTCTCATACCTCATATCATATAATGTGCCTGCATGCTTAACACTCTTCAACCATATTGACCTTTCTTTTTTCCTTTTACACTTAAAGGTCTTTCCTGCCTCAGGTTCTTTGCATCTGTTGTCCCCTCTTCCTCAAACATCCTTTATTCATATCTTTATATGGCTTGCTTTTTCTCACCACTTGGATCTCAGCTCAAATACCATCTCCTCAGAGATACCTGTGCTCATCTCTTCAAAGATCTCCTTCCCCTCCCTATCCAGTTACTATTATTACCAAAAGCTTGGCACTTATCCCAGAGGCTGCATCAGAAGAATGAGAACAAGTGGTTTGAGGAGAAGGAAAGAGGAGTTTATTAATTTGCCAGCAAATGAGGAGGTTGTCAGACTCCCATCTCAAAGTATCAATGTCCTGCTTCTGAACAGAAGTACAGAGATTTTAAAGGTTCTGATTAATCCCATAGTCCCATCTTTGGCTAAGACAAGCTTGTGACCCCCACCAAGATTAATCCCATCTTCTGTGGCACAAAGAACAAAGGACACTCCCTTGGCACTCCTGACTGCCAGGCTGAGGCAGGGATGCAGGTCCTAGTTCTCTAAAAGGAGTGGGGGATGTTTTAAAGAGACATAAAACATTTTTGCTATTTTTTCAAGCCTTTTCTTCTGTTACATATTCCCCCCTTTCAATATTACACTTCCATATCTATGGGAGGAGGGGTGACTACTCTGTTACACTATCTATGCTACACTACATTACTTGGTTTTATTGTCATCATAACTGTGAACTAAAATAAAAATGTAAGCCCCCAAGAAGACTGAATGGACCCCCCTCTTGGCCAAGCCCCACCTCCAAAAAAAAAAACCTTAAAGCTGAGTTGCCAGCCCTGACGAGAAAGGAGGTCATACATGCCTAGTTATGCCCTATTCCTTTTGGAGTTATTCTTCGTAACAAGAAGATACAAAGTTATTAACAAGCCTAAGGCCTTTTAAGAAAAAGGTTAAACCATACTTTCAGGTCATCAATTTACTTAACAAATCACTTGGAGTCTTGGTATGTGTCCAGTATATGTCTGGTGGCTTGTCTCTGATTAACAGGCTTCCTTATCTTAACTTAAAACATTCCAAGCCTTTAGACAAAGCTCCATTCTTTAACCAATTACAAATCAAATAATTTTTAAGCTCACTTATAACCTGTAATCCCCCACTTTGAGATGTTCTACTGTTACCAAAAGTTTGGTACTTGTCCTAGAGGCCAAATCAGTGAGAATGAAGAAGGACAGTGGTTTGAGGAAAATGAAAGAGACGTTTATTAATTTCCTGGCAAATGAGGAGGGTGGCAGACTAGCATCTCAAAAGACTGCCATCCTGCCTTAAGAAGAAAAACAGAGCTTCTTAAAAGTGGAGGGTCTTGGGGGGTTGGGATGGGAGTCTATGTGACCAGTGTCACATGTCATGGCTTCAGGCTATTGTTGTTTAACTATAATTGGTGATTTCTTATCTCTGGTAACAATGATCTCATGATCCTTGTCCGGATAATTCTGTTGAGTAATCTCCTGTGCTTTAAGATACTATAAAACAAAGAGCAAAGGACATTTTTCTACCCCTTTGATTACTGGCCTCAGGTATGGAATGCAAGTTTTAATTCTCAAAAGGGTGCGGGTTTTAGAGAGACAATTCGTAAAACATTTCCTTGCCCTTTTTCCAAACTTTACCTCTGTTGCACTGCCTTTTCAGGCCAAGCCAATGTACGCCTTTCATGTATTGACTTATGACTTTACATGTAATTCCTGTCTCCCTAAAATGAATAAAACCAAACTGTAACCCAACTGTGGTGATACCACTTGCTTAAGGCTTCTTGGGTGTGGCTCTCTTGGCTGTGGTTGCACATATTTGGCTCGGAATAAATCTCCTTAAATTATTTTACAAAGTTTAAGTTCTTTTCTGTTAACATAACACTTATAATTATCTGATTTTTTCTTGTTTATTTAATTTTTATGTTTTGTCTCTTTTTGTTAGAATGTAAGCTCTCTTAGGGCAGATACTTTGTCTTGTTGAATGTTGTATCCCTAGAACAACCAAACTCTTAGAATGTGCCCAACATAGAGTAGTACTGAGTACATATTTACTGAATGAATGAGTGAATGATTCAAATTATAACCTGGGGAGTGATTGTTAAGCAAAATCAAAAGCAAAATCAAAGCAAGGCACAGGGTGTGCTGAATGACTTTAGTTGACTAGCTGACTAAGCCATATGCAGCACTGGTATAACTAGATACACCTCTTCCATATCAGAGATAAATCTGTGAAGGGGCATTGAGGTCAGCTGGTCAGGGCACTCTCCCCCTTGGAGTGACTTGAGAGACACTGAAAAATTATCCCTCTTTGGATTCAGCTTTTCCTAAATTTTTTACATAGATCTCTTCTGTCCACACATAAATCTCTTTTCATGAAGTATAATACAATTGATTGGGGAACAGCTGTTGACATAATAATAAGTTCCTGAGACTATACCTTGGCACCTTGATTTAAATTTAGATATAAATTATTTAGTCATCCTTTTATGAAGTGTTGCTTTGGGTACATTATTGTCAATATTTAAATATCTTTCACATTTAGAAACATTACCTTAAGTTTGGGGAGATTCATTTTTTTAGTCATTAGACATGTGTTTCTTGAGTGTCTATTGAGGGCTAAGCCTTCTTCTAGGTGCCAGAGATATAGCAGTGACTAAGAGAGAAAGTCTCTGTTCACATGGAACACTTGCTGCCATTGTTCCTATGAACCAATTACATTAATGTGTCCACAATCCACATGCCGCAGACTGAGCTAACCTACTTTATGACGTGATCAACATAAGTTGCTTAGAAGCAAAGGAACTGAGCTCAGTAGGATACATTTAATTGCCCTAAGGAAAAACAGATAAAGAAAATAAAGATCCAATTAAAATAGCTGATGAATATGCTAGCACTCAAGTCTATAAAATTGTAATGGATCTAGTTTTCTAATGCCTTAAAGATCAATGTTGAAACCATTTGCAGTACTGTAGCCACTAAAAGCCAAAAAAAATGGAGGTGCATTACCTCAAACATTTGTCCTTTCACTTTAAGAAACTTTCTATGTCCCAATTAACAAGCAAGATCTAGCTGGGGCCTGCATGGATTTTCAAGAATTCAAAGATACAATGGGAGATTGGGCTCTGAAATGTAACTGATTTTGAAACAATTTCCACCTAGGAATTCTGAGTCTTTGAGGCACATGTACATGAAAGGGGAAAGGAAATAAGACTGTAAAAGTTGAAAAGACAAAAATGGAAACCAATAAAGTTCTGAGTGTTGCTTTTTGAAACTACATAAATACTTCAATATTATAGCTGGGCTTATAAGTACATTGGCTAGACTTCTATCTTCTTTTAACTTCAGGTAGTATGTTTAAAAAATCCTTACCATATTCAGACTGAAGAACATAGGTACCAGAAATCAGAGAGAAGACTTAATAACCAATTTCCAGGAATTCAAAATGCTTTTTCTATTTTTCTGTTTGTTCATTCATTCATTCCTCCAACAGATATTTCTTGAAAACCTGCTGTGAGCCAGGGAAAGTGATAGGCACTTGGGATATACATGATGTCTACCTTCATGCAGTTTACAAACTAGTGAGAGGGAGAAGTGATAAGAAAACAATGGTACAATCAATAAATAATAAAGGCAAAACCAAGAGGAAAAAAAAGTCTGAGGAGGAGCAGAATTTTAGTCTCTTATGCTCTTATATAAATTGAGAAGAATCATGTGTGCCCTGTTGTGGTGTCTGAAATATCACCACTAGAGAATCATTTGGGGGGTTCTCAGAAAATATGTCTGTGTTTCAAATGTCTTCATTAAAACAAAAATACCCCTGGAAGAAGATGTACTTCAAATATGCAGCCTGTTCCTTTGGTTCCTTGTTCTCCTTCTACTACCACACCTGGGTAAGGTCAATTCTCCTGACTCAGAAAGTTCAAGGAGCACCAGCTACACAAGTTTCTGCATTCCCAAAATAGCTCCTACAAATTGCCAAGACAATGAGCCTCTGGTATTTCCTATTTCAAAATTCTCTCTAGGCAATCATATGTAATCACATGATTTATAAGGTACATTAAATTTAGCCAAGGTCAGTGAGAGAAACTACTGGTAAGCACCATACCTAGAAGCTATCAAGAGTGTGGGCTTAATATAACGCTTTCATATATAATCAAACTGTATTGCCCTAATGACCTCATTGTTTGTCTATGACACAAACTTCTCTCATATTTCTTACAATACCTTACCCCAAGATGAAGTTAGTTCAGTCATATGTGGCTCCAAGACTAATTACTGTTGATTTCATTTGCATGTGTTTTTCTATATCATGAAGATAATTATAAGAGGAGTCTTATTATCAAAGTACTCAGGAATTGTTCCTGATCAATTCAGCCTTTACTGAAACTTTCACTCTGATCCTAATTCCTCTGTATTCTTGGTTTCTCTCACTATTGTGGTCAAAAGAGTGCAAAACGTTCCACAGTTCACTTGGCTCCTTCTTAGTTGTATTTGTTTTCCCATAAGGTCTCATTGAATTGCATATTCTTCTAAATTTACTAGCTTAACTCCTTTCATTTCTACAATCTAACTTTGATAACTTTCTCTCATCTAGCAGGATAGATTTCTCTTTTGATCAACATGACCCATTCAACAATAACTTCTTCATTAAATGCCTTTCTTCACCCAAAGCAGGCTTACTTTAGTTATCTTTATGGCCCTCTCAGTATAACCTAATATTGAGGTGGTACAAAGTAGGTACCCATTGAATGTTATTGACAAAGTTTATCAGATGATAGCTTATTATGGAGTAGTTGATGGATATTTGGGAGCAAGGCATTTTTAAGAATAGGAATACAGCCGGGAAATGTATGAGTAGAAGATGTAAACTGGGATATGGGGTTATAACAATGACTAATTTTTCCATCTTCATGATTCTGCTTTGAGTAGGTCCTTTTCTCCAGGGGAATATTTGTTGCTGGTTTCAAAGTGTATTTTTTTTGTCTCTTCAGAGGAACACATAACCTGTCTGTCTATTTAAGAGAAATCAAAATGACTTAATCCAATATATATTTTTTCACTTAGCTTTCTAGACTCTTAGGGCTAAATTAGAGTAAATAAAATGAGATAACATACATAAAGTATCTGACACAATACTGGCCCATAAGAGACACTCAATAAATATTAATTACCTTCCAAATTGGGGTTAAGTTGTAGTAACTAATCTCAGGGGCCTGGGTAATATCTTCTGTTTCCTTTAGAGCAGTCTTCTCAAGGTGTGGTCCTTGGACCAGCAGCATCAAAATCACCTGAGAGCTTGTTAGAAATGCAGAATCCCATGCCCCATCCCAGACACACTGAAATAGATACTCTGGAAGTGGGGCCGATGATTTGTGTTTTAACATGCCCTTGAGATGATTATGGTGGACATTTGTGTTTAAGAAGCACTGCTATAGCAGTTCTGCTTTGATTATCCCTTAAACGTTTTACTTTATATTATGTTTTAACCCATAAACTACTTTAAATTGCTTAGAGAAATGGCAGGGTATAAATCTATCTAAAATATGCGCTAAATCAACTGAATAACTTGTAAGGAAGATTTAAATTGGAATAGAACTCCTTCATACAAATCTCTCCTGTACCCCCAAAGTCCTGTTCACTGTAAGTTCTCCTTTAGAAAATTTAGGCCATTTGCCTTTTTACTATTTAAAATTGTCCTACTCCCCCCAGGCTGGTAATTGAAAATAGACTGCGTTGAAACAAGTTGTGAGTCAGGCATGAGTTTTAATTAGGTCATGCTGCCTAATGCTAATCCATTCCGTGAACTTCTACTTCCTATGCTTATTCTCTTCCAATCTTCCAATTCTTCCTTGTTAAAACTATCCTTGGGGTCCACTAAATAATACGTAGCATGCCTAACTACCTCAGGTGTCTTGAAGAAGTCTCTGATTATAGCTGCTATCTATGTAGAAACTGCTCTTGGCTATTAGACTTCTGGGCCTTGCATGAGGTCTCTTTTCTGTGCACACACACACACACACACACACACACCCCAGCCACCTGCAATTAGAGCCCAAATTCCTCAGGCCCTGGTGGCTCCAGTTGGAATGGTCCTTAAATTGGAAATCTTCCTGGAAATGTGTATGCCCATCAGGGATGTTATGCCCTTATAAGGCCTGTCGAAAATCTGCTAACAAATTAATGGTCTAAAAGGTTAAGTGACAGTTTGACAAACATGTGTTAAGGAGAGAAGGCACATGCCAGAAGAGTGCCCTCCTGACACTCTGCCTGTGGGGGGAGCAGCTAAGGCAGCATCAAATTGCAGGCTTTGGGGCCAGTTTAAATAGCACAAAAGAAAACAGTTAACATGTGGCAGACACAGACCTGCAGAGAGGAAAACAGCTATTAAAACGGCTGTGTAAAGCAAGTGGAAATTCCTTCCATACTCAGATCTCAATACTGTTACAATAATAAACAATTGTAACATCCCCTTTGCTTGTTGCACAACTAGAAACAGGCAAAAACAAATGGATGGGCTGGAGAAAACCATTGCAGCCAATGCAATTTCCAACAACCAGTCAAGATCTGATTCCTTCAAACAGCAGGATGAAGCATTGTGAAATCAGGAGACCTGGGTTTTAACCCTGGCTCTACCACATTCTGGGAATGCGACTATGAGTTTTATCTTTCCTTGAAATTTTCTCATTGAAATAAATGTTAATATCACACCCTTGACTTTTCCTGAGGATCAATATGACAAATTACCATATGAAAACTATTTCTGTATGTTTAGTAAGACTTCAATTTTAAAGACACACATACACATACAACTCCAACACTTATTGAACAATTAATATGGTGCAGATACCGTCATAAGAAATTTATCTATATTATCCTATTTAATCCTCAGAAAATATTCTATGAGAGAAGTAATATTATCCTGATTATTACAAACGAGCAAACAGGCTTAAAGAGGACACAAAGTGACACTGACATTTGATCCTTTCTGTGCTAACACCAAATTCCATGTTTTTATCCACTGTGTTTTGTTGAGTACAGATGTCTTGTTTATAAAAATTCATAAGATTTATTAACTTGAGTTTTTTATTACAAGGAAGGTGATTTCTTTCTGCTCATTTAATGTATTTCTTTATCAGATAATAAAAACTATGAATCACTATATTTCTCTTTTGCCTTATCCCCTTAGGAATCAAAAGTAAGTTTTGTATTCAGTTTTGGCAACTATCTTTTTGGCCTGTTCCTGATTGCCACTATTTCCTCCTCTCTTCTGTTTCATAGCTCTTGTCCTTTTCTAATTGTCCTATTGTGTCTGTCTTTTTTACTGTAAGCCACACAAGCTTTTTTTGGAAGTATAGAGGGTATAAATATTAATAATAAATTATTTGACTTGTTTGTGTCTCAGCTTGTTTATCCATAAAATGATGGGTGGGGTGAGGTGAGCATCATTAAACCAATATTGTATATCTTCCAATTATAAATATTTCGGTTTTCCCCTGATATTCCTTTGTACATAATGCCCATTCCTGCCTTGTTTTTTGCTTTTAATTTTATTTTTTTAATTTCAAAATATTACAGGGGTACAAATGTTTAGCTCACATTGCCTTTGCTCCACCTGAGTCAGAGCTTCAAGCATGTCCATTCCCCAGACGGTGCACACCACACCCATTAGGTGTGAATATACCCATCCCCTCCTCGCCCACCCCCTTCCGACACCTAATGAATGTTACTACCATGTGTGCACATAAGTGTTGATTAATTAGTACCAATTTGATTGTGAGTGCATGTGGTTCTTGCTTTTCCATTCTTGTGATACTTCACTTAGAAGAATGGGCTCCAGCTCTATCCAGGATAATACAAGACGTGCTAGTTCACCATTGTTTTATTTTTTTATATAAAAGTAACACAGAGTCATAATTGCTTTTTTCAAATGTTAGGAAAGTATGTAAAGTATAACTATCTCTCCTACCCCTGATCCATTATTCCCAGGCTTCATAAGTAGCTTCTTGTGTATACTTTGAGCAATGTTTTATACCCATATGCATAAGCATACATATATGTATGCATTATTAACTTAGCTGTTTTTGCATAGCAATATTACAACAGATTTAACAGCTTAAAACAGCATACATTTATTATATCACAGTTTTGGTAAGTCAGGAGTCTGGCCATGACTTAGCTGAGTTCCCTGCTTTAGGGACCAACAAAGCTGTAATATAGGCATCAGCTGGAGCTGTGCGTTATCTAAGGCTTGACCGGGTGGGGAAGGATCTTATTCCAAGCTCAAATGGCTGTTGGCAACATTGAGTTCTTTGTGGGCTATTGTACTGAGGGCTTCAGTTTTGTACTGGCTGTCAGCCAGAGGTGAGCCTCAATTCCTTGCCATGTGGGTCCTCCCAGCATGGTTTCTTGCTTCCTCAAAACCAGCAAAGTAGAGTGTCCTTCCATGAAATAGGCCTTATAATCTTATTTAATATAATCATGTACACATAATCACCTATATCCCATTACCTTTTCCATATTCTATTGGTTTGAAGCAAATCACTGGTCCTGCCCACACTCAAAAGGAAGGGAAGTATACAAAGGCATCAATACCAGGAGGTGGGATCATGAGGGCCACCGTAGAGTCTGCCACAATCATTTTTCATAAAACAAAAGGAAATTGTGGTCCATATTCTGTTTTGTACCTTGCTTTTTCCCTTAATGATATATCTTCCATATTTTCTCATAGCAGCACACAGAGATGTATCTTATACTTTTTAATAGCACCCTCATATTCCACAATGTAAATGTACTGTAATTTATTTAACTTATTCCTCATTGAATAACAGCTAAAGTGCTATCATTAATGCTGCAATAGACATCTTTGTGTATGTATTATTGAGTATTTTGTGAGCATATGCATAAATAAAATTTTAGTAGTGTAATTGCCATTTTAAAATGTGTATACTTTAAAAGTTTTGATGACTGGTATACTGGGAGAGCTAGCTCAGAATATCCTCAAATATTTTAATATTTGCCAATATGATAGATGAACAATGGTATTACAGTTGACCCTTGAGCTACATGGGTTTGAACTGCATGGGTCCACTTATATGCAGATTTTCTTCCACCTTTGCCACCCCTGAGACAGCAAGACCAACATCTCCTCTTCCTGTCCTCATCAGCTTACTCAATGTGAAGATGATGAGGATAAAGACTTTTATGATGTTCCATTTCCACTTAATGAATAGTAAATACATTTTCTCTTCCTTATGATTTTCTAAACACCATTTTCTTTGCTTTAGCTTACTTTCTTGTAAAAATACAGTATATAATACATATAACATACAAAATATGTGTTAATCAACTACTTATGTTATCAGTAAGGCTTCCAGTCAACAGTAGGCTATTAGTAGTTAATTTTGGGGGGTGTCAAAATTTATATTCAGATTTTTGACTGTGTTGAGGGTTGTTTCCTCTAACTCCCATGCTGTTCAAGGGTCAGAGTTTTTCCAGATGGAAATCAAAAGATGCTTTGAACTAAATGATAATGGAGACACAAGTTATCAAAATTTGTGGGGTACAGCAAAAACATTCCCAAGAGGAAAGCTAATAGCATTGAATGCTCACATGCAAAAGAGAGAAACTTCACAAATCAACAAATGAATAAACCATCTCAAGGAACTAGATAAGGTAGATCAACTCAATCCTAAGCCAGGCAGAAGAAAAGAAATAACTCACTGGGGTTAGGTGATATCTCATTGTGGTTTTGATTTGCATTTCTCTAATGATTATATATGTTGAACATTTTTTTATATGTTTGATGGCCATTATTCTGTCTTCTTTTGAAAAGTTTCTGTTCATGTCCTTTGCCCATTTATTGATGGGGTTGTTTGATTTTTTTTGAGTTCCAGATAGATTCTCGTTATCAGCCCTTTATCGGATGTGTATACAGCAATAATTTTCTCCCATTCTGTAGGCTGTCTGTTCACTCTAATGATAGTTTCCAAGGCTGTGCAGTATTGGGGGTTTGTGATGCCCCCAATATAACTGGGACCCCAGGCAGTGTGCATTGCAAGAGATGGGAGAGACAAAGATACAGACAGAAAAATTAAGATGAAGGGTGTGGGGAAGTCAGGGGACCCCCAGCATTCCATTGAGCCAGGCGGTACTGACTGAAGTCTAGCACCCATTTTTATTCACTTTTTCATGTTATAGATTACAATGATTTCACATGAAAAGCTCATGGGTTAGCAGGAAAGCATATAATCTAAATGGGAACAAAAGAGACCACGTACTTCTTTCTACTTTAGTTCCTCATTTACTGAGACATGAACTCAAGAGAGCGATAGGAACATTGCCTCAGGCTTAGAGTAGCAAACTGTTCTTATCCCTTGGGCTGAAATCCTTTGATCGTTCTCTCTGCCTTTGGATTATAAGCCTGGGTCCATTTGCAGACATCCAGGCTGTAGTCCTCAGGGTTCAAGGCAGGGTACGTTTGCAGACATCCCTGATCAGTGGAATGTCCCCCTCAAGGTTGAGCAGCTTTTGCTCAGTGAACTGACATGTCCACAGGTTGTTCTTTGTCAAAGTCCTGTCCCACTCCTGGGGTTCTCATGTCTTGACCCTAACCCTCAACAGAGCAGAAGCTATTTAATTTGATCAGGTCCCATTTGTTTATTTTTGCTGCTGCTGTGATTCCTTTGGCAGTCTTCTTCATAAATTCTTTGCCTAGGCTGATGTCTGAAAGAGACTTCCCTACATTTTCTTCTAGCATTCTTAAGGTTTCATGTCCTAGGTTTAAGCCTGTTAACCATCATGGTCCTTATCAAAAAATCCAAAACAAGAAATGCTGGTGAGGATGTGGAAAAACAGGAACACTCTTACACTGCTGGTGGGACTGCAAATTAGTGCAACCTCTGTGGAAAAGAATTTGGAGATTCCTCAAAGAGCTAAAAATAAAAATACCATTCGATCTAGCAATAGCAATATTAGGCATCTAACCAAAGGAACAAAAGACATCTGCATCTGAATTTTTATGGCAGCACAATTCACTGCTGCAAGGATGTGGAAGCAACCCAAGTGCCTGTCCATTCATGAATGGATTAATAAAATTTGGTATATGTATACAATGGAATATTACTCAATTACAAGAAACAATGATGATCTAGCACCTCTTATATTTTCCTGGATAGAGCTTGAGCCAATCCTCAGAAGTGAGGTATCACAAGAATGAAAGAATAGGCTCCACATGTACTTGCCATCAAAATAGCACTAACTGATCAACACTATGGTGCTCACACAGTAGTAATATTCTTCAGGGATTTGGGAGCGGGGGATGGGTAAACTTACAACTAATGGACGCAGTGAGTGTTGTAGGGGTGAAAAGACATGCCTCAAATCATGGTTTGGGTGTGGCAAAGTCATAACATGTAACCAAAATATTTGTACCCCCATAATATTCTGAAATAAATATTCCTGTAAAATAATAAAAGAAATAACTAAGATCAGAGCAGACTAAATGAAATAGAGAATAAAAGAACTATACAGGAGATTAAAAACCAAAAGTTGGTTTTTCAAAAAGATAAACAACATTGACAACTCTCTTGCTAAATTGACAAGAACTAGAAAGAACTCTAATAAACTCAATCAGAAGTGTAAAAGGAGAGGTCACTACAGACACCACAGAAATACAAAACATTACCTTTGAATACTGTAAAAATCTATATGCCCCAAAACTAAAAAATGTGGAGGAACTGGACAAACTCTTAGAAAAACACAACCTCCCTGGGCTCAGTGAGGAAGAAACAGAATTCCTGATCAGATCAATATCAATTGCAGAAATTGAAGCAGTAATTAAAACACTTCGAACAAAAAAAGTCCTGGGCCAGATCGTTTCACACCTGAATTTTACAAAACTTACGAAGAAGAACCCCTACCTATACTTCAAAATTATTCTACAACATTGAGAAGGCTGCTGTCCACCCCAACTCATACTTTGAAGCCAATATAACCTTGATACCAAAGCCAGGAAAGGACACAACTAAAAAAGAAAACTACAGAACAATATCCCTCATGAATATAGATGCAAAGATCCTCAATAAAATCTTAGCAAAATGAATCCAACAGCACATCAAAAAAATAATTCATCATGACCAGGTCGGCTTTATCCCAGAGATGCAAGGATGGTTCAAAATACACAAATTTATAAATGCAATTCACCATATAAATTAAAGCAAGAGCAAAGACCATATGATTCTCTCAATACACACAGAAAAGGCATTTGAACAAATCCAGCACACTTTTATGATAAAAACTCTTAACAAAATAGGCATACATGGGAGATACCTTAAAATTAATAAGGCCATATATAATAAACCCACTGCCAATATCATACTGAATGGGGAAAAATTGAAAGTATTCCTGTTTAGAGCTGGAACCAGACAAGGTTACCCACTATCTCCACTTCTATTCAACATAGTGCTGGAAGGCCTTGCCAGAGCAATCAGACAAGAGTGGGGAATCAAGGGTGTCCAAATGGGGGCAGAAGAGATCAAACTCTCACTCTTTGCTGACAGTATGATATTACATCTAGAAAACCCCAAGGATTCAATGAAGAAACTCCTGGCATTGATAAATGAATTCATTAAAATCTGAGGATGCAAAATCAATGCATACAAATTAGTAGCTTTCATATATGCCAATAACAGTCAAGCTGAAAGTCAAATAAAAGATGCAACACCTTACACAACATCATCAAAGAAAAGTAAATATTTAGGAATGTATTTAGATAAAGAGGTGAGAGATCTATAATGGGAGAACTATGAAACACTGAGAAAAGAAATCGTAGAGGTTGGATTTAAACAGATGGAAAACCCTACCATGCTCATGGGCTGGAAGAATCAATATTGTTAAAATGTTCATACTGCCTAAAGTGATCTACAGAATTAATGCAATCCCTATAAAAATATCAACATACTCTTTACAGATCTAGAAAAAAATAAATAATTCTATGCTTCATATGGAACCAGAGAATACCTCATATACCCAAAGCAATCTTAAGCAAAAAGAACAAATTGGGAGGCATCAGTCTACCAGAGTTCAAGCTTTACTAGAAGGCAATAGTAACCGAAACAGTATGGTAGTGGCACAAGAATAGAGATACAGACCTTTGGAACAGGACTGAGAACCCAGACATAATACCATCTGGATATTGTCATCTAATCTTTGACGAAGCAGGCAAAATATGCACTGGGGATAAGAATATCTATTCCATAAATGGTGCTGGGAAAACTGGATAACCACATGCAGAAGATTGAAACTGGATCCCCACCTTTCACCTCTCCTAAAAATCAACTCATGATGGATAGCAGACTTAAATGTAAGGCATAAAACCTCAGGAATTTGAGATGAAAATGTTGCAAAAACTCTTATAGACATTGGGCTATGCAAACAATTCATGAAGAAGACCCCCAAAGCAATCACAGCAGCAACAGAAATAAATAAATGTGACCTGATCAAATTAAAAAGCTTCTTCACAGCCAAGGAAACTATCATTAGAGTGAATAGACAACTTAGAGAAAGGGAGAAAATATTTTCATGCTACACATTTGATAAAGGGTTGATAACAAGAATCTATATACAACTTAAGAAAATTAACAAGAAAAACCAAACAACCCCATCAAAAATGGGCAAAGGACATGAACAGAAACTTTTCAAAAGAAGACAGCATAATGGCCAGCAAACATATAAAAAAGTGCTCTACATCTGTAATTATTAGGGAAATGCAAATCAAAACCACAATGAGATATCACCTATCTCCTGTGAGAATGGGCTTTATTAAAAAGTCCCAAAACAACAAATGCTGGCATGGATGCAGAGAGATAGGAATATTCTTACACTGATGGTGCAACTGCAAATTAGTATAACCCCTGTGGAACGTAATTTGGAAATATCTCAAAGAGCTATAAATAGAAATATCATTTGATCCAACAATCACACTAGTAGGCATCTAACCATAGGAAAAAAGTCATTGTATAATAAAGACATCTGTACTCGAATGTTTATGGCAACACAATTCACAATTGCAAAGATGTAGAAACAACCCAAGTGTCCACCAATACATGAGTGGATTAATGAAATGTGGTATATGTATACCATGGAATACTACTCAACTACAAAAAGCAATGGTGAACTAGCACCTCGTATACTATCCTGGGTAGAGATTGAGCCCATCTTTTGAAGTGAAGTATCACAAGCATGGAAAAACAAGCACCACATGTATTCACCATCAAATTGGTACTAACTGATCAACACTAAGGTGTTCACATGGTAGTAATATTCACTGGGTGCCTTTCAGGTGAGAGGGTGGTAGTGGGGGGGGGTGGGTAAACTACTGACAACTAGTGGACGCGGAACACACTGTTTGGGGGAGGGGCATGCTTGCTACCCTTGTTTGGCCGAGGCAAAAGCATTATATGTAATCACAAAGTTGTACCCCCATAATATTCTCGAATTAAAAAATAAAATAAATTGAGTAAAACCACATATTTAGTAATGAATAAAATGATATAACAGCAGACACAAAAGGTTTCAAAACCGATGTCCACAAATGTATGATTCAACAAAAATTAAAAAGATAAAAAATCTTATGAATCAATATTAATGAAAATTCCGATGGGATTTTGAGGAATATAATGAGTTTGATATAAATCCACTTGGAAAACAATTTAGATGAGATAAAATAATTTAAACATTGTGGATCAAATATATGGATTTATCTCTCTCCTCATACTCAAATAATATGAGGATATAAAAATAAAGATACATGAATCTACAAGGACAAAAAGGAGTAATGAGAAGTGAGATCAAGAAATTTCAAATATATGTCTAACCAGATCTTTTGTATTCCCATAATAAGCTGAAATAAAAAAAAAGAAATTTCAAATAAATTTTTTGAAGATGGGAAGCAGGTAAAGATTGGTAACTGACTTAGAAGAACCAAGGAATTTTCAAACTAAAGTGCTCTCAGAAAGGGCTACCACTTAAAAGGGATCTATTCACCACAAACACCTGAGAACCCACCACCTGGAAACACTACACACCTGAGAATGTGGGTGCAGTAAGAAATGGGAAAGAGGATCCCCTTCTCTGGACCCTGCACTTTAGAGGTCTCTCTCTCTCTACTTCTCTCTCTTTCTCTCTCTCTCTCTCTCACACACACACAAATAAAGAACATATGAATGTCTCTGTAATGTGTTATCTGTCATTCATCCCTAACACAGCATGACTTGTAGCTTTAAACTTTTATTTCATTAAAACATACCATTTAGGCTCCTGCAAAACACTCCTCCATAACTCTTGTCTTATGTCCTAAAAAGTCGTTATTGTTTTTAAAGTAAGTTTTATAGGTTATGTACTGCAGGGATATGAAGCAAACAGTGTCTCCACGTGCAGGAGAGATTTGAGGGGTGGAAACACATAAATAAAATAACAAATAATTATTTTACAATATCAAATAATTCATATTACACTTAAATTTGTATATATATAAGTCTGGATATAACATGTGTGTGAAGTATGATATTGAGTGTTTGGACACTGACGATGGACACCAGACACTAAGAATGTAAATACTTTTATAAAAGTATTGTGGTAGCTTGCAAAAATGGAGAAAAGTCTATCCCCTCCCTGTATCTACATCTTTTTTCCACGTAACTTTGAGACTCTTCTCACTCTGGCTCAGTAGGCCTTTGGACTCTTTTTGGCTAATCTAACAGCAATAAACTTGACAGAGACTTGCTACTGAGACAGAGTCCTGATAATGCTTATGCATTGGAATTTGCTCTCTTGGTGCTCTTGGATCCATTTGACTTTCATATAAACAAGCCCAGGATAGACTATTGGAAGATGAGAGACTACATGGATAGGGACACTATTCATTCCAGTGGCCCAAGATAAGGTCATTATAAACCAGTCAGCCACAGCTGACACACCAGCTAACCCTATATATATTAACAAGCAAGACTGAAATCAGTTGAGCCTGTTCCAGACCAGAACAACCACCTAGTAGAATTCTGAGCTAAATTTGGGGGTAGTTTGTTACTTAGCAATAAATAACTGATGTATTTATTTATTAAGATACAAAGAAATTTAAAATAAACTTTAAAAATATAAGTGTAAATTAAATAAATTTAGTTCCACATTCTACCAAATATTTAAAGAATTATTTCCAATCCTCCTCATACTCTTCTAAAAATGGAAAATAAGAGAATACTTCCAAACTCATTTTTCAAGACTATTTATCAGAGCATTATTCTGATACTGGAACCAGAAAAATACAGTACATAAAAAGAAAACTACAGGCCAATTTAACCGATGTTTCCATTTACACAAATTAATAAATGTGATATACCACATTAACAGAATGAAAGACAAAAATTATATGATCATCTCAGTAGATGGAGAAAAAGCATTTGAAAAAAATTCAACATCCTTTCATGATAAAACTCTCAACAAATTAGGTATAAAAGAAATGTACTTCCACATAATAAAGGCCATATATGACAAACTCACAGCTAACATTATAATTAATGGGGAAAAGATAAAAGCCTTTTTAAAAGAACTTATAACAAGACAAAAATGCAAACTCTGCCACTTCAATTAGACATAGTAGTGGAGGTCCTAGTTAGAGCAATCAGACAAAAAAAATAAATAAGAGGCATCCATTAAAAACTAAGAAATAAAATTGTCCTTGTTTGCAAATGGCATGATCCTCTATACAGGAAACCCTAAAGACTTCACCAAAAACTGTTAGAACTAATAAACTCAGGAAAGCAGTATGATAAAAATCAATATACAAAAATCAGTTGCATACTGATATAATAACAAACTAGATGAAAAAGAAATTAAGGAAAATTTCATTTACAATAAAATGAAAAAAATAAAATACTTAGGAAGAAATTTAACCAATGGGATGAAAGATCTGTACACCAAAAACTATAAGATATTGATAAAATAAATTGAAGAGGAAATAAATAAATGGAAAGATACCCATGTCCAAGGATTCAAAGGCTTGGTATTGCTAAAAAGTACATACTACCCACAGAGATTTATAGATTACGTGAAATTCCTATTACAATTTCAATGAATTTTCTTACAGAAATAGAAAAAAAAAAACCATGATAAAATTTGTGTAGAACTACAAAAGACCCAGAAAATGAAAAGCAATCTTGAGCTAAAAGAACAAATCTGGAGGCATGGGACATCAAAATATACTACAAAATGATAGTAATCAAAATAGCATGGTAATGACATACAAACAGACATATAGACCAATGGGAAAAAAAAAAGAGCCTAGAAATAAGTTTATGTATGTATGACCAATTGACCTTTGCTCAAGGTACCAGGAACCAATGATAGGGAAAGGACAGTCTCTTCAATAAATGGGGTTGGGAAAACTGGATATCCATATGCAGATAAGGGGTAATTAGACACTTATCTCACACCATATATAAAAATCAACTCAAAATGAACTAAAGCCTTAAACATAAGACCTTAAACTTATAAAACTCCTGGAAGAAAGCATAAGGGAAAACCTCTATGACATTTTTCTGGGCAAAGAATTTTTGGATGTGACCCAAAAGAACATACAACAAAAGCAAAAATAGATAGGTGGGATTGCATAAAACTAAAGGCTTCTGTCTAGCAAAGGAAACAATTGACAGAGTGCAGAGATAACCTATGGAATAAGAAAACAATATTTGCAAACCATACATCTGTAAGGGGTTAACATTCAAAATATATAATGAACTCAAACAACTCAACAGCAAAAAAACACCTAACTCAATTAACAAATAGACACAGTACTTGAATAGATATTTTTCAAAAATGCATATAGATTACCAATAGGTATATGAAAATGTGTGCAACATTGCTGATAATCATAAAAATGCAAATAAAAACCACTACGAGATATCACATCACTCCCATTAGAATGGCCATTATTAAAAAGAAAAGATTACAAGTTTTGGGAAGGATGTGGAGATAAGGGAATTATTGTAAATTATTTGTAATAGTGTAAGATAGTACATCCATTATGAAAAACAGTATGGGAGTTCTTCAAAAAATTAAAAATATAACTACTATATGAACCAGAAATTCTACTTTGGTGTATATATTATAAAAAAAATGAAATCAGTATGTCAAAGAGATATATGCACTCCCATGTTCACTGCACTGTCATTGACAATAGCCAAAATATGGAATCAATGTTAGTATCCATTAACAAATGGATGCATAAGGAAAGTATGCTATAATATGTCCAATGGAATGATATTCATCCTTAAAAAGTAAGTAAAGGATATAATTTGCAACAAGGAGGAACCTGGTAGACATTACACTAAGCATAATAAGCCAGGCATAGAGAAAGAAATACTGCATGATCTCATTTACATGTGAAATCTAAAAAAACTAAACTTATAGAGGCGGAGAGTAGTATGGTGGTTGCCAGAGACTGGAGGGTTGGGAAAATGAGATGTTAGACAAAGGGTATAAAATTACAGTTAGACAAAATAAATAAGTTCCAGAAATACATTGTACAACATGACTAGGGTTAATGATAATACATTGTATACTTAAAAATTGCTCAAAGAGTAGATATTACATATTCTCACCACAAAAATGATAAGTATGTGAAGCGATAAATATGTTAATTAGCCTAATTTATTCATTTCACAATGTATAAATATATAAAAACCTCACATTGAACCCCACAAATATATACTATTTTTATTTGTCAATTAAACCTTAATAAAGGTGGTGGGAAATCATTTAATGCTTCTTGAATGAAAAAGGAAGTTAGGATAAATATAATGAAAAACGTGCTAGATGAGCTCAACAGCAGATTGCCACTGGCTGAAAAGTAATCAGCGAAATTGAGGATAGGTCAATTGGTATTTTCCAGTCCAAATAACAGAATGAAAAAAGAATAACAAAATATGAAGAAGCATCAGAGACATGTAGTACATCATAAAGCATGCCAATATATATGTAATGAAATTCCCACAAGGAGATCAGAGAGAGAAAGGGGAAAAGAAAAATTGTCCACCTAAACTAACTGTCAAAGAATAAAGTAAATGAGAGAATCATGAAACTAGCAAGAGAGAATGTGTTCATCTTGTAAAAGTTATCCTGGTGAGTGTACAAGCTGAATTCTCATCAGATACCAGGAAGGCCAGAAGGCAGAGATATAACATATTCAAAGGGCTAAAATAAAAGATTCTTAGTCAAGAAATATATATATTCAGAATAACTAAACTTAACCAAAAAAGGAGAAATGAAGATATTTTCAAATTTAAGAAAATTTGAGGATTCATCACTAGCAGACCTACCCCAAAAGAAATAAGAAAGATATTCCTTCAGGGTGAAATGAAAAGACACTATATGGTATTCAAATTTATATTAAGAAATAAAGAGAACATATAGAGGTGAAGGTGACTATATAGGTAAATAGAAAATACAGCATACTCTATAAATTTGGATCTTTAGTTATTTTTTATCTAAAAGACAATTTTATAAAGTGATAATTATAAAATGCTATTAATATCTTATATAAAGATGTAGTTTGTATAATGAAATAGCATAGAGGTAGGCAGAGGAAAGAGATATATTGAAGCAAATTTCTGTGTATTATTGAATTTAAGTACTAATTTAAAGTAGATGATAATTTCAATCAGAAAACAACAAAGAAAAATAAACAATATAATCTTTGACAAAGCAGACAAAAACATACTCTGGGGAAAAGATTCCTTATTCAATAAATGGTGCTGGGAAAACTGGATAGCCACATGTAGAAGACTGAAACAAGACCCACAGCTTTCACCTCTCACAAAAATTAAATCACGGTG
>CM052457.1:48031861-48138805 GCA_028533085.1 Varecia variegata
TGTGAATATATAGCTAGATTGTTGTAAAAATAGGATTTAAAAGCAGTAGTGAAGGTATGGATTATTCAATTGTTCAATTGTTGGGACAATTGGCTGTTTATTTGGGAAAATCTAAAGTTAAAGCCATACCTCACAGAGTTCAAAAAAAATCCTTTGGAATAAAGTCCTCAAAATAAAAATTAAGATTATAAAAACATTACATGAAAATACATGATATATTATTTGGTCGTTAGGAAGTACTTTTTAAAATAAGCACCACATGTACTCACCAGAAAATTGGTTTCCCTGATCAACACCTGGGTGCACATTTGGGAATGATACCAATTGGGTGTTGGACAGAGGTGGGGGGAGGGGATGGGTGTATATCTACATGATGAGTGCGATGCGCACTGTCAGGGGAATGGACATGCTTGAAGATCTGACTCGGGGTGTTGGGGGTGGGGGAGGGGATGGGTGTATACCTACATGATGAGTGTGATGTGCACTGTCGGGGGAATGGACACTCTTGAAGCTCAGACTCGGGGGGTTGGGAGGGGCATGGGCAATATACTTAACCAGAACTGTTGTACCCCCATAATAAGCTATAATAAATAAACAGAAACTTAAAAAAAAAAGAAGAAAAAGAAAAAGTAAAAAAAAAAACAGTAATAAGGTTAAAGATATCACTAGAAAATAGCTCAAAGATATGAATGAACATTTCACCAAAGAGGATATACCTGTGGCAAATAAGCACATGAAAAGGTATTCAACATTCTTAGCCATTAGGGAAATGCAAATTAAAACTACAATGAAATATTGCTACATACTTATCAAAATGAGTAAAATAGAAAACCGTGACAATATCAAATGCAGGTGAGGATTTGGAGAAACTGGATATATGTTGTTGGTGGTAATATATAAAGAAATGGTACAGCTTCTCTCGAAGAATATGGCACTTTATTATACAGTTAAAAATATAGTATGATCCAGCAACTTCCACTTTTAGGCATTTATGCCAGAGAAGTTAAAACTTATTTTTACACCAAAAACCTGTACACACATTGTTCATAGCAGCCTTATCTGTAATAGCCCCAAACTAGAAATATTCCTGATACCTTTCAGAAGGTTAATGACTAAACAAATTGGTGTATCTATATTATGGGATACCATGTGTCAATAAAAAGGAACAAACTATTGATACATGCAACAACCTTGATAGGTATCAAGGCCACTATACCAAGTGAAAAAGTCAATCTCAAAAGGTTAAATACTGTATGCTTCTGTTTACATAACAATTTCAAAATTATAAAATTAAAGATATGGAGAAAAGATTAATGATTGCCAGAGTTTAGGGATGGCAAGGATGGAGAAGGTATAACTATAAAGGGAGACCTTATAGCACAAGGGAGACCTATGTGGTCTTGGAATAATTTTGAATGGTGATTGCAGTGGTGGTTACAGGAATGTACTGTACACATAGGATAAAATGCCATAGAAAGCACATACACACATGAAAAAATGTAAAAGAAAAGTTTAAAAAGATATAAAAATTGTGAAAACTGAATAAGATATGTAGTCTATTCAATAGTGTTGTACCAATGTCAATTTCTTCATTTTGATATTGTACTACATCTATTTAAAATGTCATCATTATGGAAAACTGAGGGAAGAATACAAGAGACTCTATGTACTACTTTTGCAGCTTCCCATGAGTCTATAATTATTTTCAAATGAAAGGTAAAAAAATGGACATAAAGAAAAGCATTAACAAGTTAATTTTTTTAGCTCTTACATATGAGTGAGAACATGCAATATTCATCTTTCTGTGTCTGGCTTGTTACACTTAACATAATTTCCTACAGTTTTCTCCATGTTGTTGCAAATGACAGAATTTCATTCTTTCGTACGGCTGTATAACATTGCATTGTTTATGTGTATCATATTTTGTTTATCCATTGATCTGTTGATAAGCACATAGATTGATTCCATATCTTGCCTATTGTGAATAGTGTTGCAATAAACATGGGAGTGCAGGTAACTGTTTGCTATACTGATTTCCTTTCTTTTGGATATATACTCAGCAGTGGGATTGCTGGATCATATAGTAGTTGTATTTTGAGGAACCTTCATACTGTTCTCCATAGTGGCTATACTAATTTACATTCCCACCAACAGTGTACAAGGGTTCTCCTTTCTTCACATCCTAACCAGTACCTATTATTGCCTGTCTTTTTGACAAAAGCCATTTTAACTGGGATGAGATGATATCTCATTGTAGTTTTGATTTGCATTTCTCTATGATTAGTGATGTTGAACATTTTTTATATACCTGTTGGCCATTTGTATGTTTTCTTTTCAGATATGTCTATTCAGATCTTTTACACCAACTATAGTTAACCATAATTTATTGTATATTTCAAAATAACTAAAAGAGTGGAATTAGAATATTCCTAAAACAAAGAAATGATAAATACTTGAGGTGGCTATCTCAATTACCCTGATTTTATCATTACACATTCTATGCTTATACTAAAATATCACTTGCACCTCATAAAAATATACATGTTATAATGTATCATAGAAAAAAATTAAAAACCTCACAACAAAAGAAATGCAGACCAGATAGCTTCATTGTGGAGTTCAACAAAACATTTTTTAAAACATAACACTATCAGACTTCCTGGGGGCAGAGAGTAGGTTAAGGTTTTCTCCTATTTTGTTTTGTTTTGATAAATAAAGTTATTACAAATGCTAAACCTAATTAATTATTTACCATCTCTGCTATACTTTCTTGTGTTTGCCTTTTTCACCATCTGTACTTTGAATGTGCTTCCCTAAAGACAATTGGGGAAAAGTACTGGACTGGGATTCAGATAACCTGGGTTTGATTTCTTGCTCTGCTATTAATGACTAGGAGAGATTAGGCAACTGTTGAAACTCTTCATCTTTGGAAAATGGACAAATTCCTTTCCATCTTCTTTAACTACGGTGCAAGTGAAAGGAAAAATAATATAATGTGAACATTGTTGTATACTGTAAAGATTTTTTTTAAATTTAGAGGTGGGGTCTCACTATATTGCTCAGGCTAAAGGCCAATGGGTATGTACAGGTGCAAACATGACACACTGAAGCCTTGAACTACTGGCCTCAAGGGATTCTCCCACCTCAGATTTCCAAGTAGCTGGGACTATAGGCACGTACCACTGCACCCAGGCTTACTGTAAAGATTTATACAAAATAGAATATTATCATATTAATTGCATATTGACTTTTAAAAGTGATTAACTAATGGTTAATTTTTTTTTATGTGACAAGGTCTTGTTCTGTCATCCAGGCTGAAGTGCATGATCATAGCTCACTGCAGCCTCAAACTCCTGGGCTCAAACAATCCTCCTGCCTTAGCCTCCTAAGTAGCTGGGACTACAGGTATGCACCACCATGTCTGGTTTCCAATGATTATTCTTAATAAATGAGATATAATTATTTAAAGAATAACATACCTTAAAAATAATTTTATTTAATAAATAATTCCATTTGATGGAGAAAAAATATTGACTAGAAATATTTTCTGTATTATTTCTCCATTACCAATACTTGTGGGAAGCCAGGGCTGGTTTTATAAGGCCTTGCCTCATTCACCTTGTACTCTGAGAACTGCATGCTACAGTATCCAGGAAAAATAAAGCTACACTTAACAAGTGGAGGTCTAAACAATTTCTTTACTCTCCTGAGGACAGACACTGTGTATTCCATTTTCGTTATTGTCAAATTTAGCTCTAATCTGAGTTGTAAGTAAATGCAGGCACACCTAACTTTACTGTGCTTGCCTTTATTGTGTTTGGCACATACAGCATTTTTTACAAATTGAAGTTTTGTGGCAACCCTGTGTCCAGCAAGGCTATTGGCACACTTTTTCCAATAGCAGGTGCTCACTTCATGTTTCTGTGTCACAGTTTGGTAATTCTCACAATATTTTGAACTTTTATTGATATTATTATTATATGTTATGGCAATTTGCGATTAGTGATATTTGATGTTACTATTGTAATTGTTTTTGGGTGCCATGAACCATGCCCATATAAGATGACAAACTTAATAAACGTTGTGTGTGTTCTGACTGCTCCACTTACTGGCCATTCCCCCATCTCTCTCCCTCTTCTCTGGCCTCCCTACTCCCTGAGACACTACAATATTGAAATTAGACCAATTAATAGCCCTAAAATGGGAGACAAAAATAGTGGATTAGTGGTGACCTCCTGGCTGGCTGCTCCCAGAGAAGGAGGTGAAGAAATAGGATGGCAACACATGAGTGGATCACTCCCCTCCAAGAACAGCATTGTGAATCTGCAGAGAAAGAGCATGGGACACGCAGCACAAGGAAAAAAAAAGATGAATGGGAGATAGGATCGCAAAAACTGGAAAGTGAGAGATATACAATAGGGAATAGAGTGTAGGACGGCTGCACCTGCCTGGTCAGTCAGCACAGTGTGATCTGACCCACAGGAGGACACCTGGCTCCTTCACTGACCTCCACACCCACTCAGACAGAGATGCGCCTGAAGTCCTGCCTGGGGGCGACAGGCTCTGTGGAGAGGAGACAATAGTGGGAAACATTTTGAACTCTTCGGTGCTCTGTGCTGGCACCACACTGGGCCTGGGAGGGACTGGTCTGAGTGGTTACTTCCTTGAACCCTGTGAGGGAGTTTGGAGACGGGCACCTCGCCTCAGGTGGTCAGCAGGACCAGAACAAAGGAGGTGAACGCTGAAAAGAGGGCTCTGCCCCTGGAAACCACTGATGATTCAGCCAGCTCAGTGCGGGAGAGAAAGAGCAGGACCCTCTGCAAGGCAGATGTGAAACTGCCGGACCGTGATGCAAAGGGAACAGCCGGTGGCCTATTAATTCAACCCACTGAACTGGCATCTGCCAACTCCTGAGCGGCTGACCCCAGCAATAGGTCTCCCGGGGTGGGCGACAGCCATTTTTGGGGTCCACAGCCCGGAGACACTGTGGCGTGCTGTGTTTTCGGCCAGCACCCCTCCCCTAGCCAAAGGACTTTCTTGCCAAGCGCTGCAGGCTCGCCCTTGGAGGTGGGGAGAAACGAGAGAAGCCCCTTACTCTGTGCGTCTGGTATGAACCCATGGGAATGTGGTGCCAAAAAATAGTTCACGACTTGTTGATTCAGCTAGCCAGGCCAGTGTTGATGGGTGAATCTTGAGTGCTTCCCCACGCTAGTTCTCCAGGGGTGGGCAGCCACCATCTGTGGGATCCCAAGCCTCCAGAAGGGAATACAGCCCTTGATTTTAACCTGGTGAGACCCATGTTGAACTTTGGACTTACGGAAATTTGCAGCTTCTAAGACTTAGGATATCTGGGCAAACTGTCCTCAACCACTTTAAACCTCTAATCTTCCGATCTATTTTCAGGAGTATGGATCAAGTGAGTACCTCAGGATACTCTGACTGCATCAAAATGAAGTAGAATGGATTCATATTTTCAAAGAAAGAGGCAGGATGGTCTTCTACCTTTTTCTTCCTTCCTTTGTTCATCTTTAGTCCTATAATTGGACCACAGCCAACATCCAAGTTGTATTTTTTTTTTCATGCCGGAATCTCCCTTTGGAGACAGTCCCCACTTGGATCTCAAAAGGTCAGCTTGACTAGAATTTCTTTCTTTTTTCTGCCATTAGTAACAGACTCCAGTAATTTATTAGGAACTTTCCATTCCAACTTTGCTCTTCCTCTGGTAGGATTTTCAGCCGAACTAGAAAGAAAGAGACACCTAGGGAGCAGAATAGTTAGATTTTTTTTCTTGTTGCACAGGGTTAAAAGGGCTGTGTAGCACCTTTCAAACACAACTATGCCTTCTTTTTACTAAAGTCAGTTGGCGGGATTATGAAACAAAAACTTCTCTTCTTTAATTCTTGCCTAGAAGCCAATATAAATTTCTTTCCCACTAGCAGGGCTAGCTGCAAATTTAACTGCTGGAAAGACAGCTCCGAACTAAGCTTGTCTCAGGGAGACTTTTGAATTGCAAGCATAGCTTCTATCACCCTGCCATTTCCCACTTCCTCCTCACTACCGTTTTCTTCCTCCCTTCATTTATCTTCTATTCTCCCCTTCTTTCCTTCCCTCTTATCCCTCTTTCTCTTCCTTTCCTTATCCTAAAAGATGAAAGCTACTTTTTGCCTAGGTGAAAGCTTGTAATCGCCATCTACTGGATATAGGATTTAAGTACAGCTTGTGGCTGTGTATTTATGAGCATATTCATGCTTGATTATTGTCTATAACTATGAAGTGATTATTTCCCTCTTTGCACAGTTCAAATTGTTTCCCAAAGAAAGGTAAACTTCTGCTGTTTCTCAAGGCTACTTTTTCCTAGAATGTACTTCAAAGGGATTTTTAAGTTACAATTACTAAATTATAATTCACTAAGTCCCTGCAGGAGAGGGTTTCTGCTCAACTCCTTGGCCCACAGCAGGAATTTAGTGAGTGCATTTTGAACAAATATTTGAATTGGTCCCTTGACACAGAAACAAAGCCTTTCTTTCTGTGTGTGTCACTTTCAACTAACTACAGCAATAACCACCTAACTAGTTTCACTGCCTTTGTTACTATTTGGGGATTCCTCTTACCCTTCTAATCCAGCCCACAGTTGTTGCTAGGTTAATTTTACCTAAGTTGAGATATTTGTTGATACCAAAAACATTTTTAAAAGTCTCCAATGACTCCCCATTTTTCACAGATTAGCCTGACTCACATCTGCCACCCCTCAAATCTGACTTCATCTCCTACAGCCCCCTTCAAAACCAAAATCATTTACTTGTTCTCAAAACATTCTGTTCATTTCACTGTCTCTGTACCTTTTACTCAGAATTCAACTCCCCTTCCTGTTCTGCATTTTGCAACCCTTACCTTCTCAAGTTCTTTCTTACAAACTGCCTTTTCCTTTAAACCATCTTTGACTGTCAGCACCATGTAAGTCCCCATCCCCAAAGTGTCTTTTCTTGTTTATGAAATCCAAGATCATTTTCTCTTAATGTTTCTTATCACTTTGCGCTTTATACTTTTTATTCTAATTATTTTTATAAATGTTGTATTCCTCCTACTAGATTGTGAGCTTTATAATAACTATAGCAAATATTAATATTTATTTAATACTTATAGGCCAGGGTTACTGAGTGGTGATAATAGGACCTAGTATGCAGCAAAGGCTGAATAAGTGTTAGATATCATTAATGTTATTGTTGTTGTTATTTTTAAACAAATACTTCCAAACTTACCTACTGCTTTTTCAAAAATCTTCAGCTTCAGAAGTCATACAGAGTCCAGCTATGCTTTTATCACTCAAAAACTTTTCTTTTATGGAACTGTCTTTTTTTGAAAATTCTTAGAGGTAGGCAACAATCAGAGAGCCAATATGCTTGTTTGAATCCTGGCTATGCCACTTCATAGTTGTGTAACCTTGGGGACATCAACCCCTCTGTGATTCAGTTTCCTCATCTATAAAGTGGGAATAATAATATCATCTACTTCACAGGGTCATTATGATTATGTTAATATAAGTTAATGTAAGTGCTTATAAAATGTTTGAAATATAGTATAGTAACTATAAAATTGTTAGCTGTTATTATTTATGGAGCAATAGTATGAAACAGGCACTTTGACATACACTGTCTCATTTAACCCTCTGAACAACTCTGTGAGGCAAAAATTATCTTTTTCTGTTTTACAGGTCAAAGCTCAAGAACGTTAAATAATCTTCTAAGCTATCATAGTAAGAGCCAGAACAGAATTCAAATTCAGATGTGTTTGCTGCACCCTAGAAAGCTAAGGAAGCACTGCTCTCAATGTTCTGGAAAGCTAAGAACATTTGTAAATGTAGACAAAGGAGGCAATTGTCCATAAGGTGTGATTTGAAGGAGGCCACAAAATCCTTCTACTTCCTTCAAGTGATACAAGGTCTTTAATACCACTGCTATTACTTCATTCTATGGTTTAAGCGTTGCCCTCTTTAGACTCTTGGAAGGAATAGCACCTCAGTATGAATGAGTTTATCACATTCATTAATACTAATAGGAATGCTTGAAAGAGGAATTCTGGAATGGGAACCATTTTCCTTAAGCTAACTCTGATATAGTACACCCCATTCAGGGAACCTGATCTAACCTAGGTTCCCCATTTCAATTTGGAAGCAGCAAATTTAGGATAACTGAGACAGGTCCTAGGTTCACATCCCAGCTTTGGCATTTCCTAGCTGTATGACTTCGAGCCTATTTCCTTATCTGTAAAATGGGGATAACAATATTTCTAGTTTTGAAAGTTGTAATGATTAAATGATTTTATGCACACAAAGGGCTTAGTGCCATTCTTGGCACATTGCAAATGTGTAAATAACATTAGCTGTTTTATTCTAGCTTCTGTTGGGTCCAGTGCAAAGCAAGTTCTAGCTTCCTGCCTGCATAAAGGGAGCTTTATCAGTGTGGTAAAAAAAAATAATCATAAGCATATCTCTAATGTTTATATGTATTTAAGCTTTCAATAAAGAGCTTGTAAATATTTTTTTTGATTTGACACAATTGAGGTAGACAGATTATAATCCCTACTTTATAGATGAGGAAACTGAGGCCCTCTGAAAAAGGTTTAGTGACTTATCCAAGATCACAACTGCAGTGAGCAACAGAGCATACTAGACTCACATCTCCTGGCTTATGTTTTTTTCTTTTCAACCAAATTAACTATAAGGGACCTAGATTTGAACTCTCATAGTTGTCAAGTTCTTCTGCTTGCTGCCTTCACCTCTCTTGTACTTTTTCATCCTCTGCTAATGACCTATCCTTTTGTTTCTTCAATAAAATCACCTTGTCTTTTCTATTTTAAGGAAAAATATAAGTGACTTTAAATTTGCCAGTAACTTTCTTTTATGTTCAACATAATATACATCCACAAGTACGGTTTAACTCATTGTTATTCATTTCTTGATCAGTTTCGAGTCCTTGAGAAATAGCATGCGCACCATGTATACAAAAGTATCTTTCAGTAGTGTGGAAATAAGAATGTCCAGGAAGAAAATAACCCGTGACATTCAGTAGATAAAATTAAGTGGCAGAAAAAGACTAAGAAATAAAAGTTTCCCATTGTCTGCTTGATATTTTTCTGCTTTTCTTTTTCTCTTTCGCCTTTTCATTTTATTTCATTTGTTCTTTTTATTCGCCAAACACCAGAGGAGGAAAGAAAGTCAGTCTAACCTTGAGTTTTCTGACTTTTGTCATTTAAAGAACAACCTTAAAGTTTTTAAACATTATTCTAGACATTATTTAGGATGTTCAATTGTCCTATTAATACCATCTGGACTTTGTTACATGGTTTTCCTTTCTCACAGATACAATCATATTACAATGAAACAGGGGTCACAACACAATCTCTTTTATTTTCTTTCTTTATTTTTTTGGAGGTGAGGTCAAGGGGTGGTGATAAGTAATTCACATAGGAAACAGCTAGCCAAAGAAAACTTTCCAGTGATCAATTATCAAGAGGGAGGGAATAGAGCAAATATGATCATTTCATTTCTTCTACTTTTTCCCGCAACGGTGGAATGAAAGCAAGCAGATGTTGGCCTTAATAGGTCCATGCCAGACAGACTTTGTGACTGCCCTTCTACTTTGCTATCTCTCACTTTAATCTACCACCCAACGTTAATCAAACATTTGAAAGCATCCTGTATTGGTGCTGCATAATCCAGCTGTGTGATTTACTATCTCATTCTTTCAGCTCCTGTTTGCCTCTTGTTTGGCTTTCATGTGGAGTAGCAGAGGTCAGTTACCTTAGGAGCTATAAGTAGTGGCTCCAGTTCCCATTTTTTGCTGTCAGTCCACCCTGCTGTCTGTCCCCACAGACATGCAAGATGTGTTCCTGCTCACCAACATTGAGATGGTAATTTTGAAGGAGTCCATTCTTCAGTTCTGTTTAGTCACCTACCAGGTTTGCTGCTCACTGTCAAGGGAATTCAATTAACACACCACAAGTGTGACATGCTCTCCAATGTCCAATATAGTTACCAGCTGTCTTGAAGTTTCTGGACCATCCAGTACTTGGCTACCCAGGGAGGCCCAATAATAACGGGAGAACTCTTCCAAGTTGTTTCTTTTTCTTCTGCTGTCTCTCAATTTTCTTTTTTTAACAACCTCATGGAACATGATTCAATTTGCACATCTGAGAGCCATGCATTAATACGTTCAAAGGGAGAGAATACTGAGCTCCTATTTAAAGCAAAAACAAACTCAGAAAACAGTTTAATGAACACCAAGTTATTATCAAATTGTGGACTAAACAGTGTGTGTCTGAGCATTGGCTGACATATTTCATGCTTTTTGTCTACTGCCAAAAGCATTGTATAAGTCTGTAGCTTTTTCTGACTCCCAAGGTTTTCCACAAAGAATTAAGGTGATATCCATCTGTAATGTGTCCAATTAGGTTTTCAAATAATATTGCATTTGGAAAACATTCCCAAATTAAATATATACTCTGTCTATCCACTGCTGAGATTACCAATGTCCCTTACTGGATGTTGTTCAAACCAAAGTCTGTGAATTTTATGCGAGGGTGAATGTAATAGCATTTCTTAAAAGAAAAAAGAAAGATTAAACAAATAAATTTTGACTCACTGAGTTCACTAAAGCAGACACACCATGTTTTGACAGTTCGTGTCTGGCAACATCTGACATCTCATAGTATACTCAAGAGCAGTGAAATGCATTGTGAATTAGCTTAAAGAGGAAATTATATTTCCTTCATTTGCTGGAGACATTTAGCAAAGCCTTCATCTGAGTTATTTTGTCAACAAAATTTGAGTTTAAAGAGAAATGTCCTAACAATATTTTTACCTCATTTTTAGGATTTATTTTCCATAGGTTGCAAAGGAAAAGAAAATTCTTAAGCTTAGATGCCATCACATCCTCTTTAAAGCAATAGAATTAGAAGCAGGAACTATAGGTTTCTGTACCAGCCCTGTCAGTTTCCAGCTGAATGGCTCTGGGGCAAGGAAATGTGACTTGTTGCTACAGCCAGTCACTTCAGCTGAAGATAGAAAACCAATGCTTTTATTTACTTTCAGATTAAAAGAAGCTTTTTGCTAAAAAAAATTAATTATTGCCCTTTTGTTTTCCCTACTGAACCATTTGAAAGTAAGTTGCAAAAATCATGACTCTTTTTTTTTTTTTTTTTTTTTTTGAGACAGAGTCTCACTCTGTAGCCCAGGCTAGAGTGCCGTGGCATTAGCCTAGCTCACAGCAACCTCAAATTCCTGGGCTCAAGCAATCCTCCTGCCTAAGTCTCCCAAGTAGCTGGGACTACAGGCATGCGCCACCATGCCCGGCTAAATTTTTTCTATATATATTTTTAGTTGTACATATAATTTCTTTCTATTTTTTTTAGTAGAGATGGGGTCTCGCTCTTACTCAGGCTGGTCTCAAACTCCTGAGCTCAAACGATCCACCCACCTTGGCCTCCCAGAGTGCTAGGATTACAGGTGTGAGCCACCGCACCCAGCCAAAAATCATGACTCTTCACCCCTAAATATTTCAGTGTGCATTTCCAAAGAACAAGTCCAGAATCTTTTCTTTTTTTTTTGGAGACAGTCTTGCGCTTTTGCCTGGGCTAGAGTGCAGTGGCATCATCATAGCTCACTGCAACCTCAAACTCCTGGGCTCAATGATCCTTCTGCCTTAGCCTCCTGAGTAGCTAGGACTACAGGCCTGTGCCACCATGCCCAGCTAATTTTTTTCTATTTTTAGTAGAGACGGGGTCTCACTCTTATTCAGGCTAGTCTCAGATTCCTGACCTCAAGCCATCCTCCTGCCTTGGCCTCCCAGAGTGCTAGGATTACAGGCATGAGCCACCTCGCCCTGCCCAAGTACAGACTCTTATATCACAATGGTACAATTATCAAATTCAAAACATTTAACTCTGATGCAATTATATTATCCTGTATACAGTTTATTTTCAAACGTTGCTAATTGTAGGAATAAAGTACAATAAATAGAAGGAGTAGCAAGATTAGAGCAGAGGAGGTGGTGATATTGTTGTAAGGATTGTGTGAGCCCGAGAGGCTTCAGTTTGTCTCAGTTTACCCTCATTTAAAATGCCCCTTATAGTATGATACCCTGGACAGCTGTTCCTCTTTCCCTTCTCCTTCTTCCTTCTCCTTCCCCACCAGCTAGAATGAGATTCTATAGCAAAGAAAGGGGCAACTGCTGATAAAGTTATCAGATGAAATCATTATTGCTGGAAGCTTAATTTTAAAGTTAACCACAATGGCATTAAGAATCCACTGGAATAGAATAATTTAATAGCATATTTAAAAATGGACAATGCAATTTCCTTCTTGGATCAACAACAAAAACTGAATGCTTCAACTCCAATGTACACTAGTGCCTTTCAATCACTTTCACATTTTTTCCAGCTTTTGAGAGATGAGCAGTCTAAGTTCTGATGGCAGGATTCTAAACAATGCCAGCAGATGCCCAATGTGTTTGCACAATGCACTGACATGCCAAAGGGGGCTGATGTTTATTACTGCTTCAGACATCCTATAAATGTAATTGACTAGAAAAGAAAATGAGTGAAAGGAGTATCTAGGCATTAACCATGCCTCCTAAAATATCCAAAGTATCCAAAGGTCAACACTGCCTGGATTCTTCCCCAAAGACTAGGATAGATGGGACTTTAGAGACAGGGACTGACATACATGTATCTTTAGGGCCTAGTCATGTTGGGAGGGTCTCTGAGACAACTCTGGGTATGACTGTAAGCCAAAAAGGAGAAATAAATCAGTCTGGTTGCGTAAGTGGGGTGGGGGCAGGTATGGGTAGCAGACACTCATCTCATGCCTGCTGCAGTATAGTGGTTAAACATACGGATTGTGAAGCCGAGATTACTTGGGTACAAATACCATTTCTAATCCTTACTAGGTTAATATTGAACAAATTACTTAATATATCTGTGCTCCAGTTTCCTTGTCTACAAAATGGGAATATATCATATCCTTATTTCATAAGGTCATTAGGAGAATTAAATACACTAGTATTTATAAAATAATCAATGTCTGATATAGAAGACACTACCACATGAGTGCTTCTTAAATAAATAACTGGTGCTCTTGGAACTGAATTCCTAAGATAAATGTTGATGTGACACTTGTTAGAAATATGACAGAAATATATTGGAAGAATCCAAGTAAAAGCAAGAGTATGAGGCATGTAAAGCAGTTAGCAAAAGATGGCATCTGTTTTTTGTGTAAGCTCCTTTGTCAGTCAGTGGTGTGTGGGCCTTGCCTCACTCTCACGCTTTCCTATGTCTGTGCCTGGATGATAATCAAAACAAAAACCACAATAAAGTGACCAAGAAGCAACCTCATGAGAAGAGATTAGGATGTAAAGAATATATGAACAGAAAATTCATCAGCCAAGGAGAGTCTGGAGTAGACGCCATCAGGCAATTCAAAAAGCTTGGTCTTATAGAACTAGGCAGATTTCTCTCTCATTTCCTACTTCTTCCCCTACTGAGCCAGGCATCTCTAAATCTGTTCTGTCCCTTTGTTCTTGCCCTTTCTGCTACCTGGAACACCTTCCCTTTCCTTCAACCCCCATTAGCCAAGGTTTATTTTCTTCACAAAGCCCTCTTAGATTACTCAAAGATACACTGCAGTATAATGAAGTCTTAGAAACACTAAAGCGTGACAGAGAGTTTACACCTTTGCTTCTGCCATTTTCTAGCTGCATGAGATCTTAGGAGAATTACCTCATCTCTTTGAGGTTTGGTTTCTTTGTCAGTTAAATATAAACAAAATAGGCTCGTATGGGGATTAAATGAAATAATGTATATATAACACTTAGCATTATATAATAAATGGTAGTTTTGTATTTTTATTTCAATTTTTCCCTGAAATCATATTATTTGTACCCCTAGGAGTGAATACTTTGTACTCTGTATTTTAATTATTGGTAAAATCACTTATATCCCTTACTGTGAATCCTTGATAACAATAATCACTTATGTATGAATCAGAATGTCCTATCTGCAATTGGTAGAAACCCAACTCAAACTGGCTTTAGCAATAAAGAGAATTCATGCATAACTAAAAACTCTAGGAAGATCTAGAGTATCAAAAATGTCAAAAGTAGTTGGTCTCTATTTTTCTTTCTGTGTTTGTGTATCTGGGCAGGGGGTTTCCTTTAGCAGCTCTATTCCGAGATCAAACCAGCTACCAGTCCAGTGGAATGAAATGGTATCCTTCCAATAGTTTCAGCAAAAATTCTGGAGTTAAATCCTAAGAGTTAGCTTACCCACTTGCCTACTCCTAAACCAAATATCTATGGTTTAGGTGGCAATGGCTCTAATTGGCCAGATCTGGGTAATGTGACAACCTGCTTGTTGCAGAGTGATGTCATCTCTACAGGACCCACATTGATTGAGAGTGAAAAGGAGATTCTTCCCTGAGGAAAATCAATATGTGGTGACTATAAAAAGAAGGAATATATATTTAGAAAGAAAAATAATACTATAGCATTTTGTAAGCCACACCCTACCTTATAAATGTGGAAGACATCATAGCCAATATCCTTAGTTTTCAGAGTCAGTCTCATCCTAAGTAGCCTTCAAGTCCACATACACACTGAAGACAATATCCTTCATAATCATGGAGGGAAGTATCATAAATCAGCTATCTTGAATACCAGATAGCATTCAGTTTTGTTACCTTCTTCTTCCAGACAAAATGGAGTAAGAGAGACCAGATTCATTCTCTTGCCTGAAACAACCAAGAAAGCCAAAGTATGTGTGTCTGAGGAGGTTATGACAAATGGAACAAGGCTGGCAGATTTGTGCCCCAGCCTTGACAGCTGCTGAGGTCATCACTTCTGGGAGGGATAAGACAGGCTCCGAGCCCAATGGAGAGGCTGGCAAAGCTTGTCTGCAGCATACTCTTCCCACATCTTTTCGGTGTCTCTGCCAGGTACTCCCCTCACATGGCCCAATCCTGACTTCCTAACTCTCCAACTGACACTATTTCTGGGCAGCAGTTATTATCCATGCTATCACTCTAGTCAAACTCTTAATACTTAATTTTTATTTCTCTAATATCTGGCTATGGCTAGATAGTTGACTTGCTGAATTTAGATACATAAATTCACATTCAATGTGTGAGTGGTTGATACTACTTAATAGGATATTTATTTCAATGAATTTGTATGAAAATCAGCAACTCAAATGAATGAGTCTCCAGGCACTGTGGCTGGTGGCAAAGAGTTTTATTCGTTGGATTTGTTTTGATGTGTGATATGGTGGTCGTGGGGGCATTTTGAACCATTCCTCACATCATACCCTCGCCATCTTTGGGACCAGTATGATAGTTTTATTGCTAGGTGGTATATGGGCAAAAGGTGCCAATATTCTGTAGGGCAGAAAAAGTGGGGAGACCATTGGAAACTTAGTTGCACAGGTAGTTGGGTTTGACCTTGGAGAGACCAGCCATTATCTTCACTTCAAGATATTCATCTATAACAGGAGGTTAATAATATCCTGCCCTGCCTTCCCACCTAGGGAAATGGATGATGAATAATATCCTGCCCTGCCTTCCTCCCTAGTGAAAATGAATTTTTATGACACATGTGAAAGCATGCTTTAGAGGTGTTAGAGAAATTCACGTTTTTGAATAATTGAATAATAATGATGATGGTGAAACAATAATAGTGATAAATCCTTCCCACAGAGAAAAATAAGTTGAAGTTTAGTAAATTTTATAGGATCATTAAAAAGTACTCTTTTGATGCAAATTAAATATTATCATTCCTCATATCTAAGAGCCAAGAAAGCCCACTGATTTGATGTGGATACAGCATATTTTACCAGGCATGTCCTTGTTTGGGTCTCAATGTCCCCATCTGTTCCATGAGGGGGTAGGAGCCTGGACATTCATAGATAGCTTGATCTTCTGCGTATTCACAGGGAGGAAAGAAGCCCAAGGAAAATCTGGCTGCCACTGCAGCCTCCTTTCCTGTCCAGAAAGGGTAGTCCAAGAGCCAAAGAAGAAATAGGGACCCTCTGTGGGGGTCTGTACTTTGGAGGCTACTTGGAGAACCCTGAGTGGCACGCTGTTTCCCCCTCTTAGTGAGCTGCTTTCAGTGGAAGATTTACAAGTTCTAGAGACCCTCCAGAACAGTAAGACCCTGGTCTACACTGGCTCATAGCTCCAGGCAGTAAGTAGAAATAGTTGTTCAATCAATAGCAAATATTCCAAGGACTTGAAATGACCTAGGACCACTTCTCTTTGAATCATCGCACTGGGGAGGAGACACAGCTAACTTACAGCTCTTGCTATATTTGCCCCGGTATGGGCAACCCTCAGCCCCCACCTCTCAGTACTGAATTAAATGAGCAGAGCCTGCTCATGCAGAGAAGGCTTAAGACAATGAAACTCTGTATTCAACCCCAAAGGCCCTAACAATCTTCCATCCTCAGAAAAACAGTGACTCCTAGCTAGTCAGACTCAGCTTTCATGGTTATCCAGTACAACTTGCTCTAGGAGAAAAAGCAAAGGGTTGCAACGAGATGGTCATCTCTGCATTAAGGTGGGCATCAAGAGTCATTTCATTGTTACATCGGGGCTCAATTTATTAATAAGAATTGGGGTTGCAATGGTGGGTAACAGAGTGTTTCTAAAATGTTTATCTCCACATAAGCAAGAAGAGGGATGCCTCAGACAGGGATTACCTTATAAACAGAAGCAGTCCACTTAAAATAATCTTCTCATATTATTCATATTCTATTCTACTGGCAGTGCTTGTGTTAAGAATTGCCCTCTTCCTAAGATCTTAAAATGGGAAAACAGCACATCTAGCGATTAAGAGTCAAGGTTCCAACAGGGGCATAGCCATTTACTAATTCTTTATCTAAGGCAAATTGCTTAATTTCTCTATAGTTAAGTTTCCTCATCTGTAAAGAAGGGTAAAGATTAGTACTTTCATCGGAGAATTGTAATGATCAGAGATAAGTGCCTTACCACAGTGCTCAGCACATAGGAAATAGCAAAAGAAAAAAAAAAACTGGGAGCTATTATTATCTAAAATCCAAATTGTCCTGCAGATTTCCCTAAGTCTTCATGAGTAAGTTTGGCAGATACCTCTTTTTCAGAGACAATTCAGCAGAACGTAAACAGCATGGACTTTGGATTCAAACACACTTGTTTTTAAGTCCAGGCTCTCATTCCCTAGCTCTGAAACTCTTAAGTCACTTTATTTCTCTGAGCCTCAGGTTCAGCCTATTATGAAATGGGAATAATATTTTACCTACTGGGACTGTTGTGAGAATTATAAGAAATTATGTTTGTGACACACCTGGTACATAGTAAGCATTCAATAAGCGTTAGTTTCTTCTCTGGAAAGCAATGGACTCTGACATGTGATGGGAAGGAGGGCTGTTGAAAGTAGGGCAATGGGTGTTAAAACAAAAAGCTGGGACACTGGAGACAAGTTTATGCCTTCTGGCTCTAATCTGGGACATGGATAATCTACAATTAAGATGATGGAAAAGACATAAGGATCCAGTGTCATAAAAATGTTGATACACAATAAAAAGGCAATATAGACAAGGTAAAACCGTATATGGGCTTAGGGGTCGATCTACAAGAAAGGGTATTTAGTGGGTTTCCCATGCTCACAGTAAGGCTTGTCTTTATACCTAAAGACCATTCCACACCTGCGGGCAAATAATGGGCTTTTCAACTGTTTGTGAGACAGTTTAGCATGAGAACTTTGTCCAGTAGGGGGTCTGCTGGGATGATGACTGGCTGAGCCTATCAGATCCTTTCTCACAGAGTTTGAAAGAAGGGTTGGTTATGTCAATAATGGGGGCTGACTGGAGCAACAGAAACAGAGTAAGTCAATAATGGTCATTACATCATCACAATGCTTTAATATTAGAGGCAGGAGCAACAGACATCAGCTTCTGAAGGAAACATTTAATAGACTTATTAATAATCCACATCTCTTGTCAGACTGCTAGACATACTGCTGTACCCTCAATATCTAAAGATCCCAGTTATCTATGAGCCCTGGTTATGAGGTTATCAAAATGGTGTCCCACCTTCTGTGCTTCTCTGTTTATCTTTATAAATCTTTAGCAGAGGTGATCTAGTATATCTAGGTTCCTAAAAACTTAGAAATATCTTGGTGTGAACTTCAGCCCTGCCACTTACTAGTTTGCTCATCTGTGAAATGGGAGTTGTAAGGATAGAGTTAATAGATGCAAAACATTTAGAATAGCGCTTGGCATATAGTAACTATCCAAAACTGTTAACCATTCAAAAGTAACAGCCTGAGTCTGTTCTCTTATCTGTAAAATGGGATTATATTCACCTCATAAGGTTGTTGGATTAAATGAAGTAACACAGGTAAAAGAGTGCATAACTCTGTGTCTGGTACTTAATATATATGTTGGCTATCCCTTTCTGTCCCTTAAAAACAAAATATTTTGAATCAGAAAACATTCATCTGGGTAGTGTAGTATTATTAATATAAAAAGAGGTTTGGGCTTTACGCATACTAAGGGCTGAATAAACAGTTAATGTGAAAAGTTCCCATTCCAATGAGTGTTGCCATTTTCAACCTCTCTTTCACTCTCCAGCCTCATAAGCATTGTGGTGCCTCAGATATGGTTTTACTTGGAGATTTATAATAGGAAAATTTGTCCATAGGTATAGGTCTTCTTGGTAAGATAATTTTAGGTCTCTCACCAGTGGGATGGTGTCACTATCCTCACCCTAGCTAAGTTTGTTCTTTATGAGGCTTACAATAGATGCCACACGTGGGAATAATAAAAAACCTCGCTTAGATTCAACATTCATTCTTTTGTAAATAGGCATTTTTCCACCTGAGGGGTCTCAAAAAGGCATACTGAGCAGGCAAATCTCAACAGATTATAGCAATTGGGAATCTTTTTTTCCTCCATTACCTAGAAAGCATCCTACACATCATGGCTCTCTCCCTTTCATCTAACCCCAGATTGGATTCTGAGACTCCATTTGATTGACTCTAAAGAAATAGTCAAAATTCCATAGAGAAGGCCTTTGCTAATTATAGTTACTTTAACACCCATATTCCTTTAAGTGCCATAAAATCACCACGCTATGTTGTTTTCTGAAACTTTTCCTCACAATGATTTCATATCATTTTTAAAAAGCAAAAGCTAAACATGTCAAGCTCCAGCCTGATCAAGTTTGAGTGATATTTCTAAGAAATGGGTAGAGTTCATTTTATGAACCTTCATTTGTAACAGGGGACCTAACTTTGTTTTAATGACCAAGTGACATATTTAATGAAGACATTTTCCCTTCCCATACTAAATTTGAAAACATAAAACCATACAAGTAATTTATTTTATAAGGATAAATTTCCCTTTAACATTCCATTTAGACTTTTCTAATTGGAAGTTGGAAGGCTTTTAGCTGTCTGGCAGACAAAATGGATTAGTGGTTAATATATAAACTACTTATCATTTAACATAGGCACTTTTGTCATTTATTTGTAACAAGGCACTTTCAACAACATTGTACCTGATACTACAGTAAAGAAGCAATATATTTCTAAGAATATAATTTCAATAGGTTAGACAGATTTCATTTTTGCAATTTCAGTTGAATGATTTTACCAATATATCTTCCAGCTTGGGAGCATTTTCTAGTATGGAAAAATGAAAAGCTTCAGTATAAACAAAACTTAGTTTTTTTTTTTTTTTTTTGAGATGGGGGTCTTGCTTTGTCACCCAGGCTGGAGCGCACTGGCCTGATCATAGCTCACTGCAGCCTCAAACTCCTGGGCTCTAGCAATCCTCTCGTGTAGTTGGGATTATAAGTGCAAAAGCCACAGTGCCCAGTTTAACTTTGTAACAAATTAATTCCATCTGTTAACTTCTTGGAAAAAAAATGGAAGGAAAGTCATTTTTCTGACAGCTCAGACTAAGGAAAACAAGAACTAATCCTCACCTAGAAACACTCTGCTAAATACTTGTTTCTACCTTCCTTTAGTCAAGAATTTGACTAGTAGTTTTCACCACCTGTCTCTGCAATAGAATCAACACATTATATACTGAGGATAGCACTACGGATGAGGAATAAGACCAGGTGTCTTATAATAGAGGCATGAGCACTAGATTTGAAGTGAGACATTTGTGATCAAATTCCAGCTCTGTTTTCTATTAGCTGTATGAATCTAGGCAATTTAATTAAATTGTCAGCCTGTTTCCTGTTCTCTAAAAATCAGGATAAAAATCATCCACATGCTCACAGGATTCTTTTGAGGATTAAATAAATCATAAATATATCAAAATACCCAGAATAGTGCCTAACACACAGTACATGCTCAACAAATGTGATGGACCTAAATCTCTCTGGTGTTCGGTCTCCTCTTCTGTAAAATGGCAGATGGGGTGAAATTAGATGTTTTCTAGGTCTTCTGACACAAAACATCCAAAGACCATAAAAAATACTGCATTTAGAATTATTTTGGGAAAATTGTAGAAAACTATAAAGAATGGAGGGAATGCACTGTACTAGTGCAACTCATTGCAATCTATGCAACCAATGTACTCTGAAAATATTTGTAGAAAGGAAATCTGAGGCCCAAAAGGAGGTGAGAGTAGTATCCAAGTTAAAAGTTAGTATTAGAGCTAAGGCTAGAACCCACATGAATCACTGTGAGTCAGATGACCCAGGGCTTTTTCCTCTACGGTCTACAGAAGAGGCAATTTAGACATTATTTGGAAGCTGTTATACTAGCTTCACTAAATATGTAGAAAATCAGGCTTAGTTTGTTTTTGGCATCCTATGAGTCATTTAGTTCTTACTTTCTCCATAGATAGCTGGTACCCTTACATTCTCTTCAGATAGTCCAGATGCTCCTTTCCCATAACTTACTAAAATAAAAAGAAAACTCATCTTATCATAATTTACCTGTTCTATCTCCTATTCCTGTTTCCTTTCTGTAGCAATGATTGGTAATAAATTAACCAGGCAAAATAATCCAGCCCATAGCGTTTACCTAAAATGGTACACAGGAAGGTGGAAGATTTTAGCTTACAGGCATATGAGGATGGAAGTAATTTTTGTCTGCCATGTTGTATAAAGGATGAAGGTGCAGCAAAATGTTTCTGAGTATTTGCCCTTATACAAGTTCAACCAAATGATATATATAATCAAATACTTAGGAATAAAATCAGGAGAAAATGAGATGGATAGGGAACTAAAACTGAAAGTAAATGAAAGGTGCTATGATGTCTATCTTTCATGATAGTATAATCTGACGTGTTACTCTTCATTTACAGAATCAATTATCAAATTAGAAATGTAATTATACTAAAATGGTAAGAGCTCACAGGTTGTGAAGCTATTGGTTTAAGAACAAATTCTAAGAAAGGAATTTTTATTACATTTGTAAGATAACTAATAGATGAATCTAAAAGTAAAACCTGATATCTATCAATTTTTTTAAAAAAAATCAAGTATGGCATTGCTGTTAAAGTATGAGCAGTTATCTTTAGATCAGAATCATTTACATTTCTAGATTTAAGCATAATTCACAATTTAAAAATTTTTATTAAAGTCAAAAGAACAAATGGTACACATTTCCCACCAATGGAAAATTTCATAGATATTTTTTAGTCTGTAATAATCTCTTCTATGGCTCCCCAAAATGTTCCAATACAAACTTACCCTTTAAGTAGAAAGGAAGAAGCATCAATTATAAACAAAATGGAAGATTCCCTCACTGAGGTCACAATCATATAGTCAAGTACCAAGACAGTTAAATAGGTTTAACCCAAATTTAACAAAAGAGTCATTTCTCATTTGATTAACCAGTGAAAAATGTCTTCACTCATACACACTCTCATATGTGGTAGGAAACATAATTTATGAATAGTGAATACTTAGCAAAAAGTCTCTCCATAATTGCACTTTGAATGTCTTCATGACTCACCATGGAAAGATTTTCTGAATAGATCTGCTCTTCAACAGAACTTTATGAAATATTGGAATTCTTTCATGGATCAATTTTTAAGTAAGGAAAAACATCTAACTTATTTGACCTAGTTTAGTATTATACTTGCTAAAATATAATATGGTCATTGCTCCAAATTTGAGAGTGTTGTATCAGAAAATTGCAGGCACATGCCAGTTTGTTCATTTTAATTGGGTAAAATATAGATAATTACTGGGGAGATGATAAGTAGTATAGATGGTCATCAAATGCTTTCCTCCAAGGATCATGGCCTTCCAGAGTATGTTCTTTACAACATTTGGTGTTCCACCATCCCCTATGTTGTGCTCCCAACTTCCATTGGGCTGAAAGTTATTTGCATGGCTGAGTAAAACATTTTAACTTATTTATTTCTACTTCATTTCTTCCACTTATTAAAGAGTTGTTGTTTTAAGACAAAAGAATGAACACATTTAACCAGGACTTATAGTAGCTGTAACTGGAGTTGGTTCAATTTTGTTTTCTTTGTTATTTTATTGATTGGTTTAAACACATAGGCCAAGATTCTCAGAAACCAATCAACAATCATATGGAAAAATGTAAAGGATAAAAAAATATAAATAATAATACCATGCAAAGTAACCTCCTTTTCAAATATAGCATAATAAAAATTGAGTAGAAACAAGAGAATCATCAAAAGTGTGTTTTAGAATTTCATTTGAAAGTATGAAAAGTTAAATTTTTCTGGGAATCTTAACAATGATATTTAGTGAAGAGAATTTTAAAATTGAACAAATCTTAATTTCTTTAATGTTGAAGAATTTTTTAGTTATATAAAAAATTGTCAATGAAACATTTTTTAAAAATTTAAAGAATTCAAATAGTCATTAAATTACCGGGTAAAAGTTCTAACAATAATTTAAATTTAAAAACGGATGAACATAGATTAAATGTCAACTGCATTTCTGCCTGGATAACAAAAACAAACATAAAACACAAAAAATGGCATGTCCATTGTATGACACTAAATGAGGTGTTTTTGGCTATGTAAACATATTAAGTAAACATGTTTTCCCTGTTTTTAATGTATCACATGTCACTGCAGATAGATTAAAAACTACTTTGAATTTTAAAAATCCCAAAATCTTTATTCTATACTTTATTCTATATAAAGTACTTTACTGCGTAGCACTATGGTGCTTGATTTTTGATCTAACTTTTGAGGAAGATGTTTAATATACAAGAAGCTAAGCTAGCTCTGTCAAAGACATCTATAAAAACATGTCTCGCACACTTTTACACATAATACAAAGAACTATAAAATCTGTCAAGGTGGAAACTGCCTGGAATTTCTTTATGTACTGAAAAGTACAGCAAGGCAAAAGAAAGCTTCATATAGTGATAGTGTTTAAACATTCTGGCATTTAATAGTGTTTTAGTGTAACTGAAGTGCAACTTATCTATATGTACACACAAAGAATGTTTCAGGAGGAAGTGAAGCAAACAGAAATACCAGTTCTTTAAATTACACTTTAAATCTTATCTCAAAAAATTCACACAAACACCAACATTAGGAGTTTAACTTTTCAAATATTTCAGAAGAAATGGAGACTTTAATACAGCAGAAGCTATGAAGGGAAGCAAATTTAATCTCTAAATGAAATGTGCATGCAAAAAGAAAATACCCATAATTAATGGAGCTAAAAGCTAACCACATTTTGCTAATTTACAATGAAGTAATATTATAGTAGAAAAATACTCTTTAAAAAGAAAAAATATAACTATGTAATACTTATACACATATGTTGATATAAATATATAAATATAATGTTGAATTTATTTAAATACTTATACAAAATTACTTAAATACACATCAAGCACATACCAATCAAGGTAAGATACAACCTGTACCTGTTCCGTGGAGGCAACACTTGTGCCAACAGAATCTGTCTGATCCTGTGGTAGTTCCATATTGAGATCAAGGCTACAATTTAAAAATAATTAGCATAGATAAATGTTAATACAGGCATTTATATTCCTTACCTAACTAATAATAAAATAGGCACTGCACATTTGAATATTCCACCTTGCATTTTATGTTAATTTAAATAAAACAAGTTCAATTTTATAGATGTAAATAGAATTTAAACATTTTCTGAATATCCACCTTATCATAAATGATTTACTAATCTTAAAGCATTTTTGTTGAGCCCTAATAGTCACTCATGTGGATGGTAATATTATTATAGAAAAGCCAATAAAAGACTGGGAAATGCGTTGGTCTTTGGAACAAAAGACCAAAATAATGGTCATTTAATGTGTTAGATTTACTGGAGATTACTGTGTATCTCCTGCTGTGAATGAAAATATGCTTAAAAAAATAAAGCAGGCTAGATAAATGTAATCTAAGGATTCATATCTAATATTTGTGTTAACTTCCATTTCAGTGTTTAGCTCCTGAGCTACCCTTAATAGGAATCATTATTTGTTTTTTTGAAACTATTTGGATTCAAATAACAGATATTAAACCTGAGCCTAGTGATTAGAGATTGCATATTTTTAAAATTAATATACATTGTAATTTTAATTAATATACTTCTATTAAATGGTAATATAAACTCTCAGAAAAACCTCGATAAATTTCAAAAAGTTATTATATATAAGAACAATATATGAATACATAGTCTTATGACAATTAATTTGATTTTGAAATACAAATGATTAAAAAGTTGCTTTTTAAAAATCTAAATGTTCTTCTAAATAATTTGGCTTAAGGGCAAAAATAATCACAATTTTTTTCAACAATGAAAGTTCATATATTAAGGTTCTCCATAGAAACAGAAGCAATAGTAGATATATATAGATTATATAAGAAGAGATTTATTATGAGAATTGGCTCACACAATTGGGGGCCACGAAGTTCCACAATCTACCCTCTGCAAGTTGGAGAACCAGGAAAGACAATGGTGTGCAGTTTGCCCTTCTCATTTTATTCTATTTCGGCCCTCAATAGGTGAGATGATGCCAGCCTACATTGGTGAGGGTAGATCTTCTTTATTTAGCCTACTGATTCACATGCTAATCTCTTCGGAAACACCCTCACAGAGACACCCAGAAATGATGTTTTGTGAACTATCTGGGCATTCTTTAGCCTCATCAAGTCGACATAAAATTAACCATTACGGTACTAGACAGCTAAATTGTCTGGAATGCAATGACAGTGAATCATTATTTGAATCCAACCATATAACTGAGGTTCATAAAAGTTAAATATACTTGTCCAAGATCACTACAGTGGTGGAGATAGGATTTTCAACTAGGCTTATCTGCCTCAAAGGGCATGATTTGATCTTCACTGTACTACTCTAGGATATAAACTAACATTTCTGCTTGTCTCCAAAACAGTGTATGCCAATTCCAGTTTGAAAACACTACAGAAAATAAAAACTTTAACAGTCATTATGAGATTCTATAGACAGATTTTTATTGAAAAGTTAAAGATATTTTATATTTTGTTGAAGAGAATCACAAACTCAAACAGCAATCAGATACTTAAATATCTTTAAGGATGGGCATCAGTGTTTCTACATCAGTGGTTCTATATTTTCTACTGCTCCAGTTACCACACATTATTCACATAACTAATCTCTGGATTTTGGTCCCCCACTACCCCAAGGTACATCAGGCAATGTCTGGCCTTATCACAGCAGAATATTTTTGGAAGATCCTTTAAAAAGATCATGCATTTAATATATGCTGTGCAAGTATGTATAGAGCAAATGTTTCAATACTCCTGCCTCCCTTGATCACTTTCCTCCATTTCCTTTTTTTTTCCTCTTTTGTTCTCCTGGAGAGAGTTGGAACCCATTCTATTAAGTGAACTATCCCAAGAATGGAGAAATAAGCACCACATGTACTCACCAGCAAATTGGTTTCCCTGATCATCACCTAAGTGCACACTTTCCTCCATTTCTTGTATCACACACTAAATGAATCTATCACCAAAGATTTTTAACAAAATACTAGCATTATTTGAACAAAGTCACATTTTTATGAGCATGGGAAGGAACTGGATGACTGTTTAAAGGCCTTTGAAACAATAAATTCTAGGGTCAAAAACCTAACTCTGATCATTGGTGGTAAAGACAAATATTTTCATCCACATTACAGAATTTTAGAACCTCTAGATATTAAGTCAAGATTATCCAAAACCACCCAAATAACTTCTTACCCAGCTTCATCTGCCATTTCTTGAAGTATCATATCCACTTGGTTCTATAATAAGAAAATGAGAATTTATAATTTAATAGCATTTGCTTTTTGGGTGGTTTTTGTTTTTGATTTTGCTTTAGAAAGGGGAGAACTGGTCTACAATTTTTAAAACAAAGTGTTTTTTTTTAAATATATTTTTACCACCAGAGGGAGCTGAATTATTTCAGAATACAATTCTTTTCTGAATATGTCTAAAGCCTCAAACTATGAGGTTATGTGAGATATATTAGCAAAATTACCATATAATTTGAATCTCTGAGTAATGTAGCTCTCTGTGACTAAGGGAGTGAACTCATTTATAAAGCTCCATTCTGACTGACTTTGCTTTTATTGAAAGTGCAATAGATTTAAATTTTAGATGAGAATAACCATAATTGTTCTGTCAGTTGATGCAAATCTGATATTAAGGATGAGTCTTTACAATATCAGAGATGAATAAAATATAAGTATTAAGATATTTACTAAAGTACAGGAGTCCTCAGGGAATAGAGTCTGATTATTCAAAACTCTTTGTGTTTTAAAAATATTTTGAACACACAGGTAGGAATTCTAAGATGTAATCCCAGCTCTTACATTAACAAGGTGTATGATTTTAAATAAATCACTAACCTTGCTGTTGGGCCTTAGTTTTTCTTGTTCTCTTTCATTCATTTTAAAGATATTTCCAAAATACAGAAAAAGCTCAGAAAAAATAGATCAAATACCTATGTGCATTAACATTTTGTTGTTTTTACTTCATATCTAAAATAGCATTTGTGTTTTTAAAGTTTAGTTAAATGATATTATACTATTATATTATTCTATAACTTCCTTTCCTCACTCAATCTTGAGATTTAATTATACTGATATCTAGAAATCTACTTCATTTAACTCCTGTATGATGTTGCAGTACATAAACACAATTTTATTTACCCATTTTATTTTTGTACATTTAGATTTTTCAAATTTCTTTCTGTTATAAACAATGATGCAGTTAACATTCTCGTGTGCTTGTGTGTATGTGTGTATTTAATATCTTTGTCCACACATGTAGGGGCTTCTTTGTGTATAAATTTTGAAGTGGAAGTTCTAGGTCATAGGATATGTACATTTTCATATATTTTGATTTATTTAACAATATTCAACAAATATTGAGTATCTTACATCAGATATTGTCTTAAGTGCTAGGGAGGTATCAATGAACAAAGACAAAAATCTTTGCCCTTATTAAGCTTACATTCTAGCATGTACGTAAGAAGGGGGGCAAATAAAATTTTTAAAGTATATGGTATATTAAAAGGTGATATGTACTATGGAGAAAAATAAAGCCGGGAAGATAAGAGAGTACAGGGCATGGTAAGTACACTGTTGATGCAATTCTAAGTAGGATAAAAGATTTTGAGCAGAAGAGTGACATGATCTGACTGTTTTAACAGGATCTCTCTGGCTGCTATGTCGAGAACAGGCTGAAGATATTACCAGATTGCTTTTCCAAAGTAGATTTGCCAATCTGAATTCTAATTAGTCATTAGCAGAGTGACAGAATTTGGACAACTAAGTGTGTTCAACCAGATCCCTCTCCATTTTTGTTTTAAGTTTTGGTTGAGTTTTTATGAAGAATGACTCATATATATTTGAATGACTCCAGCACCTGGCACAATACCTGAAATAGGAGAAGGTGCTCAGCAAATGTTGGGTGAATGAATCTCAGCTATTTTAGAGCTAAAAAGCACTTTAGATATCATCAAATCCAACCCCTACCTTTTACAGTTATGAAAACTGAGGCCCAAGGTAGTCAGTATCTTAGTCAAGGTCTCAAAGTTAATTATTGGCAGAACAGAGATTAGAAATCCAAGTATCCAAGATAGGAGGCAGACCAAGATGGTGGAATAGAACTCTCCAGCAGGAACATCAAATTGAATAACTCCACACAAGGAAACACCTTTACAAGAGCTAAAGAAACCAGGTGAGAGATCACAGTACCTTGCTTTAGCATAATAACAAGAAAAGTGTAGAAAGAGCAGTCTCAAATTACCTACATCACCCCTCCCCCTAACCCTAGGCAGTGCAGGGTGAAAAGAATCTGTCTGCTTGGGGGAGGGAAAAGGAAGGGTGCATGGGACTTTGACTTGAAACCAAGTGCCAACCTCACCACATTATAATAGCACTGGGCAGCACCTTGCAGCACCTCATTCTAGGCTGGTCCCCAGAGATGGAGCTACTAGATTTGCCCCCAGAAATGAATCTACCACCCTGGCAGGACAAACCCAAGTCCCAACCTGCTTGGCTATAAGCTAATTAATATGGCCTTGGGCCCAGAATAAATTTCTGTGGTAGGCAGACCACAGCGACTACAGTTCTGGGGTGAACCCTGGTTCTGTGCTGGTCTCGGAGACCGTGGGCTTTTGGTTTGAGCCAGTGGAACATTAGCTGCAGTAGCCACAGGACTGCCTATGGCACCCCTCCTCCAAATACAGGCAGCACAATATAAAAATATCCTTCCACTTGGGGGAAGGAGAGCAAAGTTTTCAGGGGACTTTTCTTTGGAACCCGGTAACAGCCCCACAACAGTAAAATATAGCACAGGGCAGAACCCCACGTACCTGGGATTCTAGGCTAGTGTTCCAAGACAGAGTTTGTAGACCTACTCTAGGCCAGAGGGAATTTGCCACCTTAGTGGGACAGACCTGAGTCCTGGCCAGTATCACCACCAGGTGATGAAAGTGGCCTCAGGACCTGAGTAACTATCAGTGACAGCAGGCATTACTGTCTATAAGACTGAGGTGAGCCCCAGTGCTATGCTGGTCTGGGAGGCTGTGGGCTTTGGGTGTAACCCAGCATGGTGCCAGCTGTGGCAATCATGGGAGTGCCTGTGTCACCCCTCCCCCAACTGCGTGGTGAAAGATTCCATGTGCTTGGGGAAAGAAGTGGTAAGTGAGCAAAATACTTCTCCTGGGAACCCAGGGAACTCTCCCTGATATTGCTCAAGTCCATCGGGGCTGGAGACCACAGAGTCTGCAAGAAAGTTACAGTAAACTTGGTCTTGGGCACCCTGTAGTGCTGAAACAACTGCAGTGACCACAGGCTTAGGGAATTCCAAAGTCAGTCTCTTTTGAATACCTAGAAGGCTGTCCAAAGAAGGATAAGTACAAACAAGGCCAGATGGCAAAGACTAGAATAAATACCTATTTTTTCAAGGCCCAGACATCAATTCAGAACATTTGGGGCAATATGACCCCACCAAACAGACTAAATACTGCACCAGTGACTGCCCCTGGAGAGATGAAGATGTGTGGACTTTCAGATGGGGAATTCAAAATAGCAGTTTTGAAGAAGCTCAATGAACTTGAAATAAAACACAGTGAAACAATTCAGAAATATATCAGAGAAACTTAAGAGACTAAAATAATAAAAAAACATAAATCTTAAAGATAAAAAAATGATAAAATTAAAAATGTGCTAGAAGGTCTCAACAGCAGAACTGATCAAACAAATGAAATTATCAGTGAGCTCAAATACAGGCTATATGAAAATACACAGAGAAGAAAAAAAAACAAAAAGGAACAAAGAACACTTAACAAGACCTATGAGATAGCATAAAAAAGCAAATGTAGGAGTCAGTGGCCTTCAAGAGGGACTACAGAAAGGGGTAAAAAGCTTATTTAAAGAAATAATATAAGAAAACTTTCCAAACCTAGAGAAAGGTGTAAATATTCAGGTACAGGAAGATAAAAAATATCACCAAGCAGACTTAACCCAAATAAGACTACCCCAATGCATAAAATAAACATTCAAAGCCTGATAAACATCTTTGCAATTGTGAATTGTACTGCTATAAACATTCGGGTACAGGTGCCTTTTTTATAGAACGACTTTTGTTCTTTTGGGTATATGCCCAATAATGGGATTGCTACATCGAATGGTAGGTCTACTTGAATCTGTTTAAGGTATCTCCATATTGCTTTCCACAGAGTTTGCACTAGTTTACAGTCCCACCAGCAGTGTATGAGTGTTCCTGTTTCTCCGCATCCACGCCAACATTTATTGTTTTGGGACTTTTTGAAAGGCCTGAATGGCCTGTTTTAAAAAGAACACAGGTAAGTAGTGGCGGAGACAAAGAGCAAAAGTAAATATTGACAAAGAGAAAAAGTACAAATACTTTAAAAAGAAAAAAATATCCCCAAATTAACCTATAATCTGTAAGAGCTTATGCTTATCATTTTAGGAAATAATTACACCCTAAACTATTAGAAAAATTTATAGTTTTTTAATTTTTAATCTTATGATTAGAAAATATGTTCATTAATAGTTTAAGAAACTAGAATATTAAAAATGTTTTAAAAATTGACCAAAATCACATCACTGAGTCATTACCACTATTAATATTTTAGCATACAGTATTTCAAGTACATAAACATATTTACTACAATATAAATATATTTATTTAAAAAGTACATGTATGGACCATACTGTTTTAGAAACTACTTTCTTACATATTAAAAAAATCTAAGTAAAAAATATATATTAATAACTACAACATTTCTAAAGCCTGCATTATATAGATGTACCAGAAATGAGGGTTTTCATATATGGTACAAATACTACTGATGGTATATAAAATGCTTCTAGATAGTACACAGACATAAGTATCTTCTTTAATTATGTATTTACTTAAATACGTATATGAAAAGGATATAACTGGCTGGGCACGGTGGCTCACGCCTGTAATCCTAGCACTCTGGGAGGCCGAGGCGGGCGGATTGTTTGAGCTCAGGAGTTCGAGACCAGCCTGAGCAAGAGCGAGACCCCGTCGTCTCTACTAAAAATAGAAAGAAATTATACGGACAGCTAAAAATATATATAGAAAAATTAGCCGGGCATGGTGGCGCATGCCTGTAGTCCCAGCTACTTGGGAGGCTGAGGCAGAAGGATTGCTTGAGCCCAGGAGTTTGAGGTTGCTGTGAGCGAGGCTGACACCACGGCACTCTAGCCCAGGCAACAGAGTGAGACTCTGTCTCAAAAAAAAAAAAAAAAAGGATATAACTAACATAAATCCATGTTTTTTCTGGTATAACAGCTGAGTGAGGTCAGGGCTAAAGGTAAAAGAAATGCCAATTTACTTGTTTCCAATTTTTCAATAATATAAACAGCAATGTGATACCTATACTAGTACATACAATTTTATACACTTTCCAAGTATTTTCATAAGTTCCCAGATGCATAATTACCAGATGCCAAAGTATGCATAATTTTAATTATTTTCCACAGAATTCTAGCAGGGAGTTACATCTCCTCTAGCACTATAAGAGAGTTCCTTTTTCTCCTGCATAAACTAATCAATATGGGACATTATTATATTCTGTGACAATCTGAGTGGTGAAAAGTGGTATCTCCTTGTATTTCTTTGTTTAAAAGGGAGTTTGAACTTTTTTTTTTTTACATTTAACAGCCACTTATGCATTTATATTTCTTTTATGAGCCGCTAATGTCTTTGTCCATCTTTTTGGGCTTTCCTTATTGGTTTGTAAGAATACTTCATATTAAAATTACTAAGTTTTTGTTATATGTAATGTGACCTTTTCTAGATTGTGGGTTGAGCTTTCATTTTGTGTGTATCTTTGATATAAAGAAGTGTCTAAAACTTTTAGTCAGATGTTTGCTATACTTTTTTTTTACTACGCTCAAAACATTCTTCTGTACCTCAAGGTAATTTCTTATGGAATTTTAATGTTTTCCCTTATTTATTAAACTTAGTGTTTATTTTGGCTTTTTTTATTTTCTTTTTTTTAAAGTTTCCACACACAGTATTGAATAAACAGTGTTTATTTTGGTGAAAATTATGATGTAAGGATCTATTGTTTTCCATCATATACTGAAGCATTCCCTCTTTTCCTATTTAAACATATCTACTTTTTTTGTTTGATGCCTAATTCTTTTCATCGTAGGTAGTTTTAAAATTAATACTATAAAAGAAATGCATTTTGTGGGTATAGTATTCTAGTAGAAAACGGTATATAATAAACAGGTCTTCCTCCTACTCCATATGTACAGCCCCCTCAGATCCCAGAGGTAACTTTCTTAATATACATTCATTTATTCAAATATTTATTGAGCATCTAGCAAATGCCAAACAGCATTTTAGGCACTTGAAATTCAGTAGTGAACCCCAAACACAAAAACTCCTGTTGTTACAGATCACAAATTCTAGTTAAGAGACTGACAATAAATAATTTAAATAGTATATTAAATAATGGTAGGTGGCAGGGAGAAAAAGAGAGCAGAGAATTGAGGATAGGAAGAGTTAGTATTGGGGTTGCTGAAATTTTACAGAGGGTGGCCAGGGAAGGCTTACTGTGAAGGTGACATCTGAATAAGTATCTTAAAACAAACAGAGTCTTCTCCCTGCTGGAGGAAGAGAGGAAGCCAGTCATGGGGCTACTCAGCACAGCAGGCAGCAATATCACAAGTGAAAAGACCCTGTACAAGCATGTCACATGGCAGAATGGTCAATGTGTGTGAAGCAGAGTGAATGAAGGGGAGAAAAGGAGATAAGGTCAAATAGGTAACAGTTAGATCATACATAGCTTTATAGGCCATTATAAGGACTCTGGCTTTACTTGGAATGAGATGAGACCAAGACAATTTTGAACAGAAGAATGATATGATCTGACTTGTTTTTAAATTGTTCTCCCTGGCTGTTGTGTTAAGATTATAGTTAGGGGACAAGGTTCAGAAGAATGGAGACCAATTAGAAACTCACTGCAGTTAACTGAAGTAAGAGATAATGATGGCTTGGATCAAGGTAAGAGCATTGTAGATGATAAGAAGTGATCAGATTCTGAATACATTTTAAAGGTAGATAGGGTAAGATTTACTGATAGATCGTTGTAGGGCATGAAAGAGGGGTTAAACATGACTATACTCTAAGGTTGTTTTGTTTTTGTCTGAGTGACAGAATTGCCTTTAACTGACATAAGGAAAACTGTATTGGGAAGGATATAACATAAGAAGTTCAGTTTTAAGTTTGATTTATTCCTTGGACATGCAAGTGTAAACACAAATAAGCTGTTGGATATAGGAGTCTGGAGTTCAGAGAACAAGACTAGGCTAGAAATGTACATTTGGAAATCATCAGCATACAAATGGTATTTAAAGCTAAGGGACTAAATTAACTCACTTTTGGAGTTAATACAGAAAGTGGGGGAGGGGGGGAAGCAGGCCTCAAGACTGAGCACTGGTGAGTGTGGTGTCCTGGAAGCCAAGGAAAGCGTTTCAAAGAGGAAGGCATAATAAACTATGGCAAATGTTACTGATAGATCAACTAACCATTGGATCAAGCAACACAGAAGTCTTCAGTTGCAGTGGATGGTGGGGGTGTAACCCAAAGTGGATTGAGTGCAACAGTGAAAAAAAAAAAAAGAGGAGAGGAATTAGAGTTAATAAATACAGACAACACTTTCAAGAAGTTTTGCTACAAATGGAAGGAGAAAAGGGAGAGTACCAACAGGTAGAAATGAAGTCAGAAGAGAACTTTTAAAGATTTAAAGATGTTTGAGAGCTGATAGGATTTATTTAGTAAAGGGAGAAAAACTGGTGATGTTATTAAAAGTTCAGCCCTTGTCCCTGAGGCCATATCAGAAGAATGAGAAAAAGTGGTTTGAGGAAAAGAAAAAAAAAGTTTATTAATTTGTCAGAAAATGAGGAGGATGGTAGACTCTCGTATTAAAGTACCATCATCTTATCTATAAGCAGAAATAAGAATTTTTGAAGGAAGTTTTTAGCTTTGGGCTATTGCTGTTTTACTGTAGCATTTTTGGTGAAGATAATCTTGTGACAGAGTGTCTGGACAATTCTGTTGAGACATCTCCTGTGGTACAAAGAACAAAGGACACTCCCCTGACCCTCTGGTTACTTGCCTCTGGCAGGGATGTAGATTTTAATTCCAAAAAGAGTGAGAGTGGGGGGAGGTTAAAGAGACAACTTATAAATTGTTTTATCCTTTTTCAGGCCATTCTTTCTGTTACATATTTCTGTCAATTTTATCATTTTATATCTATGGGAGGAGGAGTGACAAAGTCATCGAGATATTTTTTGTCGAATTGTGGCGATGTTTTAGAAGGAAGGTTTATACTTATTTATGTCATTGTCAAGCTTTGGCAGATTTATAAAAATAAAGAACATAACAGATTACCAGGTGAAAAAGGACATAAGTAACAACTATAACCATGAGGACTGATAAGGCAAAATGGAGTATATCTGATAAGAGATTTTATTCTGCTTGGTATTTGAGATACCAGTAGGACTGTGGGTCCTTACTGTTGCCTTGTACATAATGTGTGATATAGGGCTAGGTAAGAAAGAAACATGGGACCTCTGAGTGGGGAAGTATTAGTTGTACTCTGTAGGTCTGCAGTCCCAAACCCCTGGGCTGTGGCCCAGTACTGTTCCATGGCCTATTAGGAAACAGGCAGTGTATCACCACCTGAGTTCCACACCACCTCCTCCCAACCTGTGACATGCCATCCCCCACCCTCAGTCCATAGAAAAATTGTCTTCCATGAAAGGTTCACAATTGCTTCACAATTGATTTTGCTTCACAAAAATCAATTTAAGATGGATAACAGACCTAAACCCAAGGCATGCAACCTTAAGAATTCTAGAAGATGATGTTGGGAAGACCCTTTCAGACGTCAGCCTAGGCAAAGAATTTTTGAGGAAGATCCCCAAAGCAATCACAGCAGCAACACAAATAAATAAATGGGATCTGATCAAATTAAAAAGCTTTTGCACAGCCAAGGAAACTATCATTACAGCGAACAGTCAGCCTACAGAATGGGAGAAAATATTTGCTCTCTACACAGCTGATAAAGGGCTGGTAACAAGAATCTACCTAGAACTTAAAAAAATCAACAAGAAAAAATCAAGCAACCCCATCAATAAATGGGCAAAGGAAATGAACAGAAACTTTTTAAGAGAAGACAGCATAATACTCAGCAAATATAAAAAAAATTGCTCAACATCTCTAATCATTAGAGAAATGCAAATCAAAACCACAATGCGATATCACTTAACCCCAGTGAAATTGGGGCCTCTATCAAAAAATCCCAAAACAACAAATGCTGGCGAGGATGTGGAGAGACGGGAACACTCTTACACTGTTGCTGGGACTGCAAATTAGTGCAACCTCTGTGGAAAAGAATTTGGAAATATCTCATATAGCTAAAAATAGAAATACCATTCGATCCAGCAATAACACTCTTAGGCATCTACACAAAAGACATTCTATAATAAAGACATCTGCACCTGAGTATTTATGGCAGCAGAATTCACTATTGCAAGGATGTGGAAACAAACCAAGTGCCCGTCAATTTGTGAGTGGATTATTAAAATTTGGTATATGTATACAATGGAATATTAGTCAATTATAAGAAATGACAGTGATCTAGCACCTCTTATATTTTCCTAGATAGAGCTTGAGTCCATCCTCCGAAGTGAGGTATCACAAGAACGGAAGAATAGGCTCCACATGTACTCGCCATCCAATTGGCACTAACTGAGCACTCTGGTGCTCACACGGTAGTAATATTCTCCAGGGATTAGGAGGGTGAGGGGGTAAACTCACAACTAATGGACGCGGTGAGCGTTGCAGAGGGGAAGGGCATGCCTCTAATCCTTGCTCGGGTGAGTTAAGGTCATGAAGTGTAATCAAAATGTTTGTACCCTCATAATATCCTGAAATAAAAATAAATTAAAAAAAAACACAAAAGGGTGAGTCCCAACTCATTGGGTTTCCTGTGCAGCAGGTCGGGTTTTTTGTTGTTGTTGTTGTCGTCTTTGGTTGTAAATGGGGTCTTTTAAAATGAGGTCTCACCAAATCCATTAAGGCATTATACCCCTAATGTGTGTATTTATGTAGGTGTCTCCTAAGAGGTTGAACCAAGGCTTTGAGTAGGAGAACAAGTTTATGAGACTTTTGTCTCCATTTAGCTGTTTCATTCCAAATGTCAGAGCTCTAGTCTTTAGTTTTTAAAGGGGATTTAAATCTAGTTGGGTAATAAGGCCTTGAAGAACAAATCACTTTTAGTGGCCTGAATTTTTTTCTTTTGGTGACCAGGACAGTGTATGATGGCCACCTGTTTGGGTTCAGTCATGACCTGTACCAGGGCCATTATTTTAGTGGCATATTTAATATTTTTATTTTTTGTCATCTAGAATCCCTTTTTTAAATGGTACCATGAGTATATACAATCACAAAAGTATATTTAGAGTCCATATAAATGTTTACTTTTCTTTCTCTAGATAATTGAAGAGTTCTGGCTAATCAGTTTAGTTTTTTGGGCTGAAGTCTCAGGCAGCAGTGTCATTTTTTTAGTACCTGTCTCTCATTGGTGAAAAGATTCCATCTGGCTCTGGCATCAGCTGATCTGACAGATCTATCTTGTTAGAACAGATGGTCTCTAGAACCTCTCAACAGTAATGTTGTAAAGGTTTATTTATTTTTTTTCAGCTGGTAACAGGGTGACAGGATTGAGAGTAGACAGAGTCTTTAATACTAACTCACAAGTAGCTGCTACTGTCTGGAGGCAAGGAGGCCATCTTCTTACATTTCTAGTGGCTTTGACAAGTATGCCACTGGCCATGGGATGTGTCTCAGTATTTTTACTAAGACTCCATGGTTTACGTGTTGTTTTTTATGAACATATAATTGTTTTTTGTGAGTCAGGCAACCCTAAAGTGGGAGAAGTCACAGGGATCTGTTTTAGTTTCTTTTAAAGGCATTTTGACAGTTAGTGGTCCAGATTAGTGGCTTTACATCTATTTTTTAAGGGTCTCGTACAAGGGCTTTGCTATTAATCTGAAGTTTGGGATCTTGATGTGACAGAACCGTCTGTCATTTTTAGGAACCCTCGGAGTTGTCACAGGTTCCCTTGTTAATTGGGAATCCCAGGTAAGTAACTTCTCCATAAATTTGTCCAATTGTAGGTTTAGGAAGTCTCTCGCTAAGTCTTTACTGAACAGGGCAGGAGAGTCTTTTTAAATTCTTGAGATAACACAGTCTAGTAGTGCCACAAGGCCACCTTAGGTGCAGGATCTTGTCATTTTAAATGTGACTGAATATCAGTCACTTGCATAATATTATTAATGGAATATAGATCCTGTACGAATTTATACTCATTTGTATGGGGAATTTGAATTTTTTTCTGTATGTCCTGGGGTCCCACTGGCCTATATGGTCTTACTCACTTTTAGCAGTTTTTTTTTTTTCTTGTAAATGTTGTAATGATGTGTAAGTCTGTTGAGGCAAAATGAACTGTTCTGCAGTGGCATCCTCTTGTAAGTTTCATCAGGCCCTGGTATTTATCCAGCAGCAGCTTGGCGGCGTCCCCAGAGGTGAGCTTCTGTCACTTCTGGAACAGCTCCCAGTATTTTCGCTGTTTGCCCAGGTCTGCTGGATTTGGCGATGGAAGTGGTGGCAGGAGCGCCTTCAGCTCTGGCTGCAGCTCTCTAGGGTCTTCCTCCTGGGCCCAGTGCAGCAAGTTCTTTAGTTGCCACTTGTTGATGCCTACCTTGCTGCCGCTACCCCCTCTCCCCACTCAGCTCACAGAGCGCTGTGTGGCTGGTGCTAGAGACAGGGCAGCAGGTGTGTGTGGGGGAAGACCACTTTTGTCCACATGGCTTGGCACCAATTGAGTCCCCACTGTCAACTGTGTCCAGGGCTCCTGTGGGGCTATTTGGATTGGAGCCACTAGTGAGGCAGGGTCCCTTTTGTTATTACCTGGGTCTCTTTGTAATTTTGGGCAATGTTTTTATTTATTTATTTATTTTTTTACAAAAAAGTACACTGATTGTAGATCAATTTGGGGCAACTTTTTCTGTTTTTTTTTTTTTTTTTTTTTTTTTTTTTTTTTTTTTACTGTCTCAAAGGATGCTGTCCTTGTGTCTTTAACTCCCCTATCTGATATTGTCATGATAGAAATTGTCCTGTCCCAGTTATGGGTGTTATTTGGCTAAACTGAGTTTTTTTTTTTCCTCAGGTCTTAGAAGGAGAGACCATTTTTACTCCCAAGTCATAACCTAGTGGACATGGGACTGAAGAATCATTCCAAGTTGCACCCTCTCTGGGCCCTCTAAGATGGCAACACTAGATGTGAGCCGCCTGCTCCCACCCTGTGGATCACCCCAGCTATGGCAGGCTTCATGGCCACCCCTGGGGAGCCTAGCAGGTGCATGTGTTGGGGGAGGGGGGAGGCAATAGGGCGGCAGGTACTTCTCTCTGACTATTTTCCCCTCACTGTGCCCCTCTGGGCAGTGGGCCATGTGTGACAGTCCCTGCTCCTCCTGGGCCACACCCTTGCATAGTACCTTAACCCAGAAACTGGTGTGAACCAGGGGAATCTGACCGTCCGACTAAAACACAGCATCACAAAGGCCCACGGTGGTTGGAACAACGGGGTGCCAGTAGCACAAGGTTGATAGTGTGGTCAAGCAGCACCTTCCTTGGCAGGTGGAGAGCTGGGGAGCTGGCAGCAGGGGAGCAAGTTCATGAGATCTAACCTAGTTAATCCCTCTGTAATTTTAGTACCCAGCCTTTGAGTCTCTTTATTATGTAATTGTATGAAAGACTGTACATATGGGGTCTTGTCCCATTTACCTGAGTTTTGACAAAATAATTTTAGTTGTAAGATAATATAATAATTTAAGGTTTTAACACTTGTTTATAGTTAAGCATGTACACTAGATTATAATAACACCATTTAAGCATGTACACTATATTATTATAACACCATTTTTTTTAGACATAGACTTACAAGTTATCCATTTAGTCAAGATTTTTTTAAGGGGCATCTAGATGGAATAGAAACGGAGTCTCCCATGTTGAAAAAAAAATGAACACAACATGACAAGTAGAAAATACAGGGAACTCTCAATGTAAATTATCTTAATGCCAAGGACTTACTAAATAAATGGGAACCAGATGAATGAAACCCAAATTTTTAAATGAAAATCAACATCTCCCAATCTAAAAGAGAATGAATTCTCAGGTTTTCTAGTTGAAATGAAACTTATCACAAACACACGCAGATAATTAAGGGAATTTTTAACACAATCTCAAGGCCCTACTAGACAAATGGGAAACACACAAATGAGAACCACACAAATGAGAACCAAATTTTTAAATGAGAATCAGTATCTTTAAATTTAAAAGGGAATTGTTGCGGCCCGATTACAGAATGGGGGATGAACACAGAACACAAACACACAGACACACAAAGACGGTACAAGACTGCAGTGCCGAAAGCACCAGTAGTTTTATTTTTATACTTTCTGCCCAGCAGCTACTTCCTGGTACGTGACTTTCTTTGATGCCTTGAGATAACCTGTTCCATTCGTTCTGGGCGATTGCTCAAGAGAGGGGAATGTTTGTATCTCTACCTCTTGATCTCATCACTGCGTGCAGGCAATGAGACGCCTTGGTTTGCGTGCAAGACCTAAGGCCCTTGGTTATCTGCCCTAGGGAACGGTTTGTTTGTTCAACAGGCCGTGTTTGGACCTGTTGACCTCTGGCCTCAAGAAGCACATCCAGTTTCGCTGACTCTGGGAAAAAGCCAATTCCTGCCCAGGGGCAGCCGCTACAGGAATGAATTCTTCAGGTTTTCTAGTTTCACTCAGCCTCAAGACTTTTATCCCCAATCGCGTCTCTAAACAAAATGTCCTGCCACAGGGCTAGAAGATTTTAAAACCTCCAACAAATGGGTGGAATCAAGGGTCTCAGCATGTACATCGGGGAACTTACCAAATGGCCAAGACATCGTGACACTTTTTAAATCTATTTTTTTTTTCTTTACTTAGTTCATGTTGTGGGGAGCTTCGTCTATACTTTGGTGGGTGGGGAGAGACAGGAGTTTCCCAGAACTAAACAGGCTCCAGCAGTTGTTGGGGAGGTCCTTTACTCTCTCACCCCAAAAAGACATTGTTCCTACCGGCAAAGACCCATGGCTTGACCCGGGGCTGCTTCCCCTCTTTTAGTCATGACAGCAGTAGTGAGGTATTGTTTCACCAGGGCATCGATGGGCCCACCCAGGGACACCAAATTCTGTTACTGAAACTTCGCCACTTGGTCCCAAGGCCACATTAGAAGAACGAGGACAAGTGGTTTGAGGAAAGGGAAGGGAAGTTTATTAATTTGTCAGCAAATGAGGAGGATGGTAGACTCTTACCTTAAAGTACCACCATCGTACCTATAAGCAGAAATACGGAATTTTTAAAGGGAGATTTTAGCTTCAGTCTATTGCTGTTTAACTATAGCAGCCCTGGTGAAGATAATCTCGTGACAGAGTGTCCAAACAATTCTTCTGAGCCATCTCCTGTGGTACAAAGAACAAAGGACACTCCCCTGCTCCTCTGATTATTGGCCTCAGGCAGGGATGTAGGTTTTAATTCCAAAAAGGGTGGGGGGTTTAAGAAAGAGAACTCGTAAATCATTTTATTATTTTTCAGGCCACTCCCACTGTTACACTGATGCAGAAGAAAGAATTGCTAGAGCAATAATATATAATGTCAGGTAGAAGAGAGGGATGGGATATAGTATACAAGGGGAGGAGCTGGCCTTTGCTAGCATTACACAGGACAGTTTGTCTACTATAAGAGAAGGGAAGGGAGAGTTTATGAGCACAGACGCAGGTAGGTAGAATAGTGAGAGATTTATTGCTCAGTGAAATAGAAAGCAAGGTTGTCAGCTGAAAGTGAGAATGAGAGGAGTATCTTGAGGCATTAAAGAAGGAGAAATTATGAAATTGTCATTTAAGAAGTGGAAGAACAAATAGATTAGGAAAATATACACATCACCAAGTCATGTGGATTCTCTTCTCTTTTAAATCAGACAACTTGGCAAGATGTAAAAAAAAAAAATATTAAAATATACTATCTGATCCAGCAATTTTACTTCTAGGAATCCATAGTAAGGCCACAATCACAGATCACCATAAAGATTGATATATAAGAAAGCTCATTACAGTGGCATTTAAAATAGCAAAAACAGTTAGCAATCACTTGGATGTTCAATCACAAAAGAATGATCATGTAACTTGTAATATAATAGAATACTGTTTTATTAATCTAAAAAAATGTTTCCAAAACCAGCTAATAATGTGGGGGAAATGCTTACAATATTAATAGTAAGGGGAGCAAGCAGGTCCTTCATTAATCAGCCCACCTATCTACTAACACTTATCAAATGCCTATTATGTATCAAGCACTGGGGATACAACACTGAATAAGACAAGATCCCTACTGGTGGAAGGGGACAAACAAAAAAATGTATAAACAAGTCAATTACATTTCCTAGTAGTAAGTCCTATAATGAAAATAAGACAGAATAATGTAATCGGGTAATAGAGTGGATGTACTACTTTAGGCCAGGTAGTTAGGAAAGGTCACTTGAGAGAAACGACATTTAGGCTGAAAACTGAATGGCCAGAAGGAACCAGCTCTGCACAAATCTGAAGGAAAAAAAATCTGCCCAGACAGAGGAAATAGCTTATGCAAAGTCAAGACAAGGTTAAGATGTATGTATTCCAGGAAAGATATAAAGCACAGTGTGTGTTGGAGCAGAGTGATTAAAGAGTGTAATAAGAGATGAGGTTGCAGATGCAGGCAGGGCCAGATCATGTGGAGCCTTATAAGGCATAGTAAGGATTCTAGATTTTGTTATAGGTGTGATGGGAAGCTACTGAAGGGCTCTAAGCAAGAGAATATCATGATCTACTGTTAAAAATGACCACTCTGGCTACTGGGTAGGGAGATGTAGGGAGACCAGCTGAGAGGTTAGAGCAGTAGGGCAAGCAAAGAATGGCATGATTTGGCTTAGAGTACTGGCAATGGAATTGATGAGACCTAGTCAGGTTCAGGATACACTTTGAAAGTAGATTTGCTATGGAATAGATGCGGGATAGAAGAGTAAGTAATGATGACTCCCAGATTACTGGCTTGAACAAATGAGTATAGAGTTGCTATTTACTAAAAAAAATAGTGAAATAGAAGCAGATAGCGATTATGTTTTAGTGTGTACCATGTGTAGAAATCAAGCATTCTAGTTTGGGAAAATATTAGGGTGGAGATGCCTATTATAATACCCAAGAAAAGATGACAAAATGATAGCTAGATATATGAGCATGAGGAAGAAATAAAGGTGATGAGGATATCTATCTTCCCATTCTTTCCTCTCATTTATACCTCAACTTCCTGTAACCTGGACTTTGCCTCTACAACTCCACAGAAATTCTTCTTGCTAAGGCCATCACTGTTATTCTGCTGGCCATATCCAACAGGTAATTTTTAATCTTCTTACTTGCTAGATTTTGCCATGCCAAACATTCTGAGTCTCTCTCATCCCTAGACTTCCAATATACCTCTTTCGCTCCTAGTTCTCCTCTGATATAGTTTGGATGTTTGTCCCCTCCAGACAGCATGTTGAAATTTGATCTCCAATGTTGGAGGTGGGACTGAGTGGGAGGTGTTTGGGTCATACGAGTGGATCCCTCATGAATAGCTTGGTGCCCTCCCCATGGTAATGAGCAAGTTCTCTATTAGTTCACATGAGAGCTGGTTGTTTAAAGAGTACAGCACCTCCCTCCTGTTTCTTGCTCCTTCTCTTGCCATGTGACACGCCTGTTCTCCCTTCACCTTCTGTCATGAGTGGAGGCTTCCTGAGGCCCTCCTCAGATGTTGGTGCCATGCTTCTTGTACAGCCTGCAGAACCGTAAGCCAAATAAAACTCTTTTCTTTATAAATTATCCAGCCTCAGGCATTCCTTTATCATATGTAAAACAGACTAAGACATCCTTCTTCCTATTTCTCTGGTCGTTCGTTCCCTTTTGCTCTTTGCTAGTAGTTCTTCCTCCACCTCCCTTTTCCCATCCCATTAAATGTTGATATTTTCCCAACAGAATTCTTCAACCTGTTGTGGTTCTTACTCCTTACGCTCTTATCTCCCTGATCAATACCATCTATACCCACGATTACAACTAATCACTCAGCCCTCTCAAATCTGTTATCTTCATATTAACTCTATCTCTTGCTCTCCAGAATCAAAGATCCAATTTTCCATTAGACCACTACATCAGGATAGGAATCTCTCACTTTGAATATCAAAAGCTCAACATTCCCCCCATCCCTCACCAACCTGATCGATCACATTTTTGTATTTTCCAATTTCTGGGAAAGCTACTACCATACAACTGATTGGCTGCCCAAGCCAGCAATCAGAAAGTCATTCCTGAGTACTCCCTCTTTTCACCCTCCATATTCAGTCACCAAATCCAGATTCTACCACCTCAACAGCTTTTAAATTCATCACTTTCTCTTCATTCTCACCAATACTGCCCTAAGAGGCAACTCATTGTTTTTTTCCTGAACTATACAAAACCTTCTAGCCAGTAAACCAGTCTTTACTTACAGAGTCCTATAACCCTGGGGTCTGCACACTTTTTAAGGACCAGATTGTAATTATTTTAAACTTTGTAGGCCATACAGTCTCTGTAGCAACTGCTCAATTCTGCTATTACAGCAAAAAAGAAACCACAGACATTATGTAAATGAATGAGTGTGGCATGTCCCAGTAATACTTTATTTATAAAATAGGAGGCCAGCTAGATTTGACCAGTGGGCTGTAGTTTGCTCACTTCTCTTACATCCTGCTCTTACCAAAATGGTCTAACAAGTATTTTCTCTGATCATTTTTTTCCCCACTGGTTTCTCATCATCTTCAAGACGCAATCTAAACTTTTCCCATGACACACAAGGTCCTTCATAACCTTTCCACCTATCTAGTCTTATCTCCCTGTGATACTGAACAATTTGAAGTTCCCCAACATGCTATGTTCTCACACTATTTTATCCTTGGTGTTCCCTCTGCCTTATTTCCTCATTGGCTGTCTTAGTCCATTTAGTGTTACTATAACAGAATACCTAAGGCTGGGTAATTTATAAACAAAAGAGGTTTATTTGGCTCACAATTCTAGTGGCTAAAAAGTCTGAGAGCATAGTGCCAGCAGCTGCTTGGCTTCTGGTGAGGGCCATGTGCTGCATCACAACATGGCAGGGAAGTGGAGGGGGAAGCAGGCACATGAAAAGAGGCAACCTCACTTTATGACTCTGCTCTTGTAGGAACTAATCCATTCCTATGAGAACTAACCCAGTCTCTCTCGAGGAAGACATTAATCAATGCTAACAACCTAATCACATCTTAATGGCACTACGTCCTAACACCATTACATTGACAATTAAATTTCGATGTGGGTTTTGATGGAGACAAACCATATCCAAACCAGAGCACTAGCCAATTGAGACTGGACACAAATCAGGTTTTACGGAATGGGAGGATAATAATAAATATCATTGTGGACTTGTTAAGCTAACTGTGTCATTTCCACAATAGATCTTCCCAGCATGTAACTGAATACTCAAGTCTGATATTCAAAAGTGAAAACAGATTTGAGAATCATCAGAACACAGTAATTGACAGAGTAGAAAGGCAAGTACAGAAGGAAAGAGAAGCAGGACAAAGACAGGAGCCAGAGGGACAAAAATCTTTATGATGCAAACAGGAAGAAAAACCTGTGAAGGAGATTGAGAATGGATAGTCAGAAAGTAGTGGGGGAGCCGAAGCACACAATGTAACAGAAGCCAAGTACATAGTTTCAAGGAGAGGAAAATCAATGGTATCAAATATAGCAGAAGAAAACATTGAAAACTAGCCTTTGGATATGGCAAACCTGACAAAGGATTTGGCTAAGTGACCTTTGGAGGTCACTGTGACTTTGTTAAGAACAGTTTCGAGGACATAGGGACAGCAGTATGGGTTTGGTCTGAGAAGTTAATGAGGAAAGGAAATAAAAATAATAAGTGTGGACTACTCTGTTAAGGATTTTCAGGGAAAAGAGATAGTGTATGAAAACTAGAAGGATACCAGGAGTCAAAGTAAAGGCCTTTTAGGATTGAAGAAACCTGAAAACATACTTCTAGCTGAAGGAAGGGAGTCAGCAAAAATGGGGAGGTGGAAGACACAAGAGAGTGTATAGGGGATGATTCATGAAGGCCCTGGGGAAGAAGGAAGTGATGAGGTCAAGAGCTCAGGTAGAGGGAGGGCAAAAGGAAGAACAGATGAACTTTTGAAACGAGAGAAAAAAAGAAAACGTATAAGGATGGAGTTTTGTTGTGGAGGTATTATAGGGGCAAGCATGTTTTAGAGGAGAAGGATAAGTAGAAAGCTGAGGCACTTCCGATGCCTCAATTTTCTCAAATTATAATTTCCTGAGCAAGCTGTTTTAGGGTTATTTTTGAGCTTCTGTAACAAAATACCATAAACTGAGTGGCTTATAAACAAAAGAAATTTATATCCTACAGCTCTGGAGCCTGGAATATCTAAGATGAAGGTGCTGGCAGATATAGAGTATGGTGAGGGCCCACTTTCTGATTCATACATGACACCTTCTGTGTCCTCACATGGTTGAAGAGGCAAAGCAACTCTCTGGGGCCTCTTTTATAAGGGCAGTAATCCCATTCATGAGGAGTTTGTCCTCATGACCTAATCACCTCCCAACGGCCCCATCTCCTAACACCATCACACTGGTGTTTAGGTTTCAACATAATGAATTTAAGGTGGGGGCACAGACATTCAGACCATAACAGGAAAACAGGTGTTTAATAGGGAACTTATGGCGCTACTTTTTAAAGCTGATACATAATAGTTGTATACATTATGGGGTATATGTGATATTTTGATACACACATATAATGTATAATGATCAGATCAGGATAACTGGGATATCCATCACCTCAAACAATTACCATTTCTTTAAGCTGGGAACATTTCAAAGTTTCTCTTCTACCTATTTTGAAATATACAATAAATTATTGTTAACTATAGTCACCCTACTGTGATATGGAACACTAAAACTCATTCTTTCTATCTAATTGTACTTTTGTACCCATTAACCAACCTATCTTCATGCCTTTCTCTCTCCTAGCCTTCCCAGCCTCTGGTAGTCTCTATCTCCATGACCATTCTAGTCTCTATCTCCACGAGCTCAATATTTTTTTTGCTCCCAAATGAGTGAGAACATGTGATATTTGTCTTCTTGATATTTCACTTAACATCCTTCAGTTCCATCCATGTTGCTGCAAATGACAGGATTTCATTTTTTATGGCTGAATATTATTCCACTGTGTATACATACACATTCTCTTTATCTGCTCATCCTCTGATGAACACTTGGGTTGATTCCATATCTTGGCTATTGTTAATAGTGCTGCAACAAAAATGGGAGTGCAGCCATCTCTTTGATATACTGATTTCCTTTCTGTTGGATATATATCTAGCACTGGGATTGCCGAATCATATAGCATTTCTTGTTTTAGTTTTTTGAGGAATCTCCGAACTGTTTTCATAGTGGCTATACTAATTTGTTTTCCCACCAACAGTGTATAAGCATTTCCCTTTCTCTACATCCTCACTAGCATCTGTTATTTTCTTTTTGATAACAGTCATCTTAACTGGACTGAGAGGACATCTCATTGTGGTTTTGATTTGTATTTCCCTGATGATTAGTGATGTTGAGCATTTTTTCATATACTTGTTGGCCATCTGTATGTCTGCTTTTGAGAAATGTCTACACAGATCTTTTGCCCATTTTTCAATAAGATTATTTGTTTGCTTTTTGGGTTTAGAGTTGAGTTTCTTATATATTCTGTTTATTGATCCTTTGTCAGATATTATAGCTTGCAAATATTTTCTCCTATTCTGTAGGTTGTCTCTTCTCTCTGTTGATTGTTTCCTTTGCTATGCAGAAGCATTTTAGCTTGATGTAATCCCATTTTTCTATTTTTGCTTTTGTTGCCTGTGTTTTTGAGGTCTTACACAAAAAATCTTAGCCCAGACCAATGTCCTGAAGCACATTATCAAACTTTTTAATCTTCTAAACCTAAGAAATGTTAAATTTACATTTTAAAAGTAATGCATTTAAAGAATGAGGTTGAGCTTTTTGCGTTTAAATGACTTTTTACTTTATATGCTTTACCTAATTTTTAATAACTTAATTTTTTGTTAATTGTTTTAAGAACTCTTAATTTCTCCAGCTAGTTATGACAACATGTGTGAAAGTTCTCCCAGGCCTAGGAGTCCAGGGTTTTTATCAGTAGTTAGTTACATCACGTAGGCACCTTCTGCCTAGCACATACCAAAATTTCAGATCTATGCTTTATAAATGCTTTAGATATGCTTTCATATTGTTGCAAATGTTCTTTTCCCAGGTTTCTTTTGACTTTTTAATAGAATTTTTAGACATACAGAATTTTTTTTCAACAGTTAAATTTACCAGTCTTCCTTTGTTGGCTTCTGGGGTTTGTGGCCCCCACTTGAAGATTATAAAACCATCACTATTAATTTTCTCTACTAGTATGTACATAGTTTTATTTTTAAGAGTTTCTATTTTAAATCCACACAAATCATTCTGGCATATGGATATGCACATTTTAAAATAAAGCCCTTTGTGAGTAAATTTCAATGGAAATTGATTTTAAAGTGTTTCAATAAAAAGTGGTTGTTATAGGCCAAGAGCTGGAAAAGATTGGAAAAATAAACAATTAAAGGAGGACCAGGAGTAAACATACTCGGGGGAAGTAGAAAGTAGAGGAAAATGAAAGTAAATTGTGAAGAAATATGTATCAGGAAGAGTAGAATCCCAATGCACTAGACACACATAATAAGGAAGCACTACACCTTATCAGTCAACTGTTTTCATAAAAAATATTAATTAGGATTGTATATGGTGAAAAATTGCATGCTTTAATACTGCTGTGCTTGCCTAAGATCTGAAATTTCAAAAACCATTTTTTGATTATTTCTAAACTCCTCAGTATACAAAAATATTAGGCCAAAATTTTTTTGGGGGGTTTCTTTTTCCTTGCAATAGTTGGACATGTTTTCAGAAAAGGATAATCCTAGTATTAACACATCATCTTTAAGTTTACTTTTCTCTAAACTCAGCCTAAGTACTTCCATCTCCTTTACTAAAAGTTTTCTTCTTGTCAAGTTTTCTAAATTAAGAGTATAGACAAAGTACACAAAGTGACTCAATTCATGGATTGGATATATGCTATTACCATATATTCGAATATCTAAGGTAATAAAATATTAAAAATAAAACCTATAAATACACACGTACAGAAAATAATTACCATATCAGGCCTGAGACTCCTATAGTTCGAAAGGCCTACTTGAAAGTTTGGCACTTGGCTGGCATCTAGGCACTGAGATTTGGAGAGGGTTCCCAGAACTGGTAAGAGTGGCTCACTGAATCTTAACTGTTTATACAAACAAATGATGGTGATTTACACCAAACACCTGATTTCCTTCTGGGGCTCTGGAATTGTGGTATGCACTAGGCAGAAAGTGCCTACATGACATCACTGACTACCAATAAAAACCCTGGACTCCTAGCCCCAGGAGAAGTTTCAGCTATGTGCTCATCACTAGCTGGAGAAATTAAACTAGTCCTGTATGACTCCACTGGGAGAGGACTCTTGGAAGCTCGAGCCTGGATCCTCTAGAAGAGCGATCTCCAATCTTTTTGGCACCAGGGACCGTTTTCACAGAAGACAATTTTTCCACGGACTGGGGCGGGATGGTTTTGTAATGATTCAAGCACATTACATTTATTGTACACTTTATTTATATTATTATTACGTTGTCATATATAACGAAATAATTATACAACCCACCATAGATTGGGGACCCCTGCTCTAGAATTCACCACATGTACCCTTTCCCTTTGTTGACTCTGCTCTGTGTCTTTTTACTGTAATAAATCATAGCTATGAGTACAACTATATACTGTGTTCTGTGAATTGTCCTAGCAAATACACAACCCACAACATACATTAATGCTATGTAATGTTTAGATATAAAACTTTAAATGTAGAAATTAAAACCAGCCAAAAAATGTCAAATATTTTCTTACAAATTGGCTTTATACTTCATAGTAAGAGTGGTTTTAGCTATAAACCAAAGAATAGTATAGTAACACAATAGTCGCACTCAGTCTTACGGTCCATACTTGCACAAATAAATAGTAATAAATGTTTAAATAGTAATATACACAGCCATTATTAACTATGTAGGATAATTTATTTAAATTAGTTTAGCAACTAATTAATTAAATTTAAATTAAGTTTAAATTAAATTAGCAACTTAGTTTAGAATGCCAAAGCCAATAACTAATCTTTCTTCAGTGTTAAATAAATTGCATATAATTAAACACTCTTCCATGATTAATTGCACTCATTTCATGAGGTAAAAAAAGTAAACATATTAAAATGGCCTTACCTTTTATTTTTTTTTTTTTGAGACAGAGTCTTACCTTTTTAATCTTGGCCTTTTCAGCCTTTTCTTCTTTATCACATTGCTTAGCATTCCTATTAAGTTCTTTTGCAGCAAATTTCAAGTTATATAAGTGTTCTGAAAATATAGGTTAAGTCTATACAAAATGTGATTTCTCCAACATAACTACTTGCAAATAAGATGTCAAAATTATAAAACTTATCAGGTATGATTATGATATTTAAACAAACTAGACACAAAGTTTGAGAAAATAACTTGTATGTCTTCTATACTTGTTTTCTATTAAAGAATCAAATTAATGGAAGACATTACTTATAAAGGGAAAAATAACTTTAGTGAAACCTGGCAGATACCACCTTAATGAAAGTTACCATCACCAGTTATGACATTTCAACATCATACATTTTCCTAAATGATGAACTGAGAAGAGTACAGCACACTTCTATCATACTGTTGATAGTATGATAGAAAACATAACTTCAATCTACTCAAGAGAAAACATCAGACAATCCTGAACTGAGAGACATTTGATAAAACTGAACAGCGTACTCTTCAAAAGTGTCAAATTTATGAAGAGCAAGAAAAGACTGAGGAATTGTCACAGATTGGAGGAGACTAAGGAGACATGGTAACTAAATGCCATGTGAGATCTTGGATTGGATCCTTAACAGAAAAAGGAAGTTAGCAGAAATACTGATGAAATCCAAGTAAGATCTGTGGTTTAGTTATTAACATTGTAGCAATGTTGACTTCTTTTTGTTGATAATTATACTATGGTTCTGTAAGACACTAACATTAGGAGATGCTTGGTAAAGTAATGTGTAACTTCCAAAATAGTAGAGGAAAAAATAGAGTGAACTACTTAATAAATCCAAAAGAAGGCAGCAAAAGAGAAGTGAATCACAAACAAAACATATCAAAATCATATAATAAAAGGATAAAAACATTCCCAAAATGTCAGGATGAAGAAAATAATGAAACAAATTACACCTATGTGCTTTAGACAGACTTTAAAACAAAGATATAGAAAGGTTAGATGTAAAAAGAAAAGGTTACAGTAGATGAATACTATCTTAAAATAACCAGGTATCTGGATACTAATAACCTTTATTAGTATCAATCAAAACAGACAACATAAAAGCAGTATTAGGAATTTTAAAAAAGAGGGGACACTATAAAATGAAAAAAGTAAATTCAGAAGTTGATGAAATGATTATAAATTTTCATGTACTTCTAGCATAGCTTCACATATTAAACTGAAATAGAAACTGATAAATCTTTGGAGATACTAATAAACTTTCAGTTAACTGACTGAACTAAGGAGATAGAAGTTATGAATAACCCTATTAAGAAGCTTAATTTAATAATTATACATAGAATTATAGCCAATTCTGCTTTAATAATTTGAGAATGCACATCTTCTGTAAGTATGTGAGATATATGAAAACTCATCATGCACTGGGCAATAAAGCAAGTCTGGAAGAAGAGAGATCAGGCAAACCTGCTGTCTAACCTAACTCAATAATTAGTTATTATGTGAATTTTCTTCACAATTTTCTTGTAAGAATCTAAAATTATTGTGAGATAAAAGCCTTATTAAAATATATATGTGGAAAACTGTATCTACATATGAGTTAAAGAAAAAATTATAGTGAAAAAATTTTTTACTGACAATTGAGTGACAATGAAATGAGTGGACTGTGGCTTGTGAAATGTAGCTAATGCCATACTCAGATGGAATTTTCTAGCCTTAAAAGCCTTGATTTAGAGAGAAAGAAAGGCTGAAAATTAATAATGGTAAGCATTCATCTGACAAAGTGAGCAAAAAGATAGAATAAATCCCCATAAAGGCAGAAAGAAGGAAAAGAATTAAGAGGAAAAAAATAATGGAAAACAAAGATACAATATGAACAATTAAAAGGTCCAAAATTGATTTCTCTGTAAAGACTAATAACCTTAACACACCTTTGTAGAAACTGTTTACAGAAAAAGAGAAAACATAGTGTTGAAATTAAAAAAAGAGTAATAACTGCAAATATAGAAGAGATGTTTTAAAGTAATAAATCATGAACATTATGGCAATACATCGGAAGTTTTAGACAAAATGGACAATCCTAGAATAATTACTGAAACGAACTCAAAAATAAAAAAGTGTGAATACTTACAAATTCCTGATTCAATGTTTTACAACATTTTAACATCTATATAAATAAATAAAATATCAACAGGGAAAGGCCCAGATGGTTTTACTGGTGTATTATACCAATTATTTAAGAAAAAGACAATTCCTATCTTACACAAACTTTTCCAGAGAACACACACAAAAAGGAACACTTCTCGACTTCCATACACAAACCATAAAAGGATAGTGTATGTGAATGGACAATTACAAGCTACACTCACTTATGAACAGAGATGCAAAAATACTAAACACAGTATTAGCAATCATGCAATGTATTAAAGATACTTCACAATCATGATGGTTTTATCTTAGGAATGCAAAAATGTTTTAACATTAAAAAACTATCCATGTATTTTAACCACATTAAGAGATTAAAGAAAAAAACACAAATGATAATTTCAACATATGAAGAAAAAATATTAAATAAAATTCAACATTGCATGGATTCATCAAATCAACATTCAGATGAATGGTTCATTACCAAACTCTTAGCAAACTAGGAATGAAAGAAAACTCCCTTACCCTCAAAAAAGTGTATCTACCAAACCTCCACAGCAAACATCCTTAATAGTGAATAGTTAGAATTCCTTTAAAAATCAGTAACAAGCAAATGATCCAGCTCTAAGTCTTTTGTTTCATTAAAACATTGTTTTTGGGTCCTAGCAAGCATGATAAAAAAGGAAACAGAAATAAAAGGTATATGAATTACAATAAAAATCTTCAAACCATCATTATTTTCAGATAATATAAATGTCTACATAGAAAATTGAAAGTATACATATTCTCCAATCCAGTATTTCCATTCCTAGGTATAAACCCAAGAAACTGTTCCCAGTCTACATAAGAAACATGTATAAAAATGATACCAGTACTGTTGTAATGAATGAACAAAATGGAAACAATCTAAATGTCCATCACTAAGAAAATGGATAAATTAATTGTACTATATTTCTACAATAAAAAACTATAGAATTGAAAAATGAAAATTCTATCATGAATTAATCCCAAACATCATCTTGAATTAAAAGAAAATAGCAATATGACACCACACATATAAAATATATAGCTATATCTTAAGAACGTACATGCATGTGGTAAAATATAAAGAAATCAAAAACATCAACTTTTAGATAGTAGTACCTTTGGTGGGAAAAAGGAGATTAGTTGGTAATGTTCATTTCTTAAACCCAGTATTTAGGTAACTGGTGTTTGTTTTATTCTTTTTTGAACTTTGTGGGGGGATAAGGATTAAAGTTACATGATTGTGAATAAAAGGCTAGGAGTTTATAGTCCTTGTTCCACAAGATTGTATATTTTTTAAAAAGAGCGTTGTTTGAAAATAAGAAGAAAAAAACAAAAATATATATATATTAAATAGAGATGCTCCATGACTCACAATGGGGTTACATCCAGAAAAACCTACTATGAGTTGAAAATATCATAAGTTGAAATGCACCGAACACCTAATCTACCAAACATCATAGCTTAGCATAGCCTACCTAAAATGTGCTCAAATCACTTATATTAGCCTACAGTTAGGCAAAATCATCTACAGAAAGTCTATTTTATAATAAAGTGCTGAATATCTCATGTAATTGATTGAATACTGTTCTGAAAGTGAAGAACAATGGTTGTATAGGTACTTGAAGTATGGTTTCTACTGAATGCATATTGCTTTCACACTGCTGTAAGGTCAAAAAATTGAAAGTCAAATCATCCTGAGTTCGGGACAGTCTGTATTAGTATATGGAAAAACTGTCAGGAATGTGTAACAATATTATAACTTGAACCTATTTGTGCTTGATACAAATTTAATATAAAATAGCTGCTTTCCAAGGCTCTCCGTTTTCATATATTGTTCCTAAACTTTAAGTATACTCTGTTAGAAAGACTAATTTGCAGTTTACAGTGACAGTAGCTACTTACTCCGACATTGTTAGTTTACATATCATGTTATATACATTTCTGTACTTCATTTTATGTCTGTTTACATGTCTGATAATTCAACTAGAATGGACACCCTGGGAATAAGGATTAGTCCTAATCATCATTGTATAATCAGCCTAGTACAATATTTAACAAAAGTGCTCAATCACTTTAAGTAAATGAATAGGAGAAAAGTATTTTTGCAATGGTATATGAATTGTGAGGAAAAAAAGCACCACTGATGCTGGGCAAGAGGACTCAGTTATACATTTAAACTTATAAGTTTATATTAAATACTGATAGAATGCTGTTTGTGTTACATATTAGAATTTCACATAAGATTTCCTTCAGAATAAAAGGGCTCTTCTGCTATAAAAGTTAGAAAACCAATGTCATAGAGGTTCCCCAACATTTTTATTTCAGTATAATTAAAAGAAAGAATATATCAGCAACCAAAATGTAGGCAAGTCTCAGAGTAAGGAATAACTCTTAAAACTAAATATATTTAGCTTTACAAAATACTTTATATTCTTTTTTTCCCATTTTAAATTGATCATGAAACCTCATCTCAGACAAGCTGTATCACAATTACCAATAAAACTTTAAAAAAATACAGAATTCAGGCCCAATTCCTGGAATTTTCAATTTGGTAGATATGGCGTGGATCTTGGAGACGTGTGGTTTTTAAAAGCTCACCAGGTGATTTTCATGCACATCTAGGTTTAGAAACCACTGAGTTAGCATTCTCTTCCACATGAAAACTGAAATACTGAAATGCTTCACTTATCATATTTATATAAACAGATACACACATATATAAAAATCAAATATAGATTCATGATATCTTACCCACAATTTCAAAATTCAAAAAGTTCTGAAAACTAAAAGTCATACATAACATAACATTTGGTAACAAAACATGACCAGACTTGAACAAATTTGATAACAAAACCTGATCTGAACAGGAAGTTATGTATAATCTCTAACTTATCCCACTAATGTTCACATGTTTGATTATGGGGTGCTGCCCCAGGCACAATTAGAGGTATAATGCAATATATGGCATATGTACCTTATTGCCTTTCTAAAATTCAAATAAGTCTGAATTCTGATTTGAATATTACAACAAATGGCAACTCAAAACCTGTTTCCCTCTATATGGTTATTTTCTCAATCACTCATTTTATGATGGTTATTGTTTAATATGCACATATCTTAACAGTATGGAAGTAAGAGTGAAGAATAAGGCAAATTTTTTCATGTTTGTTTTTGAAAAGGAGCCTTATATAAACAGTTTCCTGAATAATCAAATTATTTCTAAGTTCATGTCAGTACTATTTTCTCTTTGAAAGGATATGTGACTTGGTAAAGCAGTCTAAAACTTTATACTCTTGAGTACTTATAAAATGAATTTTAAAGTAGCTTAGAGAATTTAAAAAGTAACTTACTTTCAGGTGCCAGGAGGAATACCTGAAATACAAAAAGTACTTCGTATAATGCAACAAAGATTAGTACAATAAAGTATGGAAATCTTCATTAAATCATAATTACTAGCAGCTCTAGCTACAGCCCTATTATGATACTTGTTTTAATAAATTCAGAATAACAATTCAGTACCATAAAAGCAGAATATAAACACATACATCAGCCAAGATCTTTTCAATTTAAGAAATATTAAATATCAGGAGGCTAGATACACAGTAAGAGTGTATAAATTTTTACCAGACTCCTATTCCAAATAGTTCTATATATTCAGAAATTAATAAGGGCATAAATTTCCTGGCCTCAACCTTATACTATAAGAGACATGATTACCAACAGTTTTAGTACAGTGTAAGTATAAATATGTATAAGCACATGAACCCACAGAGGACTACCTATCATCGACTAGTGATTCAGAGGTTTCTGGAAAGAAGTGATAATTAAGCTCAGTCTCAAAGTAGGAAAGCTGGTAGGAGGAAGGTATAGCAGGTAGGGGAGGAAAAAGGGTACACTAGGTAGAGGAACAATGTATGCAAAGGCACAGAGTCAGGGAACTGCGGGGAGACCAACATCTGTGAAGCACAAGGTGCTGTAGCCTGGGATTACTTAAGACCTCCTTTAGGGATTTTTGCATCATAAATCATTCTACATAAGTTAATAAATACTACTGTTCATCATTTCTAAACTTTCAGTCCATAAAAAATAAAATATTTCAGCCATTACCCTTTTCAGTGGGCAAAGAAAACCAAAGGCTAGCTTAATAGCAAGGATTTTGCCAAACTAAATCTGTTAAGTCAGTGAAGGTGATTATTCTACCAGTGTTATGTCTCCAAATTAAAACACCCCAGGGATTTATAGGCAACTAAAATATCTAAAATATTGCATAGTATTTCAACTCTTGTTCACAGTTCAATTTAGTAGTTGAAATGATGCCATTATTTTCCACATCAGCAATCCATTTTCCCCACTTCGATACACAAGACATCCACTTATTGCAGTATACATAGAGGATGGTTATTTGAATAGCAGACACCTGAATTTAAGAATCTCATATCCTCATTCTAGAATGTACCCAAGAGTTAGAGGCAAGGTTTTAGACCTTAGAGATGTTTTGATCTCTGGCTTATCACAAAAGATTGATCATCAGGAAAACACTGGTGTTACAACTTGCCTCGGCTAAACAGACACATATATCTGACAGTGATGCTTCAGTCATCCTTTGCTGCAAAAGGAAATCGTGTATTTCAAAAGTAATTTTCCCTATGACCCAAATTGATTACTATTCCTATTGCTGCCATTGCTGCTACTGCTACAGTTTTAATATCTTATTTAAACAGCATTCCCAAGTACTACAGTGTTCCACATAAGGAGACTTTTTTTTAAGCTGAGGTTCACATTCACTTCTTAAATATTTGAAATATTTTAAAATAATTTTTGATACAACTTTTAAAGATGATTTACATTCTTACTTTGAGTAATCTATAAAATGGTACAGTTTTCTGGTCACTCAGGATCCATATGATAGCTGTTAATAACTGCTCTTTGATGTATGGATAGTTTTCTGTTTCCTCCTCTGATATCTGGCTGTCAATTGTCACCTGTTTGTATACCTATATCCTGCAGTCCTTTTTCTCTCTCTGTTGTTAATACATTGAAGTCTAAGAAATCATAAAATGTGTTGTAATTTTAATTCAATTCAAAGTCAGTAAGTTTTGATTTAGAATGACAGGTAGGTCAGAGAACTCATATAGCTAGTGGCAGAGTTAGAGCAGTAACCTAGTTCTCTCATTTAGTCACTATCTTTTTAATACCAAATCTCAGCAGTAGGATTCTTAGCTGGAGGTACCTCACTTCCCTGGGCTGGATTCATCCAGCCCCTGTGAGGTTTAGCACATAACATTATGCTTGCTTTTCAGCTAATATAAACAATAACACTGACTGAAAAATTGGTCTCAGAGATCTTCACTAATGGCAATAGGTTTCCCTCCTCCTGTCAAAATCCATGCAAAAACAAAAAACTCACTTGGCCCTTGGGATTGATAAATAATGAAACCAATCATCCGAACATTTCAATTATTTCAAATTTTCAGAAAGTATCAATCCCCCTCCTTTCAATTTTACAAAATCAAAATTTAAAACAGGTGGTGAGGGATAAAAAAAATACCTATTGGGTACAATGTACACTATTTGGGTGAGAGGTACACTAAAAGCCAAGACTTCACCACTACACAATTCCTCCATGTAACCAAAAACCACTTGTTGTATCCCCCGAATCTACTGAAATTAAAAAAATAAATAAAACATTGCATCATATAGGTATACCTTTTAATAGGGAATGTCTATGAACCAGACTTGTCTTCAAGGGAATCTAGGCTAGGTTTTTCCATCAAGTGTATAGATTCGTGTTTTTTCCAACTCCTTTTAAAGCAAAATCTCGAGTGGAATATCAGTATGTAGAAAAAGTAGCTCTGCAAACCCCCTAGAACTCCATCAAACATAACTGAATTGTGCTATAAAAGTCCTGGAGGCACTGCAGAAAGTGAACAGAAGAGACTTTGGAGCCTGGCCCAGATAGATCCTTTATGCTTGCTCACAAGCTCTGTAGCTTTTCTTGGCTTTAATTTTCTCTTCTATAAAATGGAGATAATACCACCTGCCCATCCAGTGTTTCTTTGAGGATTTGAAATGTATATAAAATCCCCAGCACAAAGTTTGGGATACAGTAGGTGTTTAGTAAATGAGAACTATTATGGTTACCTCCTCATTACTTTGCTGAGTCACCTATACTAATTTGGCAATATGGTTGGTTAGTCAGGAAATAAAAAGTCTGAAAAAAAAGTCAGAATATCTCTGTAAAACATTAAAACATTCTAATTTTGTTCATTTGCAATTACACTGCTGACAGGCAAAGGATGGAAATCAGCTATGTCTTAATATATTATTGCTTTACATTTTAAATAAATAAGAATTATTAGGGTTCAACTTATTCATTGTGTATACAGAAAAAAAGCCTTGCTTTTAGAATTGAATTCAATCTGCTTCCTGGATAAAAATTGAAACATTCAATTCACCATAGAAATTCATAGAAATATCACATCCTGGCCTGCCTCTCTGAAGTGGGTCGAAAAACACCAAGTAAAAATAAGTTATCTAAACACAGTACAGCAGAAGTTATTTTATGCCCAGGGCCCAAAGCAGGATTATGCAATCCCCTGGGCACACAGAAGCAGAGGGTGAAAAAGACGAGGTAAGAGGAAGGAAATAAAAATGTTCTACTAGCAGCTTCTCCAGAACAAAGCAGCAGTACCAAAACCATATATTGTTTACTCATGCACTTGGTAAGAAGTGGAATTATGCATCCAACTTTCTCCCTTTTCAGCTTCCAGCATCTTAATTATCCCTTGTGTATTTTGGAAAGGTAGAGTTTGTCATCAGAGAATCACAGTGAAGTCCTAAGAATCGAAAGGAACATTAGAGATGATTTGTCAACCCCCTTCATTTTACTGATGTGAAAACTGAAGCCTAGAGATGGATAAGTGAGGAAAAACTGCTGAATACAAGAACAAGGAGCAATTCAAATCCAGCTCAACTCTTATTTTCCTTTTTGTTAACTTTCATAGGGAATTTCTCAGAATTGGCCCTCAAATGACATCAAATGATGAACTGCAAATAATCCTTACATATAACACTCTTGTAAAACACATTATAATGACTAGCCAGGCCATAAAATACAGAACTGTCAGGTAAATTTAAAAAGTAAATCTGAAATATTAATATCTTGGTCAAAATACATCACATTTGTCAACACTAACAAAGCCACAGTGATTAATATGTAATTAGTTCTGCTTTAGGATTTAGAACTTCACAAGATTCATAATGGCTAATAGACACTTTTAAAGTAGCTGGCAAGCTTTGCCTTTAACAGTCTCAGCTGTCTGTGGGACCACAAAAGGAGACAATGATACCAGTCTGGAACATCCCTCTCTGTACTCTAAGAATGTCTATGGTACTTATTATCTACTTCATTGGTTTTTAACTTTTTTCAGGTTAGAATCCCTTGAAGAAAGATGATGGGTATAGTCTCCCCAGGAAAATAAACATATTAACATATAATATCTTGCATATAATTTCAAGAGTTTATTAAGTCCACCCATGATATCAAGAATTGCTGTTCTAGCATTCACCTCAGTTAATATGTGTTACCTTGTGTTGTTATTTATCCCCACCTATGTGTGTCCCGGATCCACTAGATCAAAAGCTGCTCAAAGTTGGGGATGAATCTTATGACCCTCTGTGTAGCCATAGCCTGGGAGCATTGCTTAGTCCATAGTAGAGACTCAAATATATATTAATAATTAACTCTTAATAAAAGGTCATTTATTCATTTTGTGTCTACTATGGGCCCAGTGCTGTGAAAGGAAATGAAGATTCAAAGATGAAAAATAAGGATCCCATCCTCCAGGACTTCACAGTCTAATGGAACAGACAGATAAGTAAACATATGATTATGATAGTTGAGAAAGGCTAAAATGGAAGGGAAAACAGATGGGGAAAGGAGCACAGAGTAGAAACTTGTGGGAAATGGTACTCCCAGATTCTTAGGTTGGTGGGGACAGTAGGTTAGGAGATTAGAAAAATGGAAAGCTTCCTGTAAATGAAACATGCTTGAGCTAAGTCCAACAGTAACACAATGAGTTATGAGTTAACCAGAAGAGAGGTAAGAACATAAAAAAAAAAAAGCACGGAACAGGGATGTATCCCTTAATTATTTCTCTACTACTGTTTCATTCCTATAGTTAATCTAACCCTAGTTCCTAAACACCCTGTGTAAATATTGCTCCAAAGACAGAAGTCACGCTAATTGAATTGTGTTAGCACAGTCTTATAACAATGAAATGTTTGCATTTTATAAAGGTGACAAATAAGTGTTACTCAAGTTTCAGTTAAAGTTGTTTGTGAAAGACAGGTCTGAGTCCATATGTCATTCTCCTCTTCTATACTCCAAGGAAAAAGTCTGAAATTCTACATAAATGAACCAAGAGAAATAATCAGAGCCAGATGGTATGAATTAAGTTAAACCTCCTCATTTCTTTTGATAGACTGAAGGAAAATTAATAATTCATTTTTTTAGGTACTCAACTATTGTTAACAGTACCATTAACTCTTATTATAGACAGGCATACCTTTCTGTGAAAGAAAATTAGTAACCAGTTAATCTTGTCATTGGAAATCACATAGGGTAGGCTTAGGCAGAGCAAACATAACTTGATTAGAATAGGAAACAAAAACACTTTTAAAGCTATTACCTCAAATCCTACCAAAGGTTCTGGCAAAAGAGATAAGAATTTATAATCTCTTTCCTCATACTTAACTGCATGTTCAAAACTATAATTTAGTAAGTATTTCCATTTCCTCTTATCTTCACAACAGCTTTATAAGGTTGGCAGGTCAGTTAGTATATTTTACAGATGAGTAAGCCTTGCATGACAGAGTATCTGATTTGCCCTCACAGGTTTCTTAAAAGGAACTAGGATTAGAAATTGAGTTTCTGACTCATAGTCCAGTGCTTTCCTTTAGGATGCTAATACAACTACACTTCCTTCATTATCCTTTAAACTGCAACAAGAAATGGATCTTTTAGTTATTTACTCTGTTCACGAAATGACGTATCTGTGCCCCTCCTCAAGGGCTCACATTTTATTCTTGGTTAATATTGGCCAGTCCTGCACATGATATAACGTTAGCAATATTCTCAGTATAGCTTACATAATTTAATCCTTTCACCAAATGTCTTTCCATATTTCAGGCTTACAAACTCATGAAGCCAAAAGAGCTCTAACATGAGCTATCAAACAAAAGGTATTACCCATATTTTATCATTTTGCCAAGTTTCATTCAATGGCAAGATACCAAAATACTCTATTTTCTATAATACCAAACGCTGGAATAAGGACGAACTACAGCGACATTTCAGTTGTGAAAAACAATTTTATCTATCTCCAGTTAGGGGCTTCATACAGCTTGGTTCTAAACCCTGACCTCATTGCTTAGGTGGGAACACAGGTGCAACTGATGAATTTTATAGCTTTAAGGAACTATGAGTTTGCTCATGTGTTAAACCAGATGATTATCAAGCAAGCAATCCTATTAGTTTGGAGGGCTGCCATTAAGCACTTTACCTCATTACCCAGAAACATCAAGAAGTGCAGTTAGACAAAAGCTATTTGTCCTCGCACTGCATTCAAAAGCTACACCTCTGCTCCAAACCTTTGGCAAATTCCTGTCGCCTTGCCTCTAATCTCGCACCGTTTCCCAACAATTTCAAAGAGGACGACAAATTCACTAAAGGCCATTTGACAGAAGCCCTCGCACAGGGAGGGTTCGCGCTCAATAACCTTCTCAAACAAGTACTCCTTTGGCCCTTCCCAAAGTAGTACCACCTTCCCTACTTTTAGGATGGCAGCCGCTAGTAGGAAAAAAAAAAACAAACACAAAACTAAAGCCAAGCTGCCGGAGCCTACCAATTGGCGCCAGTGCCCTCACCCCTCTACAACTGGATCAAAAAAGGTCACCACCAGGCGCCTTCCAGGGCTCCAGCCTCTCCCCTCCCCCCGTTCCCTAGGCTTTAGCAGCAGCTTTTCAGACAGAAAAGGATACTCTCCATATTCGACATGGTTCCACGACTTTTCTGGGAAGTCTGCAGCCCCGGGCAGCAGCATGGGTAGCGCGGAGCGATAAACCCCAAGTCCCGTGCTAGTGCAGGACAGCCCGCGCGTCGGGCTGGTGGCTTTGCATTCCCACTTCCTGTTTCTGTACTCGGCCCGCGGGGGGGGGGGGGGGGGGGGGGGGGGCGGAGCCAGGCGCACCCGAGGGGCGGGGCTGGGACAACGCCAAAATGGCGGCCGCAAGGAGCGGCAGTTAGGGTGGGCTCGAGTCGCTTGGGGGCGTTGGGGGGCTAGAGGGCAAGAGGTTACGCCCCTCCCCTTTGGGTCCTTCGCGTACACCTAGTCTAACCCACTGCCTAACGGTTTTCGTCATCCAGCTAACCTTCTAGTGCTTTCTTTTGTCGTACTACGAACTCTTCTTAACCTTCCGCCGCACCTCTTCCCTCAGATTTCACACTATCCCTGGCCCCTCACCTCTGTTCTCAGAGCTTAAGTGTTAACGGATGAAGGAAAAAGGTATAGGGCTTTTAAAGTACTTTTAAAGAATTATAATCGTATAAAATAAGGGTCTAAGGGTTTAGCGCGGTTGGTAAATTTGAGCTGTGAAGTTCACTTGAGGTTTTAAAAAGGATCATGATCCTTAGAGTTTTAGGCTAGAAGGGGAAGACGAAAAGTAAAGCTAGACATAGAGGTAAAGTTGCTGAGAAATATATATTCGTACTAACTGGGTTATTGCTTTTTACAATAGGTGGTGTACGATACGAAAATTATTACTAAATCTCTAAACTATAGTGGGCGAGGAGGTTAATTGTAATAATAGTGGCTGGGATAGTAGCTGGGGCTGGCTTTTTATATGTAACATTAAAATGTTGAAGGGTAATTTATTAGACACTGTCCATGAATTTATGGAAAGAAAGAGCATCTTTGGTGTTGCTGTCACTGCATTTCAATTTAAAAATATTGGAAATTCGAAGGAAGAGCTAAGAGATTTTACTTTGGGGAAAAATAGCATAAATATACTCTTACTGAAGAATTTCAGAAGTGTGACTTTAAAATTTTAATATGTGGGGAAAATATGTATATAATTAAACTTATTTTTATCTTTAGGGTTGTTTCCTTTTGAACCAAAAATGGTTCTGAAAGCTAATTTTGTGTTAATGATAATGATGGTAGACTTCAGACTGTTACCTAATTATAAACCCTCCAGGCTGGAAAAACAAACAAAATACAAGGTTCTAGGAAAGTACAATCTGGAAACCAGTTCCATAGGTAACCATGTATAAAGATTATTTTTATTTTTGATCTCACTGTATACTTGGGCAGCAATACTCACTTTATGGAAACAGATAAAACTTAGCAGATTTTTATCATTGTTTCATCAGTTTCCATAGTAGATAAACAATTGTATTTCACTGTTGGAGAACTTTTTTTTTTCGGTATAAATGTGCAAAATATTTTTTTTTAAAAAAAGATCTTCCCTAAACACTTAATGTTTTTTAACACATCTCTTTCAAAAAAAAAAAAAATCCACATACAGACCAGAATAATCTGGTAAAGCTTGAGCATTCCTGTGTTTTGTATAACAATTAAATTCTTAAAGTTATATGTAGGTAAGCTATAAGAATAAGCCTTTTTTAAAAGTGTTTTTAAAATATTTTTGCATGTTGTGGAATTGCTTGGGAGACAGATCTTTAGGATCAGTTTGTTAGTAAAATTAAGATCTGAAGATATTTGTTCCATTAGGGTATTTGTTGTTGATGTCCATCTTGAGTAAAAAAATGAATACATATCCTAAATACTTAGAAGATTAAGAAGTTTTTATTTTAATGGGTTGTGAATTTGACTCCAAAAGTTGCCCTCAGATTTTTCCTGAGTATCTGATTTCTTAAAGCTCAATTTAGAATTTTTTTTAACTTAGGCACAGTAATAGTACTATTTGAAGTACATGTATATTGAATTATAACTGCTGCTGTTAAAAATAAGAAATTGAAACCTGTTAAAATTATTAAACTTTTTTTATTATAGAGAAAATATAGAAAGGCAATATAAAATTGTAGTTGTTTTATTAAATATTGAATACTTATAATATTTGTAAAATATGTGTACAAAATAAAAGCCATACAGCAAATGCTCACTTGTGACCTATCACCCAATATAGGAAAAAGAACATTACCATTTCCTTTAAATTCCCTTGTGTACTCCTTTCTAATCCCATTCCTTTCCTTCCCTCTTTAGAGGCAGCTGCTGTCTTGACTTTATGTATAATTTTCCTGTTTTTCTTTATAGTTTTACCATAGTATTTACATCTCTAAACAACACATTGTTTAGTATTGTATGTTTTTGAACTGTGTGTAAATGAAATCACATACTGCTTTTCTTCTGTAACTTGCTTTTGAAACTCATTATGTTCCTTAACGATGTTATTGCATGTAGCTATGGTTTATTCATTTTCACTGTTCTAGAGTATTCCACTGTATGAATATATCATAATTTATCCGTTCCCCTGATGATGAGTATCTGGGTTGTTTACAGGTTAGCATAGACTCTAAGAATATATTAGTGTTAATTTAACACACACCCTGATTAAACACTTAATATAAATAATTTATTTTAGTCCCCTGAATATGTTAGGATGAAATCTTGGTATGTTTATTTTATCATAGTAATGATTAAGGTTAACTTTTTTTTTTTTTTTGAGACAGAGTCTCACTCTGTTGCCCAGGCTAGAGTGAGTGCCGTGGCGTCAGCCTAGCTCACAGCAACCTCAAACTCCTGGGCTTAAGCGATCCTTCTGCCTCAGCCTCCCGAGTAGCTGGGACTACAGGCATGCGCCACCATGCCCCGCTAATTTTTTCTATATATATTTTTAGTTGGCCAGATAATTTGTTTCTATTTTTTAGTAGAGATGGGGTCTCGCTCTTGCTCAGGCTGGTCTCGAACTCCTGACCTTGAGCGATCCACCCGCCTCGGCCTCCCAGAGTGCTAGAATTACAGGCGTGAGCCACTGTGCCCGGCCAAGGTTAACTTTTAAACACCAAATATCTTTAAAAATATATTTTTACTTTCTCATCCTATGCACAATCATTCATTCATTCATTCATTCATTGTTTGTTATATTTATTCATATTTCTTACTATTTCAGATTATCTTGGGCCTTGACTTTGTTTCTTCCCCCCTATCAGATTTAGCAACACCTCCTTCCCTGTCTTACCTAAACAAAACAGGCATAGGATAATTGAGATGTAAAGAACCAATATAATATCTTAGCTCAGCAACTATTGAATGTGTTAAAATTTTACATGAGCAAAGCTAATGTGGTAAATTATAAAAATTCCCCAGGAAATTGAGTTATTTTTATGATTGATGATGTTTAATTCTCTAAATGTTTTGCAATCCGGTGTGTTCCAAAGAACAAAATTTTTAAGTTAAAAATATTTATAAAACAATTACAATTAAATGTCTAAGACACTTAATTTTTTCTTTTTCTTTTTCTTTTTTTTTTTTGAGACAGGGTTTCACTCTGTAGCCCAGGCTAGTGTACAGTGGTAAAGTCTTAGCTCACTGCAATCTCAAACTCCTTGGCTCAAGTGATCCTCCCACCTTAGCTTCCCAAAGAGGTGGGACTATGGGCGTGTGCAACCACACCCAGCTAATTATTATTATCTTTTTTTGTTGTTGTTGAGACAGGGTCTCACTATGTTGCTCAGGCTGATCTTGAACTCCTGGGCTCAAGAGATCCTCCTGCCTCAGCCTCCCAAAGTGCCACTGCACCCAGCCCCACATAATTTTTAATATTTAATTTTGATTATTTTGTGTCAAATTTTTATCATGTTTTAGCAAATTATTTTAAGTTGATTAAAAAATTAAGTGGTATGTGACAGTTAAACTCCCATTGAAGTGAAAAGAAAGAAGTACACCAGAACTGAGAATGGTGTAGCATAATGTAGTATTTTCTCAGACTTTGGTGTTTTTTTCTAAAAGTGCAGATGGCTAGACCTCACCTCTATAGATTCTGATAGAGTAAATTTGGAGTGGGACCCAAACAGGAGTCTATATTTTGCTTTTCTTTGCATGATGGAAGTGAATATTCTAATATAGAGTCATAAATCCTTTATTATATCAAAGAGCTTAATTTGGATGAAACTTAGTATACAGAATGTCTTGTATACATCATTTCATTTGATACCTGGAGTAATCTTCTGAGGTAACCTTGACAGGCATTTTCATCTTCTTTTTACCAATTTAAAAAACACAAAAACTACAGCAAAACCCAAAGCTCAGGGAGATTATTTGATTTGATAAACAAGTTTTGAGCAAATGGAATAGGTATGCAATCAAGGTCTCCTTGATTCTCAGTTCAGTACTTCGGAATGTGTTTATCAGATTGACAAGGAGGAATCACAAATGAGATCATTTCTATTGCTTGCTTTCTATAGCTCAGGTGCACAGTTAGTATAAGAGTAAAATGAGGAAATATTTCAGTTGGCTGGCAGTCTTTCTGGTTTCTATGTGAAGAAATAGATTCAGTTTCCTAGATATCCTAGAGAGATATAAACTGAGGCTCTTTTTTGCTCATAATAGAAAACTGTTTTTCCCTGGGCAGGCAAAGAACACATGGTTGGTTTCATAGTCCTGCTGTTTTAGATTTGATTTGCAAATTAGAGTAGCCTAGAACTCTTCAAGTGATGAGTAAAAGAGATTAGAGCTACAGAAGAGGTAAATCTCCATTAACTGAGGCAAATAGAAGATAGAGTAGGAAACAGAAGTTTAAAGACAAAAGGAATGGGTTTGAGTGGCTGTCATAGGTGACCTGAAGAAAATATCCACTTTATAATTAGGAAGTGCCAGACGAACACAAGGAGAGAAGTGGAATGTAGGTCTCAAGTGAATAGAATAAAATGAAAAAAAAAATCTTGGATAATCAGAAAAAAGTGTATCTACATATTTACCATTTCTAGAAATGATAAGATTTCATCCTTATTTTAATAAATAGTGACATTTATTGATTATAATATATAGTTGTCAGAAAGAATATTTCTCTAGAAACCTTTGATTTTAACAGAGCACTCAAGATCTTACAATTTCCCCTTTGTCAGGAAACCTTTTCAAAACTTGAATAATCAAAATGAAATTGTATTTTGTCATTAGCTGAGTTGATTGACTCTTAAAGGGTGACAGGGTAAGAAAAAGTAAAGCATTTTCTATTATTTCTATTATTTCTATTACTAGAGACACTTTCCCACTTCAGGATGATTCCAAATTAGTTTTGGGAGTTGTATGATTCAGAAATACTTTAATGTAGGCATCAAATGCTCAGAGAATCTAATTTTTAATAAACCTTTTCCTTATCTCTATTATTTTACTATCCAGGAGCTGTTTGAAGAAAACTCTTAAGGAAAGAAGAAGTGAAAATAGAAGACTTTTATCAGAAGGTGAAGACAAGGTAAAAAAAAAAAGATAGCTCTCTTTAAAGACTACTGTTCTGCATTCCTATATCCCATTTGACTGACCATAGAACCCACACGTTTAATTTTAGATACTGCTTTTATTTACTATTACTTTCTCACCACTCTTTGTCCTAGATTGATTCTGGAGTCTCAAATAGAAATTCGGTCAAAGTCATTCACATGGTTCTTATTACTTTATCTGGTAATTGTTTAGAACAGAGCCTAGCATGCTTTGTAAATTTCTCAAGTCCTCTATATTTTAGTACACATATCCTATGATTTTTGAATATTATTTTTTTCAAAATTATCTATTGTGGTCTACAATTCTTACCTCTAGATAATGGGTTCTCAACCATCATTGTAGGCATTTTGGGCTGCATGGTTCTTTTGGGCAGCTGTCCTGTGCCACATGGGATGTTTAGCAGCATCTCTTGCCTCTACCTCCTAGATACCAATAGTATCTCCCTCCCCAAGATGTGACAACCAAAAATATCTCCAGACATTGCTAAATATTCTGTAGAGCTGTGGCCCCCAATCCCCAGGCCAGGAACTGGTACTGGTCCATGGCCTGTTAAGAACTGGGCTGCACAGCAGGAGGTGAGTGGTGGGCAAGCTTGCGAAGCTGCATCTGTATTTACAGCTGCTCCCAATCGGTTGCCATTCCCCCCACCCCTGAGTCCATGGAAAAATTGTCTTCCCTGAAACTGGTTCCTGGTGCCAAAAAGGTTGGGGACTGCTGTAGAGGATAAAATTGCCTGTGGTTAAGAACCATTTATCTAGCTCTAGAATCATCTAACAGTGCCTTTATGTTAAACCAACAGACAAGCAATGGCAATAGCTACAAAAATATCTTTCGGCCTACTCTTGTTTTAGGAATAACCACAGCAAAAGCAAAGCAACAATATGATCCCTAGCTTTTTGAATCACTTTACTAATGGTACAATTAGAATCCAGGAAAGAGATTTTGAAGTCATTATAAAGTTTTTCATTTTTGAGGCAGTAGAAAGAACAGGGCATTTGGAGGTCCTCCATGTGTCTCACTCTGCACATTTGCAAGAATTTTCTAAAATATACTGGAAGTAGAACTACTGGGACATACGGTAGAAATAGATATTTTAAGATAAAATGAGTACTATTTTGTATATTCAAAGGTTTTATAGACTGAAAATGGAGGTTCGGAATGGAACTAAGTTTGCATGCGTTTTATGGAAGAGCTGGCTGTTTTTTGGGATTGGTGTCTTAGAAGTCAGACAAGCCTGCTTATTTCAAGAATAGTTCAATCAAATACTGATTGCCTGCTATGTGCTCAGCACTGTGCTACTGACATACCAGAAACAGAAAACTGAGCTAGGTAGACTATGTCTGAGTCAGAATGGCTTTTATTATGCTCTTATTCAGTCAGAAGGAAAGACTACAGGACAAGATCAGCCAAAAGTCTGCAAAGTATACATATATCAGGCTAATTGCCTATTTGAGTTGCATAGCCCTGGTCTAGAAGGTTTATCATACGTTTTTATCCTCTTTGAACTTAACAGTTTTAAAGACCATTGTCGGTCACTTTTAGCTGAGGTATACTAAAAGTTGACATTTCCATGTATATAATTATTTTCTAAAATAGTTATTGGGTAAGGTATGTGAAAATGTATATCATTTAATCTATCATAAAACTAGAATAAAAGAGACATTCAATTAAAAGAGAAATTCAAAATAAGAATTTATGAAAAAAATGTGTAACTATGGGAAGCCATTCCCATGGATGCTTTTGGTCCTAGATGACAGCAACTTATTCAAATGGTAATTATCAGACTTTTTATAGAATTTTTCATTAAGATAGTCACTTTGACCACACGTCTCAATTTCCATTTTTGTCAAAAACTTAAAATTTTATTTAAGAAAAGATTATGTATCTAAGTTTCCTGAAAACAAAATAGTGAGTGTCAGTGATAACTGAGTTCAACAGACCAATTTCGGTTTGTTTTTTTTTAAGTCATGAAACAGTTTCTGATAACTGACCCGTTTCTAAGTCAGGTCCTAAGCCAAAATGTAATCAGAACCAGGCAATGATCCGGACTACACAGAAATGAATAACCTTCTATTTCCTTTTTGTTTTTAGATCAACTTTTTTATTTCAGTAGATTTAAGGGGTACAAGTACAGTTTTGTTACATGGATATATTGTGTAATGGTGAAGTCTGGGCTTTTAGCATACCCATCACCCAAATAGTGTACATTGTACCCAATAGGCAATTTTTCATCCCTAATCCCCCTTCCAACCTCCTCACTTTTGAGTCTCAAATTTCTATTATTCCACTCTGTAGGAACATACATACCCCTAGTTTAGCACCCACTTATAAGTCAGAACATGTGATATTTGATTTTCCATTCCCTAGTTACTTCACTTAGGATAATGGTCTTCAGTTGCATAGAAGTTGCTGCAAAAGACATTATTTCATTGTTTTTTTATAGATGAGTATTATTCCATGATATGTATGTACCACATTTTCTTTATCCACTCACTGGCTGATGGACACTTAGGTTGAATTCATATGTTTGCTATTATGAACTGTGTTCTGATAAACATATAAGTATGGGTATCTTTTTGATATAATAGCTCCTCTTCTTTTGAGTAGATACCCAGTAGTGGGATTGCTGGATTGAAATGGTAGATCTACTTTTAGTACTTTTAGTTCTTTGAGGAGTCTCCATACTGTTTTCCACGCAGGAGTGGGGAACCTGCGGCCTTCTGATTTGAAGATTGTTCTTTTTTAAGCACCAAAGTAGGCAAGAAAAGCTTCATATTTCTCTTCTGCACCCCTTTTAATAAAATAATTTGTTCTGTAAAATTTGGATTCAGTCAAAAGACCACACTTAAGGACCAAGAAGGCCACATGTGGCCTTTAGGCTACAGGTTCCCCACCCGAGTAAGCATTGCCTTTTAACCACATCTGCACCAATATCTATTGTTTTTTGATTTTAGAATAATGGCCATTCTTACTGGAGTAAGATGGTAACTCATGGTGGTTTTTGATTTGCATTTCTCTGATGGTAAACATTTTTTTATTTATTGACAATTTGTCTGTCTTCTTTTGACAAATATCTGTTCATGTCTGTTAAAAGACTCTTTAATAGGGTTATTTTTGTGTTTTTTTCTAGCTGAGTTGTCAGATTAATTCTTTGTAAAAAGAAGTTATCCAATACTTCATGTCTATCTAACTGAAATTTCACTAACTTTAGGGAATGTACAAAGTGTAGAGAGATATAAATTTATAAATTAGAGGACACAGAGGGGTTATTTCACTTGTTAAAAACAAGACATCAGGTTGGTTTGAATTAAGATTTTTATTTTTTATTTCAGCCATCAGATAACCCATCATTTAAGACGTATTTATGAACAGGGTAGAAAAAATTATCTTAGAAACTATATTTGAAAATTATATTCATAAAGTATGGTTTTAATAAACAGTTGTTCAGCTTTGGAGAGAAGGAGTAAAAGATTATGCACATGTATTTGACAAGCATATTCTCTATTATATTAGTTCTGTTTCCTCTTTCTTCTGTTTAAACCAGTAGTATTTATTGAAACCACATTTGTTGAAATTATTGATAAGTGGCATGGATATCTATTCATCCTATTGAGTAGAACTTTGTTGCTTTGTTTTATTTCTTGAATCATTAAGGTATCTGAGCTTTGACCTTTAGCTTTTGGGTGATTTTATACCGGTGGTTATCTATTGTGATGATCCATGTATAATGGAGTTGTGAGTACTTCCTGCAGGGCATGTCTGATCTTGACATATTCCCTCAATGTTTGCTTGTCTGAGAAAATCTTTATTTTCCCCTCATATATGAAACTTAATTTTGAAGGGTATAAAATTCTAGGCTGGCAATAATTCTGTTTGAGAAGACTGAGGATGGGGCCCCAATACCTTCCGGCTTGTAAGGTCTCAGTTGAGAAGTCTGCAGTTAGTCTGATGGGTTTTCCTTTGTAAGTTATCTTATGCTTTCACCTTATGGCTCGTATGAGTTCCTCTTTCATGTTTACTTTGGCCAGTCTAATGACTATGTGTCACCTCTTCATGATGAATCTCCCAGGGGTCCTTTGAGCTTCTTATTCCTGGATAAGGAAGCTTCTTACTCCTGGATATATTTCTGGCATGGCCTGGGAAATTTTCCTCAATTACTCCCTCAAATAGGTTTTCCAACCCTTGTGTATTTTCTTCTTCACCCTCAGGGATGCCTATGATTCTTATGCTTGGCCTATTTATATAATCTCATATTTCTGGTATGTTTTGTTCTTTCCTCTTATTTCTGAGTTTTTTCTCTTTGACTGACTTTTTAAACTGAAAAGTGTTGTCTTCAAGCTTTGAGTTTCTTCCTTCTACCTGATCAACCTATTCTTAAGCTTTCCACTGTGTTTTATGTTTTGTTGAGTGAATTTTTCATTTCCAGAAGTTCTGTTTGATCCTTTTAATAATATTTCCTTAGTAAATTTTGCATTCATTTCCTGCATTGTTTTTGTGCTTTCTTTGTGTTGGGTTTCTATTTTCTCTTGTATTTCATTGAGCTTCCCTACAATTCATATTTGAAATTCTTTATCTGTCATTTTGGTCTTTTCATTTTGGTTTGTATTCATTACTAGAGAGCTGGTGTTCCCTTTTGGGATTTCCTTTCCCTCTTATTTTTCATCTTTCCAGAGTTCTTTCGCTGATTCATTCCCTTCTGGCCTCTAGGTTGAGACCTGGGTGCGCTAGTGCTGGCTTACAGGCCTGTCTCTGGGTCCCAGAAGATCATTCCTTGAGCTTGCCAGGGAGAACAGTGCTGGTCCTGAATTGCCTATGTGGTGTTCCTAGCAGGTTGTTTGTACCTCTCAGGTTACCTCTGACCTGCTGTCTTCACCTCTTCCCAAGAGTGTGTAGTGAGTTAGGTTCCCCAGCTGATTCTTGGTGATGGTGGATGGTACTTGTGAGTACGAATCAGCTACTCACTGTTTGCTTGAGTTGGAAGGTACTATGTTTAGCTATGGGGTTATTTAGCTATGGGGTTGTGCTGACGGGTTGGTTTTTTGTGCCCATGGTAAGCTCTGGTCCCCCAGGTGGGGAAAATGAATGCTCCAAGCTTTAGAAGGGACCCTGTAGCTCCCAGCGGTTTGCTTGATCTCTCCTTCTCCTGAGGTAGGGGGAGGACCAAGACAAATCGTGGCTGGATTGCAAGAGCCAGAGAAGCTTTGTAAGCCTTGGAGTGTCTCAGAGATTGCTTATCCAGCCACTAGGGGGAGCCGCTGGTATGAAGTTCAAGGCAATCTCTCCAAGCTGGGTAGGCTATTCCCGAGGGAGGGTTCTAATTGCTTGAGAGCTGAGGCTTTGGGTCAGGCTCTTTCTGCTCTTGTCCACTAGTGCTGTTTCTCTGCAGGATGGGGTGGGTGCCCTCCCTATTTTCTCCCTGTAACTCCACAGCTTCTCCCATGAGATCAATTAGGGTGAGTTCCATTAATGCCCAAGACTGGCTCTCGAACTACCCCTTAGTCTGTGTGTCTGACTCACTAATGTGTGTCTCTGCAGGATGCTGGCGGGTGAGGGGATCCCCAATTGTGCACTCCTGTTCCACCAGGAGACTCAAAGCAGAGAGAAGTAGGCCAATCTGTCCCCAAGGGCCTCTTCCAGGGGCACGCTGCCACCTGGGAGAAGTGGCCACTCACAAGTTTCATGGCTTAGGCCGTGCTCCCTATTGTAATGAGTAGGGGGAGGGGCCGCTGTTCCAGTTCAACCAGTACACTGGAGGCATTCAGTTGTCATGGGAACCAGGGGCTATGCTAATTCACTCCAACTGTGAGTGTCACGCGCCCCTATCCAATATGGTAGTTCTTCAGCTGGCGTGGGGGATGAGTATGCTCACAGGTCCCTGTTCCTCAGTGCCCCTCCACACTCTCCTATTGGATATGTCTGCAAAGGCTTCCTCCCACTGGTGTCTGGGACCTAGATCTCTCCCCTGTGTCTCCCTACACTGCTCTCGTGGGGGGGGGGGCAATAGTTCCGGTCCACCTGTCTAAGCCGCCAGCGGGTGATCCCGTGAAATGCCTGGGAGCAGGAAGCTCACAAATTGTGGCAGCCCCACTTTTGTTGGCACACTCGGCCGGGAATGTGCACCCGTCATGGAGATGCAGCTGTTTGTGTGCTGCTCTGTTCAGAGTATTCTCGTGGTTGCAATGGGCAGTGAGGGGCTGCAGCTACCAGCCTGCCTGAGAGGTAAAATTACTCTCTCTAATGCTGACATTGTAGGGGGGTGCAGAGGAGGAAGTGTCTAGGTGTAGTAGAGCCAGCACTCTGATCTCTCCTGAAAAGCATCTTTTTTGAACATCTGAACTCCTGTGAATCACTGGTTCATCCCACTATTCCTATTTAGCTGCTGTGCCTGGGCTCATAGAGGTTGGAAGCCCTCTAAAATGTTTTATGTCCCTATGCCCACTGAAGATACCTATGTGGGGGAGGAGAAGCCCCCCCCCCACCCCTTACCCTTTCACTGGGCTCAGAGCCTCTCTAGGTTTGGACTGCACCAGCTGTCTTCTCTATCTTTTTCTTTCTCAGCTTCACAGTTTTTATTGACTGGGTCTCTGGATGTCTCTGTTGTCTCTCCCTGTGATCCATACCTGAGCTGCAACTGCTCTCTGATTTCCTCAGTCCAATATTCTACTTTCCATCTGGGATGATCCGAAAAGCCATGTCTCTAGTTGGCCATCTTTGCTCCCATCCCCCCTATATGATTTATATAAGAATTTTGGCATAAACAAAATTAATTTTGGATTTTCTTTAAACTAGAACTAGAAAGTAGTTTTTGGTAAATTGTGATAATTGTTTTTCTTAAAGTTCTTGGTCTGAAGAATTACTAGGAAGTTTGAATACTATTGTTGGCTACATGTGATGTAGGAAAAGAATGGTGTGTGGTATTTGATAATCTATTCAGAGAGATTACAGAATGGTATCTCAGCTTCTTTCCAAATTTGCGATAAAGGCTTGTATATTGGAAGACCCAAGGAAACTCTTCATTGACAACTGTACATATTGAAGCAAAATTGAAAACTATAAGAAAGACAGTTCCAAGTCAAGAAAATTAGTTTTGTGCAGTATTCTCAGTATAGTTGACTTTAGGTCTTTGTAAAACAGAATAATAAAAAGTTAGAGATACTAACTGGATCTTAAAGATCTAGTCCAACACTTTAATTTTACAGAGGAAGAAATTGAGGTTAGTATTGGTCAGGTAACTTGCCAAGTCCCATATACAGTATTAGAATATAGATCTCCTCCCTTGAAATCTAATCTTTCTGTGTATACTATGATCTATTTCTTTTGTTTCTTTGTTTTGTTTTTTGTTTTTTTTAACCACGCCTATTCAAGGTATATTTCTTGTATGATTTGAAGTTTGTTGTTTAAAAGGTGATAACTTGAGTATATCTCATCACCATCCTATCACACACCATAATATTCTGAAATAAAAAAAGCAAAAAATAAACCACATTAAAAAAGAAATTATCAATTTTCCTAATTCTTACATTATCCTGTTTTAATATTCCCAAAGGGGATAACACATTATGGCCAGCAATTTTTCATTATGAATTCATTTTTTATCAGGGGCTAAATATCTAGAGGAGATAGAACCCAAGTAAGTTTTGGTACAGAAAGGAGAAAGGAAAGGTCCAGAATGTGTGGTAGTACCCAGAAACGGCAGACTTGGGATGGAAATTACACCTTGGAACCTCCCTAGTAGTAGGAGTGGGACAGTGAGAGAGAAGAGGGTAGTATGCAGAAAGTAAAGGTGGTGTAGCTGAAGACAACGTTCATTTTCTTCACAAATGTGACAGGAGGTAAAGTATGGTTTTAAGAGAATAAAAGAAAGCAAAAAAAAGAAAACCCACATTCGAATAACCAAAGTTTTTGATTAAAAGCACTGTCTGAAAAATAATAGCCGTTTGATTTTTGTTTTTTGACAAGTTCTATGGCAGCAGGTTTGGGTAAAAGTAGGGTATGATATTTGTAGAAGCATACAACAGTATATGAATGACTTTTTAAAAAAATAGAAGTGAATGAGATTCTACTATATAGGGCTTATTAGGAAAAGCTCAAACTACTCAAACAGCAGATAGAGTAAGTTCTTAATTCTAGATTGAACATGTATTTGCAGTAGCTGCTTGCTATTAAAGAGCCTATAGTTTATTTTATATTTTTATATTTATTTATTTGTACTCTATCTTTCAAAGGAATAAACCACTGGGTCTTTATTTTGTGACCTTTGCTGTGAATTCTTTTTGTCACTCCCCATGATGTTATGTTATGTCAAACTTCTATCTTATTTATAATGAAAGTATTAAAAGTTATTTCCAAAAGGGGAAAAACTTAATGTCTGTTAGAGTGTACAATTTTGCTTCTAAAAGTAAAGAGCACAACTAATTGCATTGGCAAAGTCTTAGAGAAATGAAAGAATGTGTATATTACAGAAGAGTTTCATGGAAATGACTGAGGCTACTGAATTTTAGTTCTCTCTAGCAAGATGAGTATCATAAATGCTATTTATACTTCCCTTTTTAAGAGAACATGTGGTCTTTCTATGCTTAAGCAATCCATTCTCTGAGCAAATTACCTGATATATATATATATATATATTTTTTTTTTTTGAGACAGAGTCTCACTCTGTTGCCCGGGCTAGAGTGAGTGCTGTGGCGTCAGCCTAGCTCACAGCAACCTCAAACTCCTGGGCTTAAGCGATCCTACTGCCTCAGCCTCCTGAGTAGCTGGGACTACAGGCATGCGCCACCATGCCCGGCTAATTTTTTCTATATATATTTTTAGTTGGACAGATCATCTTTTTCTATTTTTTTTTTAGTAGAGACGGGGGTCTCGCTCTTGCTCAGGCTGGTCTCGAACTCCTGAGCTCAAACAATCCGCCCGCCTCGGCCTCCCAAGTGCTAGGATTACAGGCATGAGCCACCGCGCCCGGCAATTACCTGATATTTTAACCATGTGAGTCTTTATGTATCATTTCTATAGGCTCTAATATAATGGGAAAATAATTGTGTTCTATCACTAAATGGTATGATCTATATGACATGATCTATAATTAAATGATATAAACCAACTTAATGAATGACTGAGAAAAAGGAGACATATTGTATAGAGGAAAATATATACGTTCACAGTGATTTGGTTCTTCTTTTCCTTTCCCTTGTCTCTGATGTAAGTGCAGGGAATACATACTGTCAGAATATGCTATATATAACCAAAGATAGATTCCACTTTATAAAATGAAGTTATCTACCTTTGATTAACATACTGATTTGAAACATAATTGAAGAATTAAAAAATTTAGTCTTGTTTGGTATCTATTTTTTAATTAATAAAAAATTGATAAGTAGCTGTATTTCTAGTGTGTTCCCTGTATAGAAGACCTTAAATGACAGTTACTATTTCATGTGTGGACTAATTAACTAGGTTTAGGTCCCAGTAAAGACTTTTCTACAAATTTGCTGCTATGTTGAGATTCCAGGTTTAGTTATAGCAAATGGCGTATATATCCTTAGTACCATAGGGTGATGGCTTCTAGGTGCAGTAGATCTCATTGTTCACTGATTCCATATTTGCAAACTCACTAACTCGCTAAAATGTGTTTGTAACCCAAAAAGCAATACTTGCAGTGTGTTTTTAGTCTTTGTCAATAAGCATAGAGTGGTGAAAAATTTGAGACACTTAATGTGCAGGTTCCCAGCTGAGGTTGAATAAGGGGTTGCTCTGCCTTCTTGTTTCAGCTCTCATAATGTAGACAAGTGTACCCTCTGCAAACTATTTAGTGCCATGTTTTTAACATTTGTGCTCCGTTTTTTGCTGTTTAAAATGGTCCCCAAGTATAGTGCTGAAGTGCTATCTAGTGTTTCTAAGCACAAGAAGTCTGTGATGTGCCTTATGGAGAAAATATGAGTGTTAGATAAGCTTCATTCAGGCTTGCATTATAGTGTTATAGGCTGTGAGTTCATTGTTAATGAATCAATAACATATACTAACTAAGATATCTTCAAACATAACCATGTATGTTTCTGTTGATGGAATCAGCCAAATGTCTTAGGCAATCCTTAGATGTAATTAATCAGTGTCAATACTCCCATATATTAATTATTTTCACTGTTAGAAAATAAAGTTTCAAGGTAAAGGTAAATATAAAGGTATAAATAACACTGAATAAAAATTGCAAGCCAGTTTTAAGGTATATTAATATATGGAAAAATTTCATATATTGCTATACAAGCCAGTGTTATCATACAATAAGATTTTTATTTTGTCTAAGCTGTTATTAAATAAAAGCCATGTAATTATAATCAGGAATTTTGGATGTGTTAAAAAGTACTAACCTATTGGCAATATGAAACAAAAAATGAATCTTTAAAATTATCATTGACCATTTTTTAAATTATATTTTTTATTTCAAAATATTAAAAGGATACAGATGTTTTTGTTACATGGCTAGGTTTATAATTTTTTAGTCAGGTTTATAAGTGTGCCCATCACCTGAATAGGGTTTATTGTACATTTTAGGTAGGTTTTCACCCCTCCCCTCCTGCCCCTGCCTCCCTTCTTGATTTCCAATGACTTTTACTTCTTTCTGTGCCCATGTGTGCCCATGAATTAGTTCCAAATTATTATGGAGTAAATGTGGTGTTTGTTTTTCCATTCTAGAGCTACTTTGCTTAGGATAATGGTCTCTAGTTCCATCCAAATGGCTTCAAAAGAGATTAATTTACTCCTTTTTAGGGCCGGGTAGTACTCCATGATTTGTGTGTGTGTGTGTATGTATGTGTGTGTGTGTGTGCATGTGTGTGTGTGTGTGTGTGTGTATATATATATGTGTGTATATATATATACATATATATATATAATCACATTTTGTTAATCCACTGATGGATTGTTGGGCACTTGGGTTGATTGTACATCTTTGCAATTGTGAATTGTGCTGCAATCAGCATTCTAGTGCAGGTGTCTGTTTTGATAAAATGACTTATTTTCCTTTGGATAGATGCCCAATATTGGGATTGCTGGATCAAATAGTAGATCTACTTTTAGTTCTTTGAGAAATATCCATACTGTTTCCCATAGAGGTTGTACTAGTTTATAGTCCCACCAATAGTGTGTAAGTGTTCCTTTCTCTCCTCATCCATGCCAGCATGTATTGTTTTTTGACTTTTTAAAAGTAGCCATTCTGACAGGAGTAATCATTGTGGTATTAATTTGCATTTCCCCAATGATTAGCAATGTTCAGCATTTTTTCATATGTTTCTTATCTATCTTCTTTTCCAAAGCTTCTGTTCATGTCTTTTGCCTACTTTTTAGTAGGAGTGTTTGTGTTTTTCTTGCGGATTTGATTAAGTTCTTTATAGATTTTGGATATTAGCCCTTTATTGGATATAGAGTTTCCAAATATTTTCTCCCATTCTGTAGGTTGTTTACTCATGCTGTTGATTATTTCCTTAGCTGTGTAGAAACTTTTTAATTTAATCAAGTCCCAATGATTTAGTTTTGTTGCTGTAATTGCCTTTGGGGTCTTAGTCATAAATTCTTTGCCTAGGCTAGTACCTAGAAGAGTTTTTCCTAAATTTTCTTCTAGAATTTTTATGGTTTTGTACCTTACGTTTACATCTTTTATCCATCTTGAATAAATTTTTATAAGTGGTGAGAGATAGGGGTCCTGTTTCATTCTTCTGCATAAGGCTATGTAATTTGACCAGCACCATGTATTAGGTCATTAAATATGAAATGTCCAATTTCAAATCAAAATTTGATTTTTGTTAGAGAACAAGAATCAGTACAATTAATCAAAATATGCACCTAAACTATCGACACAGTTTTGCCATCTTAATGGTAGCTTGTTTATGAAGCCTAGAGAGCAAGTGGTGATGAAATCGCAAAAGGCATTTTCCACAGCTTGTTGAGAATTGAATATTTTTCCTTGCAAGAAGTGGTTCAAAGCCTGGAAGAAGTGGTAGTCAGTTGGTGTAAAGTCTGGTGAATATGGTGGATGACAGAGAGTTTCCAAGTCCAACTTCTGTAGTTTAAGCAGCATTGTTTGTGCAGCATGTGGTTGAGTACTGTCTTGCAGGAGGATTGGCCTGTCTCTGTTGAGCAATCTCGGCTGCTTAATCACAAGCATCTTCATAATTTCTTCAAATTGATTGCAATAGATATCTGCTGTAATGGACTGACCAGGTTTTATGAGGCTGTAGTGGATCATACCAGTGCTGGACCAGACCACCAAACAGACACCATTAACCTTTTGTGATGAATATTCGGTTTCGGATTATGTTTCGGCATTTCATCTTTATCTAACCATTGTGCCAAATGCTTGTGATTGTCAAAAATAATCTATTTTTCATCACACATAACAATTCAGTGTAGAAACTATTCATCTTTATGTTATAAAAGCAAAGAAAGGCAAGCTTTGAGATGATTTCATACTTAATAACCTAATATGATACTTTATAGCACTGATCCAGAACTTTGTTCCCAAGTTCGTTAAGTTCATTTATCATCTCTGTGGCTTTGTTTTTGACTTTTACTCAACCTGGAATTCCATCTTTCCTCAAACCCCAGTAATTTCTATTCTTCATTTAAGACTTGGCTCAGATGTCAATCATAGGAACCTTTTCTTGGCCACCCCCACTACCTCCTGGTATTACTATATCATTTTTTGGGGGGGTTGAAATTATTTTTATTATTATTAATTATTATTAATTATTATTTATTCACTTAAATATCTATAAATATAAAACTAGGCATCTTATGATTAGACCTCAGATACAACTATAAAACCAAAGCAAATTATAATTTTTATGCTTATAGACTGTATTTATACATTTTGGCTAGTGTTTTCTGCTATATTGAACTTCTTGAAGGCAGGGGGCTCTTCATCTTTTATCTTCTGGGCCTATCATAGTGCCTGACACCTAGGAGTTACATCAAAATTATTTATTGTAGTCAATTGATTTAAATTTTATGTATATTCTTACCAAAGCTATACACCTGCGAGCAGTGATTCCCTATCTTTCCACCAAGGGATCAAGAGCTCTGAGTCATTGCAAGATATTGGAATGTTTTTATTTGCAACAAAAAATTTACTATAGTTTAAAATGGCTTATACAAATATATATTTTAAAAACGCAACTACTTAGAAGTATTACTGAAATAATCAAAGTTATTGTTTTAGAGTTATTCAGTCAGTGACACTGAGCACAACAACTACAGCCATGTAGGGTTCTGTGAATCTTTTTGGTATTAGAAATAGGTCCTCATATTTAAAAACTTTGGGGACCATTACCTTATACTGTAAGTCATGGAAATCAGGAACTTATTTCTTCTGTTAACCTCTTTTTTCCCCTTAAAACACTGCTTGCATTAGTGAATGATAATAGTTAAATATCATGGCTGTGCTATTTCAATCCATGTTTCTTGAGATATTATTTTTTGCCAGGTCTTTCATTAGATGCTATCAAGAGAACTCAGAGATATAAAAGATACATGGATTTACCTTGTGTATACACATAGTGATGGTTTTTGATTCAGTTATCCCATGATATGAGGTACAAGTGATTTGGGAGCTTGGGTTATTCAAATAGTGTCCTACTTTTTCTGAATGCTATTTTGCTTTGTGTGAGACACATTTTAATCAAGAAGCCTGAAAGAAAATTTGTTATGGACATGAACACTGTTGATGCTTTATCATTACTTAAGGAAAGAGATGTTTCATAGCAAATACAAATGTTCTCAAGTAGAAATTTAAAATAAAAATCCAAATTCAAGGAGAACCATACTAAGAATTATGCTTACATTACTATATTAGTCCTGAAGAAACATTCCATTCTAATTGTCTGAAATGAAAGAGATTTGAAAATACAACAGCAAAAGATACAAAAAAGATGCTAGAAGTCTAACATTTGAAATGAGTTATCTAGCATTTAGAAGGAAACCTTATATGTCAACTGATAAGTCTAAAGAAAATGATCCAGAATATATATATATATATTTTTTTTTTTCATTTATCCCCTGCACCTAGCATTATGTTTACCTAGGCATGTACAGTTGATTCTTGAACATCAAGAGGTTGAACTGCGCAGGTCCGCTTCTATGAAGGGGATTTTTTTTGTTTTTGTATTTGTTTTTTAGTAAATATAGTCGGCCCTCCCTATCCATGGGTTTTGCATCTGCAACCAAATACAGATGGAAAATAAAGTGATCATGGGATGCAAAACCCAAGATTCAGCAGAGCTGCCCGCAGGCATAAGTATGCACAGATTTTGGTATCTGCAATGGGGAAGAGTGTACTGGAACCAATCCCCAGCAGATACCAAGGGACAACTGTAGTTTCATCATAAGCATTTATTGATGATAGGAAGCAAATAAAAGCACAGCCAAATTATTGGCACTAAACTCTGATATGATATATACAGTTAAACCTTGAGTTGATGAAATTATTATATACTTTTTTTTTACATAAAATACTTTTCTGATTATAAAGTACATGTTAATTGTAGAGAATATGGAAAATACAGAAAACATTTTTAACAATCAGCAAAAGATGCCCAATTTATATTTTATTATTTTTTCCAGTAGTTTTCTATTTATATGTGTGTGTATATATATCATATTTTTATAATTTGGATCATGCTATATACAATTTTAACATTTTGAACATTTTCTAATACCATTAAGCAATATTTTTAAATGGCTTTTATTTTAATCTTCACTGTCTGGGCATGTTTGTACCCATCATTCTTGAGAAGACTTTCCAAAAATTTAAAGGGCGTCGAGTGTTGTTACCTAAGCCTGTGGTCACTACAGCCATTTCAGCACTGGGGGTACCCTAAGTCCAGGAATGCTGCAACTCTTGAAGACTCCTAGATACACAGCCTTGGTGGACTTGGACAAGATAAGGGAAAATTTCATGTTGAAATTTTTGGTTCTCTTCCCTCACTTACCTAAGTAGAAGGAGGCTCTCCATGCTGTGCTGCCTGAAGTTGGGTGAGGGGTGGCATGGGCACTCCCATGACCACCACAATTGACACAGTGCCATGTCACACCTGAAGCCTAAGGCCTTCCAGACCAGCACAATACTGGGTCTCACCCAAGGCCCATGGGTGGTACTGCCTGGCTGCTGCTAATGTTTATCCAATGCCCAAGGCTACTTTGATCAGCAGGTGGTAAATCCTGCTGGGACTTGATCTTGCATCTAGAAACTTGCATTTGGAAACACTGTGCAGGAACAAAGGCCTGGAATTAAGGGGTTTAGGAACATGCCTGGTGCTATATTTTACCGTGGGTGAGCTGGTACCCAAGTTGCAATATAAAGTCCTCTGTATTCTTCCCTCTCCTTCCAAGTGGAAGGAGTCTCTCCCTGCACTGCACTGCCTAGAGTTGGGGGAGGGGTGATGCGGGCACTCCTGTGGACTCTGCAGATGGTGTTGCACTGGGTCATACCTGAAGTCCACTGCCTCTGAAACTAGCTCAGTACTAGGGCTTGCCCAAGGGCTGTAGTCGCTTGTGGACTGACTCAAGTTTATTAGGGGCCCCAGGCCTCTTTAGTCAGCCAGTGGTGTAGATGGCTGGGACTCACATTCCTTCCGCTGGTGCCAAGGATTCCCCTTTGACCCAGGGCTGGTCTAATTGCTTTCTCCTTAAGCACAGACAGATTGCTGCCTGGTATGTGTTCTGCTATGGTACAGTACCACTGAGATTCAATGCAAAGTCCCACATTCACTTCACTCTCCTTTCCTCAAGCACACAAATTCTCTCTCCATGCTGTGCTGCCTGGGGTTGGGGGACTGAGGATATAGGTAATGCAAGACTGTCCTTCCTACCTTCTTCAATGTCTCTTTCCTCATTATTATGTTAAATATGGAAAACCAGGTACTGTGATCATTCATCTGATTTTTTTGGTTCTTATGAAGGTGCTCTCTTGCATGGATAGTAGTTCAAATTGGTATTCCAGAGAAGGCTCTATTGCTGGAGGGTCCTATTTGACAATCTTAGTCTGCCTCCTATTTCCCCAATTTTTTAAAAGGTCAAGGCTAGTCAAGAAGAATATGTGAGGTTTCTAATGATACTGGATAAGGTAATCTTTTCTTAACCATCATAACTAGGGAACATTTTCTTGTCAATAATTCAGTTTATTCCACTATCTAATTTAGTAGAGAGCCTGACTTCTCTGCAGCTTGATCATCTGTGTCTATATAGCATAAAACATTTTCCTCTTTAGCTTATTTTTCTACAGACAAAAATATTACATTTATGTCAAATAAATTCTTAAAATTAGTTTTAATCTTTTTGTCAAGTTTATTGCATAATCTGCCCCAGCTGTTTGACATTAAGCAGACCATTTAACTTTTCTGAATCTTACTTTATTTGATGTGAGTTGAAAGGATTGCATATTTTTGTACACATACCATATCAACCCAGGAAGTGTAGGTATTATTCTCCCTGTTTTACAGATATTGAAACTTACTCAGAGGGATACAAAATAACTATGTTAAGGCCAGGCAGCCAGTAAGTGCTAAAGTCTAGAAATAAATCCAATTAGGCTCCAGAGCCTCACCTCCACTTTCACTATTATATTATATTGCCTCTTCAACGTTTGTTAACTTCAAATTTTTAATTTCTACTTGCCATGTATTTCTTCTTCACCCTTCACTCTCTCCTTATTCTCTCTACTCCCCTCTCTTTCACAGGACTTGCTTTTTTTATGCCATACCTTTTTAAATGCTATATCCTTTCCTGTCATTTGATTTCAGTTCTTCACATAATAAAACACTGGCTCAAAATTCCCATTTTCTAGGATGTATTCCTTGATAAACATAACCTTATTCTAAACATTCCTTCATGAATTATTTATATGCTGTTTTAGTAATTTATTACTTGGTTCATTTTTTGTTGCTTTTTAATTGCATTTATATCATTTTTGCCAGTTGTAATTTTGCCTCATTTCCAATTCGTGTACTTTGCTTTTACAAATGTGAAAAAAATTAAATTATAATTTAAGTTCATGGGGAACTCACTAAAGAAACAGTGGGAAGGAAAATGTTGCAGAGTGGACCAAGGAACAAGATCGCGTAAGAAATCAACCCCCAAGAGGCTTAGAGCCCAGTGGAAAGGCTGCTGCTGGCGTCTTGGAGGCTCAGGCTGCAGGACGGATGCAGCTCCCAGTGACCCACAGGGGAGCCATATGAAGTCGCCCACACCTGAGTCCCAGTCCTGGTCCTGAGCAAGTGCCGCAGCCACCCTTTCAGCCACCAGTCCCCAGCCACGCCACCACTGCAGGGAAGGAAGCTGGCACCAAGCAAGTTGTAAGCTCCACCCAGGGAAGTTTGCCCCATGGCCATGGATTGGAGTAGGCACAGGGTCCTGCGGCAGCCACATGAAGAGTTTTTCCTGAAGCCACCATCAGAAGGAGACCTCAGGAGGGAAAAGAATGGTGAATTAGAACTAGCCCACAAATCCGTAGATCCCAAGGAAAGAAGAGTAAATAGGAAGCAGTTGCTTACCAAAGGACAGCTGTTCTTGGAAGGAACATTGTGAAACCACAGAGAAGCACCGTGGGACTCTCCGTGGAAATAAAAAAAAAAGGTGACAGGGTAATTTGATAATATCAAAGCATGGGTGGGAATATTAGCAGGACAGAACGCTGGGGCACTGTGCTCACACTTCCCTGTACTGTGACCAAGTTGTGAGAGGGTTCTCTTTGCCACAACAGGTAGGGGAACTGCCTGGAGTTTGTGTAGAGTCATTGCACCAGACCACAAATGTGGTGGGGCTCCCGCAGCAGCTAAAGCCATCCTGGGTTCTCGTGTGAATGGTGCCAAGTCAATGCAGGACTCAGTTTTGCGTCTGTGGCCTTCACATCACCCCAACTGGGCTGGGGAGGGAGTGGACCAACTGGAGGCTCCTCTAAGTTGTACCTGGTGACTGGAAGCCAAACGCTCCTCCCCAACAGCACAATGGGATCTGAGCATGGGAATTGACTGGGGGCTCTATGAGCTCCAAGCTGGGATGCTTTGGGAGACTGCTTTGGTGGGTCCTGGGGGTGTGGGGAGAACTCTGTGGTCTCTGGGCCACTGGAAATAATCTCTTCCTTAGTAACTTGGTGTCTGCATGGTCCCTGAACCTGCCGAACAGCACACCACAGCGCACCACCTGATCAGCCCGACTCTACCCTCCAGTTACCAACTTGCTATTTGGCTCGGCCCTGACTCCACCCTCCAGGTCGGATCTGCACGGCCCTGCTTCAGGCTCTGAGGCCCTTCTCAGCAGCCCTGCTTCTGGCTCCTCCCCAGTCTTGACTCTGAGGCTCACACAGCGGAGCTTGAGGCTCCAGCTCTGTTCCTCCAGAGCTCCTGCTAGTCCCAGAACACCTCTCCGGAGATTCCAGCGCTGCACATGGGCCCCAAGACCTCACTCCAGATCCTCCACCACTGCCACAGAGCCAGCAGAACTTCTCCAAACTCCAGTGCCCTGCCAGGGCCCCCCCTCCCCCAGCCTCAAGCCAACAGAACACTTAGACCTGGTTTGAACAAACGCCCATAATCGGGAACTCATATTCACTGCCTGGATAGCTTCACCCACCTGCCACTGTCACCTCTGCAGGGAGACCTAGGGCAGAGCAATCCTCACAACATCAGCCTTAGTGAAGAGGGCCTTGCCCAGCTCCCGACTCAAACTTACTACAAGTATCTGTTGAGCAATCCAACACGCTCCAAAAACAGCATCCAGCGAGGCTTGGACAGAGGCAATGATATGCAAACAGATCAAATCAGAACAGCTGAGTTACAGGCTTCTAGTGCACACACCCCTCCCCTGTAGTGTCAAGATTCCAGAGTAGGGGAATAAAAAAGAATACCATTTAGCAACCTCCTTTCTTCTAATTGAACAGGAGAGTTCCCAGTAAAGAACAGGTGTCCTGCAAACCTATTAGCCCTGAGTCTAGAAAAGAGGTTTTAGATGAGAAGAAACAAGGAAAAGAACTCTGCAACATGAAAAATCAAAACAGATTGAAACCCCCAAGGGATCACAATGGAGCCACAGTAGTTAAGCCCAACTACAAGGAAATTGTTGAAATGAAAGAAATGGAATTCAGAATATGGATGGCAAATAAGATGAATGGAGTTGAAGAGAAAGTTGAAAACCAACAAAAAGAACTATAGTTTGGAAATGTTACATTTGAGAAGCATATTCGACATCAAAGTGGATTTGCTAAGAACCAGTTATATACAAGTCTGGAGTTCAGGGTAGAGGTTCAGCCTAGAGATTTAAATTGAGGGGCCATCACCACATAGTTGGTATTTAAAGCCATGAAACCGATGAAATCACCTAAACAGTACATGTAGCTTAAAATAAAAATCCTAGAACTGAGCACACCCCAAATTTAGAGAATCAAAAAAGAACAAACAAAAGATTGAGAAGGAGTAGCCAGAAAGGTAGTGGAAGATCAGATGAGTATGGGTGCTGGAAACCAAGAGAAGAAAGTATTTACAAGAGGAGAGAGTGATTAAGTGTGTCAGATGCTCCTAATAGATCCAGTAAGATGAGGACTAAGAAATAACTATTGGATTTAGCAACTTGGAGGTCATTGGAGAACATTTCAATGAAGTGATGTGAGGAAATAAAATGGAGACAAGACATATGTTACTTTACAAGGAGTATTTCTATAAAGGGAAGAGGAGAAATACGATGGTACTAAAGAGAGATTAAATCAGGAGAGTTTTTATTTATTTAATATGGAAAAATAATAGGAAGATTCTATGTTGATGAGAATGATCTAGTAGATTGGGAAAAAATTACACTTCAGAAGATAGGAAGGAATCGCTAGGACAATACCCTTGAGTATTTGAAAGGATGGTGTATGATACACAGGTGGAGGGATTTTCTTTGGCCAAGAATATGGACAATTCATTCATAGTTAACAAGAGAGAAAGTAGCGTAGATAGGCACAGATGCAGATGAATAAGTATAAGTAGGCTGTAGGAGCTTGTAGGAATTTTCTTCTGACTGGTTTCATTTTCTTATTGAAGTGAGAAACAAGGTATTCAGATAAGAATGAGGACTGAGGAAAAGGTATTGAAAATGTAAATTAGTAAGCCAGTATAGAAAACAGTATGGAGATTTCTCGAAAAACTAAAAATAGAACTACTGTATGATCTAGCAATCCCACTGCTGGATATTTATCCAAAGGAAAGAAATCAGTACATAAAAGGGATACCTGCACTTGCATCTTTGTTTTAGCACTGTTCACAATAGCAAAGATATGAAATCAGCCTAAATATTGTCAATGGACAAATGGGTAAAGAAAATGTGGTATATATACACAAAGGAATACTATTCTGCTATATAAAGAATATAATCATGTCATTTGCAGCAACATGGAATGAAACTTTATGTCATTATTTTAAATTAAGTCAAGCACAAAAAGACAAATATTGCATGTTCTCATTCATATGTGAGAGCTAAAAAAGTTGATCTCATGGAGGTAGAGAATAGAATGATAGTTACCAGAGGCATGGAAGGGTATGGGAAGAAGAGAGGTTGGATAATGGGTACAAACATACAATTAGATAGAAAATATAAATTCTCATTTTTGATAGCAGAGTAATGTGACTATAGTTAGCAACAATGTATTGTATATTTCAAAGTAGCTGGAAGAGAGGACTTGAAATGTTTTCAACACATAGAAATGATAAATATTCAAGGTGATGGATACCCCAAACACCCTGACTTGGTCATTACACATTTTATACATGTAACAAATACTCACTTGGACCTCATTTGTATATAAAATATTTTTTAAAAATTTTTTTTATTTCAGCTTATTATGGGGGTACAAAAGTTCTGCTTAGATATATTGCCCATGTCCCTCCCAATCCCCCGAGTCCAAGCCTCAAGCGTGTCCATTCCCCAGACAGTGCACATCGCACTCTTCCTGCAGGTATACACCCATCCCCTCCCCCACCCCCGTCCCCCCCAAGTCAGAACTTCAAAAAAGAACAAAAATCATTCAATAGTATGTTGTGAATGCTAGATTATGGAGTTCTCTATGTGTTAAACATCTCCATTTTCTAAAAGAAAACAGCACGTGATTCATCTCTGAAGAAGCCTGCTTATATTTGCCTTTTAAACATGTAATATAAATACTTCATTAAAAAAAAAACACGTTGGGTCACTATTGCATATTCATTCACCCAAAAAGCCAAGATTGTGAGAATTTTTATCTTTCACAAATGCAGATGTACAAAAAGGCCATCTCTTCAGTTATTGAGGAATTTTCAACATTTTTACGTATATGCATAATGCTTATGCACCATGTTTATGGAAATGGTGTGAACATGAAATACCTAACATAGTGAATTAGAACTGTGTATCAGGGGGAGTCATACACAATTGAATGGTTTGACAGGGGATATTTCTTATATGTTTCACCTGTGTTTTTACTTCTTATATGATCTTTGAAACACTCACTGCACTTGAATTTGGAGAATGGTTGTGTTCTACAAATTTTGTAAGTACATGCTGTCCATTTGAAAATCTGGATATTACTCTACTGTTGCAATTAAGTAATTTTCTGCTTTCGTAGCACCAATAATAATTAGCTTTTAGACTTTTATCTTTCACCATTAAGTAGCCTCATACATTCATCACAGCATTGTTGTGAAGGGACAATTTCACAGATCTCTTCCATTGTGTTTTGTGAGGAATACAGTAAGAAGGATGATACTCAACTTCCCCAATATGAAATCTGTATTAATCAGAGTTCTCCAGAGAGACAGAACCAATAGGATATGTATATAGATTTATGAGAGGGGATTTATTAGTGAAATTGGCTCAGACAGTTAAGGTGGCTAAGATGTTCCGTGATAGGCCTCCTGCAAGCTGAAGATCCTGAGATGTGTAGGTAGTGTGGCTCAGTCCATGTCTGAGGGCCTCAGAACCAGGGATGCTGATGGTGTGACTCTCAGTGTAAGACTGGCAGCCTCAGGATCCAGGGGACCACTTGTGTAAGTTCTGGAGTCCAAAGGCCAGTGATCCTGGAGTTCTGATGTCCAAGGAAACAGAAAAAAAGTCTGTCACAGCTATTAGAGACCAATTCGCCTTCCATATATGTTCTTTGTGGGCCCCTGGCCAATTGAATGGTGTCTACCAATACTGAAGACAGATCTTCCCCACCTAGTCCACTCAAACTCAGACACTGATATCCTCTGAAAACACCCTCACAGACACCCAAAGTAATGCTTTACTAGGTTTCTAGGTATTTCTTTATACAGTCAAGCTGACACCTAAAATTAATCCACAAGTCCACTCCTTGTCAACTTTGCACACACACAGATGTCCTTAAGCCATAATTAATTTCCAAATAAAGACAAGAACAAGGTTATAGTTCTGTCTAACATGATGCAATTAACATGATGCAACTTCCTGCATACAACCAAAAATGCAATAATCCCTTCTCCAAAATTTGGCTGTCAGGATTTCAATATTAGGGATTTTACTCTTTGGAATTGTGATTTTCAGGATTTTAGATGTTAAGGATATTTAGACTTTAGGATTTTGAAATTTCAATATTCAGGATTGTATCTTTCAGGATTATAATCAAGCACCTCTTTTTTTAGTATTGTTGGAAATCTGGTAGTATGAAGCCTCTAGTTTTGTTCTTTTGCTCATGATTGCCTTGGCTATTGGGGATGGGGTTTCTGGTTATATGAATTTTAATATTTTTTCTGTATCTATAAAAAAAACTGGAATTTTGATAGGGGTTGCATTGAATCTGTAGTCACTTTGAGTGATATGGACATATTAACAATAGTAATTCTAATCCTTGAACATGGGATATTTTTCCATTTATTTCTGTCTTCCTCAATTTCTTTTCTTCATAGTTTATAGTTTTTATTGTGCATATTTTTCACCTTTTTGGTTAAATTTACTACTAATTATTTTGGGTAATGATAGTAAATGGGATTTTTTAAATTTTTTTTTCCAAAAAGTTTGTTGTTTTGTTAATGTAGAGAAATGCTACTGATTTGTGCATATTGATTTTGTATCCTGCATCTTTACTGAATCCATTTATCAATTCTAACAGATTTTGGTAAAGTCTTTAGGTTTTTTTTAATATATAAGGTCATGTTGTGAGCAAGCAGAGATGGTTTCACTTCTTCATTTGCTATTTGTACATCCTCTGGCAAGAATGTCCAATACTATGTTGAATACATATGGCAAGAGTGGGCATCCTTGTCTTGTTCCTGATCTTAGAGGAAAAGGTTATAATTTTTCACCTTTGAGTGTAATGTTGGCTGTGGGCTTATTATATTTTGCCTTTATTGTGTTGAAGTACATTCCTTCCATACCTAGTTTATTGAATGTATTTATCATAAAAAGGGTGTTGAATTTTTATCAAATGTTTTTTTCTGCTTTAAATGAGATCATATGATTTTTATTTTTCATTCTGCTAGTGTGGTGTATCACATTTATTGATTTGTGGATGTTGAATCATACTTGCATCCCAGGGATAAATCTCACTTGATCATGGGGAATGATCCTTTTAATGTGTTGTTGAATTTGGTTTGCTCGTATTTTGTTGAGGATTTTTGCATCCATGTTCATCAAAGATACTGGCCTATAATTTTCTTTCCTTGTGATGTCCCTGTCTGACTTTGGTGTCAGGGTAATGCTAGCCTTGGAAGAAGAGTTTGGACATAGTCTGTCCTTTTTAATTTTTTGGTAAAGTTTGTGAAAAATTGGAATTAGTTCTCCTTTGAATGTTTGGTAGAATTCAGCAGTGAAGCCATCAGGTACTGGGCTTTTCTTTGATGGGAAACTTTTTATTACTCACTCATTATTGGTCTGTTCAAATTTTCTGTTTCTTCAGAATTCAGTCTTGGTTGTAGGTTGTGTCTAGGAATTTATCCATTTCTTCTAGATTACTCAATTTTTGGCATGTAATTGTTGATAATAGTCCTTTATGATCTTTTGTATTTCTGTGGTGTTGGTTTTAATATCTCTTCTTTCATTTCTGATTTTATTTGTCTCTTCTCCTTTTTCTTGATAGTCTACCTAGAGATTCATTGATTTTGTTTACCTTTTCAAAAGACCAACTCTTAGTTTTGTATATTTTTATATTTTTCTAGTCTCTATTTCAAATATTTCTTCTCTGATTTTTTTTATTTTCTTCGGCTAAAATTGGACTTAGTTTGTTCTTTTTCTGTTTCCTTGGCATCATCTTAAGCTGTTTGTATGCAATCTTTTTTGATGTAAGTATTTATTGCTAAACACTTTCCTCTTAGAATTGCTTTTGCTGCATCTCATAATTTTTGGCATTTAGTGTTTCCATTTTTGTTTGTCTCAAGAATTTTGTTTCCTTTTCCTTTTAATTTCTTCATTGACCCATTCAAGAGCATGATGTTAAATTTACATGTATTTGTGAATATTCCAAAATTCCTCTTTTTATTGATTTCTGGCCTCCTACCATTGTGGTTGGAAAAGATACTTGATATAATTTCAGTCTTCTTAAATTTGCTAAGACTTCTCTTGTGCCCTAACATATGATCTTTCTGGAGAATGTTCTGTGTGCTTGAGAAGAATGTGTATTCTGTTGCTCTTATATGGAATGTTCAGTATGTGTCTCTTAGGTCTACTTTGTATAAAGTGTTGTTCAGGTCCAATGTTTTCTTATTAATTTTCTGTCTGGATCATCTATCCATTATTGAAAGTGGTGCACTGATGTCCCCTACTATTATTTCATTGCAATCTATCTCTCCTTTTATATCTTTTAATATTTTCTTTATATATTTGTATGTTCCACTGTTGGTTACATATATGTTCACAATTGTTACATCCTCTTAATAAATCAACCCCTTTATCATTATATAATGTTCTTTGTCTCTTATAGTTTTTGATTTAAAGTCTGTTTTGTCTACCCCTGTTCTCTTTTGGTTTCTAGTGTCATGCAATATATTTTTCTGTCCTTTCATTGACAATGTATATCCTTAAAAGTGAAGGAAGTCTCTTGTGGGCAGCATATATTTGGGTAGTATTTTTTTATCCATTCATTCATTCTGTTTCTTTCTATGTCTTTTTCTTGGAGAATTTAATCTATTTATATTCAAGGTAATTAAGTGATAAGTTAGGAACTTACTGTTACCATTTTGTTAATTATTTTCTGATTGTTTTGTAGATAATTTGTTTATTTCTTCCTCTCTTTCTTTGTGGTTTTATGGTTTCCTGTAGGTGGTATGTTTTGAATATTTATTTATTTATTTATTTTTGTTCTTCTCCCATAGATTTTTTTGCTTTTTGGTTTCCATGAGGCTAGCATAGAACATATTACACTTATAACAGTCTATATCAAGCTGATAACAACTTAACTTCGATTGCATACAACAACTCTACATTTTTACTTCTCCTCAACACATTTTGATGTTGAACTTACCTCATTTTACAATATATATCCCTTGACAATGTATTTTAGCTGTAATTGTTATTAATATTTTTCCCTTTAACTCTCATACTAGGGATAAAATTACTTTCATGGCTTGGAGTCAATAAATTCCGACAAAGTTAAAATAGGTTGTTAAAAATACAAAAATGCTTTAATCTCAATGTAGTTCAGTCATTTTACTTAACTTTAGAGGAATCTTTTAAAAATCTATCTTACTCTGAAGAAGTGTTTATCTTATATTTAACAATTTATTCAGTTTAACTTTAGTTTGCCTATTAAATTTAATAAATTTTAATGTTTTTATTTAAAATAATATATGATTTTTATAGTAAAATTATTTATTTCTAACCTTTCATATGATATATGCACAGTGAGAACAAAGTACTCCATTATGTGGTTCCTGAAATGTTAACACTAGTAGTATTCAAAGTAATTTGTTTCTATCTTATTTATATTTTTTACTGTTTCTCAAATATTTTCAAGTGAACATGTATCATTTTTTGCTAAAATAAAGTCACTTATAAAAATCAATTAAATTTAATAATCAGAGGATGAAAATTAAAAATATCTGCTTGGGGTACTAACATTGTCTAATGTAAGTACTGGTGTTCATCAACATTTTCAGTTTTTGTTTTCTTTCAGAAACGTGGAATGATTTACCCATACCCAGCCCCTTGCAGTTAGACTTGTCCATGTGACTTGCTGTGGCAAATAAAAATATTTGTAGAAGGAAAAAATAAATACATAAATAAATATATTTTAAGTAAAAATTAAGCATAGTCCAGTTGACTCATATAAAAAAATTGAATCTGCCACAAAAATCAGCAAGGTGACAAGGTGAAATACCTTTAATACACTGTTAACTACCCAATAATATGCTACTATTTTCCATTCTTAAGCCAGAAATTTCTCATAGTTTTATAAAATGATATCTGATGGTTCTAGATAACTTAGTATCTTTTACTAGCAATACTTCTCATTGAATCTAAGTAAATGTCAAGTAAATGTCAGTGCTTCCTAATAATACAAGGTTTCTCAACCTCAGCATTTTTGACATTTAGGCTGGATGATTCTTTGTTGTGGGAAGCTGTTCTGTGCTTTATAAGACGTTTAGAGTATCTCTGGCTTCTACTCACTAGATGCCAGTAGTAATCCCTCAGCCCCTAGTTGTGACAACCAAAAATGGCTCTAGACAATGCCAATTGAGTTCAAAGTCATTCCTGGTTTAGAACCACTGTAAAAACAGCACTTGGGAGGAGCTATTCACTTTTTCCACAGCTTAAATAACTAATGAAAAGTTAAGAGAATTTTTTTCTCACCGAACCTATTGTCAGCCTATAACTGAGGAAGAACTTCCCATGGCAAGCATGAGAATGGGAAACTCATGCTTCCATAAGAAAGATACAAGCTGCTAGCAGGGGTCAAAGGTCTGTTTGTTGCCTCTGGGCAAAGCTGCAAGGAAGGGGCTGGGATGGCCCCACTCAGCAGAAAAGTCTGCATGTGTGGGTGGGGCTGTCTGAGACCTACAGTCTAGAGCAGGCCTTGCTCCTTTCCACCCTCCCCTATTGCACAATTTCTCCCAGGCCTCTGCCAGCAGGCAGGACCTCAAGCCAGTGGATCTACCCTGGCTGTCATGGAGGCCAGGATGTTCCCTGCCCACGATCGCAGCCTGGACTGGGTGCATGGCCTTCCTGTGAGAGGAGGGTTGTCCCTCAAGCATGCTGATCTGCCCCTGAAGGCACACACACTCAGTAGAGTCTTTCACAAATATCCCTTCTGTGCCCCAGGGCAATGCGATCCAGACCTGGGTGTACGGGATTTGGTCTGCAGGACCAGCTCTGCCCAGACTCACTCCCCAGCCTGTCCCCACTGAGGTGGAAACTAAGGACACACCTTGAAGTCCCAGGGCCCCACCCATCACATGAGGCACTAGATTGCCTCTCCAGAGGAACAAGAGCTGGTTACAGGACCAAAAAACAACACTGCATCCTTCTCCTCCCAGCAAGCACCACCTACTGACAGGGAGGTCATTCTGCACACGCTTTTACTGCATCTACTGGCTCATCATATAGGGTGTGGTTGAATCTCACCCACAAACACCACCTACTGGTTCAGAGACTAAACAGGGTGTCTCCTTATCCAAATGAAAATCTAAAGGTAAGAAGCAACAGCTGCTCCAGATGGGAAGGAATCAGCGAAAAAACTCTGGAAGTATGAAGAATCAAACGGAAAGCACACCCCTAAAGAGGAACACCAGATCTCTAGCAATGGACATTAACCAAATTCAGAACACTAAAATGACAGAAGAATTTCAAACATGGATTGTAAGAAAACTCAAAGATATGCAAAAAAATGGATAACCAACACAAAGAAACCACAAAAAAATCCAGGACTTGGAAAAAAATTAAAGAAATCGAAATATTAAAGAAAAATCAAACCAAATTCCTGGAAATGAATAATTTGGGGAGCTACAAAATACAGTGGAAAGCCTCAAGAGCAGGGTAGATCAAACGGAAGAAAGAATCTCAGAGATTGAAGATAACACCTTCCAATTAAATAAGTCAGTAATAGAGATAGAGCAAAGAAATAAGAGAAAAGACCAGAGTCTGCAAGAAATGTGGGATTATGTGAAGAAGCCTAACGTGAGAGTTATGGGCATTCCTGAGGGTGAAGAAGATAATACGTAAGGGTTGGATAAGCTGTTTGAAGATAATAATTGAGGAAAATTTCCCAGGCCTTGCTAAAAATCTAGATATGCAGGTACAAGAAGCCCAAAGGACCCCTGGGAGACTCATTGAAAATAGGAAGACACCACGTCATGCAGTCATCAGACTGACCAAAATATCCACCAAAGAGGCCCTTCTTTGAGCTGTAAGGTGAAAGAAACAAGTAACATACAAAGGAAAGCCCATCCGAATAACACCAGATTTCTCAACTGAAACCTTACAAGCAAGAAGAGACTGGGGCCCCATTCTCACTCTTCTAAAACAGAATAATGCCCAGCCTAGAATCTTGTACCCAACAAAGCTAAGTTTTGTATATGAAGGAGAAATTAAGACATTCTCAGATAAACAAGGGCTGAGGGAATTCACCAAGACAAGACCAGCCCTCCAAGAAGTACTCAAAAGAGACTTGCACATGGACCAGCATGAGAAACACTCACGAATGTAAAACTACTTGAGCTAAAAGTCAAAGGCCAGATACCACAATGGCTCAAGAGAGAAAACCTAGCAATGAAGTTCTACTCAACAGGATGAACAGAAATCTGCCCCAGCTATCAGTTCTCTCAATAACTATGAATGGCTTGAACTCTGGACTCAAGAGACATAGGCTGGCCCAATGGATTAAAAAATACAAGCCAAGTATCTCCTGTCTCCAGAAAACTCTAACATGCAAAGATTCATTTAGACTGAAAATAAAGGGGTAGAAAATGATATTTCAAGCAAACGGAAGCCAAAAGAAAGCTGGCGTGGTGGTTTTAATTTCAGATAACTTAGTTTTTAAATCAACAAAAGTAATAAAAGACAAAGATGGTCACTGTATGATGGTGAAGGGTACAGTTAAATAAGAAGACATGACTATGCTTAATATGTATGCACCCAACTCTGTTGCACCCAGATTCATAAAGCAATCCCTACTTGATATAAACCAAATGATAAACAGCAACACCATAATAGCTGAAGACTTCAAAACCCCGCTGACACCACAGGACAGATCCTCCTAACAGAAAATAAACAAAGAGATAATGGACTGAAACAGAACACTAGAACAAATGGGCCTGACTGACATTTACAGGACATTCTATCCGAAATCCACTGAATATACATTCTTCTCATCAGCTCATGGGACATTCTCTAAGATCGACCATATCCTAGGACACAAAGCATGTCTTAAAAAATTTAAAAAATAGAAATTCTACCATGCATCTTCTCAGATCACAGTGGAATAAAAGTAGAAATCAACCCTAACAAAAATTCTCATTTCTACTCAAAGTCATGGAAGCTAGACAACCTTCTCCTGAACGATTATTTTATAAACGAGGAAATCAAGATGCAAATCAAAAGATTCTTTGAACTAAATGACAAAGGAGACACAAGTTATCAGAATCTGTGGGACACAGCTAAAGCATTCCTGAGATGAAAGTTTATTTCCATAAATGCCTATATCCAAAAGACATACAATTTACAAATAGACAACCTAATGAATAGACTCAAAAAGCTGGTGAAAGAATAACAGACTGACCCCAAACCCAGCAGAAGGAGTGAAATTAATAAGATCAAATCAGAACTAAATGAAATGGACAACAGGAAAAGTATACAGGAGATTGATAAAACAAAAAGTTGATTCTTTGAAAAGATAAACAAAATTGGCATGCCTTTGGCTAGACTAACTAAGAGCAGAAAAGAAAAATCTCTAATAAGCTCCATCAGGAACATGAAAGGAGAAATTACAACTGACGCCGTGGAGATACAAGATATCATCTGTGAATTCCACAAAAACCTTTATGCACACAAACTGGAAAATATGGAGGAAATGGACAAGTTTTTAGAAACACACAGCCTCCCTAGGCTCAACCAGGAAGAAATAGAATTCCTGAATAGACCAATATCAAGGACTGAAATCGAAACAGCAATAAAAAACCTTCCTAAAAACAAAAGTCCCAGACCAGATGGTTTCACGCCCGAATTTTACCACACCTACAAAGAAGAACTGGTGCCTATCCTGCAAAAGTTATTCCACAACATCGAGAAGGATGCAATCCTCCCCAACACATTTTATGAAGCCAGCATAACCCTGATACCAAAACCAGGAAAGGATGCAACAAAAAAGGAAAACTACAGATCAATAACCCTTATGAATATAGATGCAGAAATTCTCAATAAAATCCTAACAAATCGAATGCAGGTGCTTATTAAGAAAATAATCCATCACGACCAAGTGGGCTTCATCGAGAGATGCAGGGACTGTTCAATATATGCAAATCTATAAATGTAATTCACCACATAAATAGAAGCAAAAACAAAGACCATATGATCCTCTCAATGATGCAGAAAAAGCATTTGACAAAATTCAACACCCTTTTATGATAAGAAAGTTTAACAAAGTAGGCATAGACAGGGCCTACCTAAAAATGGTACAAGCCACATATGACAAAACCACAGGCAACATCATACTGAATGGGGAAAAATTGAAAGCATTCCCACTTAGAACTGGAACCAGACAAGGTTGTCCACTGTCCCCACTGCTATTCAACATAATGCTGGAAGTCCTTATGAGACCAATCAGGCAAGAGAGCAGAGTCAAGTGTGTCCAAGTAGGGACAGCAGAGATCAAACTCTCACTCTTTGCTGATGATATAATATCTAGATAACCACAAGGATTCAACCAAGAGACTCCTGGCATTGATAAAGGAATTCAGTAAGTCTCAGGATACAAAATCAATACACAGAAATCAGAGGCACTCATATATGCCCATAATGGTCAAACTGAAAACCAAATCAAAGATTCCATACCCTTGACAATAGCAAGAAAGAAAGTAAATTTCCTAGGAATATATTTAACTAAGGAGGTAAAAGACCTCCACAGGGAGAATTATGAAACACTGAGGAAAGAGATAGCAGAGCACGTATACAGGTTGAAAATCATACCATGCTCATTGATCGGAAGAATCAACATTGTTAAAATGTCTATACTACCCAAAGTGATCTACAGATCCAATGCTATCCCTATTAAATTACCAACATCATTTTTCACAAATATAGAAAAATAATTTTATGCTTTATATGGAATCAGAGAAGATCCCGTTTAGCAAAAGCAATTTTAGGCAAGAAGAACAAAATGGGAGATATTAATTTATCAGACTTCAAACAATACTATAAGGCTGTGGTTTTTAAATCACCTTGGTGTTGGCACAAGAACAGAGACACAGACCAGTGGAACAGAACTGAGAATCCAGATATACAACCATCCTCATATAGCCATCTTGACTTTGACAAAGCATACAAAAGCGTACACTGGGAAAAAGATTCCTTATTCAATAAATGGTGCTGGGAAAACTGGATAGCCACATTTAGAAGACTGAAGCAAGACCACACCTTTCACCTCTCACAAAAATCAAATCACAGTGGATAACAGACTTAAACCTAAAGTGTGAAACTATTAGAATTCTAGAGGAAAATGTGGGAAAAACTCTTATAGACATTGGCCTAGGCAAAGAATTTATGAATAAGACCCCAAAGGCAATCACAGCAACAACAAAAATTATTAAATGGGACCTGATCAAATTAAAAAGCTTCTGGACAGTCAAAGAAACTGTCACGAGAGCAAACAGACAACCTACGGAATTGGAAAACATTTTTGCATGCTACACATCCGATAAAGGGCTGATAACTAGAATCTGTTTAGAACTCAGGAAAATCAGCAAGAAAAAATCAAACAACCCTATCAAAAAGTGGGCCAAGGACATGAATAGAAATTTTTCAAAAGAAGACAGAACAATGGCCAACAAACATATGAAAAAATGCTCAACATCTCTAATCATCAGGGAAATGCAAATCAAAACCGCAATGAGATATCACTTATCTCCAGTGAGAATGGCCTTTATCAAAAAGTCCCACAACAATAAATGTTGGCATGGATGCGGAGAGGCAGGAACACTCATACACTGCTGGTGGGACTGCAAACTAGTGTAACCTCTGTGGAAAGCAATATGGAGATACCTTAAACATATACAAGTAGACCTATCATTTGATCCAGCAGTCCCATTATTGGGCATCTACCCCCAAAAACAAAAGACATTCTATAAAAAATGCATCTGCACTCGAATGTTTATAGCAGCACAATTCACAATTGCATAGATGTGGAAACAACCCAAGTGCCCATCAATACATGAGTGGATTAATAAAATGTGGTATATGTATACCATGGAGTACAACTCAGCTATAAGAAACAATGGTGATATAGCACCTCTTGTATTTTCCTGGATAGAGCTGGAACCCATTCTACTAAGTGAAGTATCCCAAGAATGGAAAAATAAGCACCACATGTCCTCACCATCAAATTGGTTTCACTGATCATCACCTAAGCACACATTTAGGAATAACATTAATCGGGTTTCGGGCAGATATGGGGAGGCGGGGATGTGTGTATACAGACATAATGAGTGTGATGTGCACTGTGTAGGGGATGGACATACTTGAAGCTCTGATTTGGGGGGGGGGGCAAGGGCAATATATGTAACCTAAACTTTTTTACCCCCATAATATGCTGAAATAAAAAAAAACAGGAAAATAAAATTAACAGCCTTTGAAGGTAGACTGAAAGCTATGAATTTGTGAGGTTATTTGCATTTTTGATAATCAGAAATATAGAAATTTTGAAACCAAAACAAAAAAAGATACAAGCACATGCCAAAGGTGAGAGAGATCAGGAAAGGCCTCATGGGAATGTAGGTTCTTGCCCAAAATTGTCCTCTGATCTTAATATTTGAATCATCATCTTTTAAATTACTATCATACCTTGTTCTTATTTTTGTCATTTATTTTCCTCCAATAGAATATAAGAGCTCAGTAGAGAATGGTCTTATACTTCATGTATTTATATATTATGCCTGCCTCTTACATACTATATGAGTTCAATCAATTTTTATAGATTAAATTCAACCTGTTCTTATTGAGAAAGCATTGTGCTCGACCTTGAAGAGTATACAAACATGGAAAAGACTAATATACCTAGTAACACAGCTAAAATAAATATATAAAAACATTAATTGGAAACAGAATCTGCTTCCATAGGAAAGATACAAGCACATGCAAAAGGTAAGAGAGATCAGGAAAGGCTTCAGAAATAAAATTCTTTTCGACATGGACCTGAATTTCAGTGAACATGGCAGTGTAGAAAAAAAAAAGAAATGGCCCTGAAGGATGACTGTTAAGTAGGTTTGAGAGAGTAGAAGGTAGGACAGGGTTTTGATAGGCATAGTTTAAGGGCAGCATTGAGGAACAAGGAACAATTATTGAAGACAGAAAGGTGTTCTAGAAATGTCAAGAAATTTTGTTAATATAAAATCCCATTAGATCCTGCTTGATTAAAGTCTGTTCTAATTTTTAATCCTGCGAGTAGAAAACATCTTTGTCTTCAAAGACATCATGGTGTTTTTGTTTAAGGAATATGTATGAATCTTATAGAATATCTACTAATATAGTAAATGTTTGAAAAAATTAAAGGGACTCTTATGCAGCTCTATTTTTTGTGTTATAAAAACAAAATTTATTTAAAGTTATCCTTTATGAGTTGTTATACAGTTTGTCTTGCTGTTTGTTTCTTTACTTCATTTTAAATTATCACCATATATGGTGTACTATGATTTAATATTTAATGAATATTTTTATTATTTCCCTCCCTTGTAATGTATGTTTGCTGTATCCAAGTGACAGTAGAGAGTTATGTGGCTCTCAAGTATAGATGAATTTGGAAGTAGACAATAATTATAAGATTTTAGTTCCCCTTTCCACATAGAAACAACAATAAAAATCTTTCTGTTCAGTGAAATGTCTTTAAAAGTTTATGAAGCAAAATATATTGTAAAGTAAATTTCAGGCATAAATAAAAATGAATGGGTAACTCATCCTTTTAGGTATAGTATACTGCAGTGGTTTTCAAAGTGTGGTTCCAGAACTCCGAGCAGTCCCTGAGACCCTTCTGGAGGTCTGTAAGGTAAAAAATATTTTCGTGACTAAAATGTTATTTTCCTGATTCGTTATGTTTGCATCTGCACATGTGCAAAAGCAATAATGAGTAAAACTACTAGTACCTTAGAATGAATGAAGTCACTGGTACCAAACAATAATGGTCACTATATTCTTCTCCGTCATGAACTCACAGGGAGAAAAAAGCAAGTTTCACTTAAGAGTCCTTAAGGAAGCAGTAAAAGTTATTAATTCTATTAGATCTAGACCCTTGAGTATACATCCTTTTAATAATCTATGCAATAGGATGGAAAATAGGAAAAAGGCACTTCTGTCTCCAGAAAAAGCACTTGTAAGATTGTTTTAGTTGTGAGACTTTCCTCACTGCTTTTTTCAGGTAACTCTATTTTCACTTGAAGGAACTACTGACAAACAAACTATGATTATTCCGGCTTAAGTATTTGGCAGACATTTTCTCAAAAATGAATAAAGTGAGTCTCTCACTTCAAAGAATATAACTGACAATATTCACTGTCAGTGATAAAATGTGAGCTTTCAGGTGAAAGTAGAATTTTGGAATGTTTTTTTAAAAATTCTGTCTTCATTTCTGATAGAGTAAATCTGAATAAAATATAACCCACATCAACAAAAGCTCTTGGGTTCCTCAATTCTTAAGAGTGTAAAGAGGTCCTGAGACCATAATGTTTGAGGATTTCCAGTCTACTGTATTACTACCTTGTAGTGTACCTTGTTAAGAATCAGTTAACTTGCTTTCATAATTATTTATCATTTATGTTCCACCTAGTATTACCTTTTCTTTCACACTGATCCTCAGCTGGTCACTAAGTACAACTCAGCCAATTTAGCTAGATTTTCAGATTTTTTTTTGTTTGCTTTTTGGTTTTGTTTTCTTTTATTTCATAATATCATGGAGGTACAAATGTTTTGGTTACATAAATTGCTTTGGTACCATTTGAGTTAAAGTTATAAGTGTGCCCATCACCCAGATTATGTATATTGTTTCCGTTAGGTATGATTTCACTCATCCCCTTCCCCCTCCCACCTGCTTGATATCCAATGAATGTTATTTCCATATGTGCACATAAGTGTTGATCAATTAGTACCAATTTAATGGTGAATACATGTGGTGTTTGTTTTTCTATTCTTTTTTTTCTTTTTTCTTTTTGCTTTTTTTTTTCTTTGTGCATATTATGGGGGTACAAATGTTTAGGTTACGTATGTTGCCCTTGGCCGCCCCCCTGCCCCGCGTCAGAGCTTCAAGAATGTCCATCCCCTAGATGGTGCACATCGCACTCATTATGTATGTATATACCCATCCCCTCTTCCCCCCCATCTGCCCCACAGCCGATAAATGTTATTCCTATATATGCACTTAGGTGTTGGTCAGTTAATACCAATTTGATGGTGAGTACCTGTGGTGTTTATTTTTCCATTCTTGTGATACTTCACTTAGAAGAATGGTATCCAGTTCCACCCAGGTTAATACAAGAGGTATTAGTTCACCATTTTTTATGGCTGAGTACTACTCCATGGTATACATATACCAAATTTTATTAATCTACCCATGTATTGATGAACATTTGATTTGTTTCCACATCTTTGCACTTGTGAATTGTGCTGCTATAAACATTGAAGTGTAGGTATCTTTTTTATAGAATGTCTTTTTTTCCTTTGGGTAAATACCCAGAAGTGGGATTGCTGGATCAAATGGTAGGTCTACTTTTAGTTTTTTGAGGTATCTCCATACTACTTTCCATAGAGTTTGTCCTAGTTTCCAGTCCCAACAACAGTGTATGAGTGTTCCTGTTTCTCTACATCCACACCAGCATTTGTTTGAGGGCTTTTGCATGCATTTTCAGATTTACAGATCCCAGGGTTTTTTCTTTTTTTTACTTTCTTTCTGCATTTTTCCCTATTTTGAAATACATCACTGATGCCAATGCTTGAAATTTTCTTTTTTCTCCCTTTCTTTGCAAAATAAACATTTTAATTTCTTTCATACTTCTGCTTATTAAGCCATTTAGACTGCTTTTCTGATATATTTTGAACATATTTATTTGTAGTATTGTCTAGATCCCTCACAGTTACAGAGTTAAACTTTTTGACAAATAGGAGTTTTAGATTACAAAATTGAATTAAATCACAGCACCCCAACCGAAATGTAACTTGTTTTACCTTCAAAATTAGCACCTAAAATGTGCCATCCTATTTTTTTTTTTTACATTTTCTACCAGCAGCTTTTCTGAAATACTTTTGATCAATTAAGCACTTTCTCTCTTAGTAATAAAAGACAAGTGGTTACCAACAAGGGCACTATATATAGTAAAATATAAAATTGTGAATAGGCATTCCTGTAATGTCTGCTGTACTTTTAAGGGGGCTCTAGACATATGAGAGTATGAAACTTCATAAAATCTGTTGACTATATAAACAAACAGGAGAACTGGAGCATGTTCAAAATGATGATCAGTATGTTAAGAATATTCAAAACCATATAATATAAATAATTGTTGAAGGAAGTCGGATATTTATTTGCTTGGAGGAAAGGCAACTTATAGAAGACCTGAATATTATCTTTAAATATTTGAAGGTTATTCATGGTAATGAAAGATAATTTCTACCTAAGCAGTAGAACTAGAACCAGTGGGTAAAAGTAACGGAAAGACAGATTTCAGTTCAGTATAAAGAATTTTCTGACAGAGTTATCCAAAGAAGAAATAGGTTGCTTTACTTGTCACTGGAGATATTTAGGGGTTGGCTATGTTATGATATTTAGGCAGGCCTGTTGCATGGAGAATTCAAGAATTGATTGGATGATTGAACTGGATGACCTTTTAGGCCCCTTAGAACTCTTATATCCTATGATTAATAACCTTTCCTATTTATTTCTGACTGTAATTTGTTGTAGGAGATGAAATTCAGAAATAAGACATGACTTGTGGCAAAATTAAAGCATGATGAAGAGCATTGTATTCTTTAATAATGAGAAGCTAGTATGCTAAATAGTGCTGCCTTGTATATGTCTGTACTGGCAAGACTAGCAAATTAATGAATCAGGATCTGGTTACATTTTTATTGTGTGTAAGGCGGTATCTCAAAGGCCAGATACAAAACGGTGTCTTTAAGTGGAGGAAGGCATCTCTAAGACATCTTGCATTGGCCTTAAGACACTGAGCACATGGATGAGAATCCCCTAGCCATTCCTGCCCAGCTTTCTAACTCTGTGACCTACCCACAGTGGTTTCTTTCTTTCACCCACTCTGCTTTTGGCGCTAATTGATTATAGTGGCCCTGCCCTACAAAAAACCCCTGGTAAAATAGCATTGGACGTAAATAAATAACAGCCATTTATCCTTATGAATCTGTTTCTCCATCCATGAAATGGGGCTCTAAAGACTGCCATACCTGCCTTTCATACTTATGTATGAGATAATGTATATAAAATAATTTGTAAACACTACAGAAGTTTAGAAATATTAAATATAAGGAATTATAATTAACATCAGTTAAAGTGATTGATTATAGTGCCATAATCAATCATAAAAGTTCAATATAAAAATGTTGGCTATGCATGGGTCCCATCAGTGAAATTCAAATGTAATTGTCAATATTCAAATAAATATTCATCTACTATTGGACATTTATAGATTTAATCATATGAATATCTTAAACAATATTCTGACTTTGTTTAGTAGATATGTAAATTATTGACTTTCTTAACTGTTCTTCTTCGTGTAGGTACATTTGCAATGTAAAATCAGTCTTTATATACAGGTTAACAATCCTTTATCTACAACTGAGAAATCCAAAAAAAAAAAAAAAACAGTCTGAAAATATAAAGTGTTTTCATAATTGATTTTGATAGCAAAACCTGGCCTAACTTGAACTGGTTTGATAGCAAAACCTAGGAATGTGAGGTGCTAATTTTATTTATCATGCTTACTATTAATAATCATATGTTTAAAAGCAGAAATATTAACATATTGATTACAAGATGACACCCTAGATCCCAATGAAGGTGTTATATATATTATATGCCCTTATATTGTCTTTCTAATATCTGAAAAGTTCTGAAATTCAAAAGATATCTGTCATTCCACCCCTACAAGTGTTTCACATAAAGGGCTGCAGTAGCATTTACATAGTCTCCATATTTCTCTGCACTTCCAGTGTACACTTAGCTGATATAAAATCAGTAGAGACTATTTGGTATGTAAAGAAATATTAAACAATAAAGACAAAGCTTTGTACTATATCGCAATAACTTTGCCTTGTTTGGAATGTTCTAAATTCTTACCCTGGATCTTTGGGTACCTTCAGTTTATTCTTACTCATGTCTTTCATGCCTAAGTGATATTAAATGTTCGTTAATGTCTGGAGTTCTAATAAAATTTGTTGACCAAACATAATCTTTGAGTTTTCCCCAGTGAGTATTTGTTGTTAAGGACCAATCTGACACAATAAAACAAAAGGGCAAAATAAGTATCAAAATAATACTGAGAACTTGCCATTTCAAAATGTAGCATAACTTTTAAAATATAGCAACATTTTACTGGTAAAGTAAGATGAAGTGAAAATCCTAGGCAAACTATTCTTCATTCTGTTAAGCTCATCAGGAAGTAGATGTCAGTGCTTTTTATCTGACTAGGTCATGACTGATGACATAGAGTTTTCATTCAAGATAGATGTCACTGGTCAAGGCTATATCCATCTATGTACTTGAAATACTGAGTCTTTTCTATTACTAGCAGCTTACTTTCAGAAACCCATTCAGGATGCTTTTGCACTGTCTACACTAAATTCAAAGTCCATTATTCTGATTTCTACCCTTCTGGCTTTTCAGAGAACAATTCCTGTACTACTTTTCTCATAGAAGCTCAGGAAAGGAATCAGGTGTTTTACCATAAAATGTGACAATTCACTCAGTAATTTTAAAAATCATTCTGGTTTGAAAAGGAATCTTTAATAATTAAAAAAAATTATCAAAACTAAGTCAAAAGACATAGGGCAGTATTAAATTGGGAATTTTGACTTGGGATGAAGGGACTAAAACCACATATTGGGGTTGCTAAACAGCTATTTATTGATAGTTGTCTTTTGACTTCTGTTTTGTCTTTTTCTTCTCCCAAGACTCTTTCTCCCCATCTTCTTCCTTACTGATAATTATACTATATATTTTTTGTCACTTTATTGTTTTAAAATCTTTTTACATTTTTAAAAAATATTTATTTATTTATTTATTATAACTTATTATGGGGGTACAAAAGTTCTGGTTAAATATATTGCCCATGCCCCTCCCAACCCCCCGAGTCTGAGCTTCAAGAGTGTCCATTTCCCAGACAGTGCGCATCGCACTCATCATGTAGATATTCACCCATCTCCACCCCCCCC
>CM052457.1:48146168-48161187 GCA_028533085.1 Varecia variegata
GGGGATGGGTGTATACCTACATGATGAGTGCGATGTGCTCTGTCTGGGGAAAGGGCACTCTTGAAGTTCAGACTCGGGGGGTTGGCAGGGGCATGGGAAATATACATAACCAGAACTGTTGTACCCCCATAATAAGCTATAATAAATAAAAAAAAAGAAATACTAGGCCTAAACTGTACTGTATATGTATTTTTTGAAAACTTGTGGATAATTTAAAAGACTAGAAAGTTTGGAAATCATTAACATAGGTAATCAAGTGGTAGCTGGAAAGTTGCACACTGATGACCAGTTTTCCTATACTACTTTCCTAGTATAAAGCAAAGTTAAAATTTGGATCTCTTGTCTTTGTAAGATCTTACTGTTATTCTGTCTAGGACACAAAATTCTGTCCTCTCCCTTCCTTCTTTAATATCTAAGGGTAGATCCAAGATGTTAAGTTGGGCTTCCTATTTCGTGATTTGAAGGATATCTTTTTAATCAAGGACATCTGCATTATGGCAATTAGTTAATTTAGTTATGTCTCTGGATGATTTCATTTGCATGTAGAGATCCTGATAACTTCTGTATGGAAAATAATTTGGTAATGTCAGTAATATCAGTATATCAACATAAATAGTTTCCTTTATTTTCAGATAATAGATGATTTACATGGAGATTTTTGGCCTAGGATTAGGCCATTGCATTTTTCTTATATTGACAAAGGAAATGTGTTATTAAAGAAAGGAAAATTTCCACTTTCAAAAGAAATCTGTGTATTAAGGAATTTTAGCTATATTATCAATTAAAATTATATAGTTTATATGTAATATTTCTAAAATATTTACTAGGTAAATTGTTGATCTTCCTAAAACCTTTTCATGAAACCAGCCAGTATTATCAACTATTTCTTTTCCATATTGAGAACTTGTACATCATAAACAGTTAGCTTCAAATAATTCAGTGATAATTTCAGGAAAAGAAATTAGAAAGTATGATTGCCAGTTATTATTGCATGTTCCTTCACTTCATGTAGCATATTGCTCTTTCCAATGTCCTAAAGACACTATACAGATAATTTTACTTGATGGGAAAATTACCAAAATCTGAAAGTCTGATGTGTAGTCAATTCAGCCCATCCATCTTTAAGGATTGATTTGGATATTCCCATAGCTCATCAAACTGTGTGAACGTTAGTAATTAATGTGACTTAAAACAAGCAACCCATTATGTGGGCCATTTTTTCAAATAATAAAAATAAATATTAAGTCTTTACTTTATATTTATAGGCATTTCATATAGAAAAATAGAATAGGTTTAGTTTTGTCTTCTCACTGACACAGATCTGTTGTTGTTTAGTTGGCCTTTTGCAAAATGCATGGGGTATCAAAGTCTATTCTACAGATGTCAAATAAGATGATTTTATTTCTAGTTCTGCTCAAGTAATATATAACACTAAATTCTAAATATTTAGATTCTGTTTTAATAGCTCTCTAGATAGGCAAAATACGAATACTGCCTATACAAATATGTCTTAACCTTCATATATTTTTTTATTTTTGGAGTTCAGGAAAAACTACATAACCACCACACTATGTCCATGATGAACTATATTTACTTTCCTAAATTTATTTGCTTAGACAACTTAATAGAGTATTTGAAGATCCATATAATCCCTGTGATTGTACCTAATTATGTTATTATATCTAATTACATTTATGGTGTTTATACACATTATAAAATTTTAATTTCTGAACACTCCCCAAACTTTAACATTTTCTGAGCATATTATACTGCATCTGCAGTAGACATTTTTTAAAGCTTGAGAATCTTGTGATTTTATATCTTCTTTTTCTTATTTCAGGTACAAATTTAGTAGTCTCGTTTGTTTTTCATTTTCAAGTGACATTCATTATTTCATTTGACTAACATTCCTTAAAAGGTCACTTGGCACATAGGAGAGGTGATAAGGTAATAAATTAGGTACTATCCTTATGCTCAAGGAATTAAAGGAATTCATACTCTAATATAGGGCATCAGTATTATTATGTAAAGGAAGAGCAGTAATACATATGAAACTGAATAATGTATGTGAGAATGCTGTGATGATTTTGGATAAAGATGCTATATATTGTTTTTAACACTATGCCATTCAGTCTATTGGGTCTAACACGCAGATATGCTATTTGGTCTCACTTTAAAATTATGACAGTTAACCTCAATGATGTATTATGATATCCCATGAACAAAATTTATACCACCAAATACCATTGTTACACTATTTACATGAGAAAGATTAAGAAAGGCCACCGTTTTATATCAATAGTAATTACAAGTCCAACAAATTTCTGAGAAATCTGTTTGCATTGACCAATGAATCTAACAATTTTGACATGATTGTGAATTTCATTTCACTTCTAGATTTAAACATGAGTTGATACATTGGTAATTTACTTCTTAGTATTCATTTGGTTTATGTTTAGGATAAGTTTATTTTTAGCTTTTTTATATGCTTTAGGTATAACATTGGTTTTAAGATACTAACATATTTCCTTTCGATATTTTGCTTGCTCTCTAGTTGATCTACCGGTTTCACGATGTCCGAAATCAGATTCAGCAACCTTACTTGGGATCAACTTATAACACTGGATCAAGTGTTAGATGAAATAATTCCAATTCATGGAAGGGGGAATTTCCCGACACTGGAGGTAAAACCAAAAGATATCATTCATGTTGTGAAAGATCAACTCATAGAGCAAGGCATTATTGTTAAAGATAGCCGATTGAATGGTTCCACAGCAAGTTACATACTTGCAAGCCATAATGGAATCAGCTATAAGGATCTGGACATTATTTTTGGTGTTGAACTTCTAAGTGATCAAGAATTTCAGGTTGTTAAGGATACAGTTCTAGGTTGTTTACTTGATTTTTTACCAAAAGGTGTCAAAAAGGAAAAGATCACTCTAAAGACCATGAAAGAGGCTTATGTACAGAAGATGGTCAAAGTTTGCAATAAGCATGATCGTTGGAGTCTCATCTCTCTTTCAAATAACACTGGGAAGAATGTAGAACTAAAATTTGTGAATTCACTCAGACGGCAATTTGAATTTAGTGTAGATTCCTTTCAAATTATTTTGGATCCGATATTAGACTTCTACAGTGACAAAAATGCTAAGCTAACCAAAGAATCCTATCCTATTATAGTAGCTGAAAGCATGTATGGAGACTTCCAAGAAGCAATGACACATTTGCAATACAAGCTTATATCTACCAGAAAACCTGAAGAGATTAGAGGTGGTGGCCTTCTGAAGTATAGCAACTTACTGGTTCGTGACTTCAAGCCAGCTTGTGAAGCAGAAATCAAGACCCTGGAACGTTATATGTGCTCTAGATTCTTCATTGATTTTCCTGATGTCACAGAACAGCAAAAGAAAATTGAATCATATCTCCGCAACCATTTCATAGGTGAAGAAAAGAGCAAGTATGACTACCTTATGACCTTGCGTGGAGTTGTGGATGAAAGCACGGTTTGTCTCATGGGACATGAAAGAAGACAGACTCTCAATATGATCACCCTTATGGCCTTAAAAGTACTTGGAGAACAGAATATGCTACCCAATACAGACAACGTAACTTGCTTTTATCAGCCTGCTCCATACTTTGCAGCTGAGGGAGGGTACCCTACTTATTTTGTAACATCTGGGCCACCACCCATTTTCTTCCAGCCATACTACCCAGTGCACTTTCATGTGCCAAATGGTATGGTTTAAAAACACATATACAGCAGAAACTTTGCTTTAATTAAACACCTCTTAAAAGCAGGTTTCAAAATTCTGTAAAATTCAAGATCTATTTTTTTTATTTTTTATGCAGTTACCAACTATTTTCCGTCAATTACAGCTTAAACCATCATAGAAAATACAATATCTACAAGCCAACCACTTTATTTTTCAAATGTTACTGACTAGTTATAATGACTTTCAAATGTGGACCACTTGAAATGATTTTTAAATCTTGCTGACTACTTATGACTTTTGAAATTGCTATGACAAATACATTACAGATACCTACATCTTTGACCAAAATAAAAAAGAACAAACTCACGTTTTAAAATCCAGAGGTACAGTGAAGACAAGTGCCCAAATTTTTATATTTGATCAGTTCCTTTCTTACATTCACTTCATTTTTTATAATAAATAATATCATCAACAAATTGTTAGTGCTTAACAAAAATGCCTAATTTCCAAAACAGAGTCAAAAGACTTTAAAACCCTGGACCTTGAAGAATTTATTTTGTTTCCCAATTAAATTGGATTGGATACAAAATCCTACTATAGTTTGAAGGAATGCTGGGGAAAAAATGGTTCTGGAAAATACTGGCTATTAGTAATTTATCATCTATAAAATAAAATATTTAATTTGTGGATTTGAAAATAATACCATCCAGCTGTGCAACCAATACTGTGAACTGTGAACAGTTATGTGGGTTTCTTTCTTTTTTCCCAAAAAATAAGTTGAAAAGAATGAAAACGGCCAACTTTGAATGTGAAAGCTATCATCATCTATTACAAAGAGACTCTAAATAGCAAACAGGAAAAAACAGTCAGAGGTTTTAAGCTATAACCATTTACCATTTTTATGGCCTATTTGACCAACATCTTAATATGTTTGGAAATATTCAGTTTTAGTAAGTGAAAATATTTTCATTATTACTAAATGAAGCATTTTTTTCATTTTCCTTTACCAAAGATCAGTTTCGAACATGCCACTCAAGTGCCTCCTCATGTGAGATTGTGTATAACACTATAATTTATTCAACAATTGCACATATTTACCATATACCTGAGTATATACTCACTACATCATATATGCTGCTAGCAAATCTACCAGTGGTATTAAAAATGTATTTTCTTCCCATAATGAAAACAATCTATGACCAATATTATCTGAGATGACAGAAAGGTAGCTGTCCTGAATTAATATAGATAAGGCCATTGGAATACTTCAGTATTTCTCCTTGCTTCTGATTTTTATGACTTTCCATCTCAGTTTTTATTTACCATCACACATTTTTCCATCACAGCGTGACCTGACAGTCATATTCTGAGAGTTTGTCACTTATGGACTCTGTATTGCAATATTGGACACAAGAAGTACAACAAATACGGCATTTTCAAATAGCCAATATTTCTGAGATATTTTATACCACAGCACCACTGGCCATCGGTATATTTTTAAATATATATCACAGAACCTTGAGGCTTTGAAATACTATATGAACTTACCCCCTTCTTTGGGACAAATAAAGAATTTATAATTACTATATTAAAAAGAAAATTCAGCAATCTATCTCTATACTGTATTGGTTAATGATGACTGATTGTTCTTTTGCCCTAAAATATTTTTTACTTTTCGGTTACTGGGAGTGCTTGTACATAAAACTAAAGGTATTTGTCACTACCAAAAAATAATTCTGAAAGATATAGGAAACGTATTTAAGAATAAAAGGACAATGACAGTGATGTTATGGGGATATCCCAGGTTAAATATTTTCCAGAGTAGCATTTGACACTGAGTAGCAGAATTCTAAGGTTATTTGGAAACATCTCATCCGTCATGTGCTCCCATAGCTTCCTTTGGTCCTACTGGGAATTTAAACACTTTCCCTAAAAAGCAAATCTTCCATGGTATTCTTGTAAAGCTTTAAGTCTTGATAGAAGAATGGCCTGAAAGCTGCTTGCTTTCTCCTAACATTTTAAGCATGTGTTTCCATTGTTACAAAAAAGTTCAGAATTGGCATTTAAGACTTTCTCAAGAGAGAGAATCCAAACCTGTTGAATGGGGATGATATCACTGAAGAGAAGTCTAATGGGAGGAATGTAAGGTTATTTTTTTACAAAATTTTTGTGTTTAAGGTAGTGCTACATAAATTGTATTACTGTTTAAAACAACAACAACAAAAAACACCCTTTTTGTTTAGATGTAGTTTTTGAAAGTGCAATAGATAATTTATAGATGAATTTTTTGTGCATTTGCTTTTTATGACCCTTAAAAAGAACCCTCCTAATCCTAGAGATGGATATACCTTTTAGTACCTCAGGGCAAAATAACTAGCCCCTGTAAATGCATATACTAGCCTCTCTAAGAGAGAAATGTCTTGAGAGGGCCCTCTTTGCAAATTTTTTTCTTCTTAATTTCCAAATTAAAATCGATGAATAACCCAATCCAAGTAAGGTCATGGTAATTTATGACAATTCACTTGTTCTACTTTTTGGACTGGTGGTAGAATTTGAGCCATTCTCTAAAATGCTAATAAAAAACCCATTTTACATTATGAATAGACATGGTCTAGTCACACTTGGTCCTTTGGTTCAACTAGAGAACCCATAAGCCTAGGATTGAGTTCTTGTTTTAGCATTAGTGTAGCCCTGAAGATATTAGTGGAGAGATTGGTCTCTGTGAAAATGACAGTAGAGAATGGTATGAGGGTTCACACTAATATTCTATTTAGTAATTTCACATTTATTATAGGAGGATGACATGAACAAAACTTGTCTATATAGAATATGGCTTCAATCCCAAAAGGAAAAATAATAAAGATATTGCCCAAATCCTTAACTTATAAAATTAGAGCTAAAAAGGGAATTCCTGTATATTTCTAGTAGTCACTTCTAAAATTTTTATTTAAAATACAAACTGGCATTAGATAGCCATTGACACTTAATGTTTTCTGTTTTGAAAGCTTTTACAAATTTTCACCTCTCCCCAATAAAATTAAAGAGTCAACACACACATTTGTAGATATCTGAACAAAGAGCTTTTAAATAATTTTTTAAGCCTTACATGTGACTGTTTTGAAAAAATATTTCTGCATAAATTAATTTCTTTATAGCTTTGGGAGTTTTGTAGGGTATCTTTGGACACACAGGATTAAATGTCTTAAAAAACCAATGCTTGGTAAGACAGTGAACTTCAAATAACTATTGTCTCATTACAACTCCAGATTTACTATCAGATAAAATGCTTTCAGATAGTGTCAACAGGTAAAAAATGTAAATTATAACAGTTTTTAAGGTTAAAAATCAACTTATTTTAAAAGCACTTAATACATCTTTAAAATGAAAGGCTTTATCTTCTTCTAGGTAAATAATATATGTACCAAAATAGAAACCATGCCAGGCAAGTTATCTGATTTAGAAATGTAGAGGACTATATTTAATATGCTGTAAATGGATTTATATGAAATTCAGTGCCTGTTTACTAAGTCAAAAAGAGTACCTCTGTAGAAGAGATGTACAAATCCTGGTAAACCTGACAGTTTCCAAAAAGGGAGCATGTAATTCATTTTACCAAAGAGCAAGTTTTTAATTCCTCCTGTTTTTCTTCCACAATTTCCTAATTTACTAAAATGACACCTCTCCTTGCTCACAGTGATAAGATGCAAAAAAGTGACATCTTGGGGCAATTTAGTACCATTTATATTACCAAAAGATAAAGTGACACTATTCAAAGTTTAATTCCTAGTGAGGGGAGAGCCTGAAAATGTTATAATTATTAATCAGGTAGAATTGTGTTCATGGATGGTCCCATTCTAGAAAAGAAAGCTTCCACGTGTGCCTTAGAGAATCCAACTTTAGGAGCCCTGATTTTTTAACATTTCTCTTAACTAGGATACACTAACTGCACTTTAATTCAAAGGCCATGATTCTGTTCCAGAGATAAACATTCACTTTTCAGGTCTTGAAGAATCCTGGAATTCTAGGCAACTAAATGTGAAAAAATCACTTAATTGGCTTACTATATCATTCAGAGTTCAGACTAGTATGAATTATTAAAGTAACTGTTTTTAGTAAGAAATAGTCAAAATTATTTTAAGCATTGTTATGTGCTCTAATATAATTCTTTGGAATTTTTAAATTTTTTAAAAAGATAAGTTGCATTTCAGTTTGGATTTGAATACATAAAAATTATAATTCAAAACATTTAAACTTTTTAAAAACAAAAGCCACATGTCAATTTAGATTTAGTACATAAAATTATGTCAAATCATACAAACTTACACGTTTTTAAATTCCTATAGATTTAAGTTACATTAAAACATAAAACTATTAATAGATGATTGACCTTGTATGAATTATAATGCCATATATCTCTTGAATAATTACATTTCAGTATATTTCCTGTTTTTGTTCAAAAAGCTTAAATATTTTTAAATAAAGATTAGAAATAACCTGATCAGTTATCTGAATTTTCCATATTTTAATCCAGTATAATTGGATGATACTGTCTTATGGCTATGTTTTCAATTTGCCATTAAGTTCTTTAACACAGTTTAGCTTCCCAATTTACAGATGACTGATGCTAAGCCATAAGATAGCATGCCGAACTCTGACTTGATTTTTAAATAAAGACATTCTGTATTTTAAAACAAATCCCATATATCTCTGAAAACTATATCCACTTTGTAGTCATACACTGCCACTAGATTTAATTGAAAAGTAACATTCTCTTTGGCAGTGTGTGGCTAATTGTTTAATCTCACAGAGTCCCTGTTTAGATTGAGTGAAATTGTTAGTAACTTTCCCTTCTAGTTTGAAAAGTACAAGCAACTTGAAAATTCATTCTTTAAAGTTCTTCTGGATGTTAAATTTAATGTCTCAACTTGCAAAACAAAGAATTAATGCAAGTGTCTAAATAATTCAGACCCAAAATATGTCAGTGAGTAATAAACAATGAAATTATTTATGATCCAAGTCATTGAATAACTGTGTTTTCTCATATAAACCAGACCAAAAATAACTATTGGATATTTAAAAAGTCCTAAAATACCATTTCATGATGTGTAAAACAATTCATCTGATAAATAATAAATTTTACATTAGAAGAAGGTCTGACTTCAAAACTAAGCAAATTGGTCAGTTTCAATTAATTTAAATCTAATTATTTAGCTTTAAAGAAAATATCAGTGAAAGGAATTATAGTCACTAAGTGGGAAATGAAATAGAAACATCTAAATGTAGTTACCCAAAGCCCAGTAAAATTGCTGACATGATTTCATGCATCATTACATCAAAAAGAAAGACCTAACACGAAAGAATTCAACTTTTTAGGAAAGCAGTGAATATAAATAAAGCTTTATAAAGGTTTTAGGTATCTTTTTAGCCTTATAGTTCATATCACCAGTTCTAGTCTTTTATTGCAAAAACTTTGAAGTGTTCTTAGGACCTTACTGTGTTTCTATAAATGAAAAATTTCAGGAGCATTCTAATAATGGGACATCTAAGAAATAACTGAAATGTCCAAAGTTGACTGAAATGCTTATCTATGATTTACTGTTTACTATATGTTAAATCAAAATAGTTTTTTACAATGTTATTGCTCATTATATAGTTCTGAGACTTATATGTACTATTTTGGAAAATATATTTTACTGTTTACAAAAAATTGATGTTATATGAACAGTTCAGGGTCTTTTGGGTGGAAATTATTTTTAAATGGATTATAATAATAATTGTACTTTTTATTATTTGTCTAATAGCTCTTATACCTGTTCCATTTGTTTTGCTTCATGCTTTTGTACACTCTGGAAGAAACACTGTAGAGATTCTGTTATTAGATTAAAATTAATTTTGAAATAAAATCACTGTAAAATATGCACCAATATGCCAACTGCAAAATGGGTAAATGCCTATTATTTCAAACACCACCAAATTGTTTACAGCATGTTCAAAATAGTACTTGGAAATTTTACCCTGGAATTTGTACAGAATCCCCATTGATTTCATTGGAAGTTGTATACAGGGAGCATGGAAAGGAATTGACCTTCAGTATATTATGGTTCTGTATAATTGACTTTTACTATTTATGGCAGATTAACCAAAAGATAACACCATCACATAGCCTAATTACAGAACTTATTTATATTCATTCATTTCCCAAACTTCATTTGATTTTACCTTGGTAAAGTTTACTTACTTATCTTCTCCTCCCTCTGAAATAAGTAGTACCTTCAGAACATTGGATGAGAATATAATTGGTGGTGAAATAAATAAAATGACAGAATCCAGAGAAATGGGTCAAAATGATATGACATGGTATTGAATATACCCTGCTACACACATCAACATCACACATTTAACAAAGCCAGATAGTGTATCTACTCAGATCTTTAATGAACTTATGTGATCACTCTACAAAGTGAAAAAATGGGTTTGAATACAGCCTTTATTAGAAGAATGAAGAACTATGGTAAAGGAAATTGGGGAGATAGCACAACACTCATTATAGTTGGTTTGAAGTTTAAATACTTCTAGCAACTCTGTAGAAGATTAAGTATATTATGTGAAATATGGAAAAATATATCAGTAAACACTCTTATGCTTAAGATGCTGTATTTTCTCTACAGAATGTAAATTACCAGATGACTAAAGCTTGCAGTAAAATAGATGATTACAAACCAAAATGACTCACTGACACAATCAAGATAGTTTTTTTAATCCTTTAATGTGCAAGGAGAAGTTATGCCTTATCTGATACTTCAGACTTTATCAGAAAGCATAGATACTGTCCACACTTACATAAAAATAGCCAACTTTATTAATAAATGGTGGTAAATAACAAATGCAAGCCAAAAATATTCTTGCTTTTGTCAAATGATGTTTTGCTTATAACATGCCAGTTAAATCACAAGGGATATTTAAAAAAACATCATTATATCTATATAGTATATTTCATCAAGCACTGTAACATCATTTTCTTATTGAGCATTAGTAGAAATAAGATTCATTTACTTTGGGAATCCGGAGAATAATGCCATTAAGTTACTATATATATATATATATATATATACATACACATACATATATATATATATAGTCTAATTTCTGATTAGACTGGGAGATTGCTCTACTTGTCCTCCCTCCACATTATTTCCAATGTTAAAACAAAATGGAGACATATTATTGCTGTAATTATGTTCTCATCTCTACCATAATTGAGTCTGGTACTTAGTAGGATTATCTAAAACTATCTATGTGCATGATTTTTAAAGGTACACTTTGTTTTTATTAAAATTTGAACAATCTTTCCACATATTTAAAAATAAAATTGTCCTTAAAGACATGAAAAGAAGAATAGCATGCTATTTCTCATCATCCCTCATGTTACTATTACATAAACATATAGCCCCCTTCCAGCTGCTTCCATGTTCATCTCTTTATCCTGTGTTATCACAGAATTTTAATTTATAAACTCATAATTAGTTGCCATGGAAAGAATTACAACATTAAAAGTATAATTTGAATAACATGATTGAAATGAAAAATTGAGTCTCCTTTAGATGCATAAACTGATCTAAAAAATAAAATCTATTAAAAATAAAAAAATAGAATATACATATATATGGGAAATAATCCCCACATTTTTTTCAGATCTGCATTAGAGACTTGCCCCACATCCATGCAAACAAGGATACACAAATATGGCAGGTATTTAATATACATGTCATAGAGGAAAATCACTTTTCTAGTTTCAAAGGAAAACTGAAAACTAATATACATCAGAATGGTCTTAGTGTTGCTGTCCAACCAGGTTCATTTGCCCACTGCCCAAGAGGAAGCCAATACACTGAGACAGCGGGGTTTGCAGCAGAGAGAGAGGTTAATCTAAGCCACTGGTCTGGGTGGGTCAGCTGTTCCACTGGAATGCAGGACCTGGAAGATATCTCAGAAACTACCCCTAGGTTTCAAACAGGTGACATTATGGAGAAAGCTAAGAATTTTTATGACCACAAGCTATGTGGCTCCAGAGTGGCAATTATAGAGAAGTAAACAGGAGTACAGTGGCTAATTATTATTATTTTTAGCTAGGCCTGTGCCTTATTTTTAGCTCAGTTCTTACCACAGTTCTCACCTTGGACCCTTTATCAATTTGTAAAGGCGGTTTCAATGACACCCCCCCCAGGGCTTTTACCCAACCTCATTCCTGAGGTATGGACAAAATGAGAAGGGAAAGGGCATACCATTGCTCTGGCTTCTTCTGGCTGAGAAAGGAAAGAGTTGGGGTTCAGCCCAGATAAGGGGAGTGAAACCATTTTGCACTCATCTGCAAATATCCATGGATGCTGGGTTTCGGACCTAAGGTTTGCATGATGAGAACATTAATACCCTTCTTTAGAGCCTTAGCACAGTACTTAAGAGAACAGTGGACTGTGAGATAGATAATACCTAGGTTGAAGAGCCCCTCTAGAACTTATCTGAGGTTCTGGGGAATCCAAGTGAATAATCCCAAAAACCAACCAGGTATGGGGTTACTAGTGGAGCCCTTTTGTAACCACACAGCTTGTTGGGGATTTTTTTTCTATTTGAATTTCAACGTCTCCTCAGGTATTCATATAGACACAGCAGGTAGTATTTAATACTGCACAGACTCCCCCTTGTTTAGCCAACAGGAAATCAAGCACTGCATGATTATCTCAGACTACCTGGGCTAGCGAGTTGAGGGAACTTTGTTGAGCCCTAAGGCTTTTTTGCAATTTCTTCTGTGATCAGTCCTGGAGTCACAGACAGATTTCTAATCATGTCTCTGTTGGCATATACTCTTAGGAACTGGTATCCCCAGAAAGTTTTACTACCAGGTGTCCTAGTATCTTCCTGGCAACCCTGTCTTAAAACGTTTATGGGGAAGGGAGTGGTGACTCTCAGTCGATCTTGTCCAGCTCAGGTATGGAAAGACCTGACTGCATTAATAGAGATTCTCTAGAAATGTAAATCTGCCCTCAAAAATGCACACAAAAGATAGCTTTACAGTGTTACTTCTGTGGCAGCCATCCCAAAATATGTCAAAGAAATGTATTTGGGATAAAATATTTCTTTTTTTTCATTTCAGCTTATTATGGGGGTACAAAAGTTCTGGTTACATATATTGCCCATGTCCCCCCCCCCAAAATATTTCTAATTACTTTCAGTCCCCACTTTGAAATCAAAGAGTTTTACATATTAAAACCTGAGATGTTATCTTAGGACAAATTGGAGCAAATCTCAATATATCATTCTATATCTTTTTGGCCAGTCTCTTATCCCTGTGAACAGATCAATTTATTAATAAACAACTGTGTCTCATTCCATGAGCTGGCATTGCAGACAAGACTAGAATTTAATATAGGTGGACCATAGTTTCTTATTTTTGAACCATATTTTTCTCTCTAGTTTCCCAATTTTATTAAAGATGAATCATAGTAGGATCAAGTTACTTGTCAAAATAAACTTTACTGTCATTATACTTGGCCTGATTATTTGCATAAAATGCAGTGAGAATAATTATTAGCCATATAGGCTTTTCTTTCTTTTAAAATTGGCTTTGCTGGAACTTTTTTATAAAGAACCTCAGGTTAGACTTGAAAGCCTCTTGAGTCAAGCCGAGTATTTATCTGTGCCATTAGGTAACTGTATGACTAGGGTAAATTTCTCTTTTTGTGAGGTCCCAAAGTAGCTTGGGGTTCCTAGACCTCTCAGAAAGTATCATTCTTTACTCACCACAGATCAGGAAATGTTATTGATGAGGTACCTGGCCAGTTTTTCTAAAGGACTTCGATTGATTGATGGAGTCAATCTTAATTCCTTAATGCAGTCTGGGCACCTCTGAAAATATGCCCTTCCAGTCAAAGCCTTGGCAAAATAGCCAGTGTCTTCCACTGTGTCCTATTGTAGAAGAAAAGAGATTCTTATTGAACTTATGCAAATAACAATATTCCCATACATTATGAATACTCACAAATAGTTTTCGAATTCTGGAGAAATGAAGTAGAGAGAAAAATAAATGCTTCAAATTTTGCTTATAAATATATACTTTGTTGTAAGCTATAAATAGCACAAAATAAGGAGAAAGGTTTTCTTGACTTCTAAAAAACAAAACACAAAAGAATCAGTGATGTTTCAAATAAAAAAATCATAAAAAAATTTAGTTCAGTCCCATGTAATTAATTTTTGTCGTATTTGAAGTTGAGTTAGCAATACTCATGGACATATCAGCTTTCTAATTAAAGTCCTGGAAGTTTATTTTCTTTTAGTCCAATGGTATATAATCTACAAAGTTATCAGAAACCTGTATTCAAGAGAAGTTGTCAGTCCTTTCCATGACTTTCCTCGAAGAAGCAAACTTTTGACTTAGCCAGTTTAAAAAACCACTTTCTGAGATAAATCAAAGTAAAATAATAATTCTCTATGAATGACAAAAATCTTAGACTATCCATGGTTGAAGAGGCAACTGACAAACAAAGTTGGTTATTTTTGTGGCATACAACAATTTAACATAATAACCATAATTATTACTGATACACACCAAGACATATTAATATTTTACAATATTGGAACATATATTAATAACATACTTATACAAATGTAGTCCAAAGAAAGTTAAACAATTTCATATTTGACAATGCTTCCTGTACTGCTTTAACATGCCAGATAGCCTAATATTTCTCTCTTAGACTTTCAGTGGCCCTAATGTATAAAAAGCTAGTTTGAGGACAAAAGGCTGGATTTAGAATTTGTGTTTTGGAAAGTTTGTCATATATCAAAGGCTTGAAACATATGCTCAAATAGACTCACAAGCCACTATAAACTAAGGGTCATTTGTTTAACCAAGAGTGATTGATAGTCATCACAAAAGTCTAAAGGTGATACAGGAAGTTATATGGGTGTAAACCTTAACCCTTTTAAAGTTTAGTTTTTCTAATTAGTCAAAACTTTGATAAAGGCAGCACAGGGATTACCTTCATAAAGCATAAAATCTTTGTTTCTTTTTAGGCCACTTACCAAAAAGGTAAAGAAAACCTTCTGTAGTGCATTTTTTTTTTTTCCAGAGGGAGAATTTTTTTATTTTTTTTTATTTTATTTTTTTTTATTATAGCTTATTATGGGGGTACAACCGTTCTGGTTAAGTATATTGCCCATGCCCCTCCCAACCCCCCAAGTCTGAGCCTCAAGGGCGTCCATTCCCCAGACAGTGCACATCGCACTCATCATGTAGGCATACACCCGTCCCC
>CM052457.1:48161687-48193440 GCA_028533085.1 Varecia variegata
AAAAAAAAAAAACAAAATTGAGAAATGGTATTTGAAATGAAATTAGTTTCTATTTCTGATAAGATCGAGATAATCTTTAAATTGTCTTTGCAAGAAACATTTGTTGGGCATGACGATTTTCTTATGGTCCCAGCATAGATCAAGTAGAGTGCCACTGTTTTCTTCAGTTCTGGGGGGGTTCCTCAGGGTATGTCAGACAGGTGATGTCAGACTTCCGCTTGTATTTTGTAGAGGATCTTAACCAAGGAATTGTCCAGATTAACAAGCACTTCTCTATCTATAAGACCTGGCAAACCCACTCTTTCATGGTTCAAAAAGAGATTCCCTCCCAAAGTGTTTGCTTCCATCAATATAAGATACTCCTCCTAAGAGTACTGCATATTTTCCCCAGTTTGGGAAGCCCAATTGTTGGCTAAAGTTTAAGTGAGTTTGTGATTCCCGAGTCCATTCCAGTTTACAGAACTGACAAGAAATGACTCAGAAGCATTTTAGGGATGAGGAAACCAACTGGAAATCAGAATATTTGCAGTGAGTAGTTGTACAATGTCTCTCTACCAGAGCGAATCATAATAATAACAGCTACCCATTATCGAGTGCCTATCATGCATTGAATGATTTATATCCACAATCTTGTTTAACCATATGGAGCAACTACTACTATTATCCCCATTGCACATATGAGGAAACTGAGATTCAAAGAGAGTCACTGACTTGTTCAAGTTTGCACAGCTTGTTACAAGTATATGAAGAGATTGGACAGGGATATGAACCTTGGTTTGTCTAATTCCAAAGACTGTGACTTTTGATCTTAACTCTCGGCTGCAATCAAACATATCAGCTCACCATAAACAACTAGAAAAAATAGATAGCATATATGGAACAACTGTTTTCAAACAGTGGACAAGAGTCACACAGGAGCATAGTCCCTGGAAGAAGGGAAACAAAAAAAATGTGAGATCTAAGATCATATCAACTTTCTGCCTGAAAATATTTTCCAAACTATACTTCAGCGAGGGGCATCCTAAAAGGAGCACAGCAGTCTCACTGTGTTGAGGAGACAAAACTCTGTGTCCAGAGAAGCTGAGGCAGCTGGAATTTTCAGGACAAAATTCAGAACATGAGTGAGCTGTAGAGAAAAAGAGCTCTAGAAATGTGCAAATGGATCACCTTAATCTATTTACTCTCTGCTGAATATAAGACATATGTGTGTATATGTAGAATGAAACCTCAACAAGACTGGGCAAGCAATTACCATTAGGCTGCATAATTCTTATAACTCTCACAGGGCTGGGAGAGGTGTGAATTCTGAACAACCAGAATGGAAAGTCTCAGTGATTCAGTAAAGATCTTGTAAGAGTCATGCTTTAGTAGTAGTGCTAAATTAGCCTTTGAGTGGAAGTAATTTTAGAACTGTCAAATACAAAAGATGCTTAAAAACAAGCTTCAGAAAGATAAAGCTAATCTTGTAACCAGCCCCTATTGAGCAAATGTCAATGACTCCCATATAATCCTCTCCGTTAACTAACTAGTTGACATTTTGAGTTGTTGTTTCATAGAAATGGTGAATATTCTGCAAGACAAAGGAGCTAAGATTCTGAAGCCCCCTGGGCAGACTTCCTGAGGACTCACCATTCCCCACAACCTGTTCCCAATGCACGTAACTTGCCCTAATGCACATAGCCCCTTGTTAGTTATACTATGACCTACTAAAGGCACATGGCCCCTCCTTTAAAAGCCCATGATCTCCCTTAGTCAGAGAGACAGATTTGAGGCAGTTTCTCCCATTCTCCCAACAAGATGTCTGTCATATTAAAAATTACTTTCTTCCTTGGCAATCCTTGTTGTCTCAATAATTGGATCTTTGTGTAATGAGCAACTGGATCTAGACCAAAACCCCTTGTGGTTTCAATAACAATCTGTAAGTACCTTAATTACTTGCCAGAAAATAAAGTTCAATACTTTTTAAAGGAAGGCAATAAAAAAATCTACACTGAACAATGGAATCTTTATAATGTCCACCACCAACTCAAAATTACTACATTTTTAAAGAAGCAAAAAATGTCACCCATAACTAAGAGCAAGTTTATTGAATAGAAAGATTTCTACCATCCCACCATGTATGTATGTGTGTGTGTATATATATATATATTTGAAAACATCACATTGTACATGATAAATATGTACAATTTTATTTGTCAATTTGAAAATAATACTTTATAAAATAAAAATGAAAATTATTTCATCATCAAATATTTAAAGAGAATGTTAACTTAATTAGAATATTCAGATTGTTCCCATTTTTTGAATTAGCAACAGTTGTCTTTGAGGAGTGTTATTTTAGAGGATCATTACATATTGTATACATGTACCAAAATATCACATATATCCATAAATATGTACAATTATTACATATCAATGAAATAATAGTAATAAAAAGGCCAAGAAATATCTTATCAAGCCTTGACTAGTGCAGAAGACAGAAAAGACAGGGAGAGGATCCTTTCATCAAGGAGTTACTCATCTATTTGGGGAAATAGGCCAAGATAAGCATACAAATACATGTTATGTAAGGTGGAATGTGCTAGGTCTGGGAGAATAGTCTTTGACTCCTTCCTCTGCCTCACCTCTGTTTGAAGTCAGCTACCAGTCTATTGGTTTTATATTCTCATCTATGGGTCCCGTTATTGCCAGTCCACCACAACTGCCTCATTTGAGGCCCTCTTTATTTTTATCCTGGATTCATGTAATGTTTCCTAGCAGGTTTCCCCTCACATATGTATTTTCCTCAGTTTTTTCAGTGTAAATTGTCTAAATGAAACCTAAGTGACTTTCCTTAGGTCATATACTGTTGGGCTACCATTATAGCTTAGGCATGTCTGACTCTAAGTACAGTGCTGTTTGCATTACTCGAGTGTTCCCCAAATATCAATCACTCACATTTCATCTTCTTAATTTTGGTCTTATGTGTGTGTACTCCCTGTACCAAATATTTCTGGAATATTTTTTTAAATAGTCTTATTTTTTAAAACTTAAAGCAGTGCTCAACCACTATTAATACATTGAATAAGTAGAAATTTATAGAGCACAAGTCAAAAATTGTATTATTTTAAAACTTCTATTGTTCCTTTAAATCTGTTCTATATGGATTATATATTACCTTGACCAGGGATGAAATTTTTGTCAGATCTTTTTCAGTCAATCTTGACTAATAAAAAGATAACTTGTCACCTTTAATCACAAATCAGACTCACAATCTTAGTCATTTAAATGTTGTAGCCTTTGGAATAATCCAAGCTATAACGTTTCTTTAAAATTAAACTCCCCCTGCATACCAGCTGTAACCTGTGTCAGGTTTGAAACTTGACTGATATCATTATGATGTGATGTTGGTTTTCGCTGGGCTTGTCTGGTGTTTAAAACTGACTCTGGACTTGTCTGGTGTTTAAAACTGACTCACTCCGGTGCAGTGTTTTCATGGGTTCCTTGGAGATGATCCTCAAAGTGCTGCTCCTTGATAACTGATATCCTTCCAAAGTGACTCAGCTTACATCTCATCTTTGGCGTTCATATCTGGCCACAGGGAATTGAAATTCATATCTTTATCCCACCATAGGTGACAGGATATTTGGCTCCCAATGCAGACCTCTACACTACTGCCACAGCTTTTTGGTCCAGCTTTAACCCACTGCATTTTTAGGTATTAATCAGATGCTAGTTTCTGTGTCCTACAAACTAGTATTTACATTGTCCTCTAAATGTGTTTAATGTTATATCACTATCATGAAAGAAAGGCGACACAAATCAAACTCTCTGAATGGTGTTCTAAAGGCCCTCTCATGAAAACCTGCTGTTGAAGAAGAAAATAATTCCATAGCACTCCAACAACTTTCTCCAAAGAAATTCTTTCTTCAAGTCTCTTCACATTCAACTATTTCATATGCTAGAGATGGAGTGTGAAGACAAAGTTTGTAAAATTGGTTTCCATCCATCTCCTCTATAAGTCATGCATGCTTGATTTAGAATCCTTGAGAGACATTTTGATGCTTATTATTTACTTCTCAGTTTTTGAGGCCTCAACCAAACTGGAACACAGAGGGTTCCCTTTAACATCTTGTTACAAATGTGTTTAGAAAGAAAATGTTAGATTACTACCATAAATGTAAAACCAGAATTACTTGCTATAAAGAGAAGAAATCTTCAAAAATAAAGATAAGAATAATAAAGTGATGTTATTACATTTAAATAAAATAAAACTGGCCAGGCACAGTGGCTCACACCTGTAATCCCAGCACTTTGGGAGCCCAAGGTGGCAGGACCACTTGAAGCCAGGAATTTGAGACCAGCCTGGGCAACATAGTGAGTACCTGTCTCTAGAAAAAAATAAATAAAAAATTATCCAGGTATGGTGTGGCACATACCTGTAGTCCAGCTACTTAGGAGGCTGAGGTGGGAGGATTACTTCGGCCCAAGAATTCAAGGTTATAATGAGCTATGATTGGGCCACTGCACTCCAGCCTAGGTGACAGAGTGAGACCCTGTCTCAAATAAACAAAAAAAACAAATAATAAATGAAGTAAAACTAAACAATAAAATATAAATATTAATAAATCTACTCAATTTACAAAAAATTTAGTAAATAAATTTATTGAAGAATGTAACCATTTTTGACACAATGATAACAAACATTTGTTTAGATGATGTTTACTTTAAAATGAAGATTAGTTTCTATATCAATAAGATGCTATCTTTTTCTTTTGATGATATCCACACCAATAATCCTAACCCACATATCAGAAAGGGCAAAATAGAGGCCTTCCCTTGGTACTTGCCTTTGAATTTTATTTCTCCTTCTTTCTAAATACTAAAGTCTTAAGCTAACACCTAAACCAAGCCTTTACTTGGGCAAATGATCATTGGGATGAGGGTCCTGTGGCTCTAACCATTTAGTTTTTGGCTACTTTACTCCTTGTGTTTTCCCAGTTGTAGAACACAGTGCTTTTTGTCTAAGTGTTTATAGCATTGAACATGGTCATCCACCTCTACTGAGGTATACTTTCCATAGTGCCGCCAAAGGGGATGCCACTGACCAATGCTCAATGAAGAAATCATCTGGAGCCTCCTCAGGGTACTAGAAATAAGCTCAGAAAAATGTTTATTGTGTGTTATACAAAATTTTCTCACATACCTCTGTTAATGGAAAGATATCCCTAACTGTGTAAAATATTATAATATATTTAAAAGAAGTTTGTTCTGGGCCGAGTGTGTGTGTGACTGATGGCCTGGAGCACATGTTTTCAAGAGGTTCTGAGAAAATGGGCCCATGGTAGCTGGGTTACAGTTTGGTTTTATACATTTATGAAGACAAGAATTACACATAAGATCATAAGTCAATATGTGGAGTGGAAGGCATACATTGGTTTGGCTCAAAAAGGTAGGAGAAGCAGGGCTTACAGGTTATAGGTGGGTTTAAAGATTCTTTGATTTGTAATTGGTTAAAGAAATGAAGATTTGTCTAAAGGTTTGGAATGTCTTAAGATAAGGATGTCTGATAATTAGAGACAAGCCATGGGGAGGGTGTTGGGGAAGGCATTTATGGAGAAACTCAAGTGATCTGTTAAGTAGATTGATGGTCTGCAGGTCTGGTTTAAGCTTTGTCTTGCATGGCCTTAGGCCTGTTAATGATTTAGTATCTTGTTACAGAGAGTAAGTCCAAAAGGGAGGGTATGTGACATGGTGTGTCTGACCTCCCTTGTCCTCATGGTCAACAACTCAGCTTTAAAGTTCTTCTGGAGTCCCCTTTGTCAAGAGGGGCTCCATTCAGTCATCTGGGGGGCTTAAGATTTTATTTTAGTTCACACCTTCAGTGGTACATGTTGCCACATCCTGGGAAATCTTTTCTTGAATCATACTGTTTCCTCCATGAAGACCTTGTGTTTCCCAGGAAGTTAAACGTGTGCTTTCTGTACTCTAACAGCAGTTTGTATAAACTGAATTTGGAGCACATATCACATTACCGTAATTATTTGTTTACATTTCTATTTCTTCCACTAGCTTGTAAATATTTTGAGAGCAGTATACTAATTCATCCATATATCTCTACTATCTAACACAGTGTCAGATATAAAGTGGATTCTTAATTGAATAAATGACATGAGCAATATTGCATATTATAGAAGTAATGGTTCTAAGAATCAACAGACTTCATTAAATTATTGTTTAAGCCAGATATTGAGCTAGATACTGGTGATACAATGGAGATAAACAAGACATGGTTGTCTGTCTGTATGAAGATTATAATCAAGTAGGAGAGGACAGAAAAGAAATTATTAAGCAAATGAAAAGTATAGATGGTTATAAATTGTGATAATTTATAAAAAATTGAAAGACAAGAGATGGAGGAAGAGATAGAATGGAGAGGGAGAAGGAGAGACCCAGAGAAAGAGAGAGAGAGAATAACAAAACATGACTACTCCATATAATGTAGTGAGGAAAGGTCACTTTGGGAATGAGACCTAAGAGATGAGAAGAAGTCATTCAAGTCTAAATGATGTTAAATATATGGTAAATATTTCTCAGTCCTAGATTCATTTCAATTGTAGATTGCAGGAAGTAGCCAATTGAAAACTACTGAAGATAACTGAGCAGTACTTTGCAAAGATTAACCTTGCAAAATAAAATTCTGGGTATTTGAGACCAGAGTTGAGAACAGAAGGATAAAGAGTTAGTTTAGAAATAACAATAGGGCACTAAAGCAGTGTAGTTGTATCAGAAATGAAGAGGATGTGAGAGACACTAAACTACAAGGACAGTAGAATAGCATAGTGGAAAAAGCACAGGCCTGGATGTTGGGACCTGTGTTCTAGTCCTGGAACTACTGTGCAACTTTGGACCCGACTCATCTCAGTTTCCTAATTTGTAAAATGAAGGGTTTAAATTCTGTAGCTGATACTGCTAGCTGACCACCAAACCCATTTACTTCACTTCTTGCACACACCCATAGATTATATTTTCCACCTTACCTGGCAGTCAGGTGCAACCATATGACTTAGTTCTAGGTAATGGAATATGGACAGAAGTGATATATGAAGTTATGCTTTCAGTTATGGGCCATTAAAACTCCCTACTCACAATTCATGCTCTTTACCCCTACCACGTTACCATTTTTTTCACATAACAAACCATTCCAAAAATTAATGGTTTAAAACAACAACCAGTTATTTAGCTCACTATTTTGGGAGGTCAGAAATTTGGGTTGGTTAAGCTGGAAGGTTCTTCAGGTCTGAACTAGATAACATACATGCTTCTGTGTTCAGCTGCCAATTTGAATAGAGGATTAACTGATCCAGGATGATCTCATTTCAGCCAGCTTTTCTCTACTCCATGTGGTCTTTAATCCTCCATCAGAATAGCCCACGTTTGTTTACAAGGTGGGTGAGCAAGATTCCAAGACAATGAATGGAAACTCACTAGGCTTTTGAGGCTTCCAGGTGCAATTAGCACACCATCATTTCTTCTACGTTCTATCAGCCAAAACAAGTCATAAAACCAGTTCAGTGTACTTTGGTTCTGCCCTACTTGTGCACCCACTCCTCAGGGGCTGGTCTTCAACCTTGACAGTGTTCTACACCTCTATCCCATGTTTCAATTCTAAAATCCTTTGGTATGCTTGTTCTGCTCATTTCCATGCGTATGCAGCTTAGAGGTGATCCTTGGACTTCACACGAAGATTTATGGTTTCCCTTTCATTAGCCCCGTCCTCCATATTTTCTCCTACAATCTGCAGCTTCCAGGGACTCTCTTTTCTGAATTCTGGCTATAAAGTTATGATTTTAGATTTCCATAACTGGTTCTATTTCCAAGAAACAATGGCAAGAAGAAAGAAAAAAATAATGGGAGATTCCATCTGCACTCTTCAGGCCGTAGGCTTCCTTTCCAAATTCTTCTGGTCATGAAGAAGGAATTTTTTTTTCTCTCTCTCAGAGTTTTAGGTAACTCTGAGGCCACTGGTATCACTACTTCCACTGATGCAGGAGTGCAGCTTCTGGTCTAGTACTTGCCAGAAGATAGAAAACAAAAACAGCACAGGAAATTTCCCCCATTCTTTCCATCACACAGGTGCCCCCATCTTAATAGTCATTTGACCAGAAAAAGAAGGCTTTGTTTTGGGGATGTTTCTATCCTAGCAGATGCACAGTCTCAGGATTCTAAGCTACTTTGAATCTAAGCTGGGAGATATGGGAGGAAAAACAAAACAACAATCTGTTGTATACACTTCTCAGAGTCTTAAAAGAGATTTACTTTATGTATTATATACAGGGATTTTAGTTGTAATTCATGGGAGACATTGGGGAAAGATACTTACTCTATTTTTACCACAACCATATTATTACTTATGAGATGTCTTAGTATACTTGCTGTTTCTTTACAGATAATTTGTCTTTCTCCCTGGATGTTTGTATGATATTTTTGTCTTGGATTTCTGTAACTTCACTAATATGAGTCTAGGTTTGAATTTTGTTTCATTTATCACTCTCACGATTTGTACTTCTGGAATGTGAGGATCCATAGCTTTCTTCAACAATGAAAATTTTTAGCCATTACCTTTTTAAATATTGTCTCTAAGCCATTCTCTCTATTTTTCCTTCTGGCACACCCATTAGTCTTGTGGTGGACCTTCTCATTATATCCTTCATGTCTCAACTTCTTTTTCATATTTTTTTATCTCTGTATCTTTCACTGCCACATTTTGTGTGTGCTATATTCCAAATTTATTATAGGCAGTTTATATATTATTTCATCTAGTCTGTTTTACCAATGTATTAGTCTATTCAGGCTGCCATGGCAAAATACCACAGTTCTGGAGGCTGGAAGTCTGGGGTCAAGGTGCCAGCATGGTTGGGTTCTGTTCAAGGCTCTCTTTATGGCTTGCAGACAGTTGCTTTCTTGCTATGTCCTTACCTTGTGAAAAGAGAGAATGAAGAACTCATATCAATTCCTATAAGGACATTAATCCTATCAGATCAGGACCCCACCCTTATGACCTCATTTAACCTCACTTAATTCCTTACTCCAAATTACTTCCTTAGTCACATTGGGGTTAGGACTTCAACTTTTGCATTTCTTTTGGAGGGGATACAATTCAGTCCATAATAATCAATGAGGAAACGAAGGCCCCAAGAGGTAAAGTGGTTTCTTCACGGTTAAATAAAAACTAGTAAGTTAGAGCTTTTAGTGAGCCAAAGTCTTCTACTATAGTGGAATTGCAAGGTTTTAATATAATTTCATTGTATTTTTATAAAGACCAGAAAAAAATCTATTTAAACCTTAGTTTAAATTTTCTTTCAGTTTATTTCTGGTAATTAAAATAATATGTGCTTTTTATACAAAATATGCAAAATTTTAAAAAAGAAAAATATCACCCATAATCCTACTATCCATAGGTGTTAACACTTTGGAATATTTCTTTTCAGTCTTTTTACTTTACATATTTTATTTGCATTGAGTTCATATTTTATATATAATTTTGTTTCCTATAACTTTTATTTACCATTAAATTAAAATATTTAAAATGTTATTTTATGTCTATGAAGCACAATCTTCATAGCTACATAATACTTCATAATATAAATATCTCAATGTAATCAATCTCTTCTTACTAGATGATTTGCATTTTTCATTTCATCACTCTTAATAATGCTGTGATAAACAAAAACAGTTTGTATGCACAAATCTATCTCCCCATCTGTAATTATATACTTTGGGTAAATTTGTGGAATTTGAAATTTTATATTGTAAATGAGGAACACTCTTTAATTGGCAACCCCAGTGTATGAAAAATGGCTTCTCTGTCAGTGCCAGCGCAGCAGTGTGTCCTATTCATACCCTGAATGCATTAGTACAGCCCCTGTCCTATCTGCCATTTCTAAATTCTCAGCAGAATAAATTGCAATAGTTGTTTCCAGGAAAATCTATGGGATTAAGCATTCCAATACACTTTGGATGTCTGGCAAGGTGAACTTCCGCCAAATGAGATTTAGAGCTACAGACCCTCAATAGTCAGAGCTGAACTATAAGAAGATGGTGAAATGGGTAAAGTTCATTTTTACATGTCCTGCCTCTTTTTTCTAATACCTACTACTCACCCAGTACTTGTCTGTCCTCTTCCTCCTTACCCCTGTCTCTAATCCTATTTTCATAAAAGACTCTGCTTTCCCAGAATGAGAGATCAGGCTTAGAATACAGATATGCCTCAGAAAGGGACCAAATATGGGACACCTAGAAACTTCACCCTGTAGGAAAATATTTTCTATGACTATTACAAGAGTCTATATGTGTATCCATGCTAGTGATGAGATTTCTAGGGCAAGAGTGGGAGTGGTATTAGGCACTCTGCCTGCCTCAGTATGTCCCACAATTGATTCTCAATGGAGTGCTTCCTATTTGAATAGATCTTAAGCCAAAGTCTTCCCATTGCATTTACAATAATTCTTAAAGTCTCTGCCATAGCCTAGTAGTCTAGGAACAGCCTGGCTCTTGTCTGATTTTCAGACTAATCTCACACCATGCTCCATATCATTCAGTTCTCTTGCCACATAGACCTTCCTTTTAGTTTCTTGAATGGATTGTATTTTTTGTTACCCTAAGGCCTTCACATATGCTTTCCTTCCTGCTTGAAATATGATTTTGTTTCTCCTCACCAAGTTAACAACTTCTATCTCAGTTCAAATTTACCTCTGTAGGAAAGTCTTCCTGACTTTATGCACTAAGATACCAACCTCTGTTAAATGCTCTCTTGGCATCCTTATTACCCTTTCATAGTCCTTACGAAAAGTTGTAATTGTAAACCTATTTGTTTGACCATTTGAATAATCATAGTTTTTCCCTAGTATAATATAAGTTTTGTAAGGGTAAAGACCATGTCCGTTTGGCTTATCATTGAGTTCCCCAAAGTTAGCATAGTGCCTGGTGCGTATTAGGCATTTAGTATTTTTTTCCCATAGTTTTTGATACAAAAAGCAATTGATACAATTGATACAAAACAAATAATAGAAAATATTGATTATTTTACAGAGTACCAGTAAAACACCTAATAAATAGTGTGTACTTTCCTCAGAATGTATTATGTCATATCTATGTTATTTTCTTATCTATAAAATTGGTTCCTTAAGGGAAAATAAAAGTTGGTTGATCTAGAGCTTTTTTTTTTTTTTTTTTTTTTTTTGGTAAAATGTGCTGGTCTTTTCTTTTTTCAGTTCTACTTTTTTACTTAACTATAAAAGGCATTTCCTTATAGAAAAGTGTGTAATTTTCTGCAATTTTGGGGATAAAATAGATAAAAATAAGTTTCAATTAGAGAAAGTGACTAATAATATAAATTGTGGGGAAGCTAATTATCTTCAATAAAAATTGGCATTTTCCAAAATTCTGAAAATTTTTTCTCACTGAATATTTATAAATTTCTTTTTAACTTTTCAGTGAAGTGAAAAATACTTAAAAATAATTCTTTGGTTTATTTTATTTTATTTTATTTTTTATTTCAAAATATTATGGGGGTACAAATGTTTTTGGTTACACAGATTGCTTTTGTAATGTTTGAGTCAGGGCTATAAGTGTGCCTATAACCCAGTATTAATTGCACCCATTAGGTAGGTTTAAGGCCATCCCCTAATTCCCCATTACCTCTTCCCGCTGCTTGATTTCCATTGAGTTTTACTTCTCTCTGTGAACATACATGCTCATCGGTTAGTTCCAATTTAATAGTGAGTACATATATATGGTGGTTTTCTTTTCTTCCCATTCTTTAGATACTTCACTCAGGATAATGGGCTCTAATTCCATCCAAATTATTGAAAAAGGCACTAATTCATCCTTTTTATGGCTGAGTAGTATTCTGTAGTATACATATATCATATTTTGTTAATCCACTCATGAATTGATGGGCACACGGGTTGATTTCACATCTTTGCAATTGTGAATTGTGCTGTAATAAACATTTGAGTGCAGGTATCTTTTTGATAAAATAACTTTTTCCTTTAGGTAAATACCCAGTAATGAAATTGTTGGATTGAATTGTAGGTCTACTTTTAGTTCTTTGAGGAATCTCCATACTGTTTGCCCTAGAGGTTGTGCTAATTTGCAATCCCACCGACAGTGAATAAGCATTCCTTTCTCTCTGCATCCATTCTTGCATTTCTTGTTTTTGGACTTTTAATAAAACACACACTAGAGAAAAGAATACCTATTCAAAAAATAGTGCTGGGAAAACTGGATAGTCATATGTAGAAGATTGAAACAAGATCTGTACCTCTCACCTCTCACAAAAATCAACTCACAATGGACAAAAGACTTAAATCTAAGGCATGAAACCATAAGAATTCTAGAAGAAAATGTTAGAAAAACTCTTTTTTTATTATTTCAGCTTATTATAGGGATAAAAAAGTTTAGGTTATGTATATTGCCCATGCCCCCACCCCCGCCCCCGAGTCAGAGCTTCAAGCGTGTCCATTCCCCAGACAGTGCACATCACACTCATTATGTAGGTATACACCCATCTCCTTCCCCGCCACATTTGCCCGACACCCAATTGCTGTTATTTCCAAATGTGCACTTAGGTGATGATCAGGGAAACCGATTTGCTGATGAGTACATGTGGTGCTTATTTTTTCATTCTTGGGATACTTCACTTAGTAGAATGGGTTCCAACTCTATCCAGGAAAACATAAGAGATTCTATATCACCGTTATTTCTTATAGCTGAGTAATACTCCATGGTATACATATACCACATTTTACTAATCCACTCATGTATTGATGGGCATTTGGGCTGTTTCCACATCTTAGCAATTGTGAATTGTGCTGCTATAAACATTTGGGTGCAGATGTCTTTTTTATAGAATGTCTTTTGTCCTTTTTGGGTAGATGCCCAATAATGGGATTGCTGGATCGAACGGTAGTTCTACTTGTATTTGTTTAAGGTATCTCCATATTGCTTTCCACAGGGGTTGCACTAGTTTTCAGTCCCACCAGCAGTGTATGAGTGTTCCTGTCTCTCCGCATCCATGCCAACATTTATTGTTTTGGGACTTTTTGATAAAGGCCATTCTCACTGGAGTTAAGTGATATCTCATTGTGGTTTTGATTTGCATTTCCTTGATGATTAGAGATGTTGAACATTTTTTCATATGTTTGTTGGCCATTCTTATATCTTCTTTTGAAAAATTCCTATTCATGTCCTTTGCCCACTTTTTGATAGAGTTGTTTGATTTTTTCTTGCTGATTTTCCTGAGTTCTAAATAGATTCTAGTTATCAATCCTTTATTGGATGTATAGCATGTGAAAATTTTTTTCCCATTCTTTAGGTTGCCTGTTTGCTCTCATGACTGTTTCTTTGGCTATGCAGAAGCTTTTTAATTTTATCAGTTCCCATTTATTTATTTTTGTTGTTGGTGTGATTGCCTTTGGGATCTTCTTCATAAATTCTTTGCCTAGGCCAATGTCTATAAGAGTTTTTCCCACATTTTCTTCTATAATTCTAATAGTTTCACACCTAAGGTTTAAGTCTGTTATCCACCGTGATTTGATTTTTGTGAGAGGTGAAAGGTGTGGGTCCTGTTTCAGTCTTCTACGTGTGGCTATCCAGTTTTCCCAGCACCATTTATTGAATAAGGATTCTTTTCCCCAAAGTATGTTTTTGTCTGCTTTGTCAAAGATTAGATCGCTGTATGAGGATGGTTTTATATCTGAATTTTTCTGTTCTGTTCCACTGGTCTGTGTCCCTGCACTTGTGTCAATAACATGCAGTTTTAATAACCACAGCCTTGTTGTATAGTTTGAAGTCTGGTAAATTAATATCTCCCATTTTGTTCTTATTGCTTAAAATTGCTTTTGCTAAATGGGGTCTTCTCTGATTCCATACGAAGCGTAAAATTATTTTTTCTATATCTGTGAAAAATGATGTTGGTAATTTAATAGGGATTGCATTGAATCTGTATTTCTTTTTCTTTTTTTTTCATACCTCTTGGAACTTCCTCTAAGAATATCTTTTAATTAAAAAAAATTAAGTAAAATCCATAAATGGGAAATAGCATAAATATGAAATCATCACAAGAAAAGCACCACATGTACTCACCATCAAATTGGTATTAACTGATCAACACTTAAGTGCACATATAGTAATGACATTCATCGGGTGTAGGGCAGATGGGAGGCGGGACTAGGGGATGGGTATATACACACGTAATGGATGCAATGCACACCGTCTGGCGGATGGACACTCTTGAAGCTCTGACTCGGGTGGGGCAAAGGCAATATAAGTAACCTAAACATTTGTACCCTCGTCATATGCTGAAATAAAAAAAAAAATAAAAATAAAGAATGATGTCAAGGTAATCACTTCTCAGATCAAACAATAGAACATTAGCAGCACCACAGAAGACCTGTTGTTTTTTATTTTATTGTTACTTTTTTTATTTCAGCATATGACAGGGGTACAAATATTTAGGTTTTCTAATGCTTTCGTTTTCTCTTTGCCTTCTGGGACATCAAAAATGTTAATATTTGTTTGCTTTATGTTGTCTCATATATCACCTAGGATTTGTTCATTATTTAAAATTCTTTCTTCTTTATCTTTCTCTGACTTACTTCAAATACCTCTCTTCAAGTTCTAAAATTCTTTCTTTTGCTTGATCTAGTCTATTGTTGATGCTTTCAAATGCATTTTGTATTTAATTTAATGAATTCTTTAGGTCCAGAATTTATGTTTGGTTCTTTTTTTTATGATATCTATCTCTTTGGTAAATTTCTCATTCAAACCCTTTTGTAAAAAAATTATTTGTATTGTTTTTCTGTATTCTCTTGTATCTCACTGAGATAACTTAATGTCATTATTTTGAAATCTTTAAGTTTTCACAAATTTCTTTTTCATTGGAATCTTTTGCTGTAGAATTATTACATTCTTTTGGAGGTGTCATGTTTCCTTGCTTATTCATACTTTTGTGTCCTTTTGTTGATATATGTGCATCTCATATAACAGTTGCTTCTTTCTGTTTTTTAAATTTACTTTTGCAGGGGAGTAACTTTTTTTTCTGAACATGTATGGTGCTGGTTGGGTAGGGCAATTTGGCTTTGATTCTGCATGTGTGTCATAGTGCAGTCTCTGTATGATTTCTTCATATGTAACAAACAGCTCTCTGTGGTTTTCTCAGTCTTAGTGTGTGGTTGTTAGTAGTGGCTGTGGTGAAGTTTAGCTAGGGACAGGGACACCAGGTGGGCCTGTCCTCAGGTCCTAGTAGTGGCAACAGTGAGGGGAGCCTACCTGTCCTTGGGCCCAAGGGTAGCTTGATTCTTGGGCCTCCAGGTGGCTTGCTTAGATTCTTGGAATGGCAATAGTGGGCTGGATGGACCATCAGGTTCTTGGTCCTCTGGACATCAGGCATAGCATGGGTAATGACAGTAGCAGTGGAAAGACTAACTTCTGGTTCCCAATTAGTACACAGTGGTGTTGGTGGTGCCTACAGTAGGCTGGGCAGGTCAGTCCCTAGTCCCATAAGTGGTGCATGCTGGTAGGTGCCTGTGATGGTAGCAGCAGGTTGGGTGGGCCTGATCTTAGGCCCCCAGGAGGAGTGCTCAGGTGCCAATGGTTGTGGACTGAGTAGGGGCTCCCCAGAGGATCCCCAGTGCTTGAACACTGGGGAGGTGAAGCTAGGCCAGGCGCACCTGTCCTCAGCCTCCTTGGTGGGTATTTCAGGCACTGGCTATGGTAGGCAGGGGCATGTTGATCTCAAGGGCTAAGGAGAAATGCTTGAGTGGGGCAGTAGTGGCTGTAGCCCTGCTACTTGGAAGAATAGAGTTTCTTTCAGTAGCAGCAGCCAAATGCAGGAAGCTGGAGATCATGCACTTTGCTTGTGCTTCAGTCCAGCTGTGGTAGCCCACGGTGGTGGCTGCTATGTGCCAGGAAGTTTGTCCTCAGGGTGTGTAAAATGCTCAGCAGCTTTGCCACTGGGGACAGTGGGTCTTTGCCAATACTTTGTGCTTCTGACCTGGAGGCAACAGCTAGCCACCGCAGTAGTTGCAGGCAGGGAATGTCAATAGGGCTCCAGAGATGTGTAGATGCAGGGGCTGTTGAGTTCCCTAGCAGAATGCAGTCTGGTGGAGGCTGAGTTCTCAATAGGGCACAATGCTATAGCTGCTTAGGACTTAGGAGGTATATGGGATTCAGCATGAGTTCCTTCTCTGGAGCAACAACTTTGCATGGTCTCTAGGCAGCTTCTTACATTATCTCAAGGCCCACAAGAGTCTAGGGTCTTTCCCATGGTTAGGATTGCAGAAGTCCCTGGTGGAAAAGTGGACCATTGGCAGTCACTCATTTACCCTTTCCTTGCACTGGGGAACCTCTCCAGGCTCCCAGCTGATCCTGGCCAAACAGGCTGCCTTGCTCCCCTCTCCTTCTTTGCCTTAGGTGTTTCCTGTCACTTTTCTGTTGAATTCCAGTGTTCTCTCTTAGAAGATACATTCAAAATGTGATTATTTACTCTCTATTGTGATTCATCTTTGTGAAGGTGGTGAGTACCGGATGCCTCTAGTCAGCCCTCTTGAAGTCCCTTCCCTATATCGATAGTCTTTAAACTTGTTTCTCCATGTCAAATATCATTTCCCTTCAGTCCTCTGATTTCTCTAAACTCTTATCTAATCATGTCACTTCCTTACTTCAAATATTTTTATTCCTAATTGTCTATTAAAGTTCAAATTTTTTAAATGGTACAAGAGCCCTTACAACCTGACTCAGGTTTATCATTCCAGATTAAAATTTGATTATCATATCTTTCTATAACCCTACTCTATAGCTGTATGAGACTACTTGAGTTCCCTGAAGATACCATTTACTTTGTTCATTAGATTCCCTTTACCTGGAGTGCCCTCTCCCACAGGTGTATTCCTAAAAAACTGCTAATCCTTTGAAGTCCAGATCAAAATGTCACCTTCTCTTTCAGTTTTCTCTAATACAATCCCTTGACATTTAATCTCACTTTAACTTCTAATTAACACACCAAGCAGAAAGCATTAATTGTTCTCTCCTCTGTGATTTCCTGGTATGTAACACATTTCATAATGCATATGAATGAATAGCTAAATTTCCCATCTCTCTAAATAGATCAGAAGCTCTTTGAGTTTAGGTATTAAATTTAATTCACAAATATACCCAAGGTTCCTATGACAGATTTGTGTTTTGTATAAATGATTAATTTCAGTTGGAGGAAGTTTTTTGAGTCCCTGTAATGTGCAAGTATCTGCTTGGAGGAATAAAAAATTAAATAAGACACACAGTGCTTTCCTTCAAGCATCTCAGAATTGCCAGGGTGGGAGTGTAAGACAGGTTTATAAGTAACTATTATGCCAGCTGAATGTAGAAATTTGTTTCATTCATAGGATTAGAAGTTGGTTATTAAAAAATCCAAAATAAATTTCCATGAAAAGTTTAAAATGACAGTCTTAATCTTCATAAGGTTATAAAAGGTATTATTGTCCAATATGTGGTACTTAAACTCTACTAGAGATCTCCCAGGCAGCATTCTAGCAGTTAACTATAATCAAGAGTAAAACAGAGTTCTTCATTATTAATTAATGGAGAGGTACATCTTTATCTAAAATTTTTTCCTTTCTTCACTTCCACTACTAACTCCACTTAATCCATTACCCACACCAGAGTAACTGATCTTTGTAACATCCAAAGATGACCATGTGGCTCCTCTGCTTAAAATTGTAATAACTTGTTATTGTCTAAAAGATAAAGTCCAACTTTTTAGCATGGCCTATAATGCCTCCAGGGTATGTCCTCTGTCTAGTTATCCAGGTTTTTCTTTAGCTTTTTTACATCATGCCTCTACAATCCACCCATAACAGAGTAGTCACCTTACCTCCAGTAGATATGGAAGGGAAATATTAAGAGTGAGGAATAAGTAACAGAGGGAATGTCCTGAAAAAATGACAAAAATATTTTCTGTCTTTTTAAAACATCCTCCACTCCTTTTTGAGAACCGAAACCTATATCCCTGCCTCAGGCCAGTGGTGGGAAGGGACAGAAGGATGTCTTTTATTCTTTGTGCTACAGGGGATGGCTCAGCGCTGACCTGGCAAAGGGAGGTCCTGGGCGGAGGTCATGGGATTGTCTTCAGAGGAGATGAGACCAGAGATGGAATGATCAAGGTCACCAACTGTAGTTGAACAGCAATTGCCTGAAGCTGAGAATTCATTCACCCTTTAAAAGCTCTGTATTTCTGCTTATTATTAGGACAATGGCATTATAGACAGTAGTCTCCATCCTTCTCATTTTCTGGCAAATTAACAAACTCCTCTTTCTTTTTACTCAAACCACTTGGCCTTGTTCTTCTGATGCAGCCTTGGGGACAAGTACTGTGCTTTTGGTAACAAACCAAAAATGAATTATTTTCTATTTCCCAAGATTCAAATAAGATCATTCTGTCTTACTTTTATGACTTTGAATCTTCTACTTTTTGCCTGAACCTCATTTCCAATATCCTCTTGTTTTCTCAGAAAAGACAATTTATTCTTCAAGTTTTTGCTTGATTGTAATGTCCTCTGTGAAATCTGCCCAGGCTTACTAAGATAGACTTAAGTGTTCTTTCCTCCACATTTCCATAATCTATCTTTGCCATATGATTGCTTGTATGTTTTTTCTGTAATCTCTTTAAAGCAGGGGAGGCTGCATTTTAATTTTTATGTACCCAGCACCTAAACACATTGACAAAGTAGCATAGTGTAAAATGAAGAATATCAATATTAGTGTCATGAAAGCTTGAGTTCTAGTATTGTTTCACTACTTGTCCTCTCTGAGTTCACTGCATCTAATCTGTTTTGTCTGAAAAATGGGAATAATATGAAGACCTACTTCAAAAAATTGTTGTGAGTATTAAAGGAGATAATGTATGTAAATAATCTAGCACAGTATCCAGTACATAGTATAAGCTCAGTAAATGTGCTTCCTTTCTTTTTTCCAGTATCTAGCACCTGGTAGATGTTTAATAAATGTTTCTTGAATGAACACATACATTTCATGAAGCTAACCTAGAAGTCAGGAAGTGAGCAAGATAACTTTTTGTATAGATGATTTTAGTCCAAATTGATTCCCAAACAGATAGGACAGAACAATTTTCTCAGACACACACACACACACACACACACACACACACACATGCACACTCTTAATACTTCCAACGAAAAATGGGATGAGGTTGAAAGTGGAAAGGGCAGGGGTAATAGTTTTCTTAGGAGAAACAAGATGTTAGGATTAGAGCTTTTCATAGCCCACATAGTGCACTTGTGAATTAATAAAATGGTACTTAATCCTCAAGACATTTTATTTCTCTCTACTAGAAAACTGCCTTAATAATTATGCAGCTTTATCATGACCTCAGTCATGAATGTTACCCCTTAGATATGTAGAGTGAACAACTCTATGTGGAGCTTAGTACACTTAATTATTTTCTGGGGAAATTATTATTTATTGCTTTTTCTCAGAGCTGGCAGACTAGTGATAATTGGTAAATATTTGTAAATAGCTGGTTGTTGCCAAGCAATTGTGTCTAGCTGTGAGGAAGATAATAGAGAGGGATAATGGAGAAAGGAATAGCAACAGCTAGTCAAGGGAATTATCAAGTTAAGCCATAAAGAACTGTAACCCCTTTCATAATCCTAACCAGTGGCCTGGAAATTGAGTGAACTGTTCCATCAACTTACAGTGAGTAGGCATCTTAGTCCATTCTGGCTGCTATAGCAGAATACCATACACCAGGTGGTTTTAAAACAACAGACATTTATTTCTCAGAGTTCTAGATTCTGAGAAGTCCAAGATCATGGCACTGGGAAATTTGTTGTCTGGTGAGGGCTTGCTTCCTGGTTCACAGGCAGCCATCTTCTTGCTGTGTACTCACATGGCAAAAGGGCCAAGGGAGCTTTCTGGGGTGTCTTTTATAGGGGTACTAATCTCAATCATGAGGGCCCTGTCCTCATAAATTAATCACCTCCCAAAGGTCATATCTTCTAATAACATCACTTTGGGTATTAGGTTTCAACATGTGAGTTTTTTTTGGGGGGGCACAGATATTCAGTCTATGGCAGTAGGCTATATTTATAATTTTGTTGGCAACACTTAGAAGGGTTTTGTCTATTCATTTTATTTATTGGTTTGCTTTAAAGGCATATGGGTAATATGGCTTGTGATGGTGAAAGGATTTCAGGACCATCTCTCTATATTCATTGGTTTATTAGGTAAGAAGAAGAATGCCTGTATTAAAAATGAAAAAAAGGGCATGTAGTGTGAAAATAGTATAAATATGAACTACAGATTAAGCTGTGCATTAAGCTCCCTTTCTCCAACTTCGTAAAATCTAGAATAAATGTAACACAGAAACAGTTCAAATATAATTATTAGCTTGAAAGTAAGAAAAAGAAATGATCAAGTGCCAGAAACAAAAAGGAAAATCAAAGCCAAAGCTGTGAGGGGTTGTTAAAGCTACAAAATCCATGAGGATACCAGAAGTGGATATGTGTTATATACAGAGGTGGATTTATCCTGAAGCCAATGAAACTTCAGCTTCAGGAATCATCCATTTCACAGAACTTTTCTAAGGTCCAAGAAGGAGCTATAGCACATGGACATTTGTTTTTTTGTACAGTTTATAAAAGTAAGACATTCTAACTGCAATCAATTAAGACTGCTGTCTCTTTCTACTTTGAATTTCCCTCCATCACATTTCTCTTTGTATTGAGTACAATAACATGGTCTACCCATTATAAAGCTGTTCAAACTTTGCAACATGGGTTCAGTGACATTTCAAGGATTCTAAAATATATTCTCATAGACTCAGAAGAGAAACCCAATTACAATATACTTAACCAGAACGGTTGTACCCCCATAATAAGCTATAATAAATTTAAAAAAATTAATCAAAAAGTTCATAAAGTTTAAATAAACCATTTAAATTGAAATTTGAAAAGACATTTTGGTGTGTTTCAATACAGCAAATGAGAACTTACAGACTCCTGATTGGGCACACATGAAGGTATTTTTTTTATTATATTTGAGGTTATATGTTAATCAACTATGAGAAAATTCAAATAAAAGTTAATGGGATGTGAAATGAAAGCAGTAAAGATAAACACTGAAATTCATAAGATTATTCTGATATCAAAGATGAATTATAATAGATTTTTATCAGATCATACGAAAAACAACCATTTTTTAAGAAGAAAAGGTAGATTTCAAATAGAAATAGTATATAGGTCATTGTATTATTTGACAATCCAATTAATTAAGATGGGTAAATCATACAAAAACATTGGAAAATTATTTAAACTGTTTTCTGATTTGACATGAATACTAACATTGACGACAATAATATAAAACTTACACCACTACAATAAAGATATCATTAATAAACTGGTTAATGAGTGCCATTGATTCAAAGATTTCTTAATATTTATATTCCAAAGGAAACATGAAATATTCTAGAATCTCCAGTTTATATATAAAAAACATGACAGTGTTTTTTTCAAAATTTTACAACAATCTTAAAACTTTATATGATGTTACTAGTTATGAATTTTGGAGCTGAAAGAAACTTTTTGAAGTCATCTGTTATATAAAAAATTACAGAAATTTTGATTATATAAGAGGAAAGATTTATTTATCTTTATATTATCTCTATTGAGAATATTTAAAAATCATTGTCATTTGACAAGACAAAGAAAATATTATAGAAGTGTGTTAAGCATTTAATTAATAAAAACATGCTATTTTTTCCAGATTTTGTGACATTTGTGGTATTTATCAACTTTTAAAAGTTTGTAATTTATTATGAACACATAAATTATATGCCTCAGGCACCACAAAACCAGGATCCACCCACTGAGCTTGGATTATAACAGGAATTGGAGTCTATAATGAAATTCTCCCACTTATGGGATACTAGAGCCAAGCACGTTTCATGAAGTATGGAATCTGGGATAACTTTTCAGTTTATAAAACAGGAAATAGAAAACACTGCTGATACTAGGGCATTTCTTATAAATGTGTGACCACCCACTGCTCTGAATTGAAAAAGTTATCTTTAAGTATTTGGATCCCCACTGCACCCCTCCCCTACTGCCAGGCCTTCACTAATTTCAGCTGAAGGATCTGGATTTATAACCAATGTATTTAGTGCCAGAAACAGAACTGAAAGCTAACATAGGAACTTGTCTAGACCTAGTTAAATCCTTAAGTCTGCTGATGAGTCAAACTATCCCATCAGGCTTTCTCCATAGCTCATGACACATGAGACATCCATGGAAAACAGTTTTCACTTAAGATGAGTTTGTTAATGAAAACTCAGCACTTGTCCATGAGGCCAAATCAGAAGCACAAGGACAAGTGCTGTGGAGAGGAGGAAAGAGAAATTTTATTACTTTGCCAGCAAAGGAGGAAAAATGGTAGAACTTCTCATCTCAAAATCCAAATTTCCTGAACATAAACAGAAATACAGAGCTTTTAAAGGGAGAGCCCCTCAGTTCTAGGCTATTATGGTTAACTATTCTAACAGTTCCATCTTTGCCAAAGACAGAGCCTAGGAACTTGCCAGCTGCCCACCCGGGGGCTGGCACCACTTGGGATGGCTAAGTTACCTCTTTTAACAAAGGACTTAACCTGCTTCAGGGATGCAGGCCAGGTTGCAGTTCCTGAAAAGAGTGGGGAAGTTTTAAAGAGACAGAAATTGTTTTTTTTTCTTCAGGCCCTTCTCTCTAAGTTCACACACACACACACACACACACACAAGCACAGAATCAACATTACAAAGCAACATTATATCAAGCAAAGCAACATTACATCAAGCAAAGCATGATAGCAAGTTACTATGGGTAAGAGTACAAAAAGCTAAAGAATTCACATACCAAAAAACTATAGAAAACAGACTAAATTGAGGGACATGTTTAAAATGAAATGTTCAAACAAAAATTAATAAAATCCATATATAAGAATGGCTAATTATGAATAAAAATGATAGACAAATTAGGGCAAAGCAAATAGCATGCCTGAAAATAAAAAAATAAAAAAAAACTAATCACTGAAATTAAAAACTCAATGAATGGACCACAGTTGAATAAATGGAAAACAAAACAAAAAAAGCAATTATGTTGATACTTCAAAACTTCCATTAACTATACAGATCAATTTTAATAATTATGATTAAATTCTGGAGGGCAGTGGTGGGAGTATTATAAGGTAGATCCAAAATAATAACCTGTATAATAGGAGGGTGATAAAGTATTCTATCTCTCTAATTTCTCAAAATAGGACTTAAAACATGTCTCTGGCATTTTACTTTTGAAAAAATTGTTTAAAAAATGTTAAAGATTGTCACAATATTAACATCTATTAATTCTGGGAAATGGGCACACTTCCTTATTGAATTATTCTTTGTTCTTTTCAGTAGATTTAACTTTTTTTCATACTTATAAAAAGGAAACAAAACCAAGAAGCACAGGATTCTGAGAATGATGCATACAGGTAAATCCAATCAGTGTCAAGAGGCTCACACATAAAAGAGCATGACTTTGAGGTGGGACCAGAAAAATCCTGCTGGAAATACATGACAGGAGGAGATCCATTCCCCACCAAGCAACCCTGCACCTCCTGGAGAGCAGCAGCATCTTATGCTCTATGGGAAAATAATAAGAAAGCAGAGAGGAATCCACCCCAGATTTGTGTCTTTGTGGAGTGGACAGACTAGTATTAAGTAGAAAGAAAAGAAGAAGAAACTGGAGTTAAGTGATGAATACAACTTTTTCCTCAGTAAAAATATAAATAGATAGATGATAGATAGTAGATAGATATATAAATAGTTAGATATTTTAAAAATTAACTGTCCCAGAGAAGATAAAAACTGAATGGAAATTCCTCAAGCTTCCCAGGGAGAAAATGGACTATTAGCCCTGAATGAAACTAGGTGTAAGTAGGTTTCAACACTCTCTTAAAATTTACTGAAACAACTACATACAGAGCTTAGCATGAGCAACCCAAAAATGTGTTCTCTTCCTGAGGCCTGTGTCTGGGATATAAAGAGATGAATTTGACTCATCATACTGCTTTATGTGATCCATTCCTCCTACTTTAGTGGAGGATGAATGAACCTGTCAGAAACCACCTTAGGAGAATTTTTAGGGATGATGAAATTCATCTTGGGCAAGAAATAGAAGGAGTTGAGAGAATCAATAGGGTCTTAATTTCTTTCTCCTATTAAAGATTGTGAATTTTTTTTGAAGAAGGAAGAAGGCAACAGCCATTACAATATAAAGAATCAGATTTGGATGTTCTGATCATAGCTTACGATAATAGAATAGATTTAAGATAGTGGGATAGGTTCTTGGTTAGAAATACAGTGCATCACAGAAGTCAGCAGATGAATGATTTGCCCAGCTACTAGTTTACCAGAAAAAGAGAACTTTAACAGAATATAGAATGGCAGACAGAGAAAGGCTCTTATAAAGTTGTGAAGTCTTTTACTTTTTAGGAACTATATTATCAGGCATGATATGAAAAGTGAACTAAGTATGAGAAGTGCCAATAAATTTTTACAATAAAATAATTGGAAAGAAATGGAAAGTTATACCTGATAACTGCAGAGGTCTATATACTAATGAACTAATAAACAAACCTTGATATTATAACCAGATATGAATATATATATATTTTTTTTTTTCTTGCATTGCCAAGTCTTGGTGGGATAGGCTGTATTACTGAAATAGCTTATAGCACTTTCAGCAGCCATCCTGTCTACAAGAATCAGACCTGTTAGAAAGGAAGATAGAGTAATTCTGTAGGTCAATAAGACAGACACCAGTGTGGAAATTAATAGATCTAAGGATAGAAGCACACTAGGGAACTTTTACATAAATATAAAAAGGGAGAAAGGATGAAAGAATATTGTGAATATACTGGAGACTGCCAGGTGGAGGAAATAGATGAGGTGGTCCTGAGGCTAAGGATAAAACTGTGCAGATGATAAGGGCTTGGCAGTGTAATAAAGAGTGGATAGAGGAGGAGGTATCTAGATAGGTGCTGAAGCCTCATACAGTGAAACATGGTATTTGAAAGAATCTGGACTTGATTTATTGATAATTTTGTCACCTTGATAGTAACAAAATTGAATTTGAGGAACTGTTAGTTTGGACTTGGGTTTGACTAAAAGGAATAGTTCAGCTGATGATTTAAAGAGTCAGGAAAATACTTAGAAAGCCACTCATTAATCTTATAGTTCAGAATAATCAGACAATAGTAAAAATTAAATCCTAGGGTAAGGAATTGACTCAAAGAGTGCCTGATTAGAATTGTGTTATTAACCTGTTGGGAGGATTCTAGTGATCTGTTGAGGTTTTGGTCTGTGATCCTGACCCTGTTCTATTCCATATTTTGTAAATGGCATAGTTGGAAATATTTAAGGAGTGCTGATCAGATTTGACAAAAGACACAAAGCTTAAAAGCTTGTGAATATATGCAATGACAGAATAAAAATCTTAAAAAAATGGTGAATTGACAATGAGTTAAATTTATTTAAAAAAAAAACTGTGAAGTCCTTCACTTGGTTCTCCAAATCCTACTCCACAAATGTAAGTTGGGAAAATGTAACTTGTGGAAAATACAATAATCTTAGAATAAATCAACAGTGGAATGTTCTGTCAAAAAAGGAAATAAAACAACAGAGTGCATTAATTTCAGTCTGCAAAACAGACTGAAAGTATTAATATAGACCTGATAATGAGGAAAGTGGTAGTTCTACTCTGTGTTGTACAGACCACAGCAGGGATATTGTGTTCAATGTTTATAACGGTATTTTAAGGAGCCACTGAAAAACATATTCAATGCTGAGTGACCAGGGTAATTAGTGAAATTGAAATCAATGAAGTTCTGAAGGGTTAGGCAATATTGAACCTAGAGAGAGGAAAAAATCTTTCAGAGAATACATAATTATAATTGCTACTTAAGTTACTTAAAAATGATAACTACAACCAAGGTGCTCTACTAGACACTTTTCATATATATTATATAATTCTCAAAACAACCCATGAGACAGGTATTATTATTTTCACCTTTCAAATAAGGACAGGGAGGTTAAGTACCTTGTCCTTTATACAGCTAGTTAGTAGTATCTCTGGGATTGGAACCCACGTTCTAACACCAGAAGACAAGATCCTTCCACCGTTCTACATTTCCCTCCCTCCCTTTTCTACTAAGTCTATCTTCAAATAGCTACCATAATATAAATTCATATTATTATAGCTTACCATTTGTTGAGCCTGAAGGAGCTCAGGAAACTTCACCCCAAAATATGACTCCTTGTTATAAAGAGTATTTTGAACTAAAGGCCCTTAGAGATCAACAGGCCCTCAGAAGGGGTTTTCACTCTACCTGCATAACCAGACAGACTCATCAAAAGAACAATCAACTTCCCCTCCCTTCCTTGTTATCTCCCTATACTACAGGAAATAAAATCAAGAATGTCACCAGACCTGGGCCCAAATCATTTTAAATATAATATGTCTCTCAAAATTAATTTAATTTGCAAAAAAGAATCATTTACAAGTCAATCTGTTTCCCCCATCCATTCATCCTTCCTAGCAACCATTTATTGTACCTAAACAATATATTCCTCATCTTCCCCTCCCTTCTAAAAGGAGCATATAAAACTATCTGGATCCCATTGGGATACTGGGTAATCATTATGTTATTCTCCCCATGTGCATGGTAAATAAACCTCTTCCTCTTATTAATCTGCCTTAATTGTGAGTTGATCTTTCAGTGAACTTTTAGTGGAAAGGGAAAGTTTTCCCCTCACCCCATAAGCCTCGACAATGCATGGTGCACTACTGTGCTAAGCATGGTAAATAGTTTATCTCAACTACTTTTCATGAAAACCCTATGAGGTAAATTTTATCATTATATAAGAATGATTTGGATCATGGTGGTCATGTTTTACTTCACTTTTCAAAGCCTAAGTTTCCTTATCTAAAATATGTCCCATCCATCCAGAAAACAATGAGATGTGATTCTCAATTTATAGACAAATGAACTGAACTTGGGAAACTGAAGATGAGATACAGGAGAAGAGAAACAGAATTAACCTCAAAATGAGAAAGAGCTTTCTACCATTTGAGCTGTTCAGAGGTGGAGGCTGTCTTTCCTAGCAGGGATATACTATATGAGAATCTAGGAATCTGGAGAAGACTTTATTGAATATAATTCCATAATTGCTATAAGTTTTATATAACTCCATGATTCTATCAATGGCAATGAGGCCCTTCAAAATCTCATTTATTATCTTTTACAATTTTATAAGGCATTTAAAGGAAATAATGAAGATATAATCTCTAAAAACTATTCAGAAATTCTGTCTGTGGATATGACAGAGTTAGTAAAATGCTCACCAAATATTCCATCTTCTCTCTCATACGTCCCAGTCCCTTTGGGGTTATGTATGATGAAGTATCTAGTTCTAGCCAATAGGCTGTAAGAAAAAGTGATGTGTGATTTTTAGGCTCAAGATGTAAAATTCTCTTGTGTGACATTCCAGCTCTTTTCTCCCCTGCCACTTTGATCATGTTAGCCACGTGAAGCTCTAAGAATTAAGAAGACTGAATATTTACTGGATTCTTGATTCCTGTGTGGCAACAAGAAATAAAAATTTATGTATTAAGTCACTGAGATTTGGGAATTTATTTATAGCTATGGCATAGACTAATTTATTCTGACTAGTGAATATAACTAAGATATTCTAAGCTCTTATACTGCACCAAGCATTTTTATAACTACTTTACATGAATTATCTTCCTTAGATTTCTGAATAATGTTAGAGGGGAAATCCTATTATAGTATATATTTCAATATTGAGAAAAAATGAGTCATAGAGAGGTTAACAAACTTAACCATGGCACATAGCCAGTAAGTGATGGAATTTGGAATGGAAAACAGCCAATGCAGTCACTGAAAATGATACTTCAAAGCTATTATATTCAAGAGGAAGTGTTTATGATGTGATGTTGGTTAAAGATATAAAGTATATATGTATAATGTGATTTAAACTGTAAAAAATACAATGACAATAGGAAGTAAAATGCTAAAATGTTAACAATGATGGTATCTTGGTGGTGATCTTATGAGTAATGGCTATTTTTTACTATGCTTTATGGAACAGAATAGAAAGTCCAGAAATAGGCTGACACATAAATGTTTCATTGAGTTTTTACAGGAGTGTCAATGAATGAAAGTTTTTGCAACAAATAGTGATGAACTACCTTGAAACCAATATAGAATAAAAAATAAACATTAACCCACATAGCAAAAAATGCACAAAAATTATCTTGAAGTAGACCACAGTCCCAAATGTAAAACTGAAAATTATAAAAAATTTGGAGGAAAACATAAAAGAAAACCTTTGCCAAAGTTTTCTTACTAAAAACAAAAGTAGCATAAATTGTACAATTAAAAATTGATAAATTGGACCTCATCAAATTTAAAAAGTCTTGCTATATGAAAACAGAACCATTGGCCAACAAAGTGAAGAAAAAAATCTATACAATGGGAGAAAATATTGGCAATCTATCCAACCAACAAAGAATTCATAAACAGAATCTATAAGGAACTCAAAACAACTCAATAGCAAAACATTAAATAATTTAATTTAAAAATGGACAAATGATCTGAATAAACATTTCTCAAAAAATATATACAAATGGACAACAGGTATGTGAAAAAATGCTCAACATCAGTAATCATCAGGGAAATGCAAATCAAAACCACAATGAGATATTATCTCACTCCAGTTAAAATGGTCATTATCAAAAAGACAGAAAATAACAGATGTTGGTGAGGATGCTGAGAAAGGGGAATGCTCACATACTGTTAATTGGAATATAAATTAGTGCAGCCACTATTGAAAACAGTGTGGAGATTCATCAACAATGTTAAACTAGGACTACCATATGATCCAGCAATCCTACTACTGGGTAGTAATCTAAAAAAAAGGAAATCAGTATATTGAAGAGATATCTACACTCCCATGTTTATTGCAGCACTATTCACAATAGCCCACAATATGGAATCAATCTAACCATCCATCAATGCATGGATGAATTAAAATCATGTGCTACATATACACAATGGAATATTTTTCAGCCATAAAAATAATGAAATTCTATCATTTGCAGCAAACATGGATGGAACTGGAGGACATTATGTTACATAAAATATCAGAAAGGCATATATTGCACATTCTCACTTATATGTGGAAGTTAAAAAAGTTGATCTCACGGAGGTATTGAAGAGAATGGTGGTTATCAGAAGCTAGGAATGGTAGTGAGGAGGGGGGATGAAGAAGTGTTGATTAATATATACAAAAATATAGTTAGGAGCCATAAGTTCTACTATTTGATTGCACAATAGTGCAACTATAGTTAACAATAACTTATTGTGTATTTAAACATAGCTAGAAGATTTGGAAAATTCCCAACAAAAATAAGTGGTATATGTTTGAAGTGATGGATATCCCAATTACCCAGATTTTATCGTTACACATTGTATGCTTTCATCAAAATATTACATGCACCCCATAAATATGTATAATTATTATGTATCAGTAAGACTTTGCTTAAATTATTTATCAATTCCAGGAGTCTCTTGACAGAATCTTTGGGGTTTTCTAGATATAAGGTCATATCATCACCAGATAGTCAGAATCTACAAAGAACTCAGGCAAATCAGCATGAAAACATCAAACAACCCCATTAAAAAATGGGCAAAAGACAAGAACAAAAGCTTTTCAAAAGAAGAGAGACTAATGGCTAATAAGCATATGAAAAAAATGCTCAATGTGTGTAATCGTCAGGGAAATGCAAATCAAAACCACAATAAGATATCACCTAACTCCAGTGAGAATGGCTTTTATCAGAAAGTCCCAAAACAACAGATGCTGGTGCAGATGTGGAGAGAAAGGAACACTTATATACTGTTGGTGGGACTGCAAGCTAGTACAACCTCCATGGAAAGTGGTATAGAGATACCTCAAAGAACTAAAAGTAGACCTACCATTTGATCTAGCAATCCCACTACTGGGTATTTACTCAAAGGAAAAAAAGACATTTTACAAAAAATACACTTGCACTTGAATGTTTATTACAGCACAATTCACAATTGCAAGGATGTGGAAACAACCCTAGTGTCCACCAATACATGAGTGGATCACTAAAATGTGGTATATGTATACTATGGATTATTACTCAGCCATAAAGAAAATGGTGAACTAATACCTTTTGTAACAACCTGGATGGAACTGGAGACCATCCTTTTAAGTGAAGTATCACAAGAATTGAAGAACAAAAAACATGTACTCAACTACTAAATTGAAACTTATAGATCAACAGTCATGTGCACATATGATAGTAAAATTCAATGGAAATCAAGCAGATGGCAGAGGAGCAGAGCAGATGGGTAAATTCACCCCTAACGGGTACAATGCACACTATATGGGTGATGGACACATTTATAACTTTGACTCAAACTGTACAAAAGCAATTCATGTAACCAAAACATTTGTACCCCCATAATATTCTGAAATTTAAAAAAGAATATCAATAAGAAAAAAGGAAAATTATTAAGAAAATAAAAAAGCAACTACAGATGAGCAATATATTTATCTACTAAAAACTTTTATATAAAACAGATAAAAAGAATTCATGGTAATGATAAGAAAAGAAAACAATAAAAACTGACAAAATATTTAAGCAAACACTTCTCAGAAGGTACACAACTAACTAGTAAGCACCTAAAATATGCTCAAAATCATTACTTTTTAAGAAATATAAATTAAAACCACAATGAGATACATCACACTCATCAGAATTGTTGATAAGAAATTGGAGCGCCTACAAGTCTCATACACTGCTGATGAGAACATATTATAAATCACACAAATACTCATGAAAGGAATTTGGCAGTTTTTTAAACATACACGTACCATATGACCCAAACATACCATTCTAAGTATCTGCTCTAGAGAATTAAAAACACATAATCACACAGACTTGCTTATGGAAGTTGCTTATTTGTCATAGACTTGCTTATTTATCATAGCCCCAAACTGGAAACAACTCAAATGAACAAGTGAATAGATAAACAAATTGATGTTTATATATACAATGGAACAGTACTCAGCAATATAAAGGAGCAAATTATTGATCTATGAAACAACTGAATGAATCCTAAAATCATGTTGAATGAAAGAAGCCACACCAAAAAGTATCTACTGTATAATTTCATTTTTATGAAAGGGTAAACTCAAACTAATGTCTATAGCAGCAGACAGTAGATCAATGGCTGGATGGGGATGAAATGGAAGGAAGGAGAAATTCCAAAGGGGCATGGGAAAACTTTTTTGAATAATGTATATGTTCATTATCTTGATCATGGTGATAGTTTCATAGCTGTGTATGTATACAAAAACTCACCAAATTTTACTTTAAATATGTATAGCTTATTTTATTTTATTTAGTTATTTTAATTTTTTTTTCTTTTTTTTAATTTATTTATTTATTATAGCTTATTATGGGGGTACAACCGTTCTGGTTAAGTATATTGCCCATGCCCCTCCCAAACCCCCGAGACTGAGCCTCAAGGGTGTCCATTCCCCTGACAGTGCACATCGCACTCATCA
>CM052457.1:48193940-48225698 GCA_028533085.1 Varecia variegata
ATCTGGTGCAGACACTAATCTAATCTATTACCTGGCGGGCATTAGTCACCTGAGACCCCTCCCCTTGGATCACTCCAACTTAATAAAAATGGGAAAAATTGGGTAGACGGGGCTCAGAATTCGGTGGCGAGACCCCTCTGAGCCCGCCGGCGAATAAATGTTGATTCTCCGACTCTCCGTGTGCCGCTCGGTTTGTCCATGGGACCACTCGCTGTAACACTTGCTGTAACATGAGGAGGTGACTAGGAGAAGTCCTGAGCCATGCAAGGGTCCCTCTCTAACTTGTCTCTGATCCTGGAGTGTAAGAAGAGTGCTCTAGCACAACTGAGGTAATGTAATTGACCACCCGGACCCTCCTGAACTAAGCTGAGAGAGAAACACACAGGACTGGGACTCGGTTCTTCCTTGCTGACCTCCAAAATCTACACCCTGAGATATCCTGTTCCTGATGAGTGGGGAGCTCACAAGCTCCTTCTCGTTATCCCAGCCCCTCTCATTCTCATTTACTTCTCTTGACTCAAAAGTCCTGTCGGTAAGCCGGAGTACTCTTGGCCCATGAGGCCTTCGTTGGACACGGGGATGCCGGTTCCCACTCGTCTAGCGCTCGTTGCTCACTCGTCACTCCTGTATCATTCTCTCATTCTAGGGATGCCTAGAATTGAGTAGAATTGGCCCTGTGTGACCCCTACTCTTTTCAGGAACACGGGAAACTCTCAGTCTACTCCTCCTAAAACTACCCCTTTGGGGTGCCTCCTCTGAAGCCTCAAAACACTAGGTCTCACTAAAATTTCTGTCATCACAATGGCAAATGGCCTGATATTTCTTTCCTCCCTCTGTGTGTCATGGCCACTCTGTCTTTCTTTCTCTCTCTCTCTCTTGCTTTCTCTGTCTTTCTCTATGCATATCTCTATTTCTCTCTCTCTCTTTCTTCTTTCTTAGGAAAATAAACTTTTACTTCTGTATATCTTAATCATTGTCTGAGAATTCTTTCTCCCCTCATGTATGGACTTCATACCCTAATATTTGGTGGCCCATACAGAGAGGAGAAACTGAGTCACTGAGTCCCTTTTCTGCCTCCGTACGAGGAGCTCATTGTTCGTTGTTGTCGTCAGGGAAAACATTATGTTACATGACAAGGAAACCAGGCCCAAGAATAAGTGCCTTAATTAAAATGCTATTCTCCCACTCAACCTTCTGTTGCCACTGGCACAGCAAGGGGGGTCTAAAGTTCTTTATGTTCAGCCCTTTCTTAAAACTTGCTAGAAATCCTAATCTTCACTCTGCCTGGCACATGTTACTTTTTACTCCTGCATCTATTACTGTCTTCACTTTCCAGATAAGGTTTCTTTTTCACCTCCTCCTGTTCCCCCTCCTCCTTCTTCTCCATCTCCACAGCTCTTGCCTGGCTGCACTTGCCAAGGCCAGCCAGGCTCCCTCCCCACCTATACACCAACTCCCTCTTTGGGAGACTGTGGAATCAAAAACATTGTAAATTACTCAGAGCCAGGATAAAAATCCAGTCCTTTTCAAGACTGTCCTCTTTTCTACTTAAATCCTGACACCCTAGAGGGACAATCATTTTAACAATACACTTCATCTACCAGTTAGCCCCCAATATTTGGCATAAACTCCAAAAACTTAAAAAGGGGCCTGACTCAATAAGTGGAACTTTTAAACCTGGTCTTCAAGGTCTTTAATAACAAAGATAGGGAGAGGTGAAGGACAAAGAGAGTAGGACTGACAACAGCCCCGAACACAGAAAAACCTTTTCAAATAGTGGCTGTCCCTGTAAAAAACTTTTCCAGAGAGTCACTCAAAAAGGTCCCAGACAAGTAGACAACAAAGCCACATGCCACATCCTTCTACAGGAACTTAACCCTGCCTCCACTATGACTCTGGGTTCCTAGAGTAAAAATGCCCCAGAAAATGGGCTCTGCCAAGACTGTGCCTCCTCTGACAAAAGAAGGACACTGAAAGACCAGGGGGGAGATCACACCTGCATTCTGGAACTGGCTGCCTCAACCTGAATGGGCATCCTCCATACCCTCAGACCCTCTGAAACTGCTTCAGTCTGACAGGCATGTCAGGCTTCAGAACAGACTGAACTTAGACACATCAGGATGGCTGAGCCTTAGGTAACTCTCTGGCACAGATAATAGCACTGGAGCCACGTCCTCTACTCTTCCTGAATTTTCAGGGCTTCCATTTCCCTTTCCTACCCCCATTGTCAGAGTGAAAGGTAAAATACAAACCCCCTGTATATTCCACAGCTCCTCTGTCTGCTGCAAGATAAAGTCTTTGCCTGCTCACCCCTTTTATACTTCCCAATTACCCCCACTGGTAACACATCTTATGGCTTCCTTCCTCTGACTTATGGAAAAACCTTAACTAAAACTTTACATGCAACTTTTTCCTTGGTATGCTCTGAGCTTTCAAACTATAAAACTTTCTATCTTGTTTCACCTAAAATTGTCTCCTTCTATATGTCTATATGTTTGCATGTTCATATATGTCATGTATATCTAATGTTTCCCTACCAAAATATGCAAAAGATCTCTAATTAATTAGCTTAAAGAATGAAGTAAATTACAAAATTATCTCCAAGATTTAAACTATTAAATTCCACCTGGCCCAACATTATTCATCCTCTCTAGGCCTAAGGGCTATCTATTACATAAGACAGGCATATAAAATTGTAAAGACTGATTTTAAGAAATGAAATTAATAAGATTGGTTCTCTTTTCTTCCTCCACCACCCCCACCTGAGCCTACCTGCCAGCAATAAAATTCACTCGATAATTTCTTAAAGGGACTGCAACACTTACAGCCTAAAGACTAAATTTTACCCAAGAATTTCCCAGGACAAACTGAGTCCCCTTCAACTTTTAAATAATTCTCTCACTGCTTCCACCACTATAGCTAAACTTCTGGAAATCCCATCGGAGAGTCATTCCTCCAGACTGAAACCTACAAACTCTCCAGAACCTGCTTGCACCAACAGCGAGCTCCCTGAAAGTCCAGCCCATCAGGGATATCAGGTTCTGATAACATGCTGTTATATACACGACTCCTTACAGTGCTTTGCCTCCTGTTTATACTTTTTGTGTCACTCTATGAATGCTGCCACAGCCCAGCTTACATACCAGGCTGGTCAGTTCTTTGTCCATGCTGGGAACTCTAATAATAATAACCTTACTTTCCATCCCCCTGCTATGGGCACGCTATGACATCTCTATCTGCCTCTCTCCCTTCTCAAAATTATGAGCTCTTTTCACCATGTGTAATCTTAAGCTCTTAGCTAAAGCACCTAGTGACTCTACTTTCAGCTCTAATTTTCAAACCCTACATTCTCCACTATCTAGTAACATTCATATAAAACCAAATTCAGGCCCTAACTATTTCTCTCCAGTAAAACCCCATCCTGCCTCTATTCTAACTTCAAGATCATCCATTTTCGACCCCCTCCCTTTTAATAAATGAACTCTGTAAAAAGATTTCTATGCCCCTGCTCAGCTCGAAATAGCTACAGAAGAAAGATCTCCATGCATTTTCCCAACTTCTGAGTTCATTTTACATAAAAATTTAATTTTAACAACAGAAAGGGGTAATGTTAGGGCGGCCTTAAATCTTCTAATTTTCTAATAACAGCTAAAAATCAATTCTGGGCTCTCCCTACTCTTTGATATCTCTCTCTCAAACTAGCAGGCAGCCTGCTGGGACTCTGCTTTCACAAACACCTAAAAGAGCCCAGAAAAGAAATGTAAACCTTTCTCCTTAAATTTTCCCAGCTCACAGCTTTTAGAATTTGTTTTATAGCCTCAAGATGTTCCTGAGAAACTCCTGGACAGACAGCAGAGGTACAAATTCCAGACCTTTGTTTTCTGCCCAAAACCATATCTCAGGGGCAAAGATCACATCCCCTACAATAGACCTGACTACATATCAGAGCTAACCAAGTCTCCAGAAACAGAAGAAACAAGAAAACAGTCAGAAAGACAGGGAACCCAAAAATTATCATAAAGCCTGTGAAACAAAAGCTGCAGGAGTTTGGAGAGTCAAAGGTTATAAATCTAACTTCAACCACAAACAACTGCAGCCACGCTGGCATTCCTATCCCCCCTGATAAGGAGGAAGCTACCCCTTCCCCTATCTTTGCAGGTGTTACTCACTCCCCCTGGAAAAACTCCTCTATAAAACCCAAGGCTTTCCCCTCCCTTGGGGCAGATGCTTTTTTGCCTCCACCCGTCTGCATCCAGATACTCGAAATAAACAGCATTTAGCTATACATGAGGCTTCCTGTGTCTCTCTCTCAGCTCCCAACCTAAGAAACTGTGAGACTTTATTTGCATAATAAGACTCCCCTTGCTTGCCTCTTTCTCTTCTCCCTCTCAAACCTATTTTGCCAGGTTTTTGTTCTGAGTGCTCCCTTGTATACATGTTAAAAATTGATTTAAACATCTTTTTCTCCAATTAATCAGTCTGCCTCATTTCAGTGATTTTCTTCTTGCAACAAACCTTTATGGGGAAAAGTGCATTGTTCCCTACAGTTTAAAGTTGCTATGTTCTGAAAAACTGCAGTAGAGAAAAACCCAAAGACCTGATCAGCTGGCAAAAAAGGGTAAATTTTTTTTTTCTTACCATCCAGGAATCCTGGTCTGTCTATACAATTCGGTTAAGCAGACAGTGAAAGTCACTCTTTGTCTGCTTTAATTGATGGAAGAAAAATGATTTATATGACTAGTCTTAATGCAGTGACTTTTACTACTTTGTGATATAAATTCATATTTTTTGATCCTTTCTTTCCCCAGAGATAGGATTTTCTCTTGTTGCTCTGTCTTTCTGTGTTCTTTGTCATAAAAAGCCCCATTCATAAAGGGCTCTTGTCATCTCCCATCCAAGTACTAGCCAGGCCTAACCTTGCTTAGCTTTTGGGATCAGATGAGATGTCATCTCTAACTTAGTCTATTTCTGGGAGAATAAGGATTTGTTGCTGCCCAACCAGGTTCATATGCCCGCTGGCCAAGAGGAAGCCAATACACCCACCCAGGTTCATATGCCTGCTGTCCAAGAGGCAGCCAACACGCTGAGATCGTAGGGTTTACAAGAGAGAGAAAGAGTTTTATTTTGCACAGCATTATGTGCGGAGATGGGAGAAATTTCTCAAATCCCCCTCCCTGAGAATTTCGGAGACAGGGTTTTTAAGGGTAGTTTGGCAGACAAGGGATTAGGCTTTGTTTGATTAGGTTTGTTAATTGGGGCAAAATTATAAGGGTGTAGAAATCATCTTCTTGTGTTGTCTCAGTCCCTGGGGTCACAATTCCAGTTGAATAGGTTTCTTGGTATGGGCCACTGGTCCATTGGGTGGGTCAACCAATCCAGTGAAATGTGGGGCCTGGAAGATAATGAATACCTTTAGGTTTCAAAAAGGTGATGTTATCTATGGAGAAAGTTAATAATCTTTATGGACATCATCTATGGGGAGAAGTTAGGAATCTTTATGACCACCAGCTGCATGGCTCTGGAGTGGAAATTATAGAGAAGCAAACAGGGGCACAGTTACTAATTATTATCATTATTTTTAGCTAGGCCCTTACCACAGTTCTTACCTTGAACCCTATTATTGATTTGTGAAAAAGGCAGTTTCAATTGCCCCCTGGGTTTTCACCCAACCTCATTCCTGAGGTGTGGGCACGTGAGAAGGGAAGGGCTGATGATCATTATGGTTTCTTCAAGCTGACAAGGGAGGTAGTCAGGGTTATGCCCAGGGTAAAGGGAATGAAATCATTTTGCAGTCATCTGCAAATATTAACAAGTGCTGGCTTTCAGATCTAAGATTTGCATGAAGAGAACATTAGGACCCTTATTTGCAGCCTTAGCAGAGTACTTAAGTGAACAATGGACTATAAGATAGATAACACCTAGCTTCAAGAGCCCCTGTAGAACTGATCCAAAGTTCTGGGGAAACCAAATGAATAATCCCCAAAACAGATCAGGTGTGGGGTCCCTAGTAGAGCCCTATTATAGCCACACAGCTTGTTGGGAAGTTTTCTATTCAGGTTTCAACTTTTCCTGAAGTGCAGCAGGTGGTGTTTAACACTGAATAGACACCTCCTTCTTTTGTCAACAGAAAATCTAGCACTGCCTGATTATCTAGGAGTACCTGGGCTAGCGAGTTGAGGTACCTTTGTTGAGCCCTAAGGCTTTTTGCAGTTTCTTCTACCATCAGTCCTAGAGCCACAGACAGATTTCTAATCATGGCTCTGTTGGCATATACTCTGTAAATAGGGCCTAGTATTTCTAGCAAGCTTTGCTACCATTTGTCCTGGTATCTTCCTGGCAACCCTCTCTTAAAAGGCCCATGAGGAACGTTATCTGGAGACTTGTAGCCAGAAGAGAACGCAGGATTCATTCCAAATTAACCAAAATGTTTGTACCATCATAATATCCTGAAATAAAAATAAATTAAAAAAAAAGAAAACCAAATTATAGGCAAATATCAAAAACAGTAGATAAGACTAGAATCTAGGGGCATGGGGCGGGGAGGCGGGCGGCTGGATTTCAGACCTTCTCCCCTACAGACTTGCTGTGTGGCCTCTGGCCAGCCACTGCCCCCTTTGGCTTCAGTGTCTGCACCTTCAGTAAGGGCATCTGAGAAGACTCGCCTGGGTTGGGCACCCTACGATGCCAGCGCCACAGAGTCCTTTCCCTGCCTCTCCTCCTGCTCCCTTGGTACCAGGTTCCTTGAAATCCAGAGGCCCAGGCTTTGTAAGCTGCTCCGCATCCTCGCCTTTGCTTATCCCTACACCTGGGACTCCCTCCCTATCTTCTACAGGGGGGTAATAAGGATCAACCAATGGATCCGATGGGCTCAGTGATGCCTGGTACCTGGCCAGTACCCACTATTCCTGTTCCCAGGGGAGAATGCACGAAACGAAGCCACTTTATACCACCAGAAGCACATGGTCATGACCCTCCTGGCCACTTTCTTGTACTCTGCACACCTGCCGGAGCGCCTAGCCCCTGGACGCCTTGACTATATTGATCACAGTCACCAGCTGTTCCACGTGTGTGTGATCCTGGCCACGCACATGCAGATGGAAGCCATACTTCTGGACAAGACTCTGCAGAAGGAGTGGCTCTTGGCTACCTCCAGGCCCTTGTCATTCCCTCAGATAGCTGGAGCCATATGTCTGTGCATCGTCTTCAGCCTCTGCAACATAATTTATTTCTCAGCTGCTCTGTATCGGATTCCCGAGCCAGAATTACATAAAAAAGAAACATGATTCAGATCATAAGCTTTTCATGCCAGATGTCAGCATTAAGCTGCAACACCCTAGCCACCGTAAGCTGGTGGCATGGTGCTGGCTTACGATGGCCTAAAATACTCATAATGATTGGTGTCTTGGCATTTTTGAATGAGTTCATGCCAAAAAGGTATTTAACTGAGGAAATGTCTCTACATGTACACTGATTCTGTGTGTATGGTTTTTAAAAGGGGAACAGGGGTTCAAGCAAAGTCCTTGTTAAGGCAAATTATTGATATTTCGTTAAGTTTTAAATTTACTTAAAACAGGGTTTTTCATTCTATTTAAACAGTTGGATTAAGCACATTGCCCTTGTAGCTTTGTGTTACTCTTTAAAAATGGATCTTGTTTCATTTGATGAATTTCACATAGCAAAGCTTCTCCTGAGAGCTCCTGTAGTAGCCTGTCAACTAGTCTGGGAGAGTGAGTGGGGAAGGACACTGGGAGGACCTGAGAAAGAGGAAGTTGGTCACTGGGAGCCCTAGGGACTGGGAAAACATTCCAGAATGAAAAGACCGGACTTGTGGGAAAAGGGGACCCTCCTTTTGCTCTGTTCCCACAAGTCCATTCTGCCTTCAAAGTGCAAATTCTCATGTCATTATGGATTTGGAGTTTGTAAGTTTTTTTCTTCAAAGTCCACAGCTGGGTGTCATGTGTTCTGTTATGCTCTGTTTTCTTGTGGCCAGTTTGATCTGCAAAGTATTGTGCAGTACAGATAAAATGCGTTAAACTATGGGAGCTGTCTGAGTTAATCCCAATTGGTTGTGCTCATGTGTCACCTTTTAAACCAAAAAAGGTTGCTATATTTGGGGATGTCATAAATTTAATAATGCATCAGCATTTCAAGTATGCTGCTGCAAAAGTTAGAATTCATGTGCGGAGGATGTCAACAGCCTTGCCAATGGCATGGTCAAATATAGTGTTCTCAAGCTTTACTATGAACCAGGAACACCTGGTAATCTTGTGACGGATGCAGATTCTTGGAGCAAGCCAGGATATTCTGCTTTACTGGGTTAAAGGTGAGTTTTGTAGAGGAGATCTGCACAGGAGGCAGTCTCCCAGAGGATGCTAACATAGGGGGGCCTGGGGCCAAACTTGAATAAGTGCTGGTGCCACACATTCTGCAGGCATGGGCCTATCAGCTTTGTTTTGCTTTATCTAGGTTTCAGCAACTCACCACCTAAGGGCATGTCCCCCACTTTCTGTTCCAGACTTTTCTACTCTGAATAGTACTAAGACACTGAGCATTTTCTCATTTTGTTGCACTACCAATTAAAGTCCAGAATTTCATGGTGTTTTCAGGGAGTACAGAAATGCTGCTGCAAAACAACTTTTAACAGAGGCCCATCAAACCCTGATCTGCACTTGGTAATGACTTAGGGGACATCTATGACAATGCAGGATCCTCTTTGCTGACTCAGGAATACCTCCATATCTTAGAATACTGTCTCTACCATTAACCAGCTCAGACACTTGAATGACCTTGTTCATATTCTAATCCTCTGAGGACAAGTAACAATTTGTATTGGATGAGAGTGGTTAAGAAATATGATTTCATTAGTTTTATTATCTATTTACTTCCTGTGGTGAAAGAAGACTGATAAAATTATATGGGATGGTAAATTTTTGGTACATTAATTACAAACTACATGACAAAATTTGGTTTTTTTGGCACCAACCTGACATTGTGTGAAATTCTCACACCAGCAGGGTCTGTGGGCTTCCATTTCATCTTACTATAACTTTAGATTTATGGTTATTTTTCTAATATTGCCAAAGACATAAAGTGCTTTAATATCTCTTGTTTATAGATGATAAAATAATGTTCTCTGTTTAGCTCAGAAATAGGTGAGAGATAAGTGATCAATTTGAAGGACTTTTAGATTATTTAATTTTTGCTTATGTCGATTTTTCATTGTGCTTAATGATGAAAATGACATGTTAAATCAACAAAATAAGATCAAGTACACAATGTTTTTATAAGTTTGGTAAACTTTAGTCCCATTGTATAGTTTTGGGGACAGTGCTATAAATTAAAATTTTATAAAAGGTTGGATCACACTGATTTGGAAGCTTCTAATGCAAAATGAGACTGGGATCAAATATATTAATTATCATTAAGTATTAAGTAATAGACATTCGATGTCTAATGTAGGTATAGTTTTATCCAAGCCATCTCAGAAAGTTTGTCAGGGAGTCAGTGGAAGACCTCACTGGAAAGATGTCTTTTAATGAACTGGTTCTCATTCTCTAAAAACTGTCTCAATGCACTTGAGAGATGTGACACACTCTTATTGGTGACGACTGCTTGCAGCATGGCACTGTCTCAGAAGGGAATGTGGTGGCGAGGTGCACTCCTAACAAGATGTACCTCTCCCTCCTCCCCTTGCTTGCGAAACAACACTCTAAAATTTACTAGACATTACAGTTGTCATAAAACTTGAATGTGTTTGAATGAGGCCATTTTAGTCAACTTTACATCTCTTCCCTCATTGAAGGGTTTCATTTCCCATTGCTCACTTTTTAGAAAATAACTCTCAACTTTTTTCAAAAGAAATGAATGTGTAATTGTTGCTAGAACACTGCAAGGTCTTTTGAGTAAACATGATTTAAATATTTGGTCTGCTGCAAAGTGGTTTTTGTTTGTTTGTTTGTTTGTGGAATACTGCTCACACAAGAGGTTCTGAGGAAGGTGGAGTGGAATAGAATGGTTTTGTCAGATGTGTTCGGGAAACCGTCATTTGAATCTATTGTGTTCCTTTTTATATGAAACGCCGATCAACACTGTACGACACTTTATAACATATTAGTTGAATGCCAGCCTCTGATTTGCTAGTCAACCATCCATTACGGCAAAGACCTATGTCCAAACTCAGAGATGTTCTTCCAACTTACATTAATGTCTGGTTTTCTTGAACTGTGTGAGAGAAAAAAATAAATAGAATGTATTTATTATCATAAAAAAAGACTAGAATCTAATAACAGGTGGACTATAGTTATTTTATTTCTGAACCATATTTTTTTTCTCTCTTCAGGTTCCCATTTTCTATTAAAGACAAATCATAGCAGGATCAATTTACTTGCCGAAATAAACTTTACTCTTGTTATACTTGGCCTGATTATTGCATAAAGTGCAGCAAGAATAATTATGAGCCATATAGACTTTTCTTTCTTTTAAAATTGGTTTTGCTGGAACTTTTTTATAAGGAAAAGGTTAGACTTTAAAACCTCTCTAGTCAAGCCAAAGTTTTGTCCATGACATTAGGTACCTGTATCATTTGGGAAAATTCCTCTTTTCTCAAGGTCCCAAAGTAACTTGGGGTTCCTAGACCTGTCAGAAAGTGACATTCTTTACTCACCGCAGATCAGGAAATGTTATTGATGAAGTAACTGGACAGTTTTTCCAAAGGACTTTTTTATTGGGCTTGTAAAGTAAACCCTAATTCCTTAATGCACTCTGGGCACCTCTGAAAATATGCCATTCCAGTCAAAGCCTTGGTAAAATAACCAGTGTCTTCCATTATGTTCTATTATAGAAGAAAACAGATTCTTATTGAACTTATGCAAATAATAATATTGCCATAAATTATTGTAAGAATACTCACAAATAGTTTTCAAATTCTAGACAAATCAAGTAAAGAGAAAAATAAATGCTTCAAATTTTGCTTACAAATATATACTTTGTTGTAAGCTATAAATAGCTCAAAAGAAGGAAAAAGGTTTTCTTGACTGCTGGAAAACAAAATACAAAAAGAATCAGCTGTGTTTCAAACAAGAAGTCATAAAAAATTTAGGTTGGCCTCATGTAATTAATTTCTGTTCTGTTTGAGGTTGAGTTAGCAATACTCATGGACATATCAGCTTTCTACTTAAAGTCCTGGAAGTTTGTTTTGTTTTAGTCCAATGGTATATAATCTCCAAAGTTATCAGAAACCTGTATTCAAGAGAACTTGTCAGTCTGTTCCATGACTTTCCTTGGAGAAGCAAACTTTGGACTTAGCCACTTTAAAGAACCACTTTCTGAGATGAATCAAAGTGAAATGATAATTGTCTATGGATGACAAAAGTCTTAGACTAGCCATGGTTAAAGAGACAATTGACAAAGTTGTTTATTTTTGTGGCATATGACAAGTTAACATAATAATCATACCTATTATTGATAACATACACTAAGACATATTAATATTTTACAATATTGGAACATATATTAATAACATGCTTATACAAATATAATCCAAAGAAAGTTAAAGTTCATTTCATATTTGACAGTCCTTCCTGTATGGTTTTATCATGCCAAATAAGCCTACTTAATACGTCTCTCTTAGACTTTCAGTGGCCTTGTTATATTTAAAAAAAGCTAGTTTGAGGTCAAAAGCCTGGATTTAGAATTTGGGTTTTGGAAAGTTTGTCAAGTATCAAAGACTTGAAACATTTGTTCAGATAGAATCACAAGCCATTATAAAATAAGGGTCCTTTATTTAACCAAGAGCAATAGTTATCAAAAGATTCTAAGGGCAATACAAGAAGTTATATGGGTGTAAACCTTAACCCTTTTAAAGTTTAGCTATTCTAATTAGTCAAAACCTGATAAAGAGAACACAGGGATTTTATTGATAAAGCATAAAATCTTTGCTTCTTTTTAGGCCAGTTACCGAAAAAGTAAAGAAAAACCTTCTGTGGTGTGATTTTTTTTTGATTGAAAAGGACACAGGTTATAGAACCCAAATGAGTACATTATGTGATTTCATTAAGAGAATATTAACGTCTGAAGACAACTTTGTTTTAACTATGTTTTTTCTTTTTAATTATAGTCAACTGGATCACATACAAAATTTCTTCATATATTGCCTTTATAAATTTTATCCCAACCTGCATAGACCATTTACATGGCTAAAAACTTTCTGCTTTGTCCTTACTTTTCCTTTTCCTAAATAGCCAGTCATTTTAGGACAAAAATTCCACACACAATCCTTTCTTTACAATATTATTCTTCTTTCTGTTTAACCTTTCTTACCGAAAATATATTTACACACTCATTGCCATTTTACATCTCTTTCTCTTACTCACAAGTTACTTTCTATTTTGTTTTTATTTTTCTTTCTAAATCCATATTTTGATTCAAGCTTTAAATAACCTTTGAATTAGACAAAATTACATATGTATTTAGTAAGAACACATTTTATACTTCTTTTGTAATTTTTCATATTAAAAACATATTTTAGTACACTTTATATATAGAATCACATGCATTGTCTAGAATTCTTATTTTTAAATTTTAGTGAAAACTTAAGAAGCAGGAAGTCATGATTTATCTGTCATAAAACACTATTATTTCAAAATAGGAACATAGGTTACCATAAAATCATTTGGCCAAACTGATAATTCAAAGATTTTAAACAGCAAAAATCTTATTCTTTTAGATAGGACACTCAGTTTCCCAAACGATCATAAGAGCTAATATACACACACTGAAATGCAAAATAGGAGGCAAGCTGAATTTTTCTCCCCACCTCCGTTTTTTTGCAGTTTATTCAAAAGGTGTACAAAAATATTTTATTATTCTTATTAATATCATATGAAAATCTAATTCAAAAGAGAAAACCAAATTTTTCCATTATATTAGTGTATTAATGGTAAATCTCATTTTAATAAAGTCTTATAAGCAATTTCATCTAACTTTAATTAAATTGATCATAGTTAAGATTTTTACAAACCTTTTATAACCTCATTTTTGTTTGAAATTTTATGTCCACTTAATTTTAATCATTATTTACTTATTTAATTTAAAGCAGTTTCAAAACCAATAAATTACACAAAATTATCTTTTTTAACAAAACTATTAATCTTTCTGTCTTATAACCTTTTTATTTTAAGAATCTTAATTTTCATATAGAATTATTTCTTTTCTATCTGGCAGTTTAACTTTAATCATAATGTCAACTCTTAGAAAAACCTAGGAAGTTAAAGTAACTTTGAACTGCTATCAGTCCCCAATTTTTATTAGCATACCTAAGTATAGTTTTCTATACCATAAAATAAGATATCAAGGTATAGCAATTTAAACTTTCATTTAATAATTAATGTTTTTGTATTTTATAATTGACTCAGACATTTTATAATCATAAATCCTCTTTAACTTAGCATAACATGACTTTAATATTTTAGGTTACTAAAAAGAATTTTGAAGCCATGACATAGGCACCATCCCTAATGACTTTCCTCCTCCTTTTAGGTCTCATGTAGCCACATGGCATCAAAGATGGCTAAGAAGGACAAGGCCTATCTGTCCTCAATTCATTTACCAGGTACAGAGATCAAGACAGAAAACAGGATGACTGGAAGATCCAATTTCTCCCAGAATATCCAGGGAGCAAAGCTAGAGCAGTGAAGAAGGGGACATTTTGTGCTAGATTGTGCCCTGTAGTTGCTGCTGTAGGCACTGAGAACATGTCCTCAGGCCTCACCATGGTACACCTATCCAAACCCCATAATCCAGAAGCTCAAAACCAAAAATACAAGCTCACAGTGAAATCCAGCAAGATTTAAAGATAATATAGAAGCAGCAGTTTTATGACCTTAAAACATCTAAACTTTAATATTGGTTTTAAAATTAGTTTTATTTATCACAGATTATCAAAGTCATGTGAACTAAAAGGCATTTGAGTTTGTTTTTATTTTCCTGATACAATATTTGATTTAAGTGCTTACTTTAAAAAAAAACTATTAATTAGAGCTCTTTTACATATTTTAGTAGTGAAATATCACATACCCATGAAACGTATAGACACAAAAACATACAGACATACAGACAGAAGCAGAAGTTTTATTTGTCGGCTTTTAAATATATATATTTATTCAGTCTATCTATATTTTAATTACCTATTTTGCTGTTCTAAGCAATTGTTAACTAGGCAATAGTTTGCCTTCTAAAAAGATGACTCCTAAGTGAAACAGGGCAGAAAATTTATGTTTCAAAAGCACAGAGCTAGGACTTTAGGCCTAAATATTATACTGTCATTCATTTGCTCGTAACAAGGAAAAAAGATTGTATGCAAAGTTTCACTTAAGACAAGATAGCCAGGAAAAGGACCCTAAACAAAGGTTAAGACTTGTCATGTAATTTTGGAACAATGGGAAAAGTTTTTAGTAACTCAATCTTTCCTCTTAGACACTCTTATAAAACAGAATTTCTTTTTTTATAAATATAACACATTTTTTAAATAAAAGGGTTCCAAGATATCCAGTTAAGGGCCAGGAGTAGTGGCTCATGCCTATAATCCCAGTACTTCGGGAGGCCAAGGCGGCAGCACCATATAAGGCCAGGAGTCCAAGACCAATCCAAGCAACAAAGCAAGACTCTCACAAAAAGACAGAAAAATCAGTCAGGCATGGTGGCACACACCTGTAGTCCCAGCCACCTTGGAGGTTGAGGTAAAGAGATCACCTGGCCAGGAGTTTGAGGATGCAGTGAGCCATGGCAATGTCACTGCCAAAGCGCCACACAGAAATCTCTGCAAATTCTTGAAAGTTAGAGTTCACACTTCCTGTAATATTACCATTTATTGGCAGTTATGCCTTACCCAGTCAGACATCTGCGGCATCTAACTGGATCCAAGCCAGCTAATTATCAGATCCTATCTGATCCCAGACTCAGTACAATTTTTTTGCAACTTTCAAACCAGTTAGGATCAAGAATTTGCTCAAACTCAAAGAGCTCAAAACAAATTTGTGGAGCTTCAGAATCTGAGAGAGAACTTACCCATGAGCCCCAGTAATAGGCACAACCTGGCAGGTACCTCACTGGTCCACTCAGTGCTCCTGGGGGGTCTCTGGGAGCTCTCTTTTGGAATCCACTTCTGACAAATTAAATTTAACATAGTTTGAGCAAAGAACAATCCACAGATTGGGCAGCTGAACCAGAACAAGTTCGGAGAGACTCCAGTGCTGCCGCCTGGTTAGAGATGATCCATAGACAGTACAGTTCAGCATTTTCCTTGAACAATTGGCCTCCTTTGCCTGTCCAAGACTCAGTGATTGGCAAAAAGGAAGGAGTAGGGAGGAATGAAAGTAAATGGAGCCAATTCTAGCCAGGACAAACAGCTAACATTTTTGCTTTCGAACATTTTAACTAAAGTACCCTTCTAAGTGGAATCAATAAGCTTTAACACAGGTTATACCATGATCAAGGAAGCAAGAGGTGTCTACAGAGAGGGAGACAACTGTTTTTATGAAATCCAAAAAGTCACAAAATGGTATGAAGAAAGGGAAGTCTCACTAGCATCAACAAATGGCAAGAGTCACAAAAATACCAAAGCAGAACAAGTGCACACCCTGACCAATAATCAAACCTAAGCTGCAAGATGAGAGAACAGAACTTTAACCACTAGGCTACAAGGTAAATTGGCTTCTGCCATTCTTCCCACAGGGGTGGTGTTCAAAGTATTATTTTCATTATAAATCAGATATTTGCTCTTCAATTTTGTCAAGAGAATTTATAAAGCTAGCTATGAAATTGTTACATGTTCTTTTAGCTATGATTTTTTTCATAAATACAAATAAGACAATTGTTTAGAAAAAGAGATCTCTAAAAATCTATTTTTTAAAAATTGCTTTAATTTAAAGGATCTATTTTTGGCCATTAATTTTGAACAAAGTTGATAATTTAAGAGTATTCTTCTAGACAGACTTTGTATTCTCTGTCAAACTGGGGAGAAGTTTCCCAAAGACAATCCATTTCCTATATTGCAGGGAAAGCCAAACAAGACTCACAACGGAGCCAAAATGTCTCCAGAAAGGTCAAGAATCCGGATAAGGAAGGGGATGCTGTTCATGATTTGAATATTCACCAGGATTTCCATAAGTTCTAGAAACTGTTTCTCTGCTGTAAACAGGTCCAAGTACCATGACTCAACAATGTCCCACCAGTAGGGGTGGAGCCAGAGATGGCACTCAGTCCAAAAGAACTGAGCTGCCACTAGGGCATGTCTCTGAGTCCACTCCACCAGAAAGAGGCTGCCAAACTGCAAGCATATGCCCACCAGAGCAATCCTGGACAAGTCCCCAAATTGTTGCTGCCCAACCAGGTTCATATGCCCGCTGCCCAAGAGGAAGCCAATAAGCTGAGACAGCAGGGTTTACAAGGCAGAGAAAGAGTTTTATTCTGCAGAGTACTATGTGAGGAGATGGGATATATTTCTCAAATCCGCCTCCCTAAGAATTTGGAACACAGAATTTTTAAGGATAGTTTGGCAGGCAAGGGATTAGGAAATTAGGTTTGTTAATTGGGACAAAATTATAGGGGTGTAGAAATCATCTTCTTGTGTTGTCTAACTCTCTGGGGTGATGATTCCAGTTGAGTAGGTTTCTTGGTATGGGCTTCTGGTCCACTGGGTGGGTCATCCAAGCCACTGAAATGTGGGGCTTGGGAGATATCTTAACAATTACCTTTAGGTTTCAAAGGTAATGTTATCTATGGAGAAACTTAAGAATATTTATGGATACCAGCTATGGGGAGAAGTTAAGTATCTTTATGACCACCAGCTGCATGGCTCTGGAGTGGAAATTATAGAAAAGCAAACAGGGGAACAGTTACTAATTATTATCATTAATTTTAGCTAGGCCCTAGAGCAGAGAAATAAGAGAAAAAAGCAGAGTCTACCAAAAATGTGGGAATATCTGAAGAGGACTAACATAAGAATCATAGGCATCCAAGAGGATGAAGAAGAAAATACACAAGGGTTGGATAAACTATTTGAGGATATAATGGAGAAAAATTTCCCTGGCCTTGTTACAAATCTAGATACCCAGGTACAAGAAGCTCAAAGGACTCATCGAAGATTCATCACAAAGAGGAAAATGTCATGACACATAGTCATCAGATTGGCCAAAATAAGCACAAAAGAGGCCCTCCTATGAGATGTAAGGCAAAAGCAGCAGGTAACCTACAAAGGAAAATCCATCAGAATAACTACAGACATCTCAATTGAGATGTTACAAGTCAGAAGAGTCTAGGACCCCATTCTCACTCTTCTCAAACAGAATAATGCCCAGCCTAGAATTCTGTATCCTGAAAAACTAAGTTCTTTACATGAAGGAGAAATAAAGACCTCAGACAAGCAAAGACTGTGAAAATTCCTCAAGACAAGACCTGCCCTCCAGGAAGTACTCAGAACAGCTTTACACATGGATTAGCACAATACACATTAACAAATGTAAAATAATCCAACAACTAAAGGTCAAAGGCCAGATATCACAATGGCTCAAGAAAGAAAACAGAGCAAACAAATTTCAATTCAACAGAATGAACAGAAATCTGCCCTACTTCTCAATTCTTTCAATAAATGTGAATGGCTTGAACTGTCCTAAAGAGAAATAGACTGGCTTAATGAATAAATATACACAAACCAATTATCTTCTGTCTTCAGAAATCACATCTCAACCACAAGGATGTATTCAGACTCAAGGTCAAGGATGGAAAACAATATTGCATTGAAATGGAAACCAAAAGAAAGGTGGCATATAGTTCAGAGTTTAGATAACTTAGTCTTCAAATCAACAAAAATAATGAAAGACAAAGATGGTCACTATATAATGGTGAAGGGTGCAATGAAACCAGAAGACCTAACAATTCTAACTATTTACTCATCCAACAGAGTTGCACCAAGATTCATAAAGCAAATCCTACATGATCTAAACAAAAGGGTAAACATCAGCACCATAATAGCCAGGGACTTTAGCACCCCTCTGACTGAAAAGAACAGACCCTCCACGCAGAATATAAACAAAGAAACAATGGACTTCATCAGAACTCTGAAACAAACGAACCTGACAGACATTTACAGAACATTCTACCCCAAAACCATTGGCTATATGCTTCTCTCATCAGCTCATGGGACATCCTCTAAGATTGACCAAATCCAGGGCCACAAAACATGTCTCAACAAATTAAAAAAGTAGAAATTATACCATGCATCTTCTCAGACCACAGTGGAATAATATCAGAAATCAACTCCAATAGAAAATCTCATCTCTACACAAAGTTATGGAAACTAAGCAGCCTTCTGCTGAGTGATTATTGGGTTAAGTAGGAAATTAAGATGCAAATCAAAAGACTCTCTTAACTAAATGATAAAGAAAATGCAAGTTATCAAAATCTTTGGAACATGGCTTAAGCAGTCTTGAGAGGAAAATTTATATCCATAAATACCTACATCCAAAAGACAGAAAGATCACAAATAATCTAATGAATCTTCTCAAAGAACTGGACAAAGAGGAGCAAACCAACCCTCAACCCAGTAGAAGAAAAAAATAACAAAGATCAGAGCAGAACTAAATGAATTGATGACAAAAAACTATACAGAAGATTAATAAAAGAAAAAGGTGGTTTTCTGAAAAAATAAATAAAACAGTCATGCCTCTTGCTAGAGAAACCAGAGCCAGGAATGAAAGTAATCTAATAAGCTCAATCAGGAATGAAAAAGGAGAAATTACAACTGATACCATGGAAATGCAAAATATCAACTCTGAATATTATAAAAATCTCTATGCACATAAACTTGAAAATGTGGAGGAAATCAATAAATTCTTAGAAACACACAGCCTCCCAAGGCTCAATCAGAAAGAAATAGAATTCCTGAACAGACCAATCAATATCAAGTACCAAAATTGAAGCAGCAATAAAACACCTTCCTAAAAAAAAAGAGGCCTGAACCAGATGGTTTCACACCCGAATTTTACCAGACCTACAAAGGAGAACTGGTGCCTATCTTGCAGAAATCATTCCAAAACATTGAGAAAAAAGGAATCCTCCCCAACACATTTTATGAAGCCAACATCACCCTGATACCAAAACCAAGAAAGGACGCAACAACAACAAAAAAGAAAACTACAGACTAATGTCCTGTATGAATTTAGATACCAAAAATTGCCAATAAAATCCTAGCAAACCAAATTCAGGTGTTTATAAAAAAATAATCCATCACAATCAAGTGGGCTTCATTCCAGAAATGCAGGGATGGTTAAAGATACGCAAATCTATAAATGTAATTCAGCACATAAATGGAAATAAAAACAAAGGCCGTATGACCCTCTAAATAGTTGCATAAAAAGCATTAGACAAAATTCAGCACCCTTTTATGATAAGAACCCTTAACAAAATAGGCATAGATCGGACTTACCTAAAAATGATAAAAGCCATATATGACAAACCCACAGCCAACATCATAGTGAACAGGGAAAAGCTGAAAGCATTCCCAATTAGAAATCTACCCAGACAAGGTTTTTCTCTATCACCACTTCTGTTCAACATAGTGCTGGAAGTCCTAGCCAGAGCAATAAGACAAAAGAAGGAAATCAAGGGCATCCAAGTGGGTGCAGAAGAGGTCAAACTATTAATCTTTTCTGATGATATGGTCTTAATCTAGGAAACCTGAAAGATTCCTACATGAAAATACTGGAATTGATAAACAAATTCAGCAAAGTCTTGGGTTACAAAATCAATGCGCAAAAATTATTACCATTCCTATATGCCACCACCAAACTAAGAACCAAATCAAAGACTCATTACCCATCACAATAGCAACAAATAAAATAAAATACCCAGGAATACATTTAACTAAGGAGGTGAAAAACCTGGACGGGGAGAATTATGAAACACTGAGGAAGGAAATAGCAGAGGATGTAAACAAGTGAAAAAGCATACCATGTTTATGGATTGGCAGAATCAACATGGGCACAGTTGGAGCTCTGGCTTGGGTGATGCAAAGGCATTATATGTGACCAAAATGTTTGTGCCCCCATAATATTTTGAAATTTAAAATAAATAAATACATAAATAAATGAGTAAAAAATAAAAAAAATAATAAAATATCTATACTATCCAAAGTGATCTACATATTCAATGCAATCCCTATTAAAATACCACATAATTTTTTGAAAATTTAGAAAAAATATTTCTATGTTTCATACGGTACATGTGAAGACTTCGTATAGCAAATGTAATCTTAAGCAAAGAGAACATATTGGGAGGCATCAATTTACCAGATTCCAAGCTATACTATAAGGCTATAGTAATTAAAACAGCATGGAACTGGCACAAGAACAGAGACATAGACCAATGGAACAGAACTGAGAACCCAGATATAGAACCATCCTCATATAGCCATCTAAACTTTGACAAAGCAGACAAAAACATACACTGGGGAAAAGAATCCTTATTCAATAAATGGTGCTGGCAAAATTGGATAGCCACATGTAGAAGACTGAAACATGCTCCACAGTTTTCATCTTGCACAAAAATCAACTCACAGTGGATAACAAACTGAAACCTAAGGCATGAAATTATAAGAACTCTAGAAGAAAATATTGAAAAAACTCTTATAGACATTGGCATAGGGAAAGAATTTATGAAGAAGACCCCAAAGGCCATCATGGCAGCAACAAAAATAAATAAATAGGACCTGATCAATTAAAAAGCTTCTGCATAGCCAAGGAAAGTATCACGAGAGCAAACAGACAACCTACAGAAGTGGAGAAAATATTTTCATGCTACACATCTGATAAAGGTCTGTTAACTAGAATCTGTATAGAACTCAGGAAAATCAGCAAGAAAAAAGCAAACAACTCCATTAAAAGTGAGAAAAGGACATGAACAGAAAGTTTTTAAAAGCAGACAGACTAATGCCTAACAAACATATGAAAAAATGCTCAACATCTCTAATCATCAGTGAAATGCAATTCAAAACCACAGTGGGATATCTCTTATCTCCAGTGAGAATGGCCTTTATCAAAAAGTCCCAAAACAATAAATATTGGCATGATTGTGGAGAGACAGGAATACTCATACACTGCTGGTGGGACTGCAAACTAGTACAACCTCTGTGGAAAGCAATATGGGGATACCTCAAAGAGCTACAAGTAGAACTACCATTTGATCCAGCAATCCTATTACAGGGCATCTACCCAAAAAAATCAAAAGACATTCTATAAAACAGACATCTGCACTTGAATGTTTATAGCAGCACAATTCACAATTGCAAAGATGTGGAAACAACCCAAGTGCCCATCAATACATGAGTAGATTAATAAAATGTGGTATAGTTATACCATGGAATTCTACTCAGCCACAAAAAACAATGGTGATCTAGCACCTCTTTTATTATCCTGGATAGAGCTGGAACCCATTCTACTCAGTGAAGTATCCTAAGAATGGAAAAACAAGCACCATATGTACTCACCATCAAATTGGTTTTAGCTGATCAACACTTAAGTGCACACATAGTAATAACATTCATCGGGTATTGGTCAGATGGGAGGGGGGAGGAGGGGATGGGTATATACATACATAATGAATGTGATGCACACCATCTGGGAGATGGACACGCTTGAAGCTCTGACTCAGATGGGTCAAGGCAATATACATAACCTAAACATTTGTACCCCCCTAATATCACAACTAGGAAATTGACATTATAACAACCGTCCCTCATCTTGTTCAGATTTCACTAGTTTTTAAGCATATTTATTTGTGTGAGTAATAAGTTTTATACATTTTAGTCACATGTGCATTTTATATATCCACTACTACAACTGATGTACAGAACAATTCCATTACCACAAGAATTCCTTATATTGCCCTTTCATAACCACATCCACCTCCCTCCTGCCACTTTTCCATATTCCTAGCCATTGGTAACCACTAAATCTGTCCATCATCTCTATATTTTCTTAATTTAAATAATTTTATATAAATGTAACCACACAGCATGCACACTTGATTTCACTTCTTGTAATCAGCATAACTCTCTGGAGTTTCATCCAAGTTGATGCATGTATCAATCATTTGTTCTTTTTTAATGGTTGAATAGTATGTATTCAATAGTATGTATGTACCATAATTTGATAATCATTCACCTGTTGAAGGACATATGTATTATTTCTAGTTTTGGATTGTTACAAATACGGCTACTATAAACATTCATGTATAGGTGTTTGTGTGAACATAAGTTTTCATTTCTCTGGAATAAATTCTAAAAGAGTGCAATTGCTAGGCCATATAGAAAATGTATGTTTAAATTTCAAAAAGAACTGATAAACTTTTTTTAGAGTAGTAGAACAAATTTACATTCCTATTAGAAATGTATGAATAATATAATTTTTTTGAAAGTCAATAAGGACAACATTTATTAAGGACCTACTATTTACCAGGTTATGTGCTAAGTGACTTTACAAATACTGTGTCATTCAAATCTCACAACACCCCTGCAAAGCACTTTTAACGAAAGCTGTAACAACTGGACCTCAGAGAGCTTAAGAAATTATTTGGAATGGAGCTCAGGTTTGATCTGAGATTGATGTGACTCCAAGGCTCACTTCCACCCCACTGCATCAGGCTCCCAGAGAGTACCAAACATTGAAGGGAACAACCTATGGGTGGGAATACACAGGGATAGGTGTGAGTAAAGGGGGAGAAGTGAAATAACATTTATCATATACCTACTATTTTCAGGACATTTTACAGGCATAGTCTCAGTTAATACAACCCAATGAAATAGCTATTATAACCATCTCCATTTCAATATGAGAAAAACTGAGATTCAAAGTGCTATTTAGGTCACTAAATATGAAATGTCCGATTTTGAATCAAAAGTGTGGTTTGTTATATCTCATACAAGAAGCAGTACAATTAATCAAAGTATGCACCTAAACTATTGACAGTTTTGCCATCTTAACAGTAGCTTGTTTATGCCAGCAGCAAAGAAGTCTGGAGTGCGAGTAGCAATGAAATCACAAAGGTGTTTTCCATAGCTTATTGAGAATTGAATATTTTTCTTCACAAGAAGTGGTCCAAAGCCTGGAAGAAGTGGTAGTCAGTTGGGACAATGTCTGCTGAATATGGTGGATGACAGAGAGTTTCAAAGTTCAGCTTCTGTAGTTTTAAGCAGCATTGTTAGTGCTACATGTGGTAGAGTATTGTCTTGCAATAGTATTGGCCTGTCCCTACTGACCAATCTCAGCTGCTTAATCAGGAGCAGCCTCATCATTTCATCCAATTGGTTGCAGTAGACATCTGCTGTAATCAATTGATCGGGTTTCGTGAAGCTGTAGTGGATAATACCAGCACTGGACCACCACACAGACACCATTATCTTTTTTTGATGAATATTTGGTTTTGGACTGTGTTTCAGCACTTCATCATTATCCAACCATTGTGACAAACACTTGCAATTGTCAAAAAGAATCTATTTTTCATCACACATAACAATATGATGTGGAAAAGATTCATTTTTATGTTGTGGCAGCAAAGAAAGGCAAGCTTTGGGATGGTTTCTCTTCTGATGCTTGTTGAATTTATGAGGAAATCATCTATTCAGCTTCTTTACCTTGCCAATTGGTTTCAAATGGCCCAATATTGTTGGAATAGTAACATCAAACCTTGCTGCTAATTCACACATAGATTGAGATGGATTCACTTCTGCTACAGCTTTCAGCTCATCATTATCCACCTTGGTCTCAGGTTGCCCATGTGGCTCATTTCCAAGATTAAAATCACCAGAATGGAACTTATCAAGTCATTGCCATACTGTGTATTCATTAGCCACATCCTTCCCAAACACTTAGCTGATATTTCCAGTTGTCTACACTGTATTGGTTACATGATGGAACGCATATTCAAAAATAACACAAATTTTTGACTTATCTATGGTTTCACAAAAATGGCTCTAAAAAAATTGAAAGATAATCACAAGCCAAAATATGGTTTGAAAGACTGGGGATGTATCTTCACAATAAAAATAAAACAAGAAGTGTCGACATGAAAAGTCAGAGATATCATGGAGTTCTACTCAGCCACAAAAACCAATGGTGATATAGCACCTCTTGTATTATCTCGGATAGAGCTGGAACCCATTCTACTAAGTGAAGTATGCCATGAATGGAAAAATAAGCACCACATGTACTCACCATCAAATTGGTATTAACTGATCAACACTTAAGTGCACATATGGTAATAACATTCATTGGGTGTTGGGCAGATGGGAGGGGGTAGGATGGGATGGCTATATTCACACCTAATGGGTGCAGTGTGCACCGTCTGGGTGATGGATATGTTGAAGTTCTTACTTGGGTGGGGTAAGGGCAATACCCGTAACCTAAACATTTGTACCCATGTACTATGTTGAAATTTAAAAAAAAAATGAAATAAAAACCTAAATAAGAAACTAGCTATACCAAATCTATAAAAGAAAAGCAAGCATCCATTGCCATAAATAGAAAGAAACCATAAATCTAAGTAGATCATAAACAAAATAATATTGTTTAATTCTAGCTAGATGCTGTTGCCTGCAGAGGTTTGTTACTCTGGGGTTTCTTCTCTCTGTTAAAAAGGGAAATTAACATGGTGACAGAGATGTTAAAGATCATTTACTACCAAACTGAGCCTGTCTCCTTGATTTAAGAAGGATTAAAAATTTCAAATGTAAATAATGTTCTCACTGTGTAATTATGTGTAATTCAATATTGTTTAATGCAGTGACTGTGAGATAGCTAAAATCATCTCCTGAACCACATAAAGTCATCTCAAATTTCACCAGTCATTGACGATCAATATATTTTTCTTTTTTCATTTATTTATTTATTTATTTTTACAGATTTTGGAGGTACATTTACAGAATTGTTACATGGATATATTCTGTTGTGGTGAAGCCTTGCCTTTTTTTGTAACTCTCATGTGATTAATATATGTAGTATCCATTAGGAAATTTCTCATCCCATACACATCTCCCATCCTCCCACACTCCTGCCCTTCCAAGTGTCTAATGTCTATTGTTCCAATATCTATATCCATGTGTACTCATTATTTAGCTCCCACTTATAAGTGGAAACATGGTTTTTGACTTTCTGTTTCTGAATTATTAATACTTCACTTAAGATAATGGCCTCCATTTCCATCCATGTTCTTCAAAAAACATGGCTTCATTCTTTTTGATGGCTGAGTGGTATTCCATGGTGTGTGTGTGTGTGTGTGTGTGTGTGTGTGTATACCATATTTTCTTTATCCAATCATTGGTTGATGGACACTAGGTTTATTATATATGTTTGCTATTGTGAATAGTGCTGTGATAAACATATGAGTGTAGATATCTTTTTGATATAATGATTTCTTTTCCTTTGAGTAGATACCAGCAATGGGATTACTGTATTGAATGGTAGTTCTATTTTTAGTTCATTGGGAAATCTCTATACTGTTTTCCATAGAGATTGTACTAATTTGCATTCCTACAATAGGGTGTAAGCATTTCCTTTTCTCTGCACCCTGAGCAACATGTTTGTTTGTTTTTTGACTTTTTAATGATGTCCATTCTGACTAGTGTAAAATGATATCTCATTGTGGTTTTAATTTGTGTTTCTCTGATAATTAGTGATGTTGAGCATTTTTTCATATGCTTTTTGGCCATTTGTATATCTTCTTTGGAAAAAGGTCTGTTCATGTCCTTTGCCCACTTCTTAATGATTTTATATATTTTTGTCTTGTGGAGTTTTTTGAGTTCCTTGAAGATTCTGGATGTTACTCCTACATTGGATGCATAGTTTGTGAACATTTTCTCCCATTGTATAGTTTGTCTATCTAGTATGTTGATTAGTTCTTTTACTATACAAACATTTAAGAACCATGTTCTATTTTTGTTTTCATTGCATTTGCTTTTGAGGTCTTAGTCATAAATTCTTTGCCTTCTAAGCCAAGGTACAGAAGAGTTTCTCCTAAGTTTTCTTCTGGAATTTTTATAGTTTCAGATCATATATTTAAATCTTTAATCCATCTTGTGTTAATATTTGTATATGGTGAGAGATATAAGTTCATTTCCATTCTTCTACATATGGCTATTCAAATTTCTCAGCACCATTTATTGAATAGGGTGTCCTTTCCCCAAGATATATTTTTGTATACTTTGTCAAGAATCAGTTGGCTGTAGGTATATGGCTTTATTTCTGAGTTCTCTATTCTGTTCCATTGATCTATGTGTCCAATTTTATACCAATACCATGCTGTTTTGGATATTATAACCTTGTAGTATAATTTGAAGTCAAGTAATATGATGCTTCCATCTTTATCCTTTTTGCTAAGGATTGCTTTGGCTGTTTGGGCTCTTTTTTGGTTCCATATGAATTTTAGGATTGTTTTTTCTGATGCTGTGAAAAATGACATTGGCATTTTGATAGAGATTGCATTAAATCTGTAGATTTCTTTAGATAGGATGATCATTTTAGCAATATTAATTATTCCAATCCATGAGCATGGAAAGTTTTTTCATTTGTTTGTGTCATCTGCAATTTTGTTCATCAGTGTTTAGCAGTTTTCCTCACAGAGCTTGTTTACCTTCTTGTTTAAATAGATTGCTAAAATTTATTTTCTTTATAGCTATTATTAATGGCATTGACTTCTTGGTTTCATTTTCAGATAGATTGTTGTTGGCATATAGAAATGCTACTGATATTTATTCATTGATTTTATATCCTGAACCTTTACCAAATTCATCCATCAATGCTAGGAGTTTTGGGGTGTCTTTAGGGTTTTCCAGGTGTAAGATCATATTGTCAGCAAACAGATAATTTGACTTCCTCTTTCCCAATTAGTATGCCTTTTATTTCTTTCTCTTGCCTGATTGCTCTGGCTAGGGCTTCCAGAACTATATTGAATAGGAGTGCTGAAAGTAAGCAATCTTGTCTTGTTCCAGTGCTTAGGGGAAATGCTTTCAACTTTTTCCCATTCAGTATGATATGAGCTGTAGGTTTGTTATATATGGTTTTTATTATTATGAGGTATTAGTCTATGCATATTTTGTGGAGGATTTTTATCATTAAGGAATGCTGAATTTTATTAAATGCTTTTTTCTGCATTGACTGAGATAAGTGTATGTTTTTTGCTTTTAATTTTTCTTATATGGTGAATCACATTTATTTATTTTCATATGTTAAACCATCCCCACATCCCTGGAATAAAACCCACTTGATCATGGTGATCATGGTGTATCATCTTTTTGATGTGCTGTTGGATTCACTTTGCTAGTATTTTGCTGAGGATTTTTGCATCTCTGTTCATCAGGGATATTGGTCTGCAGTTTTTGTTTTTTTGTTTGTTTGTTTGTTTTTGCCCTTGCCTGGCTTTGGTATCAAGGTGATCCTGGCTTCAGAAAAATGAGTTAGGGAGGATTCTCTCCTCCTCAGTATTTTGGACCAGTTCCAGTATTATTGGTACCAGTTCCTCTTTCTACATCTAGCAGAACTTGGCTGTGAATCCATCTGGTCCTGGGCTTTTTGGTGTTGGGAGATTTTTTTTTTCATCACTGATTCGATCTAACTACTCATTATTGATTTGTTTAGGATTTCTAACTCCTCCTTGTTCAATCTTAGAAGTTTGTATGCTTACAGGAATTTATCCATTTCCTCTAGGTTTTCTAGTTTGTGAGCATAGACTTGCTCACAGTAGTGTTAGACAATCTTTTGTCTTTGAGTGGTATCAGTTGTTAATGTCTCCTTTTTCATTTCTGATTGTGTTTATGTGAATTTTCTTTCCTGTTTACTTGGTTAATCTATCTACAGGTCTATCAATTTTGTTTATTTTTCCAAAGAACCAACTTTCCATTTCATTTATCCTTTGAAATCCTTTTCTGGTCTCATTTTTATTTAGTTCTCCTCTGATCTTTCTTATTTCTTTTCTTCTGCTAGCTTTGGGTTTGGATTATTCTTGTTGTTCTAGTTTCTTGAGATGCCACATTAGGTTGTTAATTTGTGACCTTTCTATCTTTCAAATGTAGGCATTTAATGCTATAAAGTTCCCTCTTCATATTGCTTTTTCTGTTTCCCAGAGGTTTTCATAAGTTGGGTCTCTATGTTCATTCATTTCAAAAGATATTTTAATTTATGTATTTATTTTGTCATTGACCTAATTTCATTCAGGGGCACGTCATTTAATTTCCTTGTATTTGTATAGTTTTGAGTGTTCCTCTTGGAATTGATTTCTAGTTTTATTCTACTGTGTTCTCAGAAGATACTTTACACGATTTTTTTTTTAATTTATTGAGACTTGTTTTGTCACCTAACATATGTTCTGTCTTGGAAAGTGTTTCATGCACTAAGGAGAAGAATGTATATTTTGCAATTGTTGGCTAGAACTGTAAATGTCTGTTAGGTCCCTTTGGCAGTGGGCTATCTGTAGGCTGTACAGTGGACTAAGCTCAGCTTTCAGCCCCATATGGGGCTGAAAGAGTCACTCTTACCCTTTCCAGCCAAGGAGGTATCAGTGGAGATCTAGTAGAGAGCCAGAATCCCTACCTCAACCTAACAGTAGCAAGCAACTCCCCTCTTTCAGGTATAAACAGAAGCAGAATGGATAACCCAGACCTTTATTGCCTCCCCACCAAGTAGTAAGGGGGCACAACTCTCCCTCTCCACTAGGGTTGATAGTGAGGGGGAGGGAAGTTGGGCAGCGCTGGACTGGGCAGGCTCCCCTCAGGTCTCCCAATGTCAGACGCAAGCACTATCCCTAATGGGAGTGGTGGAGGAGTGGCATAGACTCTGTATGATTTCCTTGGTTATAGATAGACTTACTGTGGTGGTTTCCTCAAATGCCAGCTGTAGTTGTAATGTACTGGATGGGCAATCAGGCTGAGAGTCTCCTGAATATCTGGGGTTTTGTGAGGGATGGTGGTAGCTCAAGTCACGGAAAGCTTGTGTCCTATCCAAGTGCTGTGCAAGTGTGAAAGCAGATGTTGTAATGGGCTGTGCAGATTTAACTCTCAGGCAGTAGGTGGCACTTGCAAAAGAGAGCCAGCTATGATGCTGGCAGTGGGATTTATGCTAGGAGAAGTAGTTGGATATCCCAGACAATTGGCAGTGCTGTGAAACTCCCAGGGATCCCAGTCCAGTATTGTGCAGCTGAGGTGGGCAGGGGAGGGCAAAAGTTGGCCACCAGTGTTCAGGCTCCCAAAGGGTGGGTGCAAGCACAGTTTCTAAAGGGAATCGGGGGCAATCCTCAGGTCCCTGGGGCAATGTTCCAGGAAAGGTAGGGGGCACTGCTCCCACTCTACTGCTCCAAAGAGTCCACACAGGTGGAGAGAGGCAGCCTAGGCTCTGCAGCCTAGTATGCGCTAGCAGGACCCATGTAGTTTCTACCACCTTGACCGAATAGGTATCCTACTGGCAGTGGGCCTCTGGATGCAGGCCAAAACAGCTAGCCACATCTCAAGCTGTCTGTGCTCAGAACACAAAATTCTCTCAGGCTGCAAGACTCCCTTTGTGGAACAGAAGCTGTGGCTCCCAGGGCACATCCTTCTGGATCCAGTCCAGAAAAAGTTGGAATGCCCACAAGAACCCATACCACACTCTCCTCTCAGTTCTAACCATAGGGGTTCCTCCTCCGCTTGAAATTATAGTGCACATTTCATCCTCAGGCCCCTAGATGGCATGCTCCTGTCCTGGGGTAGGGGTGGATGGGATCAGGCCAACAGACTTGTCCTCAGACCCCCTGGGTTTAGGTGCTGGCTGTGATGACAGCAGAGGGGCTGGCTGGTCCCCCAGCCGTGGGAAGAATACCCAGGCAGGGGCAGTGGTGGATGCCTTGTGGGCCTGTCACTGGAAAGTGTGGGAACCTCTTAGCAGGAGCAGCTGGGCAGGCAGCTGTGAGGCAGCCAGGCAGTTGTGGAGTGCATGGTTTATTTGCACCTCAGTCTCATATCAGCAGCCTGCAGCAGTAGCAGCGGCAGTATTTGTCCTTGGAGTGAGTTTTCACCTGGCCATCCCACTCCCTGTTGGCCTAGCAGCTGGCTGCAGCAGTGGCAGCCCCAGGGCAGGACACAGAGATTTGGGGGCTGAGTTTTCAGAATGGTGCTGTCCTGCAGCTGTTCAGCGCTTAGAAGCCCGTGGGATTCCATATGAGTTTAAGCAATGCCTCTACACAATCTCCAGGCTGCTCTGTGTGCAAGTCTGGATGTCTGAGAGGGTTTTAAGGGCTCTCTCATAATAGGGATTGTAGAAGTCTGTGTCAGGAATATGGAGCCCTGGGGGTTTTTCATTTACCCCTTACCTGAGTCTGGAAGCTGCTCCTGGCTTTTTTTTTTTAGGACAGATTTTCGCTCTGTTGCCTGGGCTAGAGTGCCATGGCGTCAGCCTAGCTCACAGCAACCTCAAACTCCCGTGCTGAAGTGATCCTTTTTCCTCAGCCTCCCGAGTAGCTGGGACTACAGGCATGTGCCACCATGCCCGACTAATTTTTGCTATATATTTTTAGTTGTATGGCTAATTTCTTTCTATTTTTTAGTAGAGACGGGGGGGGTCTCACTCTTGCTCAGGCTGGTTTCGAACTCCTGACCCTGAGCTATCCTCCCGCTTGGGCCTCCTAGATTGCTAGGATTACAGGCATGAGCCACTGCACCTGGCCTGCTCCTGGCTCTTAACAATCTGTGACAAGTAAGGCAATCTTGCTTCCCTCTCTTTTACCCTTGGTGCCTCTCATTGCTTCTCTGTTGAATTTCAGTGTTCTTCCTCAGACGGTCTATTTGAAGTGTGAATATCTACTCAATATTTTGGTTCTTCTCCATGGAAGAGGTGCGTACTGGCTGCATATACTTAGACATTTTGAAACCTCAATAATCTAATTCCTCCACATTCTTGACAACATTTGGGGTTACCACTGTTTTTATTTGAGCCATGCATATACCACTAGTGGTATACCATGATGTTTTTAAGGTATCTTTCCCTTATGTCTAATGATGATTAACATCTTTCCATCTGCTTATTTCCCATCTGTATACCCTGTTAGATGACATATGCTAATGTCTTTTGTGCATTTTCTAATTGGATTATTTGTATGTTTGTTTTAACATTGAGACTTTAGATTTCTTTTTATTTTCCAGATACTGGTCCTTTGTTGTATATGTGGTTTGCAAATATATTCTCTCAATCTGTATGTTATTTTTTATTCTCTTAACAAAATATTTTACCAAAGAATATTTTCTTTATTTTTGGGAAGTTCAGTTTTTCCATTTTTCCTTTTATAGGTGATGCTTTTGGTGTCAAGTCTAAAAATTCTTCATCAAACCCTGGGTACCATATTTTTCCTAAAACTTTTATAGTTTTATATTTTACATGTATGTCTGCTATCTATTTTGAGTTAGTTTCTGAATAAGATATGAGACCGAACTCAAAATTCAGTTTTTGACTATGGATGCTCAATCTCTTCATTCACATTTCTGAAAAGAGTTGAACATATTATTTGTAAATTTTTCTGGATTTTCTATTCTGTTCCATAGATCTATGTGTCTATATCCCCACTAATACCCCACTGTAGCTATACAGTAGTGATTATTGTAACTATACAGTAGGCGTTAAGACATGGTAGCATTTTTCCTCCAAATTTTGTTGTTGTTGCTGTCAAGATTGTTTTAAATACACTGGTGCTTGT
>CM052457.1:48226198-48257408 GCA_028533085.1 Varecia variegata
TTTTTTTTATTTTTTGAATTGACAAATAAAAATTATATATATTCATCATGTATAAAAAATTACAAGTTATATTAAAAGGCAATATGACAAAACCACAGCCAACATCATCCTAAATGGGGAAAATTGAAAGCATTCCCATGTAGAACTGGAACCAGATAAGGTTGCCCTCTATCACCGATTCTATTCAACATAGTCCTGGAAGTCGTAGCCAGAGCAATCAGACAAGAGAAAAGAATCAAGAACATCCAAATAGGGGCAGAAGAGGACAAACTATCACTCTTTGCTGATGATATGATCTTACTTCTAGAAATCCCCCAAGATTCTGCTATGAGACTATAGGAATTGATAAACAAATTCAGCAAAGTCTCAGGATACAAAATCGATGCACAGAAATCAGGAGCACTCCTATACACGAACAAAAGTCAAACTGAGAACCAAATTAAAGACTCAATACCCTTCACAATAGCAACAAAGAAAATAAAGTACCTAGGAATATATTTAACCAAGGAGGTAAAGGACCTCTGCAGGGAGAACTATGAAACACTGAGGAAGGAAATAGCAGAGGACGTAAACAGGTGGCAAACCATGCCATGCTCATGAGTCACTAGAATCAACATTGTTAAAATGTCCATACTACCCAAAGTGATCTACAGATTCAATGCAATCCATATTAAATTACCAACATCATTTTCCAAAGATCTAGAAAAAATAATTCTACATTTTGGATGTAATCAGAGAAGACCCCCTATAGCAAAAGCAACCTTAAGCAAACAGAACAAATTGGGAGGCATCAGTTTACCAGACTTCAAACTATACTACAAGGCTATAGTAACTAAAACAGCATTGTACTGGCTCAAGAACAGGGACATAGACCAATGGAACAGAACTGAGAACCCGTATATAAAACCATTCTCATATAGCCATCTAATCTTTCACAAAGAAGACAAAAACATACACTGGGGAAAAGAATGCTTATTCAATTAATGGTGCTGGGAAAACTGGATAGCCACGTGTAGAAGACTGAAACAGGATCTGCACCTTTCACCTCTCACAAAAATCAACTCACAATGGATAACAGACTTAAACCTAAGGCATGAAACTATAAGAATTCTAGAAGAAAATGTTGGAAAAACTCTTATATACATTTGCCTAGGCAAATAATTTACACAGAAGACCCCAAAGGCAATCACAGCAGCAACAAAAATAAATAAATGGGATCTGATCACATTAAAAAGCCTCTGCACAGCCAAGGAAACTATCTTGAGAGCAAATAGACAACCAACAGAATGGGAGAAAATATTCACATGTTACACATATGTTAAAGGACTGATAACTAGAATCTATATAGAACTCAGGAAAATCAGTAAGAAAAAAATCAAACAACCCTATCAAAAAGTGGACAAAGTACATGAACAGAAAGTTTTCAAAAGAAGATAGGATAATGGTTAACAAACATATGAAAAAATGCTCAACATCTTTAATCATTAGGAAAATGCAAATCAAAACCATAATGAGATATCACTTATCTTCAGTGAGAATGGCCTTTATCAAAAAGTCCCAAAACAATAAATGTTGGCATGGATGTTGAGAGATAGGACCACTCATACGCTGCTGGTGGAACTGCAAACTAGTACATCCTCTGTGGAAAGCAATATGGATATACCTCAAAGAGCTACAAGTAGATCTACCATGTGATCCAGCAATCCCATTATTGGGTATCTACACAAAAAGACAAAAGACATTCTATAAAAAAGACATCTGCACTTAAATGTTTATAGCAGCACAATTCACAATTGCAAGGATGTGGAAACGACTCTAGTGCCCATCAATACATGAGTGGATTAATATAATGTGATATATATATACCATGGTGTTCTACTCAGCCACAGAAAAGAATGGTGATCTAGCACCTCTTGTATTATCCTGGATTGAGCTTGAACCCATTCTGCTAAGTGAAGTATCTGAAGAATGGAAAAACAAGCACCACATGTACTCACAATCAAAGTGGCATAAACTGATCAACACTTAAGTGCATATATGGTAATAACATTCAGTGGGTGTCAGGCAGATGGGAGGGTGGAGGGAATTTGTATATACACACCTCATGGGTGCAGTGTGCACCATCTGGGGGTTGGACATGCTTGAAGCTGTGACTCGAGTGGGTCAAGGGCAATATACATAACCTAAACATTTGTACCCCCATAATATGCTAAAATAAAAAAAGATAAATAAAATAGCTATCCTTAAGAAGATCAATGAACTTCAAGAAAACACAGAGGAGGAATTCAAAAATCTATCAGAGAAATTTGACAGGATATTGAAATTAAGAAAAATCCAGCAGAAGTTCTGGAGCTGAGAAATTCAATTGACAAATTGAAAAATGCATGAGAGTCATGGAACAGCAGAATTAATCAAGCAGAAAAAGAATTAGAGAGCTCGGAGACAGTTTATTTGAAAATACACAGTCAGAAGAGAAAAAATGGATTAGTAAAATGTGGTATCTGTATACCATAGAGTATTACTCAGCTATAAGAAATAACGATGATACGACATCTCTTTGGTTCTCCTGGAGAGAGATGGAACCCATTCTATTAAGCGAAGTATCCCAAGAATGGAAAAATAAACACCACATGTGCTCACCAGAAAATTTGTTTCCCTGATCAACGCCTGGGTGCACATTTAGGAATGACACCAATTGGGTATCAGACAGAGGTGGGGGGAGGGGATGGGTGTATATCTACATGATGAGTGCGACATGCACTGTCAGGGGAATGGACACGCTTAAAGATTTGACTCAGGGGGATGGGGGTGGGGGAGAGGATGTGTGTATACCTACATGATGAGTGTGATGTGCACTGTCTGGGGAATGGACACTCTTGAAGCTCAGACTCAGGGGGTTGGGAGGGGCATGGGTAATATATTTAACCAGAACTGTTGTACCCCCATAATAAGCTATATTAAATTTAAAAAAAGAAAAAAGAAGAAATAAAGCATATTTATATGATCTGGAAAAAAACAGCCTCAAAAGGGCAAATCTCAATGTTGTTGGTCTTAAAGAGGAGGTGGTAGAGAGAGATTCGGGTAGAAAGATATTTCAAAGAAATAATAACAGAGAGCTTTTGTAACCTAGAAAAAATATGAACCTTCAGGTACAAGAAGGTCACAGAATGCCAATCAGGTGTAACCCAAATAAAACTACCCCAAGTTATTTGATAAGCAAGCTCCCAAATATTACATATAAAGAAAAGGTCCTAACAGTAGCAAGAAGGAAAAAAAAATAACATAAAGAAGCTCCAATACTTCTGGCAGCAAATTTTTCAGTGGAAATCTTACAGGACTGGTGAGAGTGGAATGACATATTCAAAGTGCTAAAGGGAAAAAGGCAAAACCACAGAATATTATATCCTGCAAAAATGTCCTTCAAAATTGAAGGAGAAATAAAGACTTTCCCAGATTAAAAAAAGCTGTGGGATTTTATCAACCAAATCTGTCCTATAAGAAATGCTAAAGGAGTACTTCAATAGCAAATAAAAGGACATTAATGAATAATATAAAATTATTTAAAGGTATATAACTCACTGGTAACAGTAAGTACACAAATGCAGAATACTCTATTGATGCAATTGTGGTGTATAAACCACTTATGTCTTAAAAAGGAAGACTAAAAGATGAATTATTAAAAATAGGTACAACATTTTGAGAGATAGTATAAAAAGATATGTATGGAAACGACAAAAAGTTAAAAAACAAGGTAGTGATAGAGGAAAAGTGTAGACTTTCTGTGACATTTTTCTTTGCTTGTTTATTTGTTTGTAAACAGAGTTGTCATATATTTAAAATAATTGGTTATAAAATATTTCTGCAAGCCTCATGGTAACCTCAAATCAAAAAACCTACAACAGATACACATAAAAAAGCAAGAAATTAAAACATACTACTGGAGGAAATCACTTTTAACAAAGGAAAACAGTAAGGAAGGAAAAAGAAAAGAGAGAACCACAAAACAATCAGAAATCAAATAAAAATATGGCAGTAGTAAGTCCTTACCTATGAATAATAACATTGAATGCGAATGAATTAACATTCCAATCAAAAGACATACAGTAGCTGAATGAATTTACAAAAAGGACTCAACTACATGTTGTAACAAGAAACCCACAGTGTCACCTATAAAGACACACATAGATTAAAAATAAGGGATGGAAAAAGATATTTCATGCAAATGGAAACCAAAACAGAGCAGGGATAGGTATACTTCTATTAGATAAAATAGTTTTTAACACAAAAACTGTAAAAAGAGACAAAGAAGGTCATTATATAATGATAAAGGGGTCAATTCAGCAAGAAAGTATAACAATTCTAAAAATATATTCACTTAACACTGGAGCATTAAAATATGTGAAGCAAATATTATCAGAGCCAAAGAGAGAGATAGACCCTGATACAATAATCATTGGAGACCTCAACACTACACTTTCAGCATTGTACAGTTCATCTAGACAGAAAATCAACAGAGACATTGGACTTAACCTGCAGTATAGACCAAATGGACATAATAGATATTTACAGAAAATTTCATCCAACAGCTGTAGAATATAATTTTTTTTTCTCCTCAGATCATGGATCATTCTCAAGTATAGACCATATATCAGGCCACAAAACAAGTCTTAAAAAATTAAAAAAACTTGTAATCATATCAAGTATTCTGAGCACAAAGTGATAAAATCAGAAAGCAATAATAAGAACATTAGAAACACACGGAAATTAAATAAATGATCCTGAATGGCCAGTGGCATAATTAAGGGATTAAGAAGGAAATTTTAAAAACTCCCAAAACAAATGAAAATAAAACCATAATATATCAAAACTTATAGAATACAGCAAACATAGTAAAAAAAGTAGTAATAAGAGGAAAGTTCATAGCAATAAATGCCTACATCAAAAAAGCAGAAAAGCCTCACATAAACAACCAAATGGTGCACCCCAAATAACTAGAAAAACAAGTGCAAACCAAATGCAAAATAAGTGGAATAAAATAAATAATAAATTTCAGAGCAGAAGTAAGTGAAATGGAAATTTTAAAAACCCACAATACAAAAGACCAGCAAAACGAAAAATAAGCTTCCTGAAATGATAAAAAAAATTGACAAACCTTGAGATAGACTAAAATAAAAAGAGAGAAGATCCAAAGATATAAAATAAGAGATGAAAAATTAGACATTACCACTGATATTGCAGAAATTCAAAGATCATTAGAGACCACTGTAAACAACTATATCCCAATAAATTGGAAAATCAAGAAGAAATGGATAAATTCCTAGACATATAATACCTACCATGATTGGACCAAGACAAAATTCAAACACTGAATAAACCAATAACAAGTAATGAGATATAAGTAGTAATAAAAAGTCTCCCATCAAATAAAAGCTCAGGATCCTATGGTTTCATTGTAAAATTCTACAAAGCATTCAAGGAAAAATGAACACCAATCTTGCTTAAAATATTCCAAGATACAGGAGGGAATACTCCCAAACTCATTCCATCAGGTGTAAATCACCATGACACCAAAACAAGACCAAGGCACACACACACACACACACACACACACACACACAAAGAAAACAAAAGAAAATGATAGACCAATATCTCTGATGAACATAAATGTAAAAATCCTCAAGAAAATACTAGCAAACCACATTCAACAAAATATTGAAAGGATTATTCATCGTGATAAAGTGGAATTTATCCTAGGGATGCAAGGATGTTTGAACATAAGAAAATAAATCAATGTGATACATCATATCAACAGAATGAAGGACAAAAATCATAAGATCATTTCAATTGATAGTGAAAAAAACATTCAATAAAATTCACCATCCCTTCATGATTAAAATTCTCAAAAAAAGTGGATATAGAAGGAACTTACCTCAACATGATAAAAGCCATATATGACATAACCACAGCTAGCATCATACTGAATGGGATAAAACTTAAATTCTTTACTCTAAGATTTAGATCAAAACAAGGTTGCCCACTTTCATCACTATTATACAACATAGTACTGGAAGTTCTAGCAAGAGCAATCAGACAAGACAAAGAAATAAAGCGCATCCAGATTGGAAAGGAAGAAGTCAAATTGTCTTGTTTGCAGTTGAAATGATTTTATAGATAGAGAAAACTAAAGACTCCACAAAAAACTATAAGAACTGATAAATTCAGTGAAGTTGCAGGATACAAAAACGGCATACAAAAAATCAGTAGCATTTCTATATGCCAACAATAAAAAATGTGAAAATAAATCAAGAATTAATCCCATTTATAATAGCTACAAATAAAATAAAACCTAGGAATAAACTTAACCTACAAAGGGAAAAGTCTCTATAATGAAAAATATAAAACATGGATGAAAGAAATTGAAGAGGACAGAAAAAAAATGGAAGGATATTCCATGCTCATGGATTAAAAGAATTAATACTGTTAAAATGTCTGTACTACCCAAAGCAATCTACACTCAATGCAATCCCCATCAAAATACCAATAGCATCCTCCACACAAATAGAAAAAATAATCTTAAAATTTATATGGAAAAAAAATACCTAGCATAGCCAATGCCATACTGATCGAAAACAACAACTGTAGGTGAATCACATTACCTGACTTTAAATTATAGTACAGAGTTGTAGTAACCAAAACAGCATGAGACCGGCATTAAAACAGACACATGGGCAGGAGACAAGATGGCTGACCAGAGACATCAGCTGCCAGATCATCTCAGAAAGAAGAAAAAGTTTTAGAGAAAAAAGAAAATACAAACAAACATTATTAGGATATAATTCTGAGGGAAAACTGCCAGAACCTACAAGAGATCCCACAGGAAGAAGTTGTGGAGCAGAACAAGAATGAGCAAAATATCAGCATCAGTCAACCCCTGTGAGGCTGGGAGCCCAGCAAAAACGGTAGGTTGAATGGTTTGTTTCTCCTTCCCTCTCATCTCTGGCAGTCAACAGGCTCCTGTGTGGCTAGAGAGCCTTTCTACACTCATGGGCTCAAAAGCTGCTACCACCAGTGAATTAGAAACTTCTTGAGGCCAAATCACCAGGCTGACAACACTTCCAGTTACCACAGACCTGAGCCAAGATGGCAGGTGCCATATTGCTTCTCCACCCACCATGCACTTTTGTCCTCCCCAGGTGGTTTCAGCCCCTCAGTTTTCATCTTGTCCATTCCCACACAAACATTTCCCAACTCTGGCCAAGACTTCAGGAGTCACAGGGGGCTGATGGGTCTCAGGGGATCTGTGTAATGCCAGGGCCTGAACATATTGGGTGGGCTGCCTTCCAGAGAGAGTGACAGAGATGATTAGAGTGCTGGCTTTCCTCCTTCAGACCTTTTCCTTCCCCTTCTCCCCCACCCTTGGCTGCTGAGAGAGACAACTGAGCTGGTGATCTCAAAAGTTGCTGTTTCCCCTCCGTTGGTGCATCCACCACACTGAGGCTTCCACAGAGAGTCTAGTTCAAATCTTTCCTCTTAAAGACCTGTCACAGATGAAGGGATTCTTGAATGGTGAGCTCTCTGCTCACTGGCCCTCCCTGGTGCTGCTTGCCTGGCTGCCACATCACAGCAGGGCACATCTTGAAGCAAAGGGACATCAAATCTGCTTGAGCACCCAATAGGCAACTCGGAGCCAGCATGCTTCTCCCTGACATGGTCAGGGATTGATATTCATGGACCCAGGGACAGGCCCACAGGCCAGATCTCATACCCCCAAGACTCAATTGAGTGGCTTGGGGACATGGATGGGAGACTGGTGAACTAATCTTGGGAGGCAAATGAGCCTGAATGGGCAGAACTGAGAAGAGAGTGCAGTGCGGGTCCTAGGCCCAGCACACACACAGAGCACACCTCCCCCTACAGGAAGGCCATGCTCTCAGACCAAGCAGGGATCATGGGCAGGGAAGCTCCCTATTCCACAGTGCAATAGTGAGGAAGCTCAGCTAGTTTGAGCTTCTGCCTGCTGGCAGACACCGGAAGAAGATCACAGAGCAGGGGATGGAGGAAAAGAGCAAAATCTGCTCCTGACAGCTATATTATGAATCTCAGATGACCCCACCCACAAAAACAGACTTTCTGGATGGGTGGGGCCACTTCAGACCCTCCCTGGTGGCTATTCCCAGCAGCCTGGGAGGGACCATTGATGTCTTCTGAGACAACTACCTTACAGGCTTTTTAAATTTTTTTTTTAATTTCAGGATGTTATGGGGGTATACATATTTTGGTTACATGTTATGACTTTGCCACATCCAAACCATGATTTGAGGCATGCCCTTCCCCCCTCCTACAATGCTCACCGTGTCCATTAGTTGTGAGTTTACCCACTCCCAATCCCCAACCCCCAAAGAATATTACTACTGTGTGAGCACCTTAGTGTTGATCAGTCAGTGCCAATTTGATGGCGAGTACATGTGGTCTCTATTCTTCCATTCTTGTGATACCTCACTTCGGAGGATGGGCTCAAGGTCTATTCAGGAAAATATAAGAGGTGCTAGATCACAGTTCTTTTTTATAACTGGGTAGTATTCCATTGTATACATATACCATATTTTATTAATCCACTAATGGATTGATGGGCACTTGGGTTGTTTCCACATCTTTGCAATAGTGAACTGTGCTGCCATAAACATTTGAGTGCAGATGTCTTTATTATACAATGACTTTTCTTTGCGTAGATGCCTAATGGTGCTATAGCTGGATTGAATGGTATTTCTATTTTTAGCTCTTTGAGGTATCTCCAAATTCTTTTCCACAGATGTTGTGCTAATTTGCAGTCCCACCAGCAGTGTAAGAGTGTTCCCGTCTCTCCACATCCTCACCAGCATTTGTTACTTTGGGATTTTTTGATAAATGCCAATCTCACTGGGGTTAGGTGATACATCATTGTGGTTTTGATTTGCATTTCCCTAATGATTAGAGATATTGAGCATTTTTTATGTGTTTGCTGGCCATTATTCTGTCTTCTTTTGAAAAGTTTCTGTTCATGCCCTTTGTCCATTTATTGATGGAGCAATCTTAAACATAAAGAACAAACTGGAGATATCAGTCTACCAGACTTTAAGATGTACCACAAGGCTATAGTAACTAAAACAGCATGGTACTAGACAAGAATAGAGACTTAGACCTTTGGAACAGGACTGAGGATCCAGAGATGAAACCATCTGAATATTGTCATCCAATCTTTGACAAAGCAGACGAAAATATACACTGGGGAAAAGAATCTCTTTTTAATAAATGGTGCTGGGAAAACTGGATATCCACATGCAGAAGATTGAAACTGGATCGCCATCTCTCACCTTTTACAAAAATCAATTCCAGATGCATAACAGACTTAAACCTGAGGCATGAAACCATAAGAATCCTAGAAGAAGATGTTGGGAAGACCCTTTCAGACATCAGCCTAGGCAAAGAATTTATGAAGAAGACCCCCAAAGCAATCACAGCAGCCACAAAAATAAATAAATGGGACCTGATCAAATTAAAAAGCTTCTGTACAGCCAAGAAAACTATCATTAGAACAAATAGACAGCCCACAGAATGGGAGAAAATATTTGCTCTCTACACATCCGATAAAGGGCTGATATCAAGAATCTATCTAGAACTCAAAAAAGTCAATCAGAAAAAATCAAAGAACCCCTTAAAGGCTTTTGTGGAGGCTAAAGGAGCCTGCACTCACCCAGAAGCCCCACTCAGCATCACTCTCCCACTATCTTTGCTGTGGGGCAGAATAAGGACTCAACTGGAAGTTTCAAGGCTCCTCCAACCACCTGAGGCATTCAAGTGCTTCTTCTGAGGGGCAAGAGTTGGTCACTGGTCCCAAAAGCAACAATGCAGCATGTTCTTCCTGGTAAGTGCCACCTCCTGACAGGGAGGTCAATCTGCACAGCACTTTACAACATTCATTGATACAATCATACAGGGTATGGTTGATTGCTACCCACAAGCACCACCTCCTAGCTCAAGAGATTAAACTGGGCAGGCCAATACAATTCACACTGTTAAGAAGACCACAGGGATGGGGAAAGAGAAAGGATTTCAAAGACCGCCATCCTCCTTCATCAAAGAGAGACACAGAATCTGCCCAAACACATAGATCCCCTCTGCTACAGCCTACAAACAACTAACACCTGAGAAAATCACCATGCTAAGGGTATCTATGAGGTCTGTCTAGAAAGCATCCATCATGTAATATAAAAAATAGAGACATTCATTGAAGATGATACAAGATACAAGAAACACTGTACATAAGACAATGACACCTCATTCCCCTTCAAAATAGGAACCTTAGGACCTCACATAGTTCTCCTAGCATCTCTTAACCTAACTTGTACATATTCAATATTCACAGGTATTCTGCTTCTTGCAAGCCTTCCAGATTACTGATCACTTTCAACAGATTCTTGACCATCTTTGAAGCATTTGTGCCACACTTTTATTTCTGCTGCACTCATCGCATCATCTCCAAAAATCATCTGAATAGTTTCCATGAAGGAATGTTCCAGATTAATGCAAAATTTGATGCAGATACATTGCTCTACTCACACAGTCATTTTGAATGTGCTGGCCACACAGTAAACATACTCACTCAATGGAATATAGCATGCTACTGACTAGTACAGTGAAGTCATCATTGTTCATGCCTGCACGTTACAATTCACTCTCCTTGGGTGCCAGGTTACACTGATGTCATGAAAACTGTTCTTGTTATATTAGCCTAGACTGTCATCAAATCACCCATAAGCAAAGCCAAAAGTTATTACCCAACATGTGCTGCAGACACACCCTATAAACAGGGGTGGGAGGCCAATTTAAATAAAATAAAATACAAAAATATGAAGTAACAGTGATCCAGATGAGAAGAAATCAGCAGAACTCCAGAAGTATGAAAAATCAGAGTGAAAGGACACCCCCCAAAGGGGAACACCAGCTCTCTAGCAATTAACAACAATGAAAATGAAAATTTTTGAAATGACAGACAAAGAATTCCAAATATGGATTGTAAGGAAGCACAATGAAATCCAAGAGAAAATGGAAAACCAACTCAAAGAAACGAGAAAAACAATTCAGGAAAGTAATAAAAAATTCACTAAAGAGGTCAACATATTAAAAAAATAAATAAGACTTATAGAAATAAAAAATTCATTTAAGACAATACAAAATAGAGTGGAAAGTTTTAAGAATAGACTAGACCAGGCAGCAGAAAGAATGTCAGACCTTTAAGATAACTCTGCCAAATTAACTCAGTCATTCACAAATAAAGAACAAAGAATTAAGAGGAATGAACAAAGCCTAACATAAATATGGGATTATGTTAAAAGGTCAAATATAAGAATTATAGGCATCACTGAGGGTGAATAAGAAAACACACAAGGGGTGGAAAACATAGTGGAGGAAATAATTAAGGAAAACTTCCCTGGTCTTGCTAGAGATTTAGACATCCAGGTACAAGAAGCTCAACAAACACCTGGAAGATTCATTGCAAAGAGGCAATCACCAGGACAGATAATCATCAGACTGTCCAAAGTCAACACAAAGAAGAAGCCATTAGGCAAAAACTGGGAGCCATGAGGCAAGAACATCAAGTAACTTACAAAGGAGAACCCATTAGGCTAACTGCAGACTTCTCAACTGAGACCTTACAAGCCAGAAGGGATTGGGGTCCTGTCTTCAGTCTTCTTAAACAGAACAACTGACAGCCTAGAAATTTGTGTCTTTCAATACTTAGTTTCATATATGAAGGAAAAATAAAGACTTTTCCAGACAGGCAAATACTGAGGCAATTTGTCAAGACCAGAACAGCCTTGCAGGAAATACTCAGAACTGCATTATATAGGGATCAGAACAATAGACACACGCCAGGGTCAAATCACCCAATAAAGTTAAAGCTCAGAGGTTATATAAATCAATAGCACAAGAGGTAAAACATAGCAAAAAGTTTCTACCCAACAGGATGAACAGAATAGCTTCCCACATATAAATTCTATCTCTTAACATGAACAGTTTGAATATCCCACTCAAGAGACATAAGTGGGCTCAATGGATAAAAAAAAACTACAACCAAGTATCTGCCATGCTCAGGAAACACATCTCACACACAAGGATTCATACAGATTCAAGGTGAAGGGATGGAAAAAATATACCATGCAGATGGAAACCAAAGGAAAGCAGGTGTAGCCTTTCTCATATCAGATAAAATTGACTTTAAATCAGCAATACAAAGACAAAGAAGATCATTATGTAATGATAAAGGAACAAATTCAACAAGAAGCATAATAATGCTAAATATTTATGAACCTAACAGAGGAGCACCCAGATTCATAACGGAAGGCCTACTTGATCTAATCAAAGAGATACATAACAGACTTCGACACAATACAGAGAGCTGGACATATCATCCAAGCGGAATATAAATAATGAAACACTGGAATTAAAAAAGACTCTAGAACAAATGGGCCTGACATAAATTTAGAGAACATGTTAACCCAAAACCACTGAATATACATTCTTTCTACCGGCACATGGAAAATTTTCTAAGATTGATCATATCTTAGGCCACAAAACATTTCTCAACAAATTTTTAAAAAATAGAAATCATACCATATATCTTCTCAGACCACAGAGGAATGAAAATAGAAATCAACCCCAAGAGAAAAACTCAATTCTACACAAAGTCTTGGAAATTAAACAACCTGCTGTAAAATGATTATTGGGTCACTAATAAAATTAAGATGAAAAAAACATTCATCAAACTGAATGACAACAAGAACACAAACTATCAAATATATGTGATTCAGAAAAAAGGTCATAACGGGGAAATTCATAGCCTTAAATGCCTACATGAAAAAGACAGACAGATCACAAATTAACCATATAATGACTCACAAAGAAATAGAAAAGGAAGAAAAAGGACCCAAATAAGCTCAATCAGAAATGAAAAAGGTGATATTACAACTGATACCACAGAAATAAAAAATATAATCTGTGAGTACTATGAAAAATTCTACACAAAAAGCTCAAAAACATAGAGGAAATGGAAAAAATCCTGGAAACACAAAATCTCCAAAGACTCAATCCAGGAGAAATAGAACTTCCTGAGCAGACTAATAACGAGCAACAAGATTAAACCAACAACAAAAAAGGTTGGGAAAAACAACAGCAACAGCAACAACAACAACAACAAAAATCCCTGGACCAGATGGGTTCACAGCTGAATTTTAACAGACCTACAAAGAAGAGCTGTTATCCATATTGCAGAAATTATTCCATAACACTGAGAAAGAGGGAATCATACCCAGCTCATTCTCTGAAGCCAATATCACCTTCATACCAAAGCCAGGAAAGGACACAACAACAACCACAAAAAAGAAAACTATAGACCAATATACTTTATGAATATAAATGCAAAAATCCTCAATAAAATACTAGCAACCTGATTTCAACAGCATATCAAAAAATTTGACAATGATCAAGTGGGCTTCATCCCAGGCAAGCAAGGGTGGTTCAACATACATAAATCAATAAATATGATTCACCACATAAACAGAAGCAAAACCAAAATCCATATGATCATCTAAATAGATGTATAAAAAGCATTTGACAGAATTCACCATACTTTCATGATAAAAACCCTTAAAATCTAGGGATAGAAGAAACATATGTCAAAATTATAAAATCTATATAGGACAAGCACATATCCAACATCTTACTGAATGGGTAAAGGTCAAAGGCATTCCCAGTAAAACTGGAACAAGACAAGGATGCCCACTGTCACCACTTCTATTCAACATAGTGCTGGTAATCCTATCCAGAGGAATCAGACAAGAAACAAAATTATCCGAATCAGGAAAGAGGAGTTCAAACTATTTCTTCTTTCTGATGATCTGATCTTATATCTAGAGAACTCCAGAGACTGCAACAAGAGAGTCCTGGAATTGATAAAAAAATATTCATCAAAGTGTCATGTTACAAAATCAATGTACACAAAAAAGTAGCATTCCTATACACCAAAAATAGTCAAGATGAGAGTCAAATCAGACTCAATATCATTCACAATAGCTACAAAGAAAATAAAAACCTAGGAGTATACTTAATCAAAGAGGTGAAAGATCTGTACAAACATAACTATAAAACACCTAAGAAAGAATTTGAAGATGACACAAATAAATGGGAAACATATCATGCTCATGGATCAGTAGAATCAACAATGTTAAAATGTCCATACTATACAAAGTGATTTACAGACTGAATGCAATCCCCATCCAAATATCAATATCCTATTTCACAGATCTAGAAAAAAAATAATCTACACTTCCTTTGGAACCAGAAAAGAGCCTGAATAGCCACAGAAACCTTAAGCAAAAAGAACAAATTTGGAGGTATCACATTACCAGACTTCAAACTATTCTACAGGGCTCTTAGATAAAACAGTACATTATTGGCATAAAATAGAGAGACCAATGAAACAAAAAAGCAAAACCAGATGTAAAGCCATCCACATTCAAGCAACTGATCTTTGACAAAGCATACAACAATATACACTGGAGCAAAGAATCCCTATTCAATAAATGGTGCTGGGAAAATTGGATAGCCATATGCAAAAGGATGAAATCGGATCTCTATCTTTCACCACTCACAAAAATTAATTTAAGATGGATAAAAGACTTAATGTAAGGTAGGTAACCATAAGAATTCTAGCAGAAAATGTTGTAAGAACTCTTCAAGGTATTGGCCTTGGCAAAGAAATCATGAAGAAGACCCCAACAGCAATCACAGCAACAACAAAAACAAATCAATGGGACTTGATTAAATTAAAAAGCTTCTGAAAAGCTAAGAAAATAACACAAAAAACAGACAACGTACAGAATGGAGTTAAATATTTGCAAGCCATAGATCTGATAGATCTAATAACCAGAATCTACGAAGAACCCAAGCAAATCAGCAAGAAAAAGAGAAAACATTAAAAAGTGGCCAAAAGACATGAAGAGAAGGTTTTCAAAAAAGATAAACAAATGTCCAATAAACATTTGAAAAAATGAGCCACTTAAGCAATCATCAGGGAAATGCAAATTAATACCACAATGATAGAACACCTTACTTCCATTAGAATGGTGTTTATTAAAATGTCCAAAAACAACAGATGCTGGTGTGGATGCAGAAAGAAAGGAATGCTTATACACCTTTGGCAGGACTTCAAATTCATAGAACCTCTATGAAACACACTATGGGTATTTCTCAAAGAACTAAAAGTAGACCTACCCTTTGATCCAGCAATCCAACTAGTGCATATTTACCCAAAGGAAAAGAATTCATTTTATGAGAAACACACCTGCAGCCGAATGTTTATTACAGCACAATTCAGAATTGAAAAGATGTGGAATCAATCCAAGTACCCATCAATTCATGAGTGGATTAACAAAATGTGGTACAGGTATATGATGGAATACTACTCAGCCATGAAGAAAGATGGATTAAGGTCTTTTTCAACAGTTTGGATGAAACTGGAGACTGTTACCCTAAGTGAAGTAACTAAAGAATGGAAAAACAAACACCGCATGTACTGGCTATTAAATTGGAACTAACTTATGACCACACATGTGCAGAGAGGGAAGTAAATCTCAATAGATATCATGCATGGGTGATGGGTGTGGATATACCTCCATAAATTTTAAAATGAAAAAATTAGTAATCTGCAAGTCAAAGAAAAACCTCAACTACTTGCACACACTTTTATTCCCAAGTGCTGTGTAAACAATTCATACTTTTCTTTCATTCTGTAAGTTGTCTGTTTGCTCTCATGATAGTTTCTATGGCTGTGCAGAAGCTTTTTAATTTGATCAGGTCCCATTTATTTATTTTTGTTGTTGCTGTGATTGCCTTTGGAGTCTTCTTCATAAATTCTTTCCCTAAGCCAATGTCTGTAAGAGTTTTTCCAACATTTTCTTCTAGAATTCTTATAGTTTTGTACCTTAGGTTTAAGTCTGTTATCAACCATGGGCTGATTTTTATGAGAAGTAAAAGGTGAAGATCCTGTTTCAGTCTTCTACATGTGACTATCCGATTTTCCCAGCACCATTTATTGAATAAAGATTCTTTTCCCAGTGTATGTTTTTGTCTTCTTTGTCAAAGGTTAGATGGCTACATGATGATAATTTTATATCTGGGTTCTCAGTCCTGTTCAATTGGTCTATGTCTCTGTTCTTGTGCCAGTATCATGTTGTTTTAGTTACTATAGCTTTGTAGTATAGCTGGAAGTCTGGTGACCATCAATATATGAGTGGATTAATAAAATGTGGTATATGTATTCCATGGAGTTCTACTCAGCCACAAAAAACAATGGTGTCCTACCACCTCTTCTATTATCCTATATAGAGATGGAGCCCATTGTACTAAGGGAAGTATCAGAAGAATGGAAAAACAAGCACCACATGTACTCACAATCAAATTGGTATTAACTGATCAACACTTATGTGCACATATAGTAGTAACATTCATCAGGTGTTGGGCAGGTCGGGGGAGGAGGGGATGGGCATATTCACACCAAATGGGTGCAGTGCGCACTGTCTGGGGGATTGACACACTTGAAGCTCTGCCTTTGGTGGGGCAAAGGCAATATAAGTAACCTAAACATTTGTACCCCCATAATATTCTGAAATAAAAAAAAATAAAGAGTAGATTCCAGAGCTGCTAGTACCAGAATCTTCCCAGGGAGGACTCTGAGAGAATAAACTGGAAAGAAAGAGACAGGGAGACTTGACACTCTACAAATCCCGGAATTCAGTTGCCCTGGATTAAGGCTAGGCCTATGTTCAACTGCGTGTAACAAGAGCCCAGCTCCAGAGCATAGCTATAGAGGAGTTTATTTTTCTCAGATAGTAAGTGATCAAAGGGCTAGCAGGAAAGATCTGGTATGCTGACTCTGTTATGGCATCAGTGACCATTTTGTTCCACCATCCTCATTACATGACTCCACTGATGCTCCTAAGATGATTGCTACATCTCCAGGAATCATAGCCACATTCCAGGTAGGAACGGCAAAAAAGCATGTACCCAAGGAGTGCATCCCTTTTTATCAAAAAATTATATATTCCCAGAAGGCTCACTGTATATACTTCTGCTTACATCTCAGTGTTCAGAAAAGCATCATGTGGCCACCCCTAGCTGCAAGGAAGTCTGGTAAGCTGAGTGTTTTTTAATTTGGCATATTGAGAAGACAGAGGAAATACATATCGGGTAGAAAACTAGTGGTGACTGCCACAACTCCTAAATTTCCTTGTTTGCATGCATATACCCACAAATACTTGTTTATGCTTAAACTAGGTTGAGGCAGGTATTTATAGCTTACCTGCCTGACACCTGATGAATGTTACTTCCATGTGTGCACATAACTTTTGATTTATTAGTACCAATTTCATAGTAAGTACATGTGGTGTTTGTTTTTCCATTCTTGTGGATAATTCACTTAGAAGAATGGGCTCCAGCTCCATCCAGGATAATACAACAGGTAGTTCACCATGATTATTATGGCTGAGTAGTACTCCATGGTATACATACACCACATTTTATTAATCCACTCATGTATTGATGGACACTTGGTTTTTTCCCATATCTTCGCAATTCTGAATTGTGCTGCTATAAAGATTTGAGTGCAGATGTCTTCTTTATAGAATGTCTTTTTTTGCCTTTGGGTAAATACCCAATAGTGAGATCGCTGGATCTATTTTTAGTTCTTGGAGGTATCTCCATACTACTTTCCGCAAAGGTTGTACGAGTTTGCATCCCACCAGCAGTGTATGAGCATTCCTATCGCATCCACACCAACATTTGTCATTTTGAGACTTTTTGATAAAAGCCATTCTCACTGGAGTTAAGTGATACGTCATTGTGGTTTTGATTTGCATTTCCCTGATGATTAGAGATGTTGAGCATGTTTTCATGTTTCTTGGCCATTAGTCTGTCTTCTTTTGAAAAGTTTCTGTTCATGTTTTTTGCCCACTTTTTAATGGGATTGTTTGATTTTTTTCCTGCTGATTTTCCTGAGTTCTATATATATTCTATTAATAATTATCAGCCCTTTATCAGATATATAGCATACAAATATTCTCTCCCATTCTGTAGGTTGTCTGTTTGCTCTAATGATAGTTTCCTTGGGTGTGCAGAAGATTTTTAATCTTTTTCAGGTCCCATTTATTTATTTTTGTTGTTGCTCTGATCGATTTTGGGGTCTTCTTCATCAATTCTTTGCTTAGGCTAATGTCTATAACAGTTTTTCCAACAGTTTCTTCTAGAATTCTTATGGTTTCCTGTCTTAGGTTTAAGTCTGTTATCCATCATGAGTTATTTTTTGTGAGTGGTGAGAGGTGTTGATCCTGTTTCAATCTTCTGTGTGTGGCTATCCAATTTTCCCAGCACCATTTATTGAATAAGGATTTTTCCCCCATTGTATGTTTTTGTCTGCTTTGTCAAATATCAGATGGCAATATAAGGATGGTTTTATATCTGGGTTCTCAGTCCTTTTCTATTGGTCTATGTTTGTGTTCTTGTGCCAGTACTATGCTGTTTTGGTTACTATAGCTTGATAGTATAGCTTGAGAGCTGGTAAAACAATGCCTCTCAATTTGCTCTTTTTCCTAAATGTGCTCTTAGGTGATGATCAGTGAAACCAATTTGATGGTGAGTACATGTGGTGCTTATTTTTCCATTCTTGGGATACTTCAGTTAGTAGAACATTAATCGGGTGTCAGGCAGATGTGGGGGGGATGGGTGTATACATACATAATGAGTGCGATGTGCACCGTCTAGGGGATGGACACGTTTGAAACTCTGATCTGGCAGTGGGGGCGGCAAGGGCAATACATGTAACCTAAACTTTTGTACCCCCATAATATGCTGAAATTAAAAAAAAAATTCTGTTTTTTCTTAAGCTTGCTGAATGAATCCACTTCTCACCACCTCTACCACTAACACTAACCTGGTACAGTCACTATGATCGCTTCTTGGGTTATTGCCAAAGCCCTCCAACTGGCCTCCTTTTCTCCATTATTAACACTCTACAATTCACTCTCTTCCCAACAGCCAGTGAGCTCTTAAAATGTAAATTGGATCACATCTCTTTCCTGCTTAAATCACTCAGTGGATTCCCATGCCTCTCTGATTAAAATTCAAACTTTTTACCATGTCCTTCAAGTACAAGATGTCAAGCTCTCAAACCTCATTTCATGCCACTCTCCTAGTCACAGTGTTTCTTGCTGTGTTTCATACAGTATACACTGGTTCCTGCCTCGTATTTACTTTTGCTCTTATGTGTGAGTGGAATTGCCTCTCTCCTATTCCCTGCACATAATAGCATTTAATAACCATTGTTGCATAAATAAATCATTGCATTTATAAGTTGATATTATATTCAAGCCTCTGTTACTTGATTTCAGGATCTATTGAATACTGTTATAAAAAATGAAAAGAATAGCATGCTCATAATTTTCTTTCATATTTTATCCTGTAACTCCCAATTTTTGTTTCTTCACAGTACTAAGTGTATATTTTCAGGTATATAATACTAACATTTTGTTCTAAAACCATAATGCTATTACTTTTTGGCTTGGCCAAGGTTGTTTTAGGCCACAGATGGAGAAATGGACTTAAATGGACACTTTTTTTGTGCCTTTCCCAATGCCCTACTCATTCTCTGTGTAGTTATAATTACTCCCCCTTTTATCTTCCAATTTGCTAAATCACTGCTTATTTTTAGAGCTAATTACCTCTGATCAATCATGACCTTCCTTCTGCTTTCTTTATTTTATTTTTATTTATTTATTTTTTAATTTTTATTTTTTGAGGCAGAGTCTCACTCTGTCGACTAGGGTAGAGTCCCATGGCATCATCATAGCTCACTGCAACTTCAAACTCCTGGGCTCAAGTGATCCTCTTGCCTCGGCCTCCCAAGTATCTGGGACCTCAGGTGTGCACTACAGGGGCTGGCTAATTTTTCTATTTTTAGTAGCGATGGGGTCTCCCTCTTGCTCAGGCTGGTCTCGAACTCCTGAGATCAAACAGTCCTCCCACCTCAGCCTCCCAGAGTGTTAGTGTTACAGGCGTGAGCCATCATGCCTGGCCCCTCGTTCTTTTATTTTTATCTCAGAAACTTATCAGTTTTTCTTGTCTCTGTGTCAATGTGGATGTATGGTGAGTGGATGAATATTCTATACCTTTCCTCCCAGAAACTCTTAGTTGCCCTCCTCAGGCCACTTCCCTCTGGATTAGATAGGAGAGAGATTTTGCAAATTGTGTCCCCTTTATTCTCTGTCAATTCCATCCTCAACCACATAACTGAATGAATCCTTAGAAAATAAGGATAGAAGATATATATCAATACATAAAGTTGTTTGTCTCTCACTCCTTGCATACCACTTTCTAGAGTGAGACCATGCTGTTTTGTTTTTACAGTGCTGATGTATTTTTTCTCGTTTTTAAACTTATATTTGTTCATATTTCTTGTTTTTACAGATGGGTTTTAAATCAGGTTTTACCACACAATCTTAGCCCAGAATTAGCCCATCTCAATTTAGATTGGAAATTTTTTTGGAATTCTATAATTTTATTATTTTGCCAGCTTCATTGAAGTATAATTACTATAAAAAGCTGCACAGAATTAATTCATGCACTTTGGTAAGTTTGGACATATGTATACATTCATGTAACTATCACCATAATCCAAGTAATAAACATATCCATCACCTTCAGAAGTTTCCTTGTGTCCCCTTGTTGCTGGTGGTGATTGTTGTTTTGTTTTGTTTTGTTTTGTTTGTTTGTTTTGGTAAGAACACTTAATATGAGATCCATACTCTTAACACATTTTTAAGTACACAATACCTTAGAATCACTTACAAGGATAGATAGAATATGTGGGTGCAAGTAGGGAGCAAAAATTGGAAGAGGGCAAGCAAGAATGCATCAGAAATACCACTTAGGAGACTGTACTAGTCATCCTGTGAGAAATTTTGGTGACTTTTACTCTAGTGGGGGTTGGGTAGTCATAGAGCTGTAGATACATTTTGCAGTATATTTTGGTCTAGAACTGACCAGACATGAGGTAGGGTGTGGAAATAAAGGAGAAATTTCAAAGATAAAGCTAATTACCAGGTCTCTGGCAGGAGTAGCTACATATATGAAATTGACATACTCAGAGATAAGGGGTACAGAGAGGCTAGGCATATTTGAGTAGATGATCAAAATAACAAGTACAAGTTTAAGAAAGCTGTGAGATATCCAAGTGGAGCTTAGAAGAGACATCTCAAATGGAAGATAATTTTGTAATCAGAGAGTAGCTGGATGGTATTTGAAGTCATGGAAGGAATTGGAGATATTTTGTACTGAAACCCAGGACCACACTTAGACAAATTTTAAATGAAAGGTTAGTTTAGCTTTTTCCCTTCTCTCTGGATAGTCTTTCTCTACCTATGTGAAACTAGATCCAGCAGGGGGCAAGCCACAGGGGTGTGATGATGACTTTAAGGCATTGTTCTCTCATTGCTGGCACAACAAAGATTCTGACACAGAGCTTCGTTGCCTAGTTACTACTAAAAACTGAGAAGCACTGAACTCTCATCCTCAGATCAGAGCAGCCTCTGCCAGACTCTGATGTTACTGGCAAGGCAGAAAAATTGAAGCCCAAGCAGGTCTAAGAAGAGTTGTGGATGTTACAATGGGGTAAGACAGGGGTGTCTCCAGACTTTTGTATTGAAATAACACAAATCTAAAATGTCTTTAAATGAAGAAAAATATGAAGAGCATCCAAATCAACTAGTGATGCCCAGAGAAATTCAAGATGAGTTAGTTAATGTAATCCATACATCTTTAAACAATATAGCTATACAAATAAATAATCTAAATAAATATGCTGAAGATCTATTTGGGGAACTATCCGAAGAGGTTGATAGAACCTCTTTCAGACTTAAAGCTTTACAAAAACGTGTAATTCAGTTAACTAATGGTATTAGCCACAAGGGTCCAAATGAAGAATTGTCCTTGGAAACTCCAATATCAAACAAGACTATTCAAAGTAAAACTATTCAAAGTCAGCAGGCATACTCCTCCAAGCCACTATCTCTTAAAATGTTTGAAACGCATGAAGCTTCTGTACAAACCTCACTTCTCAATATGCCTACTCCTTATTGCCAAGATGATACAAAAAGTTTAAAGATTTTTCCTGATGCTGCTTATTGCTTTGAACTTCGTAAGGAAGGCATTACACGTCAGAGTAAAGAACAAAAGGGGGAAAAGCTCAAGCAAAAGAAGCAGCACACAGACTATCCCAATGAACCAGAAGGTGAGTCTCAATGTCAACTTACAGAAGTGGATGTTTTAGTGGACCACATTTCAGCTGCTTGTGGTGAGGCCTCTAATTCATATGTGGATCAACCAGCTATAAACTCCTCATTTTCCACTTTCCAATTTAGTGAAATAAGTAAGCTGCTAACAAGAGCTGTAGGAAAGGTGCTATCCAGCCCTCTTCATTTGCCAATGCATGGAGCTGGAGACCTAAAAAATTCATTTACCTATGTCAATTATGGAACTGGAGTGGGAGAAGAGTTGCAACCCCAACCTCGACGGTATCTTAAAACAGAGGTGTTTGTCAGCCCTACAGCACCAAATTCACCACCTCCATTACCACCTGATTGGGTAGCTCTATTAAGAGCTTCAAGGAAGGCAAATCCTTCCCCAATGATACATTTCCCAAGTCAGCTTCCATCACCTGTTTTGAGAACTCCAGCAGCAATATCACCTCCTGATTGCCTACAGGCTACTCCTGAGGCAGCTCTTCCACTTACTCCACCTAAAGCAGACTTCTCTCCTCCGGTACCTGAACCTTTTCAATATTGTGAATTGACACCAGATAATCTATTCTCACATGGTAAAGATCAGGAGATGCCTCCACCAATATCTCCTTTGGTAACATCTCCTAATATTCAATTAAAGACCACAATTACACCACCAAGACCTTCAGTTTTTCAATCTGTGAAATCTTCATTCACACAGTCACCAAGACCTTTAGCTGCAAAATCACCAAGATCTTCAATTCAATCAAAATCAGTATCTTCACTTCCATCACCATCAAGATTTTCAGTTTCACCATTACCAAGTTCTTCAATTGCACAAACATCACAAAGTTCATTCCCTCAATCACCAACATCTTCTTGTCCACAAACATCAAAATCTTTGATTACATCACCAAGACATTCAGTTGGCCAGGTGCCAAAATGTTCAGTTGCCCCCTCATCAAGATGTGCAGATGCATATTCATCAAAATATTCAGTTGGACAATTATCAAGATCTTCAGTTGCACAATCATCAGCATCTTCCGTTGCACAATCAAGAAGGTCTTCAGTTGCACAGTCAACAGCTTCAAGTTTGAAGTCACCAAAATCTTTCACCCTACAGTCATTGTTTTCTTTTGTACAATCACCATCATCTTGCATTTCAAGCCCTTGGGTTCTATCAGTGTCCCAGTCTTCACCATCTTCAGTTAGTCCTGGTTTAAATCAATCTCCATCAACTGTACCAATAATCACTAAAGCAAGGAGTGTCCTCATGGAAACAATAAGAAAAGGGATTTTACCACACAAAACTAAAGATCAGTGTGTACCAAAAGCAAAAATAGAGATTCCTAAAAATGAGGTAAATTGCATCCCAATTAATTATAAAGCTATGGGATATAGTTTTGGTAAAGAAGACAGTGAGGTTGATTGGATGGAGGAAAATAAGCAAATAAATAAGTCCAAATAAATTAAAAATAATTATTCATCGTCTCATTCTTTGATGGTTAAGTCATTTCTAATGTTTTATCTTTTTTTAAAGAATTAACCATTATTTTCCTACTTTTTTCTAAGAAAATTATTAGTACATATTTCACACTAAATATTTTGCAGTTTTCTTAGAGGACCCAATTTGTTCAACTAAACTAAAACTATTAAGTATTGATAATTCTTAAAGTAGATTTTGAAAATCATTTCTAAGATAATTTATATTGAAATGCTACAGGTATCCAGGACTTTATTCCATTTCAACTAATGTTTAACCCATGCTTTCAATATTTCTGCCTCAATTTCATGGGTGAATTAAAAAAGTATACATAACTTATAGCTCTGAATATACCTAAAGGGACAGTTATGTTTTTTTCTTTATTAGTTTTTGGTTTTTATGGCTGGGCAGGGGGTTGGTGGCTTTATTGCCTGGAGTGATTGAGCTACTTCCATGAGTTTAAAGTTTTCTGAATGAAATATTCAGAATTAATAAAATTTATTAAATAATGTTAAAGAATATCAAGTTTTAATGAATTATTTAACAAAGTAAAGTGAAGTCATGGGACTGGGTGAGCTCACCTAAGCAAAATGTATAATGTGAGATGAGAGCCAATGTTTGAACCCTGAGAAAGTCTAAAATTTAATGATATGAAAGATCTAAAAAATTTCCAGAAAAGACTGAGGGTAAATGATCAGAAATATAGGAAGGAAACCAGGAAAATGGGGGCCATAGTCGAGTCACAGAAGCCAGAAGATGAAGATTTCAAAGAGAGAATTGTCAGCTACATCAAGTCCTGCAGAAAAATAAAATGAGAACTATTGGTTTTGGTAGCACAGAGGTCTATTGACCTTGACAATAAGTTTCAGTTAGGAGGCAAGAGGAGGCAGTAGGAGGCAGAAATGACTTTGGATAGTTTAAGTTAATGCAACATGGGGAAGTATTTAGATACGTCTTCCACAAGGCTGGGTTGCGAAGGGAAGGAAGAAAATATGGTAGCTGTATGGGCATGCAAGGTAATTGGCAGGATAAGAATTTGGAAGCAGTATGTATTTTGCATTTTCTCATGAGATGGTCAATCAGGTATGGCCATAAAAGGAGACACTAGAGAGCCTTACGAAAAAACAAAGTTTATTATACTGATAGGCCATAGAGAAAGGAGGCACAGCACACCATGCAGGGACAAATGGGAAAGACACCAGAGTGGTAAAGAGGTAGAAGACAGGAGCAAGAAGGTTCAGGTCACTGCTTTAATTTGAGTTTCAGCAGGAAAAACAAGGAAAGTCAGGGTGAACAGTTAGGATTGGCTAGTTTGAATAATTTCTGCAGGCTGTGAGCTATAGGGCTAGTCTCTAGTTTCCTGGCACCTAGCTTTGGTATGATTAAGACAAAAGAATATTATATCCTGGACTGCATAGGCCAGATAGAGTAGATATGATTCTGGATTGGTTAGGCTGCATAACAAATATATGCTCTGACTGGGACCTTTGTCATCCTTAAGAATTGGCCAGCCCAAGGAAGAATAGTCTCTCCCTATCCAGAAAGATTTTTTGAGATGTTGAAAGATTACAATATATAGAAAATTTAAAAATATTTACAATATAGTATGTGAGTATGGTATGAATTGGCAGAGGAAAAGGAAGAAAGCTAAGTTCTTATATCTCATGATGAGAAGTCAATAAACAGGTCTAAAATTGAAATAAGATATATCATTGAAAGAATATTATTTAGGTACATGGATATAAATATCAAAATGAAGAGCTAGTGAAACAAATGTAAATGCCTCAGGGGATAGGAAAATTGAGGAGAGACAGAAATGTCTGTTTTTGCAATAAACCTAATGGAAATATTTGACTCCTAAAATAATATGTTGATATAACTAGAAAAAAAATTAAAAATGAAATGAATTTTATCTATAAGGGAAAATGTACTATTACAGTATATAATTAAAGAGACATTAATTGTCAATGTGGTATAGGGGAGGGAAAATAATTTTTCCTTCTTTCCATCTTAAGTTCATTGGCTGGAGCCCCTTTGGCAAAAGACAGATTAACAAGAGAAAAACAGTTTATTAGCATGTATTTTCATATATACATAGGATATACCCAGAGAATGAGTAAATCTCAAACAGGTGGTTTAGAAATCCAGCTTATATAGCATCTTCAACAAAGAACAATATGTATTTTTAAAAAGTGATGAGACAAAGGAAGGAAAAGGATCTTGAGTCTCTAGGGGTGGCAAATTGTGGAAAGGCAAATAAATGGTAGATAAAGGCTAGTTAGTAAAGCTTATTATAAAGATTCTTCTGGTGACTTCACCAGGCTGCTAAGGGTCTAAAGTTGTTTTTAGTGATCAGCCTTTATCATTCCTAGTAGAGGGGGTGGGAGACACTTTCATAATTTAATGTCCTGCTTTTAGGCAAATAGGGGAAAGGCAGAACATTTTTCTTATATCTGCTTTTTTAAAAAAAAAATTACCATCAGCGTAAAATAATCCTAATGTCAAATTGATATATTTTGGGGTGGCATGTTGTAGTTGCCTCCAGTGGAAAGAATGTACAATTCTATAAATAATGTAGGAAAAATAGTAAAATTCCTAAAAAAAATCCTATATTTCAGAATTGCTAAAAGAATAGATTTTCAACAGTCACCACACACACAAAAAATAAGTTGGTGAGGTGATGAGCTGTTAATTACCTTTTTTTCTTTTTTTGATTTATATATATATTTTTTAATTTCAGAACATTATGGGGGTACAAATGTTTAGGTTACATATATTGCTTTTACCCCACCATAGTCAGAGCTACAAGCATGTCCATCCCCCAGACAGTGTATACTGCACTCATTAAGTGTGAATATACCCATCCCCTCTACCCCCTACCTGCCTGACACCTGATGAATGTTTCTACCATATGTGCACATAAGTGTTGATCAATTAATACCAATTTGATGATGAGTACATGTAGTGCTTGTTTTTCCATTCTTGTGATACTTCACTTAGTAACGTGGGCTCCAGCTCTATCCAGGATAATACAAGAGGTGCTAATCTTTCTACAATGTATACTAGATCAAAACATCACATTGTATACTAAGAGTACATTTTCTCTTCCAGATAAAATTTAATGATTTTGTCAATTAAAAATAAATAAATTTATTTTTTAAAAATGAGATTCTAACAATACCCCACACTCAAAAAGTTCAACATGAAATGCTTTTGAAAAATATCTATCCAACTATTAGAAGAAAGAAAATATAAAGGATGTAAAGAATATATTGCTGAGTATATATAACTTGCTAGTAGCGATGTCTTTTCTAAGCAAAAACCAAAAGGTAGAATCAAAAAAGTAATATATCAACAGGTATGATAAAATTTTCTATATGAAAGAGAACATAAAACAAATTAAAAGATAAATAGCACAAAGGAGAAAATATTAGAAGCATACACAATGATGATAAAATATAAAAAATATTTTAATCATCAAGAAAATAACAAATAATCCAATAGAAAAATGGTCAAATTATTTGAGCAGGCAATTCACAGAATAATCAGTAATGCACAAAAATATGCTCAATGTGGTTAGTGCAGGATATATGAAAATTCAAACAAAAAGATATTATGTTTTGCCTGTAAGATTAAGAAAACTTAAAAAGATGCCTCTATCTAATGTTGGCTAGGGCATAGAATAAAAAGGACTCTCATCTGCTATTAATGGGAATATAAACTGATATGGTCTTTTTGATATGTTATTTGACAATATCTAATAAAATGTTAATATGTTTCTATGAGAAAAAGAAATTCCTCTTCTGGTCACCTATCCTAAATAAACATAAAAATGTAGATATTCTGCATACAAATATATTTTTCTAATATTATACAAAGTAGAAAAATTAAAGAAACATATATCCAATAATAGGGGATTGGTCAGATAGGTGTCATGACTCCTAGAGATCAGTATGCTAAAAATTAGTGAAATATACTGTAAGTTCTCACTTAACATAATCAACAGATCCCTGGAAACTACAACTTCAAGTAAAAAGACATACAAGGTCATTGAATAATGCAGTTTTGTTCAATGCTGCTTAGAAAATAAATTCTTTTGTTATAGGTCGTTTTGTTTAAAGTTTCAGTTTCCAAGAACCTATCAACAATGGTAAGTGAGGACTTACTGTATAATGGATATTTGTCAGCTGGGATACCAGAGCATTTGACTTTTCAAAGCCTAAATCCTCTTCTTATGTTTGAGAGATTTTTTAACTGTGCAAGCTTATGTGGGAGGCAGGGCCCTATCTTCCTCTACAGAAATCCAAAAGGTCATATATAATTGATTTCCTTTAATGTGGACAAATAGGCTACAGGAACGTACCTAAACATATCCAATTAGATGTTCTTACCTGGAATTTGAATCATGAGCAAGTGACACACTGTGGTGGCTTCTGTGATATGCCACCCAGATTCCCCAACAGGAATGAGGGAGTATTTCCTTCTCCTTATGGAAGTGATGCTGGCATGCAGCCCTCAGCTACCAGTCAGCTTGTGAAGTGTCTTGACTAAAGAAATACGCTTTGTCTAAGGTCACATGCTGTTTTCAGAACAGACCCCATATAATAACTTAACAATGTAGAATTATAAAGGCCTAATTCCCTTGCCTTCATATTAACTCTGGATAACTCTACTAAGCCATCCCAGTGTGGTCAACTGAGGACTTCCCTGAAACTGTATATCAGACCAGCTTCTCTTTGCCCAATCCCGTTTCCTTCCTTTTCCTTCCACGTGTATTGATCTCAAGAGTACTTCCTAATCAATTTCCTGCTTATTAATCTGCATCTCAGAGTCCACTTCTAGAAGAACAGAACCTGCAAGAGAAAGAAGCAGAGACAGTTTTGAATTCACCGTAAGGCAGAGATATACAATACCCAGTCACAGTGTCATCAGTGATTTAGGCTACTTCTGTGGCATGAATTTGGCTATGTGGCTACTCACTTTTCTTTAGTTTCTGTGCATTTTCTCAAGCTTAGTTCTAGCCTTTGCATCAATTCTGTGAACTCCCCAATATTCTCCAAGTATCTTTTTCTCTTTAAGTATGCTAGAGTCAGTTTTATATTGTTTGCAATCAAATATCCTGTAGCAATTAGTGTACTTACCTTGAAAGATTTCCAAGATACACTGTTAAGAGAAAAAAGCAAATTCCCGAGAAATATATGTACTATAATTCCAGGTATGTAAAAAATGTATATAAAATAATATATCATAAGGACATATGTCTGTACATTCATGTAAAATATTTTAAATTATGTCCACCAAACTGGCAACAATATTTTTCCTGGAAAAAAAGAGTAAAAATGAGTGTGAGGGTGAAAGGAGACATTAATGGTTTACACTGTATACTCCTCTAGTATTTAAATTTTTTACCAGAATATTCATGTATTACCTGTGACATTACTTTTTAATTAATCATTTAATTAATTAATACATAACTAATACTTATTTAATTTATTCATTATATAATTAATCCTTTAAAAGTATTTTAAGAAACTCCTATAAGCCAGGCACTATAAAAATCCTATAGGTATAGCGACAAACAAAACAAAAACTTCTTCAAATCTTATAGAGCTTACATTCTAGTGATAGGATGACTAACAATGAACAAATAAGAAAAATATATAAAATATGAGATAGTTATAATCCACACAGGAAAAAATAAGAAGGATAAAGGAAAATAAAATTCTAAGGTAATCAGTTGCAATGTGAAATAGGGTGACCAGGGAAGGCCTCATTGAGAAGATGTTATGCAAGAAAAGGCCGAGAGATAAAGGAGAAAGAAATTAGGATATCTGCGGGAAGAGCATTTTAGCTAGCAAAAAAAGAACATGCAAACACTCTGAAACTGGAGCTAGTCTAGTATACTGGAAAAATAACAAAGAAGCCAATGTTTCTGCAGTACTGAGTGAGTTGGGGAGGGAGTAGGAGAAGAATCATGAGAGGTAATTAGAGACACATTGTATGAAAAAACCCTGGAAATATATTCTAAATGAGATGGGAAGCTACTGGAATGTTTTGAACTGGAGTATAACATGATCTGGGGTTTTAACAGGATCACCATGGCTGCACTACTAAAAATACTGTGAAGGGTGGCAAGTGCTGAAGTAGTGAGACCAATTGGGAATTTCATGTTAATTATTCAATCCAGAAATAATAGTGGCTTAGAATAGAGAAGTGGAGGCTATGAGAATTGTATAAATTCTGGAAATATTTTAAAGGTCATTCTAGAAGATTTGTTGCTGAATAGGAAGGATGTAGGGAGATAAAAAGCGGAATAAGGGATGACATCAATGTTTGGGACTTCAGAAAATGGAAGCAAAGAGTAGCCATTAATTAAGAAGATAAAACTGTGGGAAAACTAGCTATAGGAGAATATCTCAGAAATTCAATTTTGAACCTAATTGAAGGATTTTTAATTTTTCTAAATTTTATTTTTCTCATTTAATTTTGGTAATATACTGTTAAAATGCTAAAATAAAATGATAACTTGTATATTGAGAAGTCATAGCCTTTGTAAATATATGTGTACCAAACATCATAATTGAATGTAGAAATATACAGACCTACATTAATAGTAGTAGACTTAAATTTCCCACTTTCAATAATGGATGGAAAAAACAGACAGAAGATCAATAAGGAAACAAAAGGTATGAACTGCACTATATACAAATTAGAACTAACAAATAAATAGAAAATACTTCATCCAACAGCAGCACCATACACATTTTTCTCAAGTGCACATTCTCCAGGATAGACTATATGTTAGTCACAAAATGAATCTTAGCAAGTTTTAAAAAGATTGAATTATACAGAGCATCTTTTAAAATAACAATAGAATAAAATAAGATATCAGTAAGAGGAGAAAAAGTGGAAAATACACAAATATTTGGAAATCAAAGCCAACTCATAAACAAGCGATGCATCAAAGAAGAAATCACAAGAAAAATTGGAAGTTGCCTTCAGAAAAAATTAAACCAAAAACACCATATATCAAAATTAATAGGGCATAGAAAAAGTAGTGTTACATTGGAAATTTGTATCTATAAATGCTTATATTAAAAAAGAAGAAAGGGACTTTACTTAATTCATTTATCAATTCCAGCAGTCTCTTGGTTGAATCCTTGGGGTTTTCTAGATATAATATCATATCATCAGCAAAGAGTGAGAGTTTGATCTCTTCTGTCCCTATTTAGATACCATTGATTCTGTGGTCTTGCCTGATTGCTCTTTCAAGGACTTCCAGCACTATGTTGAATAGCAGTGGGGACAGTGGGCAACCTTGTCTGATTCCAGTTCTAAGTGGGAATGCTTTCAATTTTTCCCC
>CM052457.1:48257508-48282953 GCA_028533085.1 Varecia variegata
GCAACCTTGTCTGATTCCAGTTCTAAGTGGGAATGCTTTCAATTTTTCCCCATTTAGCACAAAAGGTTTCTCTGCATCTATTGAAAGGATCATATGGTCTTTGTTTTTGCTTCTATTTATGTGGTGAATTACATTTATAGATTTGCATATGTTAAATCATCCCTGCATCTCTGGGATGAAGCCCACTTGGTCTTGATGGATTATGTTCTTGATAAGCACCTGGATTCAATTTGCTAAGATTTTATTGAGAATTTTTGCATCTATATTCATAAGGGATATTGGTCTGCAGTTTTTTTTTTTGTTGCATCCCTTCCTGTTTGGGTATCAGAATTATGTTGGCTTCATAGTATGTATTGGGGAAAATTCTGTCCTTTTAAATGTTGCAGAATAACTTTTGTGGATAGGCACCAGTTCTTCTTTGTAAGTGTGGTAAAATTCAGGTGTGAAACCATCTGGTCTGGGGCTTTTCTTTTTGGGAAGGTTTTTTAATGTTGTTTTGATTTCAGTGCTTGATATTGGTCTGTTCAGGAATTCTATTTCTTCCTGGTTGAGCCTAGGGAGGCTGAGTGTTTCTAAAAATTTGTCCATTTCCTCCACATTTTCCACTTTGTGTGCATAAAGGTTTTTGTAGATTTCATAGATGATATCTTGTATCTCTGTGGCATCAGTTGTGATTTCTCCTTTCATGTTCCTGATGGAGGTTATTACAGATTTTTCTTTTCTGCTCTTGGATAGTCTAGCCAAAGGCATGTCAATTTTGTTTACCCTTTCAAAGAACCAACTTTTTGTTTTATTAATCTCCCATATGATTTTTCTTTTGTCTATTTCATTTAGTTCTGATTTGATCTTATTAATTTCTCTCCTTCTGCTGGGTTTGGGGTAGGTATGTTATTATTTCTTTAGCTCTTTGAGTCTATTCATTAGATTGTCTATTTGTAAGTTTTCTGCATTTCTGATATAGGCATTTATGGAAATAAATTTTCCTCTCAGGACTGCTTTAGCTGTGTCCCACAGATTTTGATAACTTGTGTCTCCTTTGTCATTTAGTTCAAAGAATCTTTTGATTTTTGTCTTGATTTCTTCATTTATAAAATAATCGTTCAGGAGAACGTTGCTTAGTTTTCATGACTTTGATTAGAAATGAGAATTTCTGTTAGGGTTAATTTCTACTTTTATTCCACTGTGATGTGAGAAGATGCATGGTATAATTTCTATTTTTAAAAATTTTTTAAGACATGCTTTTTGTCCTAGGATATGGTCAATCTTAGAGAATGTCCCATGAGCTGATGAGAAGAACGTATATTCAGGGGATTTTGGATAGAATGTCCTATAAATGTCAGTCAGGCCCATTTGTTCTAGTGTTCAATTTAAGTCCATCATTTCTTTGTTTATTTTCCATTTGGAGGATCTGTCCTGTGCTGTCAGAGGGGTGTTGAAGTCTCCAGCTATTATGGTGTTGCTATTTATCATTTGGTTTAGATCAAGTAGGGTTTGCTTTATGAATCTTGGTGCACCTAAGTTGGGTGCATACATATTAAATATAGTTATGTCTTCTTGTTGAACTGTACCCTTCACCAGTATATAGTGACCATCTTTGTCTTTTATTACTTTTGTTGATTTGAAAACTAAGTTATCTGAAATTAAAACCACCACGCCAGCTTTCTTTTGGCTTCCGTTTGCTTGAAATATCATTTTCCACCCCTTTATTTTCAGTCTAAATGAATCTTTGCATGTTAGAGTTTTCTGGAGACAGGAGATACTTGGCTTGTATTTTTTAATCCATTGGGCCAGCCTATGTCTCTTGAGTGGGGAGTTCAAGCCATTCACATTTATTGAGAGAACTGATAGGTGTGACAGATTCTGTTCATCCCATTGGGTAGAGCTTCATTGCTATGTTTTCTCTCTTGAGCCTTTGTGGTATCTAGTCTTTGATCTTTAGCTCTTGAGTAGTTTTACATTCATGAGTGTTTCTTGTGCTGGTCCGTGTACAACTCTGTTTTGGGTACTTCTTGGAGGGCTGGTCTTGTCTTGGTGAATTCCCTCAGTCTTTGTTTATCTGAGAATGTCTTAATTTCTCCTTCGTATACAAAAATTAGCTTTGCTGGGTACAGGATTCTAGGCTGGTCATTATTCTGTTTCAGAAGAGTGAGAATGGGGCCCCAGTCTCTTCTTGCTTGTAAGGTTTCAGTTGAGAAATCTGGAGTTATTCATATGGGCTTTTCTTTGTATGTTACTTGTTTCTTTCTCCTTATAGCTGGAAGAAGGGCCTCTTTAGTGGATATTTTGGTCAGTCTGATCACTGCATGATGTGGTGTCTTCCAATTTGCAATGAATGTCCCAGGGGTCCTTTGGGCTTCTTGTACATGGACATCTAGATTTTTAGCAAGGCCTGGGAAATTTTCCTCAATTATATCTTCAAATAGCTTATCCAACCCTTGCATATTATCTTCTTCACACTCAAGAATGCCCATAACTCTTACATTAGGCTTCTTCACATAATCCCACATTTCATGCAGGCTCTGGTCTTTTCTCTTATTTCCTTGCTCTATCTCTGTGACTGACTTACTTAATTGGAAGGTGTTATCTTCGATCCCTGAGATTCTTTCTTCTGTTTGATCTACACTGCTTTTGAGGCTTTTCATCGTGTTTTGTAGTTCCCTGAATAAATTCTTCATTTCCAGGAGTTTGGTTTGATTTTTCTTTAATATTTCAATTTCTTTAGTGAATTTTTCTTCCAAGTCCTGCATTATTTTTGTGGTTTCTTTGTGTTGGTTATCCATTTTTTCTTGCATATCATTCAGGTTTTTTATAATCCATTTTTGGAATTCTTCTTCTGACATTTTAGTGTTCTGAATTTGGTTAATATCCATTGCTAGAGAGCAGGTGTTCGTCTTTGGGGGTGTGTTTTCCATTTGATTCTTTATACTTCCAGAGTTCTTTCGCTGAGCGCTTCTCATCTGGATCAATGGTTGCTTCCCACTTTTCAACTTTTGTTTGGAATGTAACACGCCTTGCGCAGGCTCTGTTCCTAGGCTGCCTAACAGCCTAGGTGTGTTGCTTCCTTTCTCACTAGGGGGAGCCACTTATGCATTGTTCAGGGTTGGGGGGCTGCTCCCAGTGGGAGGGATTACTTGGGGAGCCTGTTTTGGCCTCTTGCCAGGATTTTTTCCCCTGACTCTTAATCCCAATGTTGGAGGCCAGCTGGAGGTAAAAATCCAGCTCCAGGGTTTTGATTTGACCTAAAACCGGTCTGACGAGTTAAGTCAGTGGGTGACAACTTTTGATCTGCAGCCAAGATTCACACTAGTTGCAGAGAGAAAGTGGCTTTTTCTTGTCTCTCCCTATCTCCAGAGGTGACATCTATGCTGGCTAGGGGGAGGCAGTGATGACACTGTTTGCCCAGTGCCCCAGCAGCTGCCGATCCTGCAGGCGATGGTCTACTCCACCCCATTGCCTACAAGATCCAAGTGTTAGTCTCTCACATCTAGGGGAGCACTTAGAGTTCACACATCAAAATGGGACCAATGACCGTAGGTCGTAGGTCGGTATAAGGGCGGAGATCAGAGCAAGAGTCCCCAGGCTGGGGGAAGGGAGCTGCCTGACACTGTATCACACCACAGAGGCTAGGATGTGGACCCCCAAAATGGCGACTGCCCACTCACAGAGCACCAGCACTGGGGGTGACTGTTCAGGGGTCAGCATTTGCTGGGTCAGGGGACTGAGTCATCAGGATGTCCCCTTGTCTCTTCTATATTGTCCTCCCACAATCTCAAGCCTGTCCAGCAGGAGCTCTTGCTCTTTCTGATCCACCCTGAGCAGGCCTATTAGCCCACAGTGGTTTCCAGGTTAGAGTCCCCTATTTAGTTTTCACCTCCATCGATCTGGACCAACTCAGTGGTAGAGGCAATTTACCTGTCTCCTAACTGCCTCCAGCGGTAGCCCAGACCAGTCCCTCCCCTGCCCAGTGCAGTCGTGGCACAGAGCTTGGGAAGTTCAACATGCTTCCCACTAATGTCTCCTCTACACAGAGCCCCACATCTCCCGTGGTGATTTTGCACTGACTTCAGGCAGATCCCTATCTGATTGGGTGTGGAGGCCAGTGGGGAAGCAAGACTGGTCCCACCTCACTTGCTGGCGAGGCAGGTGCAGCTGTCCCATACTCTACTCTCTATTGATTGTCTCACACTCTCTAGATTTTCGTGACCTTATCTCCCGGCTCACCTTTTCTTTTTCCTGCTTTTTGTGTCCCACACTGATTCTCCATTGATTTACAATGCTGTTCTTGTGGGGGAGTGATCCACTCATGTGTAGCAGACCAAGATCTATGCCTCCCTCTCTGGGAGCAGGAATCCAGGAGGTTGTCTCCACTCTGCCATCTTTTTCCCTTCAGAAGACTCTTTTAGACATGGGCCTAGGTAAAGAATTTATGAAGAAGATCCCTGAAGCAATCACAACAGCAACAAAAACAAACAAATGGGACTTGATCAAATTAAAAAGCTTGTGCACAGCCAAGGAAACTGTTATTAGAGCAAATAGACAACCTACAGAATGGGAGAGAACATTTGCTTTCTACACATCTGATAAAGTGGTGATAAAAAGAATCTATATAGAACTTAAGACAATCAACAAGAAAAAGTCAAACAACCCCATCAAAAAATGTGCAAAGGACATGAACAGAAACTTTTCAAAAGAAGACAGACTAATGGCCAGCAAACATATAAAAAACTGTTCAACATCTCTAATCATTAGGGAAATTCACATCAAAACTACGATGAGATATCACCTAACTCCATCTATCAAAAAGTCCCAAAATAACAAATGCTGACATGAATGTGGAGATATTGGAACCTCTTACACTGCTGGTGGGACTGCAAATTAATACAACCCCTGTGGAAATTAATTTGGAGATACCTCAAAGAGCTAAAAATAGAAATACCATTTAATGCAGCAATCCCATTACTGGACTTCTACCCAAAAGAACAAAAGAAATTCTATAAAAAAGACATCGGCACTAGAATATTTACAGCAGCACAATTCGCAATTGCAAGCATGTGGAAACAACTTAAGTGCCCATCAATACATCAGTGGATTAATTAAATGTGGCATATTTATACAATGGATTTCTTTTCAGCCACAAAAAACAGTGGTGATATAGCACCTCCTTTATTATCCTGGATACAGCTGGAGCCCATTCTACTAAGTGAAGTATCCCAAGAAGGGAAAATGAAGCACCACATGTACTCACCGTCAAATTGTATTAACTTATCAACACTTGAGTCAAAGTTTTAAGTGTGTGATTCACCCAGATAGTGTAAATTGTACTTGTTAGATGTGAATTTACCCGTAATCTCCTCTTTTCCACCTGCTTGATTTCCATTGAGTTTTACTTGCCATATGTGCAAATAATTTTTTATCGATTAGTTCCAATTTAATATTGAGTACATGTGGCATTTGTTTTTCCATTCTTGTGATACTTCTCTTAGAAGAATTGTTTCCATTTCCATCCAGGTTGTTACATAAAATACTAGATCATCATTTTTCTGTGGCTGAATAGTACTCCATGTTATACATATACCACATTTTATTAATTCACTTGTGTATTTATGGGCACTTTGGTTGATTTCAAATCTTTGCAATTGTACATTGTATTGCTATAAACATTTGAGTGCAAGTCTCTTTTTTACAGAATGGGAGAAAATATTTACATGCTATAAATCCGATAAAGGGCTGATAACCAGAATCTACATAGAACTCAAGCAAATTAGCAAGAAATTAATCAAATAATCCCATTAAAAGTGAGCAAAAGACACAAACAGTGATTTATCAAATGAAAATAGATGAATGGCCAAAAAACACATGAAAAATGCCCAATCTTTCTAATTATCAGTGAAATACAAATCAAAACTACAATGAGATATCACCTAACTCCATTCTTAATGAAGTCTGATAAAGAGATACCTCCTGATTTGTTCTTATTATGTAAGTTTGTACTGGCTATTCAGGGTCTTTTCTTGTTCCGTGCAAAGCATAAAACTTTTTGAACATTGTTAAAATGTCTATACTAGCCAAAGTTATTTACAGATTCAATGCAATCCCCATTAAAACACCAACATCATTTTTTACAAGTCTAGGAAAAATAATTAATGGCTCTTGTCAAAAAGTCCCAAAACAGCAGATGTTGATGTGGATGGGAAAGGAACACTTATACACTGGTGGTGGGACTTCAAACTAGTACACCCTCTATGGAACATAGTATGGAGATACCACAAAGAAATAAAAGTAGACCTACCATTTGATCCAGCAATCCCACTACTAAGTAGCTACCCAAAGGAAAAAAAGACATTTTTTTAAAAAGACCTTGAATCTGTAAATCACTTTGGTTAGTGTTAATTCTGATGATCCATAAGCATGATATATTTTTTGATCTGTTTACATCTTCTGCAAATTATTTCCTCATTTTTTCATAGCTCTCCCTATAGAGGTCTTTCACTACCTTAGTTAAATATATTCCTAGGTGTTTTATTTTCTTTGTAGCTATTGTGAAAGCTATTACGTCTTTTTTTTTTTTTGATTCTCAGCTTGACTGTTGCTGGTATATATGAAAGCTACTGATTTGTGTACATTGATTTTGTAATCTGAGATGTTGTTAATTTATTTATCAATTCCATGAGTCTCTTGGTTAAATCTTTGGGGTTTTCTAGGTACAAACTTATATCATCAGCAAAGAGCAATAGTTTAACCTCTTCTTTTCCCACTTGGATACCCTCAATTTCCATCTCTTGTCTGATTGCTTTGGCTATGTCTTCCAGCTCTATGCTGAATAGAAGTGGTGGTAGTGGGAAACCATGCCTGTTTCCAGTTCTAAGAGAGAATGCTTTCAATTTTTCCCCTTTCAGTATAATGTTGATTGTGGGTTTGTCGCTTATGGTTTTTACACTTTTGAGGTAGGCCCCATCTATGACTATTTTGTTAAGCATTCTTATCTTAAAAGGGTGCTGACTTTTGTCAAATAATTTTTCTGTGTCTAGTGAGAGGATTATATGGTCTTTGTTATTGCTTCTATTTAAGTGATAAATTACATTTCTAGATTTACATATGGTGAACCATCCTTGCATCTCTGAGATGAAGCCCAGTGGTCATGGTGAATTATTTTTTTGATATGCAGCTGAATTCAGCATGCTAAGATTTTATTGAGAATTTTTGCATCAATATTTGTAAGGAATATTGGTCTGTAGTTTTCTTTTTTTGTTGTCTCCTTTCCTGGCCATGGTATCAATGTGACATTGGCTTCATAGAAAAAGTTGGGGATAATTCCTTTCTTCTCATTATTATGGAATAATTTCTACAGTATAGGTACCAGTTCTTCTTTTTTTGTTTGGTAAAATTTGGATGTGAGACCATCTGGTCTGGGACTTTTTTTATTGGAAGAATTTTTATTTCTGCTTTAATTTTGGTTCTTGATATTGGTCTGTTCAGGAGTTCTATTTATTCCTGATTGAGCCTAAGGAGGTTGTGGGTTTCCAAGAATTTGTCCATTTCCTCTACTTTTTCAAGTTTATGAACATAGAGATTATTATAGTATTCAGAGATGATGTTTTGTATTTCCATGAGATCTGAGTTGTGATTTCTCCATTTTCATTTGTGATTGAGTTTACTAGCGCCCTTTCTTTTCTGTTTCTGTTTAGTCCAGCTAGAGGCCTTTCAATTTTGTTTATGTTTTCAAAGTACCTACTTTTTGTTTCATTAATCTTCTGTATAATTCTTTTGTTCTCAATTTCATTTAGTTGTGCTCTCATCTTGGTTATTTCTTTTCTTCTGCTGGGTTTGGGATTAGTTTGCTCTTCCTTTTCCAGTTCCTTGAGATGATTCATTAGATTGTTGATTTGGGATCTTTCTATCTTTAGGATGTGGACATTAAAGACTATGAGTTTTCTTCTCAAGACTGCTTTTGCTGTATCCCACAGATTTTGAAAACGTGTGCTCCATTATCATTTAGTTCAAACAGTCTTTTTATTTCCATATTTATCTCTTTATTCAGCAATAGTTCATTTAATTTCCAGACTTTGTGTAGGGATGAGTGTCTCTGTTAGAATTGATCTCTGGTTTTATTTGCCTTTTTTCTTAGAAGGTTCATGACATAATTTCTATTTTTTAAAATGCATTGAGATATGTTTTTGTCCTAGTATGTTGTCAATGGTAGAGAATGTTCCATGAGCTAGTGAAAAGAATATATATTCATTAGTTTTTAGGTAGAATGGTCTATAAATGTCCGTTAGTCCCATTTGTTCTAGAGTTCTGTTTTAGTCCATTGTTTCTTTTTTTATTTCCTATTGGAGGATCTGTCCAGCTGTCAGTGGGGTGTTGAAATTTCCAGATCTTATGGCACTACTGTTTATTATTTTGTTTAGATCAAGGAAGATTTGCTTTATGAATATTGACACTCCTATGCTAGGTTCATAAATACTTAGGATTGCTAAGTCTTCTTGCTGAATTTTTCCCTTCAGCATTATATAGTGACCATACTTGTCTTTCTTTAGTTTTGTTAATTTGAAGTCTATGGTATCTGATATGAGAATGGTTACAGCAGCTTTCTTTTGGTTTACATTTGTATTGAATATTGTTTTCCATTCTTTCACCTTGAGTATAAATGAGTACTTGTGAATTAGATGTGCTTCCTGGAGACAAAAGACACTTGGCCTTTACTTATTTTTTATCCATTCAGCCAGCCTATGTCTCTTTACTGGAGAGTTCGAGCCACTCATATTTATTGAAAGAATTGATACATATCATAGATTTTTGTTAATCCTGTTGGGTAGACCCTTATTGCTTTGTTTTACCTCTTGAGCCATTTTGGTATATGGCTCTGAACTTTAGGTTTTGGATGATTTTACACTGGTGGGTGTCTATTGTGCTGATCAGGGTATAATGCAGATCTGAGTACTTCCTGCAGGGAAGGTCTGGTCTTCACACATTCCCTTAGTGATTGTTTGTTTGAGAAAGTCTTTATTTTACCCTGACATAAGAAACTTAGTTTTGCAGTATGCAATATTCTAGGCTGGCCATTATTCCATTTTAGAAGACGGAAGATGGTTTTCCTTACGGCTTGTAAGGTTTCAGTTGAGAATTCTGCAATTAGTACGATAGGTGTTTCTTTGTAAGTTACCTGCATTTTTTGCCTTGGTGCTCATAAGAGTGCCTCTTTTATGTTTACTTTAGCCATCCTAATAACTATGTCTTGTGGTGTCCCAGGAGTCCTGTGTGCTTCTTATACATGGATATTTAGATTTCTATCAAGGCAAGGAAAATTTTCCTCAATTATTCCCTCAAATAAATTATCCAACCCTTGTGTATTTTCTTTTTCACCCTCAGGGATGCCTATGATTCTTATGTTTGGCCTCCTTACATAATCCCACATTTCTTGTAAGTTTTGTTCATTCCTTTTATTTCTCTGGTCTTTATCTTCAATGGATTTGTTTAGCTCATTAGGTGTTATCTTCAGGTTCTGAAATTCTTTCTTCTTCCTGGTCTAGCCTATTCTTAAGGCTTTCCACTGTGTTTGGTAATTCCTTGAATGAATGTTTCATTTTCAGTTCTGTTTGTTTTTCCTTTAATAATTCAATTTCTTTAGAGAATTTTTCATTCATTTCCTGCATTGTTTTTGTGGTTTCTTTGTGTTGGGCTTCTAGTTTCTCTTGTATTTCATTGATTTTTCTTACAATCCGTATTCAAAATTCTTCATCTGTCATTTTAACAATTTCATTTTGGTTGTTATGTGTGGGTAAGGAGTTATTGATTTCTTTGGGGGCCGTAGTTTGCTCTTATTTTTCATGTTTGCAAAATTCTTTCACTGATTTCTTTTCATATGGCCTCTTAATCAAGAGCTGGGGGGTGCTAGGGCTGGCTTATGGACCTGTCTCCACATCCTCAAAGATCAATCCATGACCATGCTGGGGAGAGGAGTGCTGGTCCTGAGTTATCTTTGAGGTGTTTTAGCAGGTTTGATGAACTTCTTGGATTACCTCTGAACTATTGTCTTCACCTCTTCCCAATGGAGTGTAGTGTGTTTGGTCTCCCAGGTTGTTCTCTGAGCTGATGGATTCTACTTGTGGGTATAAATCTGCTCCTGCCTTATTGCTTGAGCGGAAGGCTCTATGTTTAGCTATGTGGTTGTTGCTCCTGTAATTGATTGTAGTTTGCATGGAGGAGCCAGCTGCTGAGGTATTCTTTTGTGCCTGTGGTAGGCTCTGGTCCCCCAGGTGGGACACACGAATGCCCCAAGCTTTAGGAGGGACCCTGTAGCTCCCAGTGTGTTGCTTGGTCCCTATTCCCCCTGAGATTGGGGGAGGAGCAAGACAGATTGTGGCTGAAATAAAAGAGCATGAGGGGCTTTGCTAAGCCTTAGCAGGTCTCAGAGGTTGCTTGTCTGGCCACTAGGGGCAGCCACTGATATGGAATTCAGAGCAATTTCTCCAAGCCAGGGGGCCTATATCTGGGGGAGGTGTCCTATTCATGTGGTTGCAAAGGCCCCAGGCCAGGTTCTTTCCAGCCCTGTCTACTTGCCCAGTTTCTGTGTGGTGGTGGGGTGAGTGCCCTACTTATTTTTTCCGTGGAACTCCACAGCCCTCTGCCCTCAGATCAGTCTGACTGTGTGCATTCCCTTGCTTCCTGAAATTGGCCCTCAAATTACCCCACAGTCCATGTGTCTGACCCTCTGGTATGTATCTCTGCTCTCAGTGGTGGGCACAGCTGGGGACATACCCCCACTCCAGAGAAACAAGCCTCTTGGCACAGAGCACTCTTACAGTTGCTATGGGTGGGAAGGGCCATGGTCTCTCTGCACTGCTCTCACGTCTGCAGGGCACCAGTCCGGCCCACCTCTCCACACCATCACCAGGTGATCCGGCAATATGATAGCATGGAGATAAACAGGCCTCTCAGCACTGAGCACTCATACAGTTGCTATGGGGGGAGGGGAAGTGGTCTCCCTGCACCACTGTTGTGTCTGGGGGCAACAGTCTGGCCCATCTGTCTAAGCTGTCAGCAGGCAATCTCTCAGGATGCCAGCATGGAGAGAAACAGGTCTCTCCATGTGGAGAATTCAAATGGTTGCTATGGGAGGAAGAGTCCATGGCTACAAGGTGGCTCAAGCCAAAATTGCTTTCTGTGGTGCCAGGAATGGGGGAGATGCAGAGAAGGAAGCATCCAGCCATAAGAAAGCCAGCTCTCTGGTCCCTCATAGCATTCTCCTGCAGGGTGAGAGCTTCTGTGTCCTGCTGTTCACTGCAGGCACCCAAGTGGGGGAGAGGAACCCCTTACCCTTCTACTTGGCTCCAGGCTTCTCTGGATTTGGTCTGGTGTCACTGCTGTCCTCTTCTCTCTTTCTTCCTTTTTCTCATCTTTACAGCCCTTCTTGGTGAAGTCCCTGGACACTTCTGTTTTTTCTCCCTACAATCTACACCTGATCTGCAACTACTCTCATCTCTTCTCAGTCCAACCTTCCAACCTCCAGCTGGAACAGTCCAATGAGTGTTGTATCTAGTCAGTCATCTTGCCTCCCTCTATATCAGTTCTTCTTTAAATGTTTGATAGAATTAGGCAGGAAAGCCATCAGGTCCTGAGCTCTTCTTTGATGAGAAATTTTTATTACTGATTCACTTTCCTTACTTGTTATTGGTTTGTTCATATTTTCTTAGTCTTCATGATTCACCATTTGTAGCTTATATGTGTCTAGGAATTTACAGTATTCAATTATTGTCATGTCATTGTTTGTACTAGTCTCTAATGATCTTTTATAGTTCTGTGATATCAGTTGTAATGTCTCCTTCATTTCTGATTTTATTTATTTGTATATTCTCATTGTTTTTCTTAGTCTAGCTAAAGGTTTGTCGATTTTATCTTTTCAGAAAACTAACTCTTAGTTTAGTCTACCTTCTGTTTTTCTAGTCTCTTTCATTTATTTCTGTTCCGATATTTATTATTTTTTCTCTTTTTTTCAAGACTTTTGTCTTATTTTGTTCTTGTTTTCTAGTTCCTTGAGTTGTAACATTAGGTTGTTTATTTGAGTTTTTACATTCTTCTTCTTTTTTATGTATGTGTACTATAAACTTCCCTCTTTGAATTGCTTTTGGTGTATCTCGTAGGTTTCAGATGTTGCATTTCCATTTTCCTTTGTCTCATTTTTAAAAAAATTTCTCTTCTAATTTATTCATTGACCCTTTGGTTGTTTAGGAGAGGTTAATTTCCATGTATTTGTAAATTGTCTGAAATTCCTCCTGTTACTGATTTTTATTTTCATACCATTTTGGTCAGAAAATATACTTGATGGGATGTCAGTCTTCTTAAATTTGTTAAGATTTGTTTTGTGGCCTAACATATGACCTATCCTGGAGAATATTCCATGTGCACTTGAGAAAAATTTGCATCCTGCTGCCATTGGATAGAATGCTGTGTGTGTGTCCGTTATGTCCATTTCATCTCGTTTATTTTGAATCAGATGTTTCCTTACTGATATTCTGTCTAGACTATCTCTCCATTGCCAAAAATAAGATATTGAAGTCCTCTGCTGTTATTGTATTACCATATATCTCTACCTTTTGATCTATTAATATTTGCTTTATATAGGTAGGTGTTCCAATATTGGGTGTACAAATATTTATAATTGTTATATCCTATATCCTCTTGATAAATTGATCCCTTTATCACTATATGACATTCTTTGTCTTATTTTACAGTTTTTGACTTAAAGTCTGTTTTATCCAATATAAGCATAGCTCTCTTTTGATTTCCATTTGCATAAAATATATTTTTCATCCCTTCACTTTCAATCTGTGTGTGTCCTTACAAATGAAGTGACTCTCTTGTAGGAGCATATTTTGGGTCTTATTTTTTTATTCATTCAAGCACTCTAGTCTTTTGATTGAATAATTTAATCCATTTATATTCAAAATAATTATTGATATGTAAATTCTTACTACTTCCCTTTTGTTAATTATTTTCTGGTTGTTTTGCAGAGATTTTGTTCCTTTCTTACTCTCTTTCTGTCTTCCTTTATGATTAAGTGGTTTTATCTAGTGATGTACTTTGATTACTTAATTTTTATCTTTTGTGAATCTACTATATGATTTTGTTTTGTAGCTTACAGAAAACATAGTTATAACAATAGGATATTTCAAGCTGATAACAACTTAACTTTGATCACATAAAAAAGAAAACTCTATACTTTTACCTCACCTCCACCCCACACCTACATCTTAAATTCTTGCTGTCATAATTTATAATTTATACTATGTATGCATTAACAATCATTGTATCTTTTATTATTATGAATACTGATTTATACACCACCATTACAGTGTTAGAGTTTTCTGAATTTTACTTTATTTTATTTTACAAGTTTTATACTTTCAGATGTTTTTGTGTTACCAATTGCATTCTTTTATTTCAGCTTGAATACTTTCCTTTAGCATTTATTTTATAACTGGTCTGTAGCTTTTAGTTTACTGGGAAAGTCTATATCTCTCCTTCTTTTCTGAAGAATAGCATTGCAGGTATGACATTTTTGGTTGTAATTTTGTTTCCTCAAGCACTTTGAATATATCATTCCACTTTCTCCTGGCCTATAAGGTCTCTGCTAAGAAATCCCCTGTTTCTATTTTAGAGCTGCCTTATATACTATTTGCTTTTTTTCTCTTACTGCTTTCAGGATCCTCTCTTTGTCCTTTATTTTTGACAGTTGGATTATAATATGGCTTGGTGTAATCTTGTTTGAATTAAAACTATTTGAATATTTTGACCTCCCTCTACCTGGATATTTACATCTTTCTCCATATCTTGGAAGAGTTTTTGTTATTTTATAAAATAAGCTTTCTACCCCTTTGTCTTTCTCTTCTTATTCATAAAGTTATACAACTTAAACATTTGTTCCTTGCATTCTTTCCTATAAATCCTATAAGCTTTCTTCATTCCTTTTCGTTTATTCTTTTTACTTTTTTCTTCTCTCACTGTATATTTTCAAATAACCTTTTATCAAGTTCACAGATTCTTTCTTATGCTTGATCAATTCTGCCATTGATACTCTCTATTGCAGTTTTTATTTCATTCATTATATTTTTCACTTCTAGGATTTCTGTTTATTTTATAATTTCAATCTCTCCATTAATTTTATCATTTTAATTAGTTATTGGTTTATTGATAGCATTGAATTGTTTCTCTGAATTTTCTTGAAGTTTGCTGAGCTTCCTTTAAACAATTATTTTGAATTCTTTGTCATGCAGGTTATATATCTCCATTGGGGGGGGCAGCTCCTGAGGTACTATTGTACTTTGGATAGAAAGATATTTTTCTCCTTGTTTTTTTCATGTTCCTTGTTGTCTTATATTGTTGTCTGTGTATTTCAATAAGTAGTGACTTATCACAGTCTTTGCAGCCTGGTTTTGTCTGAAGAAAGCCCTTTACAAGTCATTTCATCCAGAGATTCTTGGAAGGATGTCTGGCATGGTCCAAGGGTAGACTTGTTGCTTGGGTACAAGGACAGGCTGGCCTGGTGTCTTTGGGAGCAGGTGGGTGGTTCTAGTGCCTGGGTCTGTGGAGTGGGCCTGAAGCCTATATCCTCTGTGGTGAACTTCTTGATTTGGTCTGCAGGGATGAGTCTGTACTCTGGGTTCCAGAGGGCATGCCTGCAGCTTATATCCATGGAGTCCATCCTAAATCCTGGGTCCATGTTGGCTGACTTGGTGCTGGGGTGGGCCATGAACCTGAGTCTTTAGGAGCTGGCCAAGAGCTAGAATGGACCAGGTGCATGGGTCCACTGGGATGGGTCTGAAGTTTGAGTCTCTGGTCACTGGCCTAGAACCTGGTCTGCAGGGGCAGTATTGAAGTTTCAGTCCATGGGGTTCAGCCTGGCACTGGTTCTCCTGAGATGGGCCTGGTCCCTGGGTCTGTTGGAATGGGCCTGGACCCTGTGTCCTTTAAAGCTTGAGGCCACAAGGACCATCCTGAATCTTGGGGCCAGCCTGGTGCTGGGGCTGGCATGGAGTCTGGGTCTGTGGGGAGACTGATTTGAAGCCAGGATTGTGAATGCTGACCCTGTACTTGGAGCCACTGGGGCTGGCCTGGAGCCTGGGGCCACAGAGACTAGACTGAAGTCATTCTCCACTGATACCAGTCTGGAGGCTGGGAGTGTAGGTGCTGGCTTACAGACTAGGTCCACAAGGTGTAATCTGGCTTCTGGTGCCTCTGGGGCTGTCCTGGAACCTAGGTACACAGGGGCAATCATTGAGGCTGAGTATGTGGGGGACATTTCAGTACTGGGGTCTACCTTGACAGGCCTGGACCCAGGGTCTGCTGGATCATGGGGCTGCAGAGGCCTGCCTACAATGTGGAGCCACAGGGACTGACCTTGCACTAAACAGGCCTGGAGTCTGTGTCCATGGATTACTGTCTGATGTTTGAGGTTAAGGTTGCTGCACTGATACTGGAGTGAGCCTGAAGCCTGGATCCACAGTAGCTGCCTTGGGAATGGATGGGACTGGATCTTGTATCTGCAGGGGCTAGCCCAGAATGTGGGTCCACAGGTGCCAGCCTGATATCTAGTGCTATGGAGGCCAGCTTGGTGCTGGAGCAGGCTTGAAGTCTGGGCTCACAGGAGCCAGCTTTGTGCTGGGAGCAGATCAGAGACCAGGGCCACTGAATTTGGCCTGACTCTGGGAAAATACTGGAGCCTGATTCTGTGGGGGCTGTTCTGGCACTGGGGCTGGCCCAAAGTCTGGGGCCACTGTGTAGGCCTGGAGCCTGGCATTTAGGATCCTGCCTGGTGCTGGGTCATGCCTGGAAGCTCAGTCCATGGGTACCAGCCTGGATCCTGGGGCCATAGTCATTGTCTGTGTCTTAACTTCTTTAAGCTGTGTTAGCTTTTTTGATTGTTTCAGCCAATCAATAAAAGTGATGCTATGGAAATTCCAAGATTGGGTCATAAAAGTCCATGTATCTTCTGCTTTGTTTGCTGAAACACTCCTTCTTGCAGACTTAACCCATCATTAAAGCTACCTTACTGCCCTGAGGTGCCTTTGCTGAGAAGAAGCCAAATTAGCCCTCACAGAAACCACATGGAGACTCCCTGAGACTCCATGAAAAGAGAGAGAGAGAAGAGAATGATGCCCAGCCAGCCCCCCCCAGCTGCTTCAGCCTTCCTTTTACTCCAAACATCTTCAAGTTGCAACCCTACCCAAATTATTGATCCACAGAAATTGTGAAATATAATGAGTCATATTGTTTTAAGAAAAAGATAATGTATAATTTTAAGTCAGGGTCATAAGACAAATTCAGTCATACATAAAAACTTACACAAGCATTTCCTACTTTTGCAACACATCTGCTCATCCTCCTATAATCCCTTTATTTGCCTCAGGCAGAGTTATTTTCTCCTTCTTTTTGTGTTCTCATAGAACTTGCACAGATTTTGCCTTATTTAGATATTTATATATAACAAAAATATAATAATTTATATATTGACAGTTATATATTTGTTAATATAGTTATATATTTGTTTAAATATATTTATTAATATGTGCACATATTAATTATATAATTTAATGTTGATATATGTGAATATATATCTTATTCATATCTGCTTAAATATTTGTCATATTATAATTAATTTATTTACACATCTATGTCTTTCCCTTTATTGAGAGCATCTTCAACACAGGGACCATTTCTCCCTCCTCTTTGTCACTTCAGCACTATATACATCACAATATAGTGTATTGGTTATAAGGATGGCCTATTGAATCAGACACAACAATGGGTTTGAATCACTGTTCCACCACTTACCAGTCACATGGCCTTAAGCAAGTTACTTAACTTCTCTGTGCCTCAATGTTCTCATGTGTTGAAAGTGGCTACCTCATAGGAATGTTGTGACAATAGAATAAGATAATGCATCCAGCACAAACACAGTATAAAAAAATAAAAATCTCAGGACCACCCCTCCAACTCCTCATGCAAAAGGGAAGATAAAGGCCTCAGGCACCTATGAAGGACTAACCCTATGGATCATTCATTAAGGAAATTCCTTGCTGACCTCTCACAAGAAAGAACATGCAAATTATAACTTTAAGTCTGCAGGTCACATCTAACTCCTAAAACTAAAGTCTGTTTGATTCCACACTAATAATGAATTACAAGTTTTTTGTCACAGGTGCAAAACAGAGACAAGACCGGATCAAACATTCTTCCACCCACCCAAGGACATCTACTAATTGATGCTTCTTTCACTCCCTTTTCTTCTTTTAATATTCACTTTATCTTATGTTAAATATAGATTTTTCCTGGGTCTCACAAGAATGTAATCGTTTTGTCTTACCACCCTCCTCTGCTTTTTTCCCCTCTCTTTCTGTATGCCCTACTCTTCTTTAAATACTGAAATGTCCAAATTCCCCTTTAGAAAAATAGACACATATTTCTCTGTGGTTTGTGTTTTTCCTGGGTTCACTCTCAACTTTGGTTTAATAAAACTCCATTGATTGAGATATTTGCTTCAGTCACTTATTTTGGGACAACAACAATAAGCATCTAATGAATGTTAGCTATTGTCATTGCAATGGGGCCGGCTTGCAATATTAATCTAGGGGCTTTTCTGGGTCTGAAGGTACTACCTTCTTCCAGAAGTTGAGAGCTTTCAAGCTGCAGGCTCACATAGCTAGTAAATTTTCTATTACATATGAACATTATTATACCTACCAAAAACCCCGTTAGAAATATCATTTAAGGTGGCTTCTCACCCCTAAGAATTCTAAAGTGGACTTCCTATTATTCTTTTACTCTGAGACCCAATATGAGTGCATGTTGGCTCCCAAGCATGGTTAACAATTGTTCTGTGAAAAGGGCCATACATGCAAATTGTCCCCCAAATGCTGAAGAAGCCAAGAAACCAAAGAATGAGGCAGACAAATCCCATTTGTTGGTATAGGATGATTTATTAGGGAGACTTATGGACAGAAGTGTGGTCTTGGGTAGCTGCAAGACAGATAGATCTCCACTCTGCAACCCCCCAGACCCAGGGCTTATATCTGGGTGAAAAAGTATATGTGCTCTGGAAGTAATGTGTAGGTGGCTGAAAGAATGTTGCCTGGCATCACAGTGTACAAGCATCAAGCTTTGTTTGGAGGAAAGGTGAAACTTACAGTGAATAGGAGTGAATATGCATTACATAAAGAGTAATACATCAAGTAGACATTTTGGAGGCATTCCCAGATTCAGAGTTAGTCAGGCAGATTAGCATTTATAAATAAAGTCACTCTTGTCCTCACAACAGTAATTGAGAAAGAATGTCCAGTCATGTGTCCCAGCAGCACACTATAATAGATATGATTAAAATCATAGGTTCCTGAAATGCTTCTTTTAATTGAAATTCAGATCCGCTAGGATAGTGATTATCAGATGTTAGTATTCATCAGAATCACTAGGAGAATTTGTTATAACAAAGGCTGTCATAACAAAGATTGCAGGCTTCCACCCCACCCTGAGTTTCTGATTTATTAGGTTGGTCCAAAAGTAACTGTGGTTTTGGACTGTGAATTTTAAATCATTATAACTAAGCTCAAACAAAATGTTATTAATCAGAATAGGAACCATTACAATCAACACATTTTGCCAATGAGAAATACATTTGTTTATTCCTGTAGTGTAAAAATCCATGCTTCAGGATTTGATGAACTCTTGGAAAGCATTTTCTGCATCCTGCTGGTTGTGGAAGAGTTTTCCCTGAAAAAAGTTGGCAAGATGCTTGAAGAAGTGGTAGTCAGTCGGCTGGAGGTCAGGTGAATATGACGAATGAGATAAAATTTTGTAGCCCAATTCATTCAATTTTTGAAGTGTTGGTCATGTAACATGCAGTCTGGCGTTGTCGTCCAGAAGAATTGGGCCCTTTCTATTGACCAATGCCGGCTGCAGGCTTTGCAGTTTTTGGTGAATCTCATCAATATGCTGACAATATTTCTTAGATGTAATGGTTTCAACAGGATTCAGAAAGCTGCAGTGGATCAGACCAGCAACAGACCACCGAACAGTAACCATGACCTTTTTATGATGCAAGTTTGGCTTTGGGAAGTGCTTTGGAGCTTCTTCTCAGTCCAACCACTGAGCTGGTCATCGCCAGTTGTCATATCAAATCCACTTTTTACAGGTGTCACAATCCAATTGAGAAATGGCTTGTTGTTGCATACATGAAGAGAAGACAACACTTCAAAATTATGATTTTTTTTTAAATTTTTGATCAGCTCATGAGGCACCCACTTATTGAGCTTTTTCACCTTTCCAGTTTGCTTCAAATACTGAATGACCATAGAATGGTTACCCTTGAGTTCCTCGACAACTTCTCATGTAGTTGTAAGAGGATCAGCTTCGATGATTCTCTTAATTGGTCATTGTAAACTTCTGATGGCTGGACGCTGTGCTCCTCATCTTCAAGGCTCTTGTCTCCTTTGCAAAACTTCTTGAACCACCACTGCACTGTACATTCATTAGCAGTTCCCGGGACAAATGTGTTGTTGATGTTGTGAGTTGTCTCTGCTGCTTTATGACCCATTTTGAACTCAAATAAGAAAATTACTCTAATTTGCTTTTTGTCTAACATCATTTCCATAGTCTAAAATAAACATAAAATAAGCAGCAAGTAGTGAGTCACTAGCAAAAAAACAAAGCAAGAAATGCATATTATATAATACTTAATGTGATAAATCAGCTTCGTGGGATAACAAAAAAACCTCACCATCATTTGGAACATTATTTCTATAAGAAAATGCATTCTAAAAAAAAATTTAAAAGCTCCTTGACATAGAACATTTTGGAAAGTACCTATGGGCACATAAATTGGATATTGCAGCATTCTAGGATTTGTAATCAAGCATATAAAAAATTAAACTATTTTTAGTCACATTTGAAATTCTGAAATTATTCATTACATTCTTTCACTCAGTTTTTCTCAGGACAGGACATATGAGGAATGGGCAGTGGTGGGCAGGTAAGAAAAAGTTCTTCAGGTGATTCTGATGCACAAGTCCTCTTCTAACCACTGTTGCAAGTATTTGTTTCCTGCTACCAATTTACACTGCCTCTCAGAGTGTATGCAACCATGGCCCCCAAAAGAAGTTTCCTAGTGAACAACTTTATCTTTTACAAACCTCAGGACAGATAGATGAGTGTAACTCCCATCATTTGCTTACTACCACCTATCTGTATTTACTACTTGGGGCCCAATTCCACTCATAAATAAGTCTCTGACTCTCACTTGTTCATCCTCAGCATACTGGTCTCCTCTTAAAATGCAAGCATATATCTATTTGTTTGAAGGCCCTATACTCTAGATATCAACCCAAACATATAATCACGAGAGTTCATCATCCTAGGTAGAAGGGAAAGGGATAGAGCCTGAGGTCAGAATTGGTAAATTCAGTCAATTAAAGTGACCTTAGAAAATCAGGCACTCTTTTATCATTAAGTACCCAGCTTCTGGAATGGAACTGTCCAAATGACCCTTGAGGAAGTAAAAATTAGTTTGGACTATAAAAGACTGAAGTTGCATTCATCTGATTGAAATAGTAGACAAAGATAAAGCCAGTTAAAAGTTAACAGGAAACAGTATTTTTCCAAAGACAAATTATAGCTTTAAAGTGTCATTATAATACCTTTCTTTAAGTGACTACTACTTTCTCTAAAATCATGGACTATCAAGAGCGTTGTTGTTTGAAATTATATCAGGAAGAATGAAATATCCCAATTCTGCATGGAGGATCTAAATCATTTTTATACAGAATAGTCTTGAGTTCCAATCAAAGTATAGAGATGCAGATAAGGCATTTCTGGATGTAATATTCCACATCTATATTGCATTTATTTTTTCCAAGAAAATGTGATCATGAGTCCACTTTGAAGTCCATACCAGATGTTGATCCTTTACACAACCCTGTTTTCCCTATGAAATTACTGCTGCATTTGAATTTCATCTAAACTCCACTCTTCCCTCAAATCTTATAGTAATTCTATTTTTTTCCTTTATTTGGTGAAACACATCATGAATCTTCTGGTGCTCATTGCAATGGATCAGTAAACCTGATTTTGTCAGACTACAAGTTTGTTCCCAGTGGTAGTAGGCTAATTGAACTAGGATACCCTCCATTCACCTATTTTCTCCATTGCAGGCAAGAGAATGTCCTTCCCCAACTTCTAAGGACACCAAATGAGTGATTTCTGGGATTAAAAATGGCACCAGTTTTTCACTATATTTTAAATTACTGAAGGCCAAATTTAGCTCAATCCGACTGCGTAACTGTTGTTCAGAGCAATCAAACTTGAGATACTGATAAAATGTGAAAGAACAGCTCTAATTTAAACAATTTAATTAGAGCTCAATGGGTTGTGTCTTGACAGAAAAGGCCAACACCTCAGGGACAAGGGCTTAGAAACAGAAAAGGAGAAGAAGAGCAGTGAGAAACAATTGTTTGTCATCTTTAGAATTTTGGCCTAGAACCAAATCTTTATGAAAGTTGTCCGACCCTGAGAAACTCCCATCTTCCAACCTTCATCTTCCCTCCAACCTCACCAATACTAAAACTACTCTCAAACTCCCTCTGACTTCCATTCTCTCATCTTCTATGCTGTCTTGTGTCCAAATAATGTACTTAGAATACTCCAAAGAGTTCAAGTCACAAATGTAATCCATTTATTTTATTTTAAAACAATCTTTGAGCATGTACTTTATTTCAGACACCATGTCTGGAAGTGTTGGGTGGGAAGTAGATATGAATAATCAAAACAGTTTACATTTTGAGCATTTACTATGTGCGAAGCACATAATTCTAAAATCACTTGATAAAAATTATTTCATTTCATCTTCATATCACACCTTTGAGGTAGGTCTATCATATTTCCCATTCCATTGATGAAGAAATTAAGACACAAAGAGTAACTTGTCAAAGAGTGCACCACTAGAAAGTAAAAATCTATGATTTAAATACTGGCACTCTGGGCCCAAAGCATGTACAGGTTGAGCAGCCATAATCCAAAAATCCAAACTTTGAAATGCTCCACAATTTGAAACTTTTTGATTGCTGACATGGTGTCACAAGTGGAAAATTCAACACCTGACCTCATGTAATGTGTCACAGTCATATTTTTTACTGTTAAGTACTTATATGTGAATAAATGCAAGAAAATAATTGCTTGTCATTATCATACAAATTCAGTGACAAGAATGATGATGGTAATGCCAAACAAATACAGATTGTTCACATAGGTGGCTGAGATAGTGACACCTTTGCTTTCTGATGGTTCAATGTACACAAACTTTATTTCATGCACAAAATTATTAAAGATATTCTATAAAATTACCTTTGGGATATGTGTAGAAGGTCTATATAGAACATAAATGAATTTCATGTTGCAACTTGAGTCCCATTCTCAATATATCTCATTATGTGTATGCAAATATTCCAAAATCTGAAACAGTTCTGGTGCCAGGCATTTTGGATAAGGGATACTCAACCTGTATCTTTAACCACAACATGATAGTGTCTTAGCACATTATGCCTTCACATAGCATATAGCCTGGGTAGAGGTTCCACTTGTTAAAACTGGCTGTATGTCAGTTATTTCACCAGCCACTCAAAGTATTATCAACTCTGTGCCCAGTTCTGTGTATAATGCAGTAGGAAGTATTAAAAATCCAAAGGTTTGATATTTCTGTTTAGACTGTAGGAGCTTACAATCTAGTTACAAAAACCAGGGCAACACACATGGATCAAATAATATAGAGGATGAGCCTGTAGATGATTATTCACAAAACTATTCATACTTGTTAGAGTCTTTGGATTCTTTGTGTAATAAGCATTCAGATCGGGGGAAATGACTATTGCCTAAAGGGGGTGGCTGGACTAAGAAGGAACGTTGAGAGGGTATAGGAGGAAGCTGAGTCTCAGAGACTTTTCTACTTTGTATTTTTAAAGATAGATTTCTGAAGAAGCATTCATTCACATAGAAAACCAAGGTTGTAATTAAATTTAGCTATGGCCAGGGAGTACTACTCAGCTATAAGAAACAATGGTGATATAGCACCTCTTGTATTTTCCTGGATAGAGCTGAAACCCATTCTACTAAGTGAAGCATCCCAAAAATGGAAAAATAAGCACCACATGTACTCACCATCAAATTGGTTTCACTGATCATTACCTAAGAGCACATTTAGGAATAACATCAATCGGGGGTCAGGCCGATGTGTGGGGAATGGGTGTATACATACATAATGAGTGCAATGTGCACCTTCTAGGGGATGGACAGGCTTGAAGCTCTGATTAGTGGGGGAGAGGGGCCAAGGGAAATATATGTAACCTACACTTTTGTAACCCCATAATATGCTGAAATAAAAAAAATACCTATAGATCCATTGTCCATGTTACTATTAACAATTCCACTAATTTGTAGAGCCACTAATATATGGGAGCATATTTTCACAAACCTCATTTCATGTGCCTTAATACTCACAACATTGTGAAGTATGTAAAGAGATTATTATTGTAATTATGATTCCCATTTCACAAATGGAATGTCTCAGGTTCAAATAGGGCAAATGATTTTTCTGCGGCCATATGGTTAGGAAGTAGGAGAACTAGAATTTGAAGTTGAATCATTTGTCTGTAAAACTAGTGTTCTTTGCTGAATAGCTGGATTTTTTTAAATTGTTTTTCCTTTGTTAGTCTACCAATCCAAGTACCATCATGATAAACATTAAAATGTCTATTTTTATCCTAAGAAAATTTTATTTATCAATTCATTATACTATGAAATATTATCCAAAACTTGAAAATAAGTAAACATGTGCAGCATGTCTTTTAATGTCATACTGGGTAATACCCCCCCAGGGATTATTTAGAAGAATGAGCCTAGTTTAACTTACTGTTTGTTATGATTAAAAGTCTCAGTGAAGTTACATGCTAATTTATAGATCTGTGTAGAGTGGAGATGCAAATAATTTCTGCCTCTTGGGACAGTTAATCCCAAAGGTCACAGTTATGGACCTGTAAGAATTAAACAGCTTTCTATCTAATCTAGCAATCCTAACAGTATTTTATTAAATTGTCTGTACATAATTAGCTTCCCAAACAAATTTTTACCATATTTCTGGTTCCGTCATTAACTGGTGAGTTGAATAAAATCTTTCACATATGTTCATATTATATTTGTATGAAATTAATTTTAACTTTTTGAAAATTATACTTTAATAGATTATTAAATAAGTAAACATTTAGACATTCAAATGTCTTTTAAAGAGATTATAAAATTGTTTTTTAAAATTTTAATTTATTTTATCTTTAGTAGGCAAATGGCAAATTGTATATAATTATGTTTATGATGTACAACATGATGTTTAGATATATGTATACTTTGTGGAATGATTAAATAAAGCTAATTAACATATCCATCAACTCACATATTTATCATTTACTAACATATTTACCATTTCTGACTTTCTTCATTTATTCGTGTAGATCTAAATTTACATCTGGAATCCTTTTTCTTCTCCCTGAAGAACTTGTTTTAACATTTCTTATAATTCAATTCTGCTGATAATGAATTCTTTGACCCTTTCTTTGCCTTAAAATATCTTTATTTCATTTTCATTTTTAAAAGATATTTTTACCAGATATAATATGCCAGGTTGATATTTTTTCATTCAATACTTTAAAGATGTTACTCAACTGTCTTCTGGCTTGCATAGTGTCTTAGTCTGTTGTATTACTATAAAGGAATAACTGAGGCTGAGTAATTTATAAAGAAGTTTATTTGGCTCACACTTCTGCAGACTGTACAAGAAGCATGGTGCCAGCATCTGCTTCTGGTGAGGGCTTCAAGAAGTTTCCACTCATGGTGTACACAAAGGGGAACAAAAGAGAGGATAAGGGGTTGCCAGGATCTTTTTAATAATTGTTTCTCATGGTAACAAATACAAGAAGAACTCATTCATTATCATGGGGGTGACACCAAGTTATTCATGAGGGATCCACTCTCATGATCCAAACACCTCCCACTAGGCCCCACCTCCAACATTGGTGATCAAATTTAACTTGAGATTTGGAAAGGACAAATATCCAAACTCTATCACATAGTTTCTGATGGAAGACAGTTGCCATTTTTGTTTTGTTCCCTTATTTGCTTTGGTTGCTTTGAAGATTTTGTCTTTATTGCTATTGTTTCAATTTATCATGTATGTTTGTGTGGTTTTCCTAATGTTTCTTTTGTCTGTGGTTTGTTTAGCTTCGTGGATCAGAGGGTTTAATTTGCTTCAAATTTGGAGAAGAATTTGGCCATTATTTCTTCAAATTAATTGTCTGCATATCACCTCCTCCTTCTGGGACTCCAATTACACATATGTTACGCAGCTTGGTATTGTCCCA
>CM052457.1:48283453-48298959 GCA_028533085.1 Varecia variegata
GTATGTAGATGATAAGCACATGCATATGATAAAAAAACAAAAGATATAAAATATTGTGCTATAAATGAAAAGTCTTGCTTTCACATCCTATTAGCAGTGTCCTATTTCTGTTCCCAGAAGAAATTATTGTTAAGAGTTACTTTTCAAAAAATGGCTCTTAATTTATATGGATATAATGTATATGCATAAAATATCTTATAGAAATTAAAAAATGATACACCCAGAAAAAAGAAAGGTAGGAACAAGCCAAATGTCCATGAATGGATAAACAAAATGTGATATATACATACAATGAATACTATTCAGCCTTAAAAGGGAAGGTAATTCTGACACATGTTAAAACATGGATGAACCTTGAAGACATTATTTAAGTGAAATAAACCAGTCACCAAAGGCCAAATATTTTATGATTTCCCTTATATAAAGTAACTGGAGCATTAAAATTCATAGAGATTGAAAGTAGAATGGTGGTTGACAGGGGCATGGTGGAGGGGAGAATGGGTAATTATTGTTTAATAGGTTTGGAGTTTCTATTTGGGATGATGAAAACATTCTGACAATACATAGTAGAGATGGTTATACAACATTGTAAATATTCTTAATGACAGTGAATGGTACACTTAAAATTGTTAAAATGGTAAATTTAATGTTATATGCATTTTAACACATTTTTAAAATCTATTTTCTTGTCTGATAATTCATTTGTTTTAACTGTCTGTATTTAATTTCTTTCATTATAGGCAACTTCATATTCTGAGAAGCCAGCTTGGGTCTTAGAATCAGGCAGACCTGGGTTCTAGTCTTTGCTTTGCTATTTATTGTGACATCTCTGACTGACTCACGACTGAACCTTTCACAGCTTCAATTTTCTCATCTGTAAAATGGATTTTCAGCTTTTACTTTTAAGAAGTAGAATCTTTGCTGTGGACAAAATCTTATACAGAAAAAAAACACCCTTATATAGAACCCAAATAGATAAAACATATAAAAGCAATAAAAATGTGCTCTTAGATATTAGGAGAGAAATACGTAAATATAGTGAGGTGGGGGGAGAGTGGTGACAAGGAAGTCCCATTACCCTTACCCCTACCCCCAAGTTATTTCCCTGGAACCCTCCAAGACAGAAAATAGCATGGTTTGAAAACCATTTGGCTAGTGGTGCTAAAATAGCATTTCTAGCTCTGACATTCTATGATTACTTGTCTTAGAGAATTTGTAGTTGCTGGATCATTGAAAAAGCTGCTGTTAGAAACAATATTCTGGGATGACAAGTGTGTGAAAGCACTTTGTAAACTTCAAAGACCATCCCACATGGGAAGTACAGTTGTTATGATTATGTATTATTTGATTTTAAATATGATGAAGTAGAAAGAACATTAGACAGGGAAATCAGAATATCCAGATCCCTTCCTGCAGTGGCACTGAGAAATACACTACTTAATACAAAAAATAAATGCAAATAGCACAGATAGAACACTAGATGGCAGCAGCATAAATAGATTGAAAACCAGAAGCAAGAGGGTTAGATGTCCCTGCCCATTCTTTCTCTCTCTCTCCTTAACGTACAAATTCTTATCTTGTTTTCATAATAAAACAATATTTATTACTAGGAAATTCATTAGACTAATTGCTAGATCTAACATATTTTGTATATAAGCAATACTAATCTAATAAGCCATTTCCATTTTATAATCAGAAGAAAGAAAGAAAAGTAGAAACTAAAAGAAGTTCAGAATTCTTTAAATAAACAATCGCCAAGACTCTGCTACTTTCCAATACTGAAAAAAGCTTGGTAAAGTCCACATCACTATATTCTTTAGTATTCTTGATACTTGAAGATGAAGTTAATTGAACTCTCTGTAGCTAATTGGTGAGCAGCAATGGACTGAGATGAACATATACTACACTAATATATGCATTAAGTTAGAAGTGGAATTGATAGTTGGCTGGAAGTCTTTGAACTGCTTGCACATTAATTTTGCCCTTTCTCAGTAGTTTGCAAAAGTATGTTACAAATAAACCTAAGGTTATAGGTTAGCTTTGTTCTGTATTTTTTTTCCTGCAAACATTTGTTGAATGCCTAGTATATTTAGGTGTTGTAATAAATATGTCATAGACCATCCTCAAGGAGCTCACAGTCTAACAAGGAAGACAGAATATATTTACAGTGCAATAAGATATATACTACTAAAGGTAAATGCAGGGTGTTATGAAAGCACTTCACCTGAGCGATGAAAGATAATAAATAAGGGGATTATAGAGAGAGGAAAGAGTAAGGACAAAGGTATTTCTATTTGAAAGAGCATGTTTGTGAAACCGCAGGAACTCAATATTCCTTGGGTATTATGGCATCCAGGGAAGGGGAATGTAGTGTGATAGAGATGAAGCTGGATGATAGTCAGAGGCCAGATCTTGAAGGACCTTAGGAAAAGAATTAGAATTTTATTCTATAATCAATCTCTAGCTGCTTTTAAGCAAAATATTGACATAATAAGATTTTAGAAGGATTAATTCCTATAGTGTGGAGGCTGCATTGGGTGGTAGGAAGGAGAGAATTCAAGAGAACAGGCAGAGAAATCAGTTAGGAGGCTGTTACCATACTCCAAGCAAGAAATGAAAGTGACTCTTCTGTACTAGATCAGTGTCATTGAGGCTGGAGAAAAGTAGATGATCCAGAGATGTAGAAATAGTCAGACTTGGTGGTTTATTGACTGTGGAAGATTTAAGAGAGGGAAGCATGATGAAGGATGGACTTGTTTCTGGTGTGCAGCAGGCAGTTGGATAGATAAACTTTTGTCTAGGATGGAGACACAGTGTTTGGAATCTTCAATATGTAGATGGTAGCTGGAACCACACAAATGAATCAGATTGATGATAGAAAGTGTATGGGTTTAAGGGAAAAGTGTTAAGATTAAAATCCCAAGGAACATTAACATTTAAGGGATGAGTGATATAAGAATTTACCAAAAAAAAAACCACTAAGAAACAGTCAAAGCTGGATAGAAAGTCAAGGACTTATGAGGACAAAAATGTGTGTGAGATTTAGCATTATGAAGCTCTTAGGTGATCTTGGTGATGGAAGTTTCAGATGAAAGGAGAGAGCAGAAAGCCAGATTCCAGTGAATTAAAGCAAGAATGGGAAGACAATATTCAGTTGTATAGTACACTAGATACATTGAGGGGCTTTTCCTCAATGCATCAATTACATCCTGAAAAAAACAGATGTTTAATGTATTGCCGGGCTCAGAAGGTAAGAGAAAATTTTGAGGCACTCTCTCTGCTACCCAAAAAGAAAGTATACTGAAATAGTGCAGCTAGCAATGAGAAAGCAAAAATATGGCTTAGATATGAGGGTAAATGTCATTATTAGCACTGACGTGGATAAAGAGACAAACTATGGGCCATCCTAAAGCAGGGGAGATGAATTTTAGGCTACAGGCATTAAGCTAAAATCCTCCCCAAAGGAACTAAAGTGGTGCTAGGTTAATATTTAATAATATACCCTGGAAAACACAAAGGCAAACATAAATCTCTGGAGGAAGGCATCATCAATCTATATCCCTTGCTGTCCCACAGATAAAGATCAATAAAATATGACCTCACAATAAAAGGTCACCAAACACACAATGACAAAACCATCACGAGTGAGTGCCAATGGATAAATAAATAAACAACAGATTTAGACTCCAACAGACTTCCTTCCTGATTGTTATTAGAAAAATCACATATAGATTATAAAATTACTATGTATAAACAATGCTATTGTTTGGATATGGTTTGTTTATTACTCACAAAAACTCATTTTGAAATTTGATCTACAATGTGACAGTGTTGGGAGGTGGGGACTAGAGGCAGGTGTTTGGGTTATGGGGGTGGATCTCTCATTAATGGCTTGGTGCTGCTCTAATAAAGTGAATACAACTTCTTACTCTGTGAGACATGGTTAGTTCTCATGGGAATGTATTTGTTTTTGCAAGAGTGAGTTGTTATAAATCAAGGATGCCCCTCAGGTTTTCCCCTCTTGAGATTAGTCTGTTCCCCTTTAACCTTCTCTGCCATGTTTATGACACAATGAAAGTATTTTGCAGAAGCCACGGTCATGCTCTTGAACTTTTCAGCCTGCAGAACCACTAAAATAAACATCTTTTCTTTATAAATTAATTACCCAGTCTCAGGTATTCTGTTATAGTAAGTAACACAAAACAAACTAAGACAAACTGTTTTGTTATAAAATAAAAAAATGAGTAAGTAACAAAATTATATATATATATATATACTGAACCAAATGAAACTTGAAACATTGAAAGAATCTGTTGAAAGTCAATATATGTGCTAAACAGCATAGTAGACAAAGTTAAGGAACGTATTAGCAAGCTAGACCATAAATCTGAGGAAATTGGGGGCCAAGATGGCAGACTAGAAGCACCCCCCACATGCCACTCTAAAGGAGAGGATTAAAAGTTGCAAGTAGATGCCCATCTATGGATGGACCTTCTTGGAGAATGTACTGTAAGTAATCAGAGAAATGACAGGAGACACTCAAAATGAAAAAGAGTAAGACGAGGTGATCCATTCAGCAAGATCAGAAGGTACCTGGAAGAGATATCAAAATTTGGAGAAGGATCAGAGGAGAGAACTCCAGGTCTCCCCACTCCCCTGTGGACACAGTGGACCTAAGTCATGAGGGGGCCTCCTTACCACTGAAGCCTCCTGTACCAATCAGGGAACTTCTTGGAGAATGTGCAGCAACATTGCACTGGAATGCATACACAGCAGGGACCTGCGGGCTTCCATTTCCGGGTTGCTACAACTGACACCATTCTGAGCTCTTGAGACAAGAGCACCCAGTCTATACAGGGGTTGGCTCCCCTGCAACTGCCTCCACATCACCCCTACTGGGCCAGGGAGGGAGCAAAGAGGGAAGATGCTGTCATGCGTCCTGTGACTGGGATCTGAACAACCTCCACTGTGGAATTCAGAGTAGGTGCCCATGTCACCCAAGCAGACCCATGGCAGTAGCCTCAGTGGGACATGCATGGGGAGAGAGCTTCAAATGCCTGGCAGGTCAGCCCCTGTAGCCCCAGGTACTTCCTAGTGGACCCAATCCCCATGGCCTCACACATCACCCAATAGACATCACCCCCATGGCCCTGTGTGCCCCCAGCAGACCCCAGCCCTTTTGGCATTGCATGCCTGTAGTTCAATGCTCCACCACATACTGACTAGCCATAAGCCACCCCCCTGATGCAGGACATCACTGCATCTGGAACTGAGTGCCCATAGCCCTGACACTCATGGCCACCATCTAGATAGCTTTGCCTAGCAGCCACTGCCACCACTGTGGGGAGATCTGAGCAGATCTGTCTCCCACAATACCTGGGCAGGGCAATCTCCCACCTGCTTCCATAGAGAGGGACTCACACAGCCCTCTGCCATTAAGCTTCCAAAAGCAGCCTGGGTACCAACCCACCACTCTGCATAAAGATTCCCCAGCACCAGATTTTATTGTCAACCACAGGGAAATAGGGCAAAGCAGAACACCTACTTTACAGGCTCTCAGTGCATCAGCCCCTTTCCTGCCAGATCAATATTTAAGAACATGACACTTACTAGTGGCACTTTGTATGGGTAAAAAAAAAGGAAAAAAAAGAATAAAAAAAAGAAAAAAAAAGAAAAAAGAACATGACACTAATGCACCATCTAGGGACCTCTTCTTTTTCTCATCGAATAGGAGAGTTCCAAGCAAAGGAGAACAGGTGCACCACAAACCTATCTGGACTGAGCTGAGAGAATAGGTTTCAGCTGAGAAGTAACCAGCAAAAGAGCTCTGGCAACATGAGAAAACAAGCTAGTTTGACACTACCAAGGGATCACAATATATCTACAGCAATGGACCCCAACAAAAAGCAAATTGTCAAAGTGTCAAAAATGGAATTCAGAATATGGATGGCAAATAAGATGAATGTGATTGATGAGAGAGTTGAAAGACAAAACGAAGAAGTCAAGAAATATTTCAGGGCATGAATGAAAAAAAAATGAAAAGTTGCTAAAGAGACAGACAACATAAAAAAATGTTATAACAGAATTTAAGGAAATGAAAGAGTCATTTAGGGAATTTCAGAATGCAGCAGAAAGCTTTAACAATGACTAGACCAAGCAAAAAAAAGAATCTCAGAGAATGAAGACAAGGCTTTCATACTAACCTAGTCAGTCAAAGAGGCAGAAAAAGAATAAAGAATAATGAGCAATCAGAGAAATATGGGAGTATGTAAAATGAGCAAATATAAGAATTATAGGTATCCCTAAGGGAGAAGAAGAAAAAGCAAAAATCTTGGAAAAGATATCCAAGGGAATTATTGAGGAAAATTTCCCTGGTATTGCCAGAGATTTAGATATCAAGATACAAGATGGTCATCAAACACTGGGAAGATTCATAGCAAATAGGACATCTCCAAGACACATAGTCACCAATCTGGCCAAAGTCAAAATGAAGGCAAAAATTCTACAAACTGCAAGACAAAAGCAATAACTAATCTACAAAGGAAAAACTCTCAGGATAACAGCAGACTTCTCAGCAGAGACCTTACAAATCAAAAGGGATTGTGGCATCATTTTTAGTCTTCTTAAACAGAACAACTGTCAGCCAAGAATTTTGTATTCTGTAAAATTAAGTTTCATAAATGATGGAGAAATAAAGACTTATCCAGACAAGCAAACAATAACAGAATTTTTCACTACTATGCCTGCCCTGCAGGAAATGCTTAAAAGTACAATATACCTTGAATAGAGTAATAGATACCCACCCATGTAAAAACACCCCAACATTAAAGATCATGGCTCTTTTAAACAATATACAATAGGAAGAACAAAACAATAAGGTAACATTCAACATGATGAACAGAACAGTATCCCATATATAAATATTAACATTGAATGTGAATGGTCTTAATGATTCATATAAAAGACATGGACTGGCTGAATGGATAAAAAAACACAATCCAAGTATATGCTATCTTCAGGAAATCTGTCTAACTCATAAGGAATCTCACAACTCAAGGTAAAGGCATGAAAAAAAAATTCCACACAAATGGAAATCAAAAGTGAGCAGGTATAGCCATTCTCATATCGGATAAAATAGGTATTAAATAAACAATAGTGGAAAAAGACAAACATGGTCATTATATATTAATAAAGGGAACAATTCAACAAGAAGGCATAATAGCTCAAAGCATATATGCCCTTAACACAGGAGCTCCCAGATTCATAAAAAAAAATCCTATTAGATTAAAGCAAAGAAATAAATAGTAGCATCATAACAGCTGGGGACTTGAGCACCCACTGATAAATCTGGACAGAACATTGATTCAGAAAATCAACAAAGAATCACTGGACTTAAATGGGACTCCAGAAAAAATGGACCTAAAAGCCATTTACAGAACATTCTACCCCAAAACTATAGAATATACATTCTTCTCATCAGCGCATGGGACATTTTCCAAGACTGATCATATCTTAGGACACAAAACAAGCTACAGCAAATTCAGAAAAAGCAAAATGATACTATGTATCTTCTCAGACTACATTGGAATAAAAATAGAAATAAGTTACAAGAGAAACTCTCAAATCTATACAAAGTCATGGAATTTAAACAGCCTGCTACTGAATGATTCTTGGGTCAGTGATGAAATTAAGATGAAAATCAAAAGATTCTTTGAATTGAACAACAAAGGTGATACAAGTTTCAAAAATCTATGGAATACAGAAAAGAAAGTACTAAGGGGAGAATTCATAACCTTGAATGCTTACATCAAAATAACAAAAAGATCACAAATTAACAATCTAATGTCACATCTCAAGGAACTAGAAAAAGAAGGAAAAACCAAATCCAAAGCCAGCAGAAGAAAAGAAAGAACTAAGCTCAGAGGAGAACTAAGCTAAATGGAAACACCCCTCAAAAAAACCCAAAAGAGCAATGAAACAAAAGAGTTGGTTCTTTAACACCCCACTGACAAATCTGGACAGATCATTGATTCAGAAAAAATTAACAAAAAAACACTGGACTTAAATGGAACTCCAGACCAAATGGACCTAAAAGTCATTTACAGAACCTTCTACCCCAAAACTACAGAATATACATTCTTCTCATCAGCAAATGGGACATTTTCCAAGATTGATTATATCTTAGGCCACAAAACAAGTGTCAGAAAATTCATAAAAATAGATAGAACACTAGCCAGATTTACCATAAATAGAAGAGAAAGGAAACAAATAACCTGAGTCAGAAATGAAAAAGAACATATTACTACTGATACCACAGAAATATGAAATATTATGCATGAATACTGCAAAAGTGTCTATGCACGAATCTATTAATAGAAAACCCAGGGTAAATGAATAAATTCCTGGAGACCTATAACTTTCTAAGCCTGAATCAAGAAGAAATAGAAATCCTGAACAGACCAATAATGAGCAGTGAGATTGAGGCAGTAATAAAAAAAAAAAAATCTTAACAAAAAAGCACCAGACCAGATGGATTCACAGCTGAATTCTACCAAACCTACAAAAAAAGAAGTGGTACCTACCCTACAGAAATTATTCCATAACATCAAGAAAGAGTTAATCCTCTCTAACTCATTCTCTGAAGCCAGTATCACCTTAATACCAAAGCCAGAAATGATACATCAAAAAAGAAAACTGTAAACCAATATCCCTTATGAATATAGATGCAAAAATCCTCAATAAAATGCTAGCAAACCAAATTCAACTACACATCAAAATGATAATCCACCACGATCAGGTGGGTTTCATCTCAGAGTTGCAAGTATAGTCTAACATACAGAAATCAATAAATGTGATTCACTGCATAAACAGAAACAAAACCAAAGACCATATGATCATCTCAATAGACGCAGAAAAAGCATTTGATAAAATGCAGCACTCTTTCATGATAAAAACCCTCAACAACCTAGGCATAGAAAGAATTTACTTCAAAATAATGAGAGTCATATATGACAAACCCACAGCCAACATCATACTGAATGAAGAAAAGTTGAAAACATTCCCCTTAAGAACTGGAACAGAACAAGAATGCCCACTTTCACCACTTGTATTTAACATAATACTGCAAGTCCTAGCCAGGGCAATCAGGTAAGAGAAAGAAATAAAGGGCATTTGATTCAGGAAAGAGTAGGTCAAACTATCCCTGTTTGCTGACATCATGATCCTGTGTTTAGAAAATCCTAAAGACTCCACTGAAAGACTCCTAGAATTGATACATGAATTCAGCAAAGTCTCAGGTTAAAAATTCAATGAACGCAAATTAGTAGTAGTCTTTCTATATAGTAATAGTCAAGCTGAAAGTCAAATAAAAAACTCAATAGCATTTACAATAGACACAATGAAAATAAAATACCTAGGAATATACTTAACTGAAAAGGTAAAAGATTTCTACAAGAAGAACTACAAAACTCTAATGAAAGATATCATAGATGACATAAACAAATGGAAAACACTCTGTGTTCACAGATTGGTAGAATCAATATTAAAATGTTCATAGTACTCAAAGTGATTTACAGGTCAATGCAGTTTCCACCAAAATACCAATGTCATATTTCACACATATAGAAAAAAATAATCCTAATTTTTATTTGGAACCATAAAAAAGTACAAACAGCCAAAGCAATCTTAATCAAATACCAAGTCTGGAGGCATCACATTACCCGACTTCAAATTATACTACAAGGCTATGGTAACCAAAACATCATGGTATTGTTATAAAAGTAGAGACATAGACCAATGGAATGTAATAGAGAACCCAGAAATAAAACCATATAGCTATGACCAACTGATCTTTGACAAAGAAGACAAAAACATACATTGGGGGAAAGGATGGCCTATTCAATAAATGGTGCTGAGAAAATTGGATAGCCACATGCAGAAGAATGAAACAGGGCCCCTATTACTCACCATATACAAAATTAATTCTTGATGTATAAAAGACTTCAATGTAAGACAGGGAATCATAAAAATTCTAGAAGAAAACATAGGAAAAACTCTTCTATACATTAGCCTATGCAAAGAATTTATGACTAAGACCCCAAAAGCAAATACAGCAGCAACAAAAATAAACGGGACTTAATTAAATTAAGAAGCTTCTTCACAGCCAAGAAAATAATCAAGAGAGAAAAGAGACAATCTACAGAGTGGCAGAAATATTTGCAAACTATATATCCAACAAAGGGTTAATGTCCAGAATCTACGAAGACCTCAAACCATCCAGGAAGAAAAAAACAAACAACCGCATCAAAAAGTAGGCAAAAGACATGAACAGAAGTTTTTCAAGTGAATGTAGACAAATGGCCGATAAACATATGCAAAAAAGATTCAACATCATTAATCATCAGTAAAATGCATATTAAAATCACAATGATATACCGCTTTTTCCCTGTCAGAATGGCCATTACTAAAAGTAAAAAATCAATCAATACTGGTGTGAATGGATAGAGAAAGGAATGCTTATATACTGTTGGTGGGACTGCAAATTAGTATAACCCCTATGGAAAACAGTATGGAGATTCCTCAACAAAGTAAAAGTAGACCTATCATTTAATCCAGAAATTCCATTACTGGGTGTATATTCAAAGGAAAATGAGTCATTTTATCAAAAAGACACCTGCACTCAAATTTTTATCACAGCACAATTCACAATTGCAAAGATATGGAATCAATGTAAGTGCCCATCAATTGATGAGTTGATAAAGAAAATATGGTATACACACACACACATACACACACACCATGGATTACTACTCAGCCATAAAAAGGAATAAAATAATGGCTTTTGTAGCAGCAACTTTGATGGAACTGGAGACCATTATCCTGAGTGAAGTATCTCAAGCATGGAAAAACAAATACCACGTGTTCTCATTAATAAGTGGGAGCTAAATGATGAGTACACATGAGCAAAAAGAGATGTAAAAGCCACTTGAAACCAAGAAGGGGGGGTGGGAGGGGAGAGAGGGATATAAACTTACCCATCAGGTATAATGAACACCATCCTGGTTATGGGCACACTAAAACCCTGACTTCTGCATTATGTAATGTATCCATGTAACAAAAACATTTGAACCCCCTTAATATTTTGAAATTTAAAAAACTGAGGAAATTACATATAATGCAACAGAGAAAGGAAAATGGAAGATATGAAGGAGGGGGTTACAAATATTGATGAGAGAATGAGAAATTTTAATATATGTCACAGAAGAAAAGAATAAACAGAATGGAAGAGAGGTAAGTTTTGAACAGATAATGACTAGGAATTTCCCAAACCTTGTAATAGACATTTATCTATAGGTACTGGAAGCAAAAAGTATACAAAGCAGGATAAATAGAAAGAAATGCATGTCCACACATTTGGAGAGTGTCTTAGTCTCTTGTGTTGCTATAAAGGAATACCTTGGGCTGGGTAATTTATAAAGAAAAGAAGTTTATTTGGCTCATCGTTCTGCAGTCTGTATTAGAAGTATTGCACCAGCATCTGCTTCTAGTGAGGGCTACGGGCTGCTTCTATTCATATGGAAAGGGAAGGGGAGCTGGCATGTGCAGAGATCTATATGGTGAGAGAAGTAAGAGAGAGGTGAAGTGCTATTCTGTTTTTACCAACCAGTTCTCATGGGAACTAAAAGAGCACAACTCAATCATTACAGTACCAAGCCATTCATGAGAGAGCTACCCCCATGACCCAAACTCTTCCCATTAGGCCTCACCTCCAACCTTGGGTATCAAATTTTTATATGAGGTTTGAAGGGTTAAATATCCAAACTATAGTAGTGACATACCCAAAACAGAAACTGTTAAAAGAAGCTAGAGGAAAAAATTAGATCACACGCAATTGAAAACAGTCAAACTAACAGCCAACACCTTAGGACAACTAAGGATGACAGAAGATAAATTGTGTATTCTAAGTGCTGAGAAAAGATAACTTTCAACATACTCAACAAATTATCTTTTAAGGACATGTGTGAAATAAAGACCTCTGGATAATTTACTACAATAGACTTTTACTACAGGAACTTCTAAAGAATATAGCCCAGGTAGAAAGTACATAATCCCAGAAGGAAGGACAGTGAAAGAAAGTGAATGACAATCAAGAAATCTGGCAAATAGTTGGTCACATATAAATAAGCTATTTGTAAAATAAAGGATAATGTCTAATTTGTAGGATTTTTAAACAGACAGAAAAATCAATAATTCAAAAAGCATGCAATTGGAGTAAAAGTGTTTTACGGTCCATTTATTGTTCAAGAAGCAGGTTAAAATACTTTTGGACATTTTAATTTAGTTATTGAAGGTGTGCAGGAAATGTCACCTCAAAATATAATTCCTTGGTATCAAGAGAATTTGAAATAAAGACTCTCAACAAGTGTTGGAAGCGGCTTTCTCACTATCTCCATAAAAACCAGAGTGACCCATCAAGAAGAACAATTGTCTTTTCTGTTATCTCTATCTATTGAAGAACAATTGTCCTTCCTGTTATCTCTATCTATTGCAGGAAAGAAAATTGGGAATACAACCAGACCTGGCCCAACCCTTTTTCAAAATAATGCCTGACTCTCAGGTCAATTTAATTTCCAAAGAGAATCATTCACAAGTCAATCTCTGTTCCCTCAATCTATTCATTCTCCCAAGTATCTATTCATCCTCACTAGTAATCATTTATTGCCCATCAACAGAATTACCTATATTTCCCATCTTTCACTTCCCCTCTGAAATGAGCACATATAAGTATTGGGGTCTCATTGGGATATTGGATTATCACTTTGTAATTCTCTCTGTGTATATGGTAATGATAAATTTTTTATAGCTTTTCTCTTATTAATATGCTTTATTGTGAGTTGAGCTTTCAGTGAACCTTCTTAGGGCAAAGAGAAGGTTTTCCCTTTCCCCTAACAGTACACATATTACAATTTCAAGGTATATAATAAAAATATAGGGCACAAATTTTAAAATAGGGACAGAAAAATTAAGTTATCATATTCCAGAAGATTGGAAAGCTGGACAATGGTGGACTCTTCTAGTTCAATGTGGGTTTTTGGAAAACAAGACTTCCTTGTTTATAAATAGTTAAATACCATTGGCTCTGTTATGATTTTTTAATATACACATAAGGTGCTCACAGAGTGGGTGAGTAAACTCACAACAAATGGACATGGTGAGAATTGTGGGGGGAAAAGACATGTCTCAAATCAGGGTTGGGATGTGGCAAAGTCATAATATGTAACCAAAATATTTGTACCCCCATAATTTCCTGAAATAAAAAAAAAATGCTCAACATCATTAATCATCAGAGAAATGCCTCAAAGGCAGAATGAGATATCACTTAATTGCAGTTAGAATGGCTATTATAAAAAATACAACAAGTGTTGGCAAGGATATGAAGAAATGGAAACCCTTACATATTGTTGTAAAAATGTAAATTAGTACAGCTATTATGGAAAACAGTATGAAATTTCTTCAACAAATGAAAACTAGAACTGTCATATGATCCAGCAATCCCATTACTGGGTATATATATCCAGAGAAAATGCAATCAGTATATCAAAGAGATATCTGTACTCCCATACTTATTGCAGCACTATTCACAATAGCCATGATATGGTATCAACCCAAATGTCCAATAATAAATGAATGATTAAAGAAAATGTGGTTATTACTATATGTGTACTTAAGTGTTGATCATTTAATACCAATTTGATGGTGAGTACATGTGGTGCTTGTTTTTCCATTCTTGGGATACTTCACTTAGTAGAATGGGTTCCAGCTCCATCCAGGATAATGTAAGAGGTGCTATATCACCATTGTTTTTTTGTGGCTGAGTAGAACACCATGGTATACATATAACACATTTTATTAATCCACTCATATATTGATGGGCACTTGGGTTGTTTCCACATCTTTGCAATTGTGAATTGTGCTGCAATAAACATTCTAGTATAGATGTCTTTTAACATTCATCAGGTGTCAGACAGATGGGAGGGGGGTGGTGGGGATGGATATATAGACACCCAATGGGTGTGGTGCCCATCATTTGGGGGACGGACACACTGAAGCTCTTACTCTGGTGGGGCAAAGGCAGCATATGTAATATAAACATTTGTGCCCCCATAATGTGCTGAAATGAAAAAAATATTTTAAAAAAGAAAATGTGTTATATACAAACACCGGAATACTATTTAGCCATAAAAAGGAAGGAAATTCTGTCATTTGTGGCAACGTGAATGTGCTTAGAGGACATTACTTTAAATAAAATAAGCCAGACACAGAAAGACAAATACTGCATGTTCTCACTCATATGCAGAATCTAAAAAATTTGATTTCATAGAAGTATTGAATAGCAAAATGGTTACTAGAGACTTAGGAGGGGAGGGGAAAGGGGAAATTGGGAAAGGATGATCTTGGGGTACAAAGATACAATAAAAAAGGAAAAATAATTTCTGGTGTCCTGTTGCACAATAGGGTGACTATGTTCAACAATACAGTATTGTTTATCTCAAAATAGCTAGAAAAGATGATTTTGGAAGTTTCCACCACAAAGAAATGATAAATGTTAGAGATAATGTATATGCTAATTATCCCAATGTGATCATTACATAATGTATACGTGTATTTAAACATAATATTGTACCCCATAAAAGTGTACAATTATTTTGTGTCAAATAAAAATAGAAAAAAATAAAATATTAACTTGAAAAGCTTATGAATTGTTTATTGCTAGAATTTTCTATTTAATATTGTCAGATGGCAGTTGACGTTGGGTAACTGAAATCCGGGAAAGCATGACCACAGATAAGAGGGGACTACTGTACTTGCAAGCCACAGTTAATACAGAACTCCTTCCCAATTCAACCTTTGTTCCAAAGCAGCTAAGATAAGCAAGTGCCTTGCCTTGTGTTTTGCCTACTATCTCTGACCTGTCCAGCTTTGGTAGAGGCTTAACAGGAATCTGCCCCAAATTAGGAAGTTTTCTCAAAAAACAGGGATATTACAGTATTGTTATCTATCATTTGGTTCAGATAAAGTATGGTTTGCTTTATGAATCTGGGTGCACCTAAATTGGGTGCATATATATTAAGTATAGTTATGTCTTCTTGTTGAATTGTGCCCTTCACCAGTATATAGTAACCATCTTTATCTTTCATAACATTTGTTGGTTTAAAAATTAAGTTATTGGAAATTAAAACTACCAGGCCAGCTTTCTTTTGGTTACCGTTTGCTTGAAATATCAATTTCCACCCTTTTATTTTCAGTCTAAATGCATCTTTGCAGGTTAGATGAGTTTCCTGAAGACAGAAGATACTTGGTTTGTATTTTTTTATCCATTGGGCCAGTCTATGTCTCTTGAGTGAGGAATTCAAGCCATTCACGTTTATTGAGAGAACTGATAAGTGGGACAGATTTCTGTTCATCTTGTTGGGTAGAACTTCATTGGTATGTTTTCTCTCTTGAGC
>CM052457.1:48299459-48384791 GCA_028533085.1 Varecia variegata
GGAGAACCAAATCAAGGACTCAGTACCCTTCAAAATAGCAACAAATAAAATAAAATACCTAGGAATAAATTTAACCAAGGAGGTAAAGGACCTCTATAGGGAGAACTACGAAACACTGAGGAAGGAAATTGCAGAGCATGTAAATAGGTGGAAATCCATACCATGCTTGTGGATCAGAAGAATCAACATTCTTAAAATGTCTATACTTCCCAAAGTGATCTACAGATTCAATGCAATCCCTATTAAATTACCAACATCATTTTTCACAGATATAGAAAAAATAATTTTACGCTTTGTATGGAACCAGAGAAGACCCCGTTTAGTAAGAGCAATTTTAAGCAATAAAAACAAAATGGGAGGTATTAATTTGCCAGACTTCTTGGTTTCTTTTTGAGATTGTTTGCTGTTGGCATATGGAAATGTGATTGATTTTTGTATGTTGATTTTGTATCCTGCAACTTTACTGAATTTTTTCTCAGTTCTAATGGATTTTTTTGTGTTTCTTTTAGGTTTCTATAGATATAAGATCATATTGTCTACAAACAATGATAATTTGACTTCTTCCTTTCCAATTTGGATGCCCTGCATTTCTTTCTCTTTCAGTACCATGTTGAGTAACAGTGGTGAAAATGTGCATCCTTGATCTGTTCCAGATCTTACAGGAAAGGCTTTCAATTTTCCCCCATTGAGTATGATACTCACTGTGAGTCTGTCATATAGGGATTTTGTTGTGTTTAATTCATTCTGTACCCAGCTTTTTAAAAATTTTTATCATAAAGGGATGCTGAATTTTATCAGATGCTTTTTCTGCATTAATTTAAATGCTTACATGGTTTTGTCCTTTGTTTTGTTGATATGATGTATCACATTGATTGATTTGCATATGTCAAAACATTCTTCCATCCCTGGGATGAATCCCACTTGATCATGGTGAATAATGGTTTTAATGTGTTGTTGAATTCAGTTTCTATGGTTTTGTTGAGGATTTTTGCATCTAGGTTCATCAGAGATATTTGTCTATAGTTTTGTTTTTTTGTTTATTTTTTTGTTTCTTTGTCTGGTTTTAGTATCAGGGTGATACAGGCCTTATGGAACGAGTTTGAAAGTATCACTCCTCCTCAGTTTTCTGGAATGTTTAAGTAGGATTGGTATTGATTCTTCTTTGAATCATTGGTAGAATTCAGCAGTGAAGCTCCTTGGTGCTGAGCTTTTCTTTGATGATAGACTTCTTGTTATTGATTCTATCTCATTACTTGTTATTCAAGTTTTGGATTTTTTCCTGGTTCAATCTTGGTACGTTGAATGTGTCTAGGAATTTATCCATTTCTTATAGGGTTTGCAATTTATTGGTGTACAGTTGCTCATAGTAGTCTCTAGTGATCCTTTGAGTTTCTGCATTATCACTTGAGATGTCTCCATTTTCCTCTGTGATTTTATTTAGTTGGGTCTTCTTTCTTTTTTTCTTAGACAGTCTGGCTAAATGTTTGCCAATTTTGTTTATCTTTTCAAAAGCTAACATTTTGTTTTGTTGATATTTTGTATTTTTTTTCAATTTCAATCATTTATGCTATGATCTTTATTATTTCTTTTCTTTTACTAATTTTTTATTTGGTTTGCTCTTGTTTTTCTTGTTCTTTAGGATGTATTGTTAGTTTGTTTATTTGACACTTTTCTACTTTTTGATGTAGGTAATTATTATGATAATATTTCTTCTTATTACTGTTTTTGCTGCATCCCATGGGTTTTGATACGTATTTTTGTTTTCATATCTTTTGAGAATATTTTTAATTTCCTTCTTCATCTCTTCCTTAACCCACTCATCATTCAGCAGCATATTGTTTAATTTCCAGGAGTTTGCATAGCTTCCAATGCTATTACTTTCTAGTTTTATTCCATTGTGGTCAAAGACAATACTTGATATGATTTTAATTTTTTTGAATTTCTTAAGATTTGTTTTGTGGCCCAACATATGATCTATCCTTGAGAAAGATACATGAGCTGACGAGAAGTACATGCATTCTTCAGCTGTTGGATAAAACTTTCTGTAAATATCTATTAGGTGAATTGTTTTATACTGCAGATGAAGGCGAATGATTCTTTGTTGATTTTTTCTGTCTGGATGATCTCTCCAATGCTGAAAGTGGAGTGTTGAGGTATCCAGTGATTTTTGTTGGAGTCTCTCTCTCTCTCTCTCTCTCTTTAGCTATGATAATATTTGCTTTATATATATGGGAGTTCCAGTGTTGGGTACATTTATGTTTAAAATAGTTATATCCTCTTGCTGAATTGACACCTTCATCATTATATAATGACATTCTTTGTCTCTTTTTACAGTTTTTGTTTTGAAATCTATTTTATCTAATAGAAGGATAGCTACTTCTGCTCCTTTTTGGTTTTTATTTGTGTGGAATGTCTTGTTCTATCTTTTTTCAGTCTATGTGTGTCTTTGTAGGTGAAGTAAGTTTCTTGTAGACAACATATAGTTGGGTGTTTTTTTTTTTTTTTCATTCAGCCACTCTATGTCTTCTGATTGGAGAGTGTAGTCCATTCCCATCCAATATTATTATTATTGATAGGTAAAGACTTACTACTGCCATGTTGTTATTTGATTTATAGTTGCTTTGTGGTCCTCTCTTTCTTTCTACCTTTCTGTCTTCCTTTGTTGAAAGTGATTTTCTCTGGTAGTGTGTTTCAATTTCCTGCTTTTTATTGTTGTGTATCTGTTGCAGGTTTTTTGATTTGAGGCTACTATCAGGCTTGTAAAAATCATTTTATAACTAATTATTTTAAACATATGACCACTCTGATTACAAAAAAAGAAATAAACAAGCAAAGGGAAATCTAAATGAAATTCTACACTTTATTCCATCCTCCCTCAGCTTTTTAACTTTTTGTTGTTTCCATCTATATCTCTTTATACTATATAGCTCTCAAAAAGTTGTTGTAGTTATTTTTGATAGGTTTGTACTATAGTCTTCCTACTCAAGATATAAATGGTTTATATATAGCAATTATAGCAATAGATTATTTTGTATTTGTGTACTTACTATTACCAGTGAGGTATATACCTTCAGATGATGACTTATTATTCTTTAATGTCCTTTTCTTTCATACTGAGGAGCTCCTTTTAGTATTTTTTTTTTTTTTTGTAGAATAGGCCTGGTGTTGATGAAATCCATCATTTTTTGTTTGTCTGGGAAGGTCTTTATTTCTCCTTCATGTTTGAAGGATATTTTCATAGGATATAATATTCTAGGGTTAATTTTTTTTCCTTCAGCACTTTGAATATGTAATGCCACTCTTTCCTGGCCTGTAAGGTTTCTACTGAGAAGTCTGCTGCCAGATGTATTGGAGCTCATTTTTATGTTATTTCTTTTCTTTTTTTTCTTTTTTTTATTATTATTTCAGCATATTGTGGGGGTACAAAAGTTTAGGTTATGTATATTGCCCTTGCCCCCCCACCCGCCTGAGTCAGAGCTTCAAACGTGTCCATCCCCTAGACAGTGCACATCACACTCATTATGTATGTATACACCCATCCCTTCCCACCCCACATCTGCCCGACACCCAAATAATGTTATTCCTAAATGTGCTCTTAGGTGATGATCAGTGAAACCAATTTGATGGTGAGTACATGTGGTGCTTATTTTTCCATTCTTGGGATACTTCACTTAGGACAATGGGTTCCAACTCTATCCAGGAGAACATAAGAGATTCTATATCCCCATTATTTCTTATAGCTGAGTAATACTCCATGGTATACATGTACCACATTTTATTAATCCACTCATGATTCTTGCTTCTCTTAGGATCTTTCCTTTATTCTTGACCTTTGGGAGCTTAATTATTAAATGCCTTGAGGTAGTATTGGTTAGCTTAAATCAGCTTGGTGTTCTATGATCTTCTTGTACCTAAATATTGATATCTTTCTCTAGGTTTGAAAAGTTCCCTCTTATTATTTCTTTGAATAAACTTTCTGTTAATACCACAATCTCTCTCTACCTCCACCTTATTTTCTAGATGTTGTAGGTATGCTTCAATCTTTTTTATTTATTTATTTATTTATTATAGCTTATTATGGGGGTACAACCGTTCTGGTTAAGTATATTGCCCATGCCCCTCCCAACCCCCTGAGACTGAGCCTCAAGGGTGTCCATTCCCCCAACAGTGCACATCGCACTCATCATTTTATATATTTTTTTCTTTTTTCCTTTCTTCTGACTGTGTATTTTCAAATAGCCTGTCTTCAATCTCACTAATTTGTTTTTCTGGTTGGTCAATTATACTGTTGAGAGACTCTGATACATTTCTAAGGGTATCAATAGAATTTTTCAGCTCCAAGATTTCTGCTTTTTTATTATTTCAATCTCTTTGTTAAATTTCTCTGACAGGCTTCTATATTCCTTCCCTGTGTTGCCTTGAAGTTCATTGAGCTTCTTTGGGATAGCTATTTTGAATTCTTTGTCTGAAAGTCACATATCTCCATCACTCTTGGATTGGTCACTGGTACCTTATTTAGTACGTTTGGTGAGGTTATGTTTTCCTGGACATTCTTGATGCTTGCAGATATTCAATGATGTCTGGGCATTGAAAAGTTAGATATTTATTCTAATCTTCACAGTCTGGGCTTGTTTGAACCCATCTTTCTTTAAGAAGGCTTTTCAGATATTCGAAGGGAATTGAGTGCTGTGATCTAAATTTTTCATCACTACAGCCATATCAGCACTGGGGGTGACCCAGCCCAGTAATGCTGAATCTTTTTTAGACTCCTAGTAGTACCACCTTGGTGGACTTGTGTAAGATATGTGTGAATTCCCCTAGATTATGAGGCAGTCTCTCACTCTTTTCCCTCATTTTCTGTGCTGAGCTACTGGAGTTGGAGGAGGAGTGATGTGGGTTCTCCCTCATGACCACCACAGCTAGGATTGTGCCAAGTCACACCTGAAGCCAGCTCAGTGTCCCCAAAGCCAGTGGTAACTATTGCCTGGCTACCTCTGATGTTTATTCAAATCCCAAGGGCTCTTTAGTCAGCAGATGGTGAATCCTGCTATGACTGGGTCATTCCCTTTAGGACAGTGTTTCTTTCTGGCCCAGGGTGGATATAGTGAAGGGGGAAGCCTTGCAAAATTAACAGAAAAATATCTAATCCTTCAATTTCTTAGTAAAAGTTAAAGATCAATCCTATGAGTTCTCTCACTAACAGGCACCCTGTAGGAGTTCTGTTTTGCACAACTCCTGAAAAGAGCTAAACAGATAGAAAAGAGATGTACATCTTTCTCTTTTATAATTGCTTTTAAGGATTTGTTTTTACAGAGTTCCCGAGTGAACAGCAGGGTGTGAGTTTCAGGCCTCAACCATATTTCCAGGGCAGAGTTACATCTCCTGTGATAAGCCCTTCTCCAAAGAAATGAAGAAGAGCCAACTCTTGGACTTTGACATCCTGTTGCCTCTTCTGCTATCATCTCACTGCTGAGAATAAAGAAAGGAGCAGATGCAGCAGCTTCTCACAACAATCACTATCTTTCTTCCTTTCTCTTTGTCCCCATAAATACCGACCAGCCTCTTGGCCCCCGCGCAAGTGCCTCCCTTCTCTTTTGAGCGCCTCACCATGCAACTCCCCTCTCTCTTTTCCCCCTTTTCTGGCCCAATTTCCACCTAGGAAAAAGTAAATAAACTTCTTCTTCCTATCCTAAACTTTGTCTGGAGAAATCTTTCTCAAAACCCACGTGCACTACCTCTCCACCCTAACATCTAGAAATACCATCCAATAACTAAGGCTTGGAATCAGGGGCTTCAGGATTTTGTTTGGTATTTTATTTTACTGGCACTGAGATGGTATCCAAGTTACAAAACAAAGTCCTCTGAACTTTCCTTTTCCCAAGTAGAAGACTCTTGAGCTATACTGCCTGGAATTTGGTGAGGAGTGACACAGGCACTGGCTTGGCTGCCACCACTTGTGTCTCACTGGGTCACATGTACCCCAAGTCCACTGGCTCCGAACCTGCACATCTGTAGGAATTGCCTAAGGACTTCAACCTTTGTGGCCTGACTGCCTTATTAATTTATTCCAGGCCCCAGGCCACTTTTTGTAAGGCTATGGTGGGGCTATCCAGAACTCAGGTTTCAGGGCAGAGGATTTTCCTCTGGCTGGGCTACTCTAAATGCTCCCTGCATGGGCCCTGGCAGAATTCTGCTCTGTGCTATGTTCCCCTGTGACAGGGCAGCCCTGAGTTCCAATGCAAATTCCCACAATCACTTCACTCTCCCTCCCTCGGTCACACAGATTCTCTCTCCACTAGCCATGCTGGTGGAACTCAGCCACGGGATGGGGAAGGAGTGGTGTAGGCAATGCAAGACTGTCTTTTCTGCCCTCTTCAGTGTCACTTTCCTTGACATAATATTAAAATTAGGTACTGTGATCACTAATCTGATTTTTAGTTCTTCTGAAGGTGCTTCTTTGCATGGATAGTTTTTGAATTTGGTGTTTGCATGGTGGGACGATCCCTGGAGGTTTTTATTTGGCCATCTTGCTCTGCCCCCCTCTATAGACAAAAACAGAACTTTTTTATTTCTAATAACAATTTTTAAAGTCTATTGCTTATATTTAACCACATCTTCTCTGCCTTTCTTATGATTGCTTCTTGCATTGAATATCTTTTGTCGTCTTTTTACATTTCACCTATTTGTGTCTCTAAATCTAAAATGTCTCCTGTACATAACATATAGCTTTTTTGTGTTTTTTATAAAAGATTTTGTTAAACATGTCTTTTGAATAGATTGTTTAATCCATTCATATTTAATGTTATTATTTATATGGTTGGATTTCACTTCTGCCATTTTTGCTTTTTGTTTTCTGTATCTCATGACTATTTTGTTGGAAATTGGACTTTTAGATAATATATTGTAACAACTCTGGGTACTGAAACCTTCTGCCTTCCATGGTTGGTATTGTTATTTGCTTGTTTATGTGTTTACTAACTGGCTGGATTATTTTACTGAAGTGTATTTTCCCTCCCAGGTGTTAAGAGTCTAATGTTAATCCTCAGGGAGGCTCAGCTTCTAGTATGCCCACAGTCACCCTAGGATACCAGTGGTTTGTGAAGAGGTCTCTCTCTACCCACACTCAGCTGTTGGAATGCACTAATTACAGGATGATTACTCAATTGTTTTCAATAATGTCCTTTAGCATAAATTATTCCATAAATGAATCCAATTAATTTCTGATTCCTTTGAAGGAATAGTTTTTGAGGTGAGTGTTTGATATTTATTCTGACCCTAGGAGGACTGCTCCCAACTCTTACTCACCAATTCTCTCTGGCAAACTAACCTATCTACAGTTTAGCATATATCTTGAGTTTCCTCACTTGTCTTTTCTCACAATCTCCACTAGTCTTAATAGTATTCTTAGGCCTGTTGCAAATAAAGTTACTTCCTTTGGGAAGGGGTTAGCTATCTGGTTTATGGCCTGCTTCTCCCTGCAGGCAAAAATCTCTTGAGCCAGGGCCCTGGAGCTGGAGATGGAGATGACGGCAAGTTTCTGAGTGACACCCCCCAGTCTAGAAGTGGAGCATTTAGTGGGGGCAGGGGAGCAGCCTGAGGTCCTTTCCTGGCATGGAACGACCATCTCATGAGCTTGGGCAAGAGTGATTAGGGCCTGTCATCTTAGCTTGCATCACCAAGGCACCTCCATTCCATGAGTGGGGGCTAGGCAACAGAAGGGAGCCCCACCTGTCAACTGCAATCATTGGGACTTAGCCTCAGCAACATTAGCTGGGGGCGGGACAAGGAATACTGATGTCCTGCTCTTACCAAGAAGAAAGTTCTTGGTCTAGAAGGTGGAGAAACAGGGAACCCTGGGTTCTTGGCTGCAACAGTCTAAAGTGGAGTCTGAAATTGGATGAGGAGTGAGTGGTCTTGCTTCAAATACCCTAGATTCCCACTTTTTTCCTGAATTTTCATAGATTTTTCTTGAATAAATGTTTACTCTATTTGTTGTTTGTCCTGCAGACCATTTCCAGAGGCTTATAAGTGTTTTTTAAAATACAGTTTCTACCAGTTTCACTGACTAGTAAGTTATTGGACTCCACACACTGTCATGCCAGAAGTCAATCTTTCCAATTATTTTTTTACACTTCCTAAATTGAATTTGGTAAGACTTTCCTTATGAAAAGCAAAACCTCCTAAAGCATAGGATTTTGCTTCCAAATAAATAACTTTAACCAGTAAAATACAGGTTTTACCAAGATTCTAAGAATATCAAACCTCTAATAAAAATATGTTTTGGAGATTAGGAAGATGCATTAAAAAAGAATAAGCAAGAAATAAGAAAGAATAGAAACATAAGGACCTTGGAAATCATTTTGTGATCAACTTTGGTTTTATATAGCTAAGGACAACTGAAACCAGGGAAAACAAGGGAGTTGACCAAAGCCACTCAGCCAATCTCCAACAGACCTAGGGCTAAAATGAGCCTGATGGGAAGTGGCATGTACAATAGTTAAGCACACAGGCTTTGGAAACATATATCTGAGTGTAAATCCTGCCATTTATTAGCAGTGTGATCTTTGGCAAATTTGTTTCTACACATCAGTTTCCTTATCTGCAAAATGGAGCTAACAATAATACCTTCTAATAGGGTTTAGACCTTGAGAAATATGACTATTCTTACTAATACAATAATACTGACATTTAAATAACCACCAACAATCCCTCTGTAAACTCCCTGATTCATGCACTTGCCCCCCCCCACCCCACCACCACCAAAAAAATTCAGGTGGGACTTCCCCAAACCAGTTTGCAGTGATCTGAGGCTGCTGTGCTTAAGTGACGTCGAAACTCTGAACACTAGGGAATTTCATTTCTCATTAACCCTCTAACCCTCAGCCCCTTACTCTCCTCTAGTTAAGATGGATCTTAGAAAAATCTCAAAGGTTTCTCATATCTTTCCTTTCTCCTCTTTTTCACCATAATCATAGTATCTGAATTCAGGTCAGGCTACTTCCATTTAAATACACATTGTCAAGAATACAGGCCAGGCTGCAGAATAGTGCCTAACTACAGAACAAAGCTCTGACCTAGATTTCCAGGTTATATCCTCCTAATACAAAGATTAGTGTAGGTGTAATCAGCCAGCCAAACCTGCTATACTTTATCTAACTAGAAAAATAAATCCTCCTATTTTGAGGCCCAAAATAAACCAGAACTGACTTACTAGAAATTAGGAAGTGAACCCAGAGAAAATTAATATACTATATTTTCTATTCTCTGATTGATTTTTACAGCAATCTTTGTTGACAGAAGAACTCAATAGTCTATGTGCTGGAAACCAACACTTCCGTTCCTTGGATGAGAATCAGAACTAGTGGAAGGTGTTTAGAAGAGGAGAAAAGGTGGCATTGTGAAATGTGAATGAAACCAATGTAAATGCCATGAACCAAATGCAACTTGAGCAGGCTTAATGGCTTTTTAAAACCCATTGCAAAACTCCATTTCTTGAGAATAAAGAGAGTAAACACATGAGTCCTGAGTGAGTTAAATTGCTTTAAACTTTTTTCCCCTAATAACCACATATACTGTGACAGAATTGCTATAAAATTCAAAGCAGCAGGGGTTCAAATTCACTTAACTGTATTTACAGAGTTACTTGGACCCTTACCAACCACTACCCCTGCCCCAAAGTCTTAATTAGGAGAAAAAAAAAACAAATCATTAAAATGATTCGAAAGGATTGGTATATGGATTGGCGTAAAGGAGGAGTGACACGTTAAATCATGAGTAAAAGTCATAGCTCAAAGAATGTAGGGGGAAAAAAAAACCCAAAACAAAAACCCTAAATTAAACCTAGGGATTAAATCAGGTGCCCTGCTGCATTCTCTGGGAACTGTACCTGAAACCCATTTGAACTCAGAAGGGAAAATAGTTCTAGGTTTTACACTGGCAAGGGGACATGCAGTTTGGAAGGTTGTAGTAACTGATAAATTTTGTATTATGCACAAAGCATAAATTTGTGTACATTATTAGCAGAATTAATCTTTAAAATAAGATAGGAGTGAATGCACTACACTTTTCTTGGGCATTTACCCTCTTGCAAGTTTGTGGCGTAAGATATGCGTTTTAGGAGTTCATTCATTTTTCTTTTCTTTTTTTTGAGGCATTATCTAAAATTTCTTTTTTATTTCAGGATATTATGAAGGTACAAACATTTTGGTTACATTTTATGTCTTTGCCTCACCCAAGCAAGGATTAGAGGCATGCCCTTCCCCTCTGCAATGCTCACCACGTCCATTAGTTGTGAGTTTACACCCCCAACCCCCTAATCTCTGGAGAATATTACTACCCTGTGAGCACCATAGTGTTGATCAGTTAGTGCCAATTTGATGGCAAGTACAAGTGGAGCCTATTCTTCTGATCTTGTGATACCTGACTTCAGATAATGGGCTCAAGCTCTATCCAGGAAAATATAAGAGGTGCTAGATCACTGTCGTTTCTTATAATTGAATAATATTCCATTGTATACCTATACCAAATTTAAATAATCCATTCATGAATTGACAGGCACTTGGGTTGTTTCCACATCCTTGCAATAGTGAATTGTGCTTCCATAAACATTCGGGTGCAGATGTCTTTATTATAGAATGTCTTTTGCTCTTTTGGGTAGATGCCTAATAGTACTATTGCTGGATCAAATGGTATTTCCATTTTTAGCTCTTTGAGGTATCTCCAAATTCTTTTCCACAGAGGTTGCACTAATTTGCAGTCCCACCAGCAGTGTACTTCAAAACCTGGTAGCCTTAAAAATTTAGCCGCTAACCACCACCTCCCAAAAGTATTATGTGGCTCAAAAAGCCACACCTCAAAGTCCTCTATTAAATGATCTGAGCCAGAAGAAAAAGGAAACATAATCTTCAAGATACACATGCATGACTTAAGAATCTCCATTTCACTGATATTGGGAAGCAAGAAAATAGAACAAAACATCATCCCATTAATAAGATGAAAACTAAGACTAGAGACCTAGAAGCAGATATACTGGATGAATCAAGACTTTTCTATTTACCAGCCATGTGGGCTTACACAAATTAGTTATTTTACTAAAATCAATCTTTCTGATCTGAATTTACTGATAGTATGGTTCTGATGATTGAAACGGTTAGAGAGATGGACTTCATCAACTGTAAATCTCTTTATAAAATTACCATGCTTGGCACATAGAAGGTATTCAGTAAATGTTGATGAATGAATCAATAAATAAAAAAGCCTGGGAAGAAATAGTCTAATTTTCTTTTGCCATTTCTTATCACTGATATAAAGAGAATGGGCTAAAAATTCCTGCTGGTAAATATCTTCTATGAAGGAGATCCCTATACATATTTAGAACAGAATGTGACTCATTATCTCAGATAATTCTCTGACAATTTCTGCTTGAATAATTATAAGACAATTGATAAAAGGTATTTTCATGTGAAAAACTTGTCATTGTATTCACCAGTCTTAAACTTTTGAGACAACCGGAAAGCAAAAATGTATATACCACAAACTTGGCACTATTATCTTGTCTTAATAACTACTTTTATCATGAAAATGATTAACCACATTTAGAATAAAAATGAACACCAACCTCCAAAAGTGAAAGTATTACTTCGTAATTTAGTGACTATGAGAATGCCATGGGCCAATTTTCTGCTCTATAGGGTCATGTTAGACATTGACACTTATGTTTTTATATACAAGATTGGCTCTAATTTATAAATTAAAATTTAACATATGGAAATAATTCAGAACACTTCATTATTAACATTATTAGATGAATAATACCCAACAGGAACAAAATATTTCTCTAAAAATAATCTATTATACATACAATGTAGGATGAAAATCTCATTTTAACACAGTGCAAATCTCAATTGTTTAAAAAGCATTACTGCCTTAAATTACTGGATGGACTACACAAAATTGCTAATATACATTAACATGTTGCTATACAAATTCTAATTAGAATTGAAACAAGACAAAAATCAACCACAAATCATCCCTAAAAGTGAATAAACTCCACCAATTAATATTAGTAAGTTAAATTAAGCAATTTTAAATGTTTTTATTTCTTCATATATTTACTATAAAACTTGTAAAATTGAAGAGAACCATAAAGATGCTGAGCAGGCAAGTTTCAATTCAAACTTTACAAATTAATGAAAGAATACTAGCATCAGAATAATTTTTAAAAGTCTTCAATATCAAATTAACTATTAATTTTTTAATAACTGTTAAAATTTTCTATTAGATATTGTAATCTGCAGGTGAGAAGTAGCTTTATTAAGGCAATTGTCGCAGCTGGCAATGGAAAACCTACTAAAGTTATACAGAAAAAAAAGAAAAAAAATGTTTCCCCAAAACTTTGGAGAAAAATTGACACTATAAAAACTTAATTTTATTTAATGTCTTATTTGGTCCACCAGTATTATGTAGCATAAAAAAATCTCCTAAGTATTTACATAAAAGACTTGAAAAAACAACTGTAAGTATATGGGCTTAAATATCTCACCAAATATCCCATTTAAAAAATCAACTCACAGGCTCAATATATTGGGTTCAATTTATTTTGTGCATTTTTGAAAAGTAGCTTTAAATCGTCAGGGGCATATAATTGAGAAACAGGATAGAGTATACTTTTTCTCTAGACCTTTTCAACTAGGAAAAAATGGATCTTTTTCTGAATACTGCTATAATGTTTTATTGTAAAAAATCTTTAACTTCTCTATTAAACTATCTATCGGGTCAGGTAAAAAAAATCAAAGTCTACTAACAAAGAATTTTTAGTGTTAACACTTTTACATCTTTAAAGTGGGCTATCTGTAACCAATCAAGCAACTAAACAAAAACCCAAACATCTTATCTCTATCTCAGTCTCTAAATATTGTGAAAAATCAGGCTACTTTCACAACCATTGGATATGCCACAAGATAAAGGAGGCATTTTTCTAAATATCTTATTTCTTGATTCTAAATACAGAAAATAGACAGTATATGTATAGAAGATACAGTCTAGTATTTGGCCAGCTTTCTTATCTTGAATCTAGTAGAATTCTTGCCATTAGGAGAAAAATTCTGGGTAACTGTATAGATTCAGACCTAGGATGAATGAATGTTCCTGCAAGGGTATTCAGATCCTTGCTCAAAAGTCATCTCTCACGTCACTCCTCCCCCTCCTACACTTACATTGATTTAAAGCACTATTTTCAATATATTTAAGCTTTGTAGGCAATTTGACTATATATTAAAAATGCCAGGGATTCATAGCCCAGTTGTTAAAACTTACAAGAAATAAATATATTAGATATCTATTAATTTTGGAAAGCTATACAAAACAAAGTGTTGACTAATGCTTTGCAGGCTATTATTTAATGCACTAAGCAGCTCATATTTAAAATATTAATATTATATCTAATATATTTATTTCTATATCCAAAGAATATTTGCAATGACTAAGACAAAAACAAAAAACTTTTCTTTGAAAGGAAGAAGCACCCCAGTTTCTCATATTAAAAATTAATAGTAATAAAATATTCTATGACAAAGAAACTAGAAAGAAAAGAATGACCCAAGAGTTACGTGTTAAAATCTCTAAAGCTGATAATAGAAAGGTAACTTCATATTTCTTTCTTCTTGTTAATTTATCTCTGCTATATGAGTTAAGGCATAAAGCAGCAAGAGTGCAACTGATTCCAAACAACTTGGAATTTTATTGTAAACATCCCATAAAGAATGGCAACAAATTAGTCCAGTTTTTTGTCTTTGAAGATAATTGCTTATAATGACTGACAACTGCCAAACAAAACATCTTTTATAAACCAAGCCAGTTTAGCTTACCTTTCTTTACTGAATTTTAGTTTAATGGACATTTTGCCCATATACAACATCACATCAACTATTAATTGAATGATTTTCCATCTCAAAATTTATGGATACTAAGAACATAAGGTACAGGTTTGTTAATACTGTGTAAGGGATTACAAAAGACAAGGATGATAAGTTACAGGACAAAGAAATAAATTACTGATTGCCATCACCACAGTATTGTTTAAAGAATTAACATTTGTAGTACTGCCTAATGTGTACTTGGTGACATATGTAAAAACACATTTCCCAACTGGATTTCTAAATAATTTTGTATGTGATTTTAAAAGTCAATTACCAATGGCAGTTTCAATATGTATCAATGGTTTTATTTTTTTAGAAAATACTTATCATGCACAGTCTCATATTCTAGATTTAATTAAGATAGGCATAAGAATAAGAAATGGGCATACATATAAATAAGGAAATACACCTTAACTCCAAACTGCAGGGCTTTTCTATTATAATTCTCCCATCAATGGTTCAGAAATTTCCAGTCTTGTTGAAGTGTGCTAAATTAGGTACAGTCTTCATTGCAGAAAGACAAGTGAGGATAAAAGTAAGCAGGAAAGATGAAAAAGGAAATAACAATAAGGCTATGTAAAAATAAAATATCAAGAAACCTGAGTGTTACCCATATTCCATAAAATACAGCACCATGAAAAAATTAAGTTTATACTGGAATTCAATCAAAACTTGATAAATTTGGTAATCAAAACTTGGTAAAGACAATTTGCTAAGAATTGAAAAGCAAAAAAGCATGGAAATATTTTCACACTAATTTTTAAAACAAGCCTTAAAAGTGACCTTAGAATATTCTATTTTTCAATAAAACTTTCATAAAGCCTTATATACCATAATGTTGGGGACTTAAATGTCAAAAGTTCCATCTCTTGCCCCAGAACGCTAAACTATTCATTTCACATTCAAAATGTTATCATAGCTGTTTAAAAGGCGGAAATCAAAGTATACTGAAAATTATACATAAAGCAAGTCTCCTTTTCATGGATGTGAAAATTCCAATTTTGAAGATAAGTACCAGTTGGTAAATGTGTATAAAATGATTCCCAAGATATGTGAGTAATAAGGTGCTTAATTTACCAAAAACATACAAATTTTGAAAAATGCTCAAAAAAGTTTTATCAAAAAGTTAGAAGTGGCAGTCACATTTTTCTCTTTCACTCTATTATTGTCTGATGACAATCTATGGGATTAAAACAACAAAAAAGACAAATCACTCAAATGTACCTCAAAGCATTGGGAAGGCTGAGTTTGATATCCAAACATACAGTTTTGCAGAACAAAATTTATAAATTTTACTCAGTTTCTTTGCCACTAGTTGAAACAAAATGCTGTAGGGAAGAATTGTACCATAAGCCTGATCTGTGGTGAGGGAAACAGAAAAAGAAATAAAAGGACAAATTAAAAGAATAGAGGAACATAGGTACATGAAAAAACCCGGATTGGTTATCTAGAAGGTATAATGAAATGGATGGTCAAGCAGTAAATATACAAGCTAAGGCCCAGAGAGAGGCAAAGAATTGGTAGAGAGTGTCCTCCATATAAAATATCCTTTTATGTTTGAGATAAGGTGTGTCAAGTTGGGAAAAAAAAAACCTACATACACACAAGTGCACACACATACATATATAAAAACAAATTTAGTCATTAGGCTAAGAGGGTAGTGAATGTTCTGGAGAGCATCCTATTGCTGGAAGAGATATACACTGCAAGCCACAGAAGAAATATACAATTCAGGTTTGATAAATATATACACATGCTAAGATCTTAAAGCTGGGAATTTAAACATTATTAGCATTTATGAGAAATGTAACAGCTCACTATTCAAATCTAGCATAGGACTAGGCTTATACATGTGTATGCTCTCATGGACCTAAATATAACAGTGGTTTTTCTTAGCAACTTATTTAGACTTTTCTTAAAAATTCTTACTCGTTTCCTACTTGATTTGCTATGGATGAACTCAGATCTTATTTAGGTTTAAAGGGTTTTGAAAAAATTAAAATGATAAAGTATTCAAAGTGACACAAATTAAAACACATTCACAGGAGGTGGTGTTACAAAAAAGCAAAGTATAAATTTGGGGAAAAAAAGTCCAGATTTAAAAGTAAAAATACTATCATCCAAACTTCTATTTTCACACTTATTAAAATAATTTGCATGCAAACAGAAAATTATCTGTTTGTTTTGTAATAAATGATAACTAAGCTCATCTAACATACTGTGGTGACTAACTCTTTAAATCTTAATAACTGAAATCAACAATACAGCAAAATGCTGTTCACTAGTATTTTCACAGTATTTCACTCCATATAAAATATGCTTAAAAATGTTTTCAGCCTTATTATTCTAATTATCTAAACCTAGAAAATCTTGACATTTGGGGAATAAATGTGGCATCTTTATTTTTCAAAATAAATTATAAATAAAGCTCCAGAAAGCTAAAATCACACAAATGGCAATTCTTCTACAAGAGGTCAGTTCTTTATAGAAGAATATCAACAACAAAAAAAATACACAATAAAATGATACATGTGATCCACATTTGGGTATATCCAGGAATTTAAGTAACTAGATTACTTTGATTAGGGTAGGCCTAATCCTTTGATTCCAGGAAAACACAGGCACAATTTAGTCTAAATGCCCAAGGGATGAATAAATGAAATAGAATATTTTAGTAAAAATCAAATGTAGTTTCAACTAGGAACATTCTGAATCTATACTATGGTTAAAAGTGGCAGCTGAGTTACAACCAGTAGTTTTGGTTTAGTGAAGAAAAGACTACAACAACAACAAAAAAATCAGCTTGGTCTACTGTCCAGTAACAGAAGTTAGTGCCATTAACGATTCACAACAATACTTTCTTAAAGCCTGAACATCATTTCTACTGCAAGTGAAAATTGCTTAAAGATGTTAGTCTAACACCCACCCCGACACTTCCAAAAAAGCAAAGTTATGTGTGTACTCTTTCCTCTGTGCTTAAGAATTTTCAAATGCATGAAATGACTGAAAGCGTGAAACAAACATATTAGCTTAAGAAATATCCTGGGATAACTAGGTATACATTAAGAAGTCTGTTTTATGCCACAAGTCTGATCTAAGTGTAACAAATTTGCTATTACAAAAACAGAGATCAATATTATTCCTCTCACATCAAAAATCTAAGTGTCTAACAAATTAGCAAATCTGCAATCTTAGGTTTGAGGAGTAAAATTGATCTTGGAACTCAAGTTCACTTATGGAACCATGTGCACTCTACTGCTGTAAACAAGACCGTAAGAGTTTTTGAAGATTTTTTCCATCTATAAAATAATGATTCAAAATATCAGTGTGCAGTGCAGTGAGGGTCTTTTCTGAAAGACCAAAACAAAAGAACCCTTTGGAATGATATGAGAAGAACCTATTAAGCTTGACTCAAAATACTAGCTAGTCAAAACATTCCAACTTAAACTAGGTGCTTTGTTAAATTTTAAGATTCAAATAAAACCAGTAACTCACAGCTGTTGAACAGTAAGTGGTGGCAGAAATATAAGCAGTAGCCCAAGTCTACTTAGATAAATATGTTCTAAGAAAGCCTAAGGTAGAGCATACTATACTTATGAAAATTTGTTAATTACAACTATTGAGAGCCAATATGATTTTTAACCTCTCAATTTATGAATATTCATTCCTACTAAGATTGTTCTATTTCTCCTTAGTCAGTAATGAATAACAGCATCTATTTTCCTTAACGTTTCCAGTAGTTGTACTTAAGAGGTAGCTGAGCTACTGTTCAAAGAAGTTATTCTTTGTGGATGAGGATTTTTCAAATGTTTAAGTTATTCTTTAAGCTACACAATTTCTATTAATTCAAGAAAATATAAAAGGAAAAAGAAAATGGATGCAAGAAACTTTTGCATTTGGCACCTTGTCTAGATTGATACCTCAAGTATTCTTTTTTAATAAAGTTAATGCACACATCAGGACATACCACAAAGATTTGCTACATATTTACAAGGCACCAACCCTTTCTCACCTTTAACGTGAATTAAGCAAATCAATGAAAAGCATATCAAGATCCCCCCACCCCCCAAAAAACTGTAGCATAAATATATACTTCAGTTCAGTACAATCCATGAAAGTTTGGCCTGGGAAAAGTAAAATAATCCAGATCATTCTTACAATATAGAAACTGTAAACATTTAATAGCTGCCTTTAGGATTGGTGTATTGTGCAAAAATTATTATTACTGGGAATAGGAATCAAAATGGCAAAAACAAACTATATAAAACTCTATAAGAAGGTGCTAAACTTCTGCGATACAAAAGCAAAAGAGGGATATTCTACTGAGATAAAAATGTCATGCAATTCTTAAGAAGCTGAATGCTCCTTTAATGTAGTAAATCTGTAGTGTGTATGTGTGTGTGTGTGTGTGTGCGTGTGCACACACATGCACGCATGTGTGGGGGGTGCAGAATTTCTTTTAATTTAAGGCCTAATGAGTAAGGCTTGTTAGAACAAATGAAGTGTGGACATCAAAAGTCTTGAAACAAATGTATACTGGCATAAATGGAAAAGCACCAATGTGAAAGGAAGCAGAAGTCCCCACACAATTTGCTTTGTAAATTTCCTGGTAAATTCCCTGCAGTAGAAGGCCTTTGAATTTTTTAAATTATTCTAAATTTATTAACTGTTAATAATTCCATCCCATGAGATGGCTAACCCTGGCTTTTTCTGTCATTTTACGCACTCTGCCTGATCTGGATGTACCAAGATTCAGAGGATCCTCAGTGGACACAAAATTGTCATTATCAGAATCATCATTATACAAAACAGTCCTCCTGCCTTGGTTTCTTGTTTTAATTCGAGGCAGTCTACTGAATCGTCCTGAAAACATGGTGTCAAATTCATCTTCTGCAATACGTGCTCGTTTGGCTCTGGTGGCTCCTCTAGAAGCACCTCTTCCACCTCTCCCTCTCCCTCTTCCCCTAGTGCCACTTCTGCCTCTTCCTCGACCCCCTCGTCCCCTGCCTCCTCTTCCTCTGCCTCCTCTACTCCATCTACCCCATCTTCCCCATCTGCCTCTTCCTCCTGTGCCTCTTGTCTTCCAGTTTCTTTTTCCATTGGTATGTTGCTTTCTGAGTTTTCTTTTAGGTCTGGTTTGTATGAATTTACTATAGTCATGGTCTCCATCTACGTAGTCTTGATCTGTTCTGGAAGTTGATTCAGAGTCAGAATCAGACCCACAGGTACTTTCAGAACTTAAACTGGATCCTAACTCTCCACTCTCTGAGGAGGATAAATGTGACTTCTCTTTTGTTTCTTTTTTCTCTTTCTCTTCTCCTCCCATACTTTCATCTTCTTCTGAAGCACTAAGTAATTTTCTCTTGATTCCTGTCCGGAGCTCTCTGCCATCACCATTTGTAAGAGGTCCATCAAGAGAGTGATCTAAAGCAAAATGAATGATTTTTAAAAGTTAAGCTTTGACATTGATAACATGGTAATTCATGCTCAAAAACAGTCTATAGTTACCCAAAACAGATGGGATAAAATCATGGAGGTGCTGGAATAATAAATTAAATTTGTTTGAAATGGAAGATACTAACATTTTTTGCCTGACTTCTTTTTATATGGGGGTATGTATTGTAGGGGTAGAATAATGGGTGATGAGGTAGCTGGACAGAAATTTTAAGGGCTGAACTTTAGGAAGAATTATCTGGGAACATGAATCTAAACAGTTTCACTCATTCATTCAATAAATATTGACTGATTAACTACTGTGGACCAGGTATTTCTAGAAGTTTGGAATATGGTGATAAACGAGACAAAGTCCTTGCTCTTGGGATTTATATTTTAGAAGGGATGGCTTAACAGATAATGAAGTGAATGAATAAATAATAAAATTCCACATAGTGAGACATGCTATAAAGAAAAAGAAAAGAGGGTAAAAAGAGTGTGAGTATGTGACTAGAAGGAATATTTTAGATAGGGACAACTTCACTGCAGAGGTAGTATTTGAAGAAAGAACTGAATTAAGTGAGATCTGTGGAAAGTTAATATCCAGCAGAAGAAATAGGAAGAAAGTTAGCATAACCAGAGTGGAACAGAAAAATAGGGAGTGGTAGGAGATGACTGCCAGTGCAGAGTTTTAAGTTGGAGTAAAATGGGGATTTACATTTTTAGAAGAGCACTATGGTTTTTGTATAGAAAACAGATTATATCCAATGGCAGGATTTCATGACAAAAAAAGAGAAAATAGATTATAGAGGGGGAAAGACTGGAGGCAGAGAGTAGTTGGGAGTCCACTGCAGTAGTCTGGGTGAGATATGTTGAGGGATGTACCAATAGAGGTGATGAGAAGTGATTAGATTTAGAATATTTCCTTCTAGAGGAGCTGTAATAATTATCTTTTAATTTTGAAGGCTGAATTGATGGGACTTGCTGACAGATTAGATGTCAAGTGATAAGCACAGCTAATATTGTTGAAGGTTGACTCCTCGGTTTTATGGCCTGAGAAATTTGGTGAATGGTAGAGATATTTTGCTAAGTTAGAGAATACTGGAAGAGGAGTAAGTTTGAGTAGGGTGCTGGAATAATCAAGACTCTAGTTTTAGGTGCTAATAGAGATCCAAGGAAAGACACTTTTAAAAAAGAAAAAAAAATTAAAAACCAGGTGGATATACCAGTCTGGAGCTCAGGGGAGAGGAGTAAGCTGGACATATAATTTTGAAAATTTTCAATAAAGAAATGATATTTAAGGTCATAAGAACTGGGAGAGCTCACTGAGAGAGTAAGTAAAGAGAGAAAAGATAGTTGAGGACTGAGACCTGAGATGTTCCAAAATTTAAACATAAGAAAAATCAGCGAAGATAATTAAGAAGGACTAACCAGTGAAGTAGGAAGAAAACAGGAGTGAACTGGAGGGATTAGAAGGAGGAAAGACTCAGGTTGTGGGTGACTACAATAATAAGATTAATCTAATAGTCTAGGTGTTATGGACTGAACTGTGTACTGTCTAAATTCATATGTTGAAGCTGTAACCCGCATGTGACTACATTTGGAAACTAGGGCCTTTAAGGAGGTAATTAGGGATAATGAGGTCATAAGGATAGGGTCATAATCCAATAGGACTAGTGTCCTTATAGGAAGAAATACCAGATCTCTATCTCTCTTTCTCTCTTTCTATCTCTGTGAAGAGTGAAAAGGCCATGTGAGAACACAGCAAAAAGGTGTCCATCTACAAGCCAGGGAAAAAAGCTCTCAGACACCAACCCACATGGCACCTTGATCTTGAACTTTAAGCTTCCAGAACCAGGAGAAACTAAATGTCTGTTGTTTAAGCCACCCACTCTATCACAATTTATTATGGCAGTCCAAGCTGACTTAGGCTAGAGACTAAGGTGATAGCAATAGAAACTGTAGACAAGAGATTTAAGTGCTGTTAAAGAGTTGTAGAATTCATAAAACTTGGCAACTGACTGGATATGAGGGGTAAATAGAGAGTCAAAGAACACTGTGAGATTTTAAGTTGGGTGGTTAGGAAGATGGTGGTACCCACTAACATAGTGAGCCAAGAAAAGGAAGTAAGCTTCAGAAGCAAAGGTGGTAAGTACCCAAAGATCTTTTTTTTCAGGAAGCACTTGGAAGTGAAACCAGTAAAATAAAGAGATATTTGAGCTATTTATATAAATTTCGAGAGTCATCACTGATGTAGTCATAAGATTCCTTTACATGTAGAAAACAAAAAAGAACAAACAAAAAACAAAAAGCATCAGGAAACTCTGCAAATAGAGAGTAAGTAGGGCTGAAGAAAGAAACATAAATACAGGAGAAACAGAGATATAGGATAATCGGAAGAGTATAGAAGCCTGGAAGTAGAGTCATAGAGAAGGTACTCAACAGTATGCAATGATACAGAGATCAAGAAGATAAGGACTAAGAAAAGGACACTGGTTAGCCACTGAAGAGTATTGGTGATTCTGGGGAGAACAGCTTTTGAAGAGTGGTTGGGGCAGAAGCCAGACTATAAAGGATAAAGGAAAGTGTGGATGGAAAGAAAATAGAGGCAGAAAGTATGGGTTATTTCTTCTGAAAACTAGGCAATTAAAGGAAGGGAAAAAATGAGAGAAGGCAGCACATGAGTATGCAATGTGCAGCATGATCAGAGGCAAAATAAAGGTATAAATTGGGGAAAATAAAGGCACTAATTATTTTAATCAAATATGTTTTAATATTTCTCACATAACCAATATAAAATATATCTGTGGAAGTCTATTTTAAGTTATTCGATGTTAAAATAACAATGGATAATCTACTTAATCTTTCAGTAAAGATGCATATAAAATAAAATCTATATTCTAATAAAAATATTTATAAAAACATACTAATTAGTCTTCACAAACTTCAAATAGCTGAACATGTTAGAACTTTCTGTGAACATATTCAGGGTTCATAACATAGGACTAAGTGTAGGAAGAAGGTTTGAATGACAATAACCTTAAAATATTTATGATATCTGATATCCTTGATATGGTCCAAGATGGATGCTCATGATAATGAATTGGGTCAGTGATTTCTTTTTAAGCAGTGAAATTTTTTTTCTCCAAATAAAATGTTATATAGAATACATGAAATAAAAAACAAAGATGTCTGGTTGAGTGCAGAAGGCTCTACTCAGAATTCCTGAAATACCCCTGTGTATCCCCCAGAAATGGGCGGGGCACAGTCTGAAAACCACTGACTTAGTGATATAGTAGGCTCCTAAGTAAAGAATGAATTATATTAACTGAAAACCTTAGGAAGGTGGTAGAAGTGAGATTTGACTAAAAGAAGGCTCATTTCTCAACTGAGACCCATTTTCTTTATTGGAGGAACCCATAAAAATATGAAAGTTATTTAAAGATGACCTTGCAAATTTTTTTCTTATTAATATGGTTTAATATATGAAAAATCGATAGGGAGTGGGAAGACGACTGACTAGAGACACCAACTGCCAGAGCACCTCAATAGGAAGGAAAAGTTTTAGATGACAGAGAAAAAAACAAACAGATAGACACAGACCCGTTATAATTCTGAGGGAAGGGTGCCAGAACCTGTGGGGGACTCCATGGGAAGAAGTTGCTGAGCAGAACAAAGAGGAAGAAGATATCGGTGGAGATCAACACCTTAGAGGCTTAGAGTCCAGTGAAAAGCATAGGTGGAGCAGTTTGTTTCTCCCACCCTCACATCTCTGACAGCCAGCGAGCTTCTGAGCTGTTTCTACCCCCATGCGCCCCAAAGCTACTGCAGTCAGAGAACTGGAAGCTTCTTGTGGACAAACTACCAGGCTCCCAGCCCCCCCTGGAGTGCTTCCCATAACCACAGACCCGGACCAAGATGGCAGGTGCCATATTGTTCCACAACCCACCAGGTGCCTCTGTCCTTCCCAGGGGGCTTCAGCCTCTCAGTTTTCAGCTTGCTCATTCCCATGCAAACATTTTCCAACTCTGGCCCAGACAGCAGGAGTCACAGGGGTCCAGTGGGTCCTGGGAGATCTGCATGACCCCAGAGCCAGGACATTCCAGGAGGGCTGCCTTATGGAAAGTGGGATGGAAATGACCAGAGTGCTAGCTTTCTTCCATATAGACTCGTTTACTCCTGCTCCCCTCCCCGACCCACAACTGCTGAGAGAGACAACTGAGTGACCACCGAAGCTTCTACAGACAGTGGGGCTCAAACCGTTTCCTCTTAAAGTCCTGTAGCAGATTAATGGTGCTCAGACTATGAACTCCCTGCTCACTGACCTGCTGGAACACCCCATAGGCAACTCGGGACTAGGACACTTCTCCCTGGCATGGTCAGGGATTGATCTTTGGAGACCTGGGGACAGGCCTGCAGGCCAGATCTCATACCCCCAGGACTCAACTATGTTGCTTGGGGGGCACAGAGGGGAGATTTGTGAACTAATCTCAGGAGGTGAGGAAGCCCTCATCAAAGAGAGACAGGGAATTTTCCCAGTCACATAGCTCACTGTGACTACAGCCTACAAACAACTACCAACCGAGAAAACAAACACACTAAGGGTATCTATGACCAAGGCATCCATCCAGAAACTAGAGCACCATCAAACACCCACAAGCAAAGCTAAAGGTTCTTACCAAACATATGCTACAAATACACCCATACAAGTGAGAGGGGAGAAAAAGCCCCATCTACAAAAAATAAAATCCAAAAATAAGAAGGAACAGATGCTCCAAATGAGAAGGAATCAGTGGAAAAACTCTGGAAGTATGAAAAATCAGAGCAAAAGGATACCCAAAAAAGGGAACACCAGCTCTCTAGCAATGGATATCAACCAAAACAAAAATATTGAAATGACAGATAAAGAATTCCAAATATGGATTGTAAGAAAGCTCAATGAAATCCAAGAGAAAATGGAAAACCAACTCAAAGAAACCAGAAAAACAACACAGGAAATGAATGAAAAATTCACTAAAGAGATAAAAAAATTTAAAAAAATGGAACTACTCGAAATGAAAAATTACTTTAAGGAAATGCAAAATACAGTGGAAAGTTTTAAGAATAGGCTAGACCAGGCAGAAGAAAGAATATCAGAGCTTGAAGACAACTCTTTTGAATTAATTCAGTCAGTCAAAAATAAAGAACAGAGAATTAAGAGGAATGAACAAAGCCTACAAGAAATAGAGGATTGTGTAAAATGGCCAAATATAAGAATCATAAGCATCCCTGAGGGTGAAGAAGAAAACCCATAGGCTGGCAAACCTATTTGAGGGAATAATTGAGGAAAACTTCCCTGGTCTTACTACAGATTTAGATATCCAGGTATAAGAAGCTCAATGAACACCATCTGGGTGACAAGCACAGTTATAAACCCTGACTCAAACAAATATTACAAAAGTAAACCTTGTAAACAAAACTATTTGTGCACCTGTTATACTTTGAAATAAAAATATATATATGAGAAAAATCTTAAATGTGTCTAACAGTCTAGTTTTATGTGTTTGGGGAAAGAACTCTTCATTTAGTTTTTCTTCCCTATTCACATTATATTTTAAGACTAAAATATATTTGAAAAGTTATTGGAAATTTGCTACTGGCCTATTCTTAGTTGTGGATATAAAACTCTAACGCAAATTTGACAATATTAAAATTAAAATTGCCATTAACTATAAGGATATACTAGGTTTTATTATGCCAATTCATTAGCTTTTAAATGATTCATCTTCCATCATAAGGAAATAAATAATAAATTCCCTATTCCATATTTATTTCCTACCTTGTTTGACTGGCAAAACTCTATTGCGAAATGATTTGGCTTTCCCTGGGTCATGGTTATTTCCACTTCGGCTATATCCACTGAAGCTTGATGAAGAAAATGGCCCATCTTGTTCATCATCAAGAAGATATAGTGAAAGCCCTTCAGCGGCATCTGAAACTTGCATTTTAAAAGATTGTAATATTAACATAATTATCAAGTTTTTAGGAAAGTTAAATTGGCTGCTTTTCAAACTACCCCAGTTAATTTACTCCAACATCCAATATTACAAGTTGCTCTAAGAAATAAATATAAGTATTTTGCAAATAAATGATTTAGCATCATTAAACTTTCAAGCACAAAATGTCAGAAAAATATGTTCAAAGAGCCCAACTCCACACAGAAGGAATCCTCAAATCTTATGTTGGCAAACATACTATAGATGAGTGCCCTAAGATACAGACATTGAAAATCATTGTCACAAAATTTTAAAACTAAGATACTTTAAAATTCATCTAGTCTAAGGAAGAAACTGAAACATATGGCATAATATCATACCCAGGGCCACAGAGCTAGCAAGCAGAACTGGGAATAAAACAACTTTTCTAAATCCAAATCTGTTGTTCTTTGCACTATAAACCATGCTACCTCTTCTATATCCTTAAGATCAGTATTCAGCTGAGATACAGAACACCAAAAACAAAATATATATTTACCAGGTGACGAGAAAGGAGAGCTAGTCCTGGCATAAGACACTGAGGTATTCTGGTCATTTTTAGGCTGCAACTTCATTTGTTTTTGTTTCCCTTTTGGACTAGAAGGAAAAATATATAACAATGAGCATTTTTTTCTGTTAGTAACGTATTATGATAGACAGTATGATACAAAATGCTTAAGCTGACCAAAGAGGAAATGTCCTAAAATCCAAGTAAAATGCTTCAAACTGGAAATTTGACAAAGGTAAAACTTCAATCGTTAAAAAAATAAGTTTCTAGTATAGTAAAATCCACATAAACAATGCTGTTGGTCACTAATTCCATCTTTACACAGGCACAAGAGTTCTGGAGGAAAAAAAAACCTCTTGGAATCTCCTCAAATTATTCATAAACTTTCAGAAATTGGGTAATACACACAAAATGCTTTCAAAACATAAAATGCTACATCAATGTAATATACCTAGGAGCTCGGCTACTAGATAATGAACTGCTGCTGCTTCTTAGACGTTTTCTGTACCGTGGCCTTCTCCTCTTCTGACTCTGGATTGCTGATTTATATTCAGAGATGATATTTTTAATATGACTTTCAAATAAGGCAGACAATCGCAGCGTCATGCTATAAATCTGAAAAGGTGGAAATTGTAGTCTTTTTACCAACTACTTTAATTACATGAAAAATAAAAGGTACAAATATGCCTGGACCAATATCAGCATCATCATTCCAGACTAAATATATGTACTATTTATTCACTTGAACAAATTATTCTCGAAGAATTAAAACAAGACATAATTTTTACCTAAAATTAATAAATATTATTAAAAGATAACATTCAGTGTTATGAAGGGAAGGAAAAAAAGAATCTCATACATTGCCAGAGGAATTTAAATTTGAACAACATTCTAAAGGACAATTCGAAAGTATGTAGCAAAAACCTTTTCAGTATGTAAGAAAAGTCCCTCAAAATATGAAATCTATTGTTTTAAATAATATGTAAACAGATGTAAGTATATATGCTAATGTAGGAAATCCTAGAAGCGGATACATCAAGTATTAGCTGTAAATAAATATAGGTGATAGTCTTTGCAGGTGATTTTTCTTTTTCTCGTTATACCTCTCTATATTTCCCAAACTTTTTACAGAGAATAAATGTTACTCTTACAATCAGGATCAGGTGGGGAAAAATATATATGAAAAAGTATGCTTGCAGAAACTAGTGAAAACGAATTTTATATGAGGTGGATATGGGTAAATATATACCTACTATGCAACTGATTCAAAAGTTAATCAGAGGCTGGGCACGGTGGCTCACGCCTGTAATCGTAGCACTCTGGGAGGCCGAGGCGGGTGGATCGCTCGAGGTCAGGAGTTCAAGACCAGCCTGAGCAAGAGCAAGACCCCATCTCTACTAAAAATAGAAAGAAATTATCTGGACAACTAAAAATATATACAGAAAAAATTAGCCGGGCATGGTGGCGCATGCCTATAGTCCCAGCTACTCGGGAGGCTGAGGCAAGAGTATCCCTTGAGCCCAGGAGTTTGAGGTTGCTGTGAGCTAGACTGACGCCACGGCACTCTAGCCCGGGCAACAGAGGGAGACTCTGTCTCAAAACAAAACAAAACAAACAAAAAAAAAGTTAATCAGATACCAGTGATTCCAAAAGACAAAAATTATTAGTAGTATTTTTTTATTCTCAAGATATTTTAAGTTCTGAGAAAACATAAGGAACATATTAAATGTTAGCATGAATAAAGTTATAACTTCCCAGTATGGTTCACCATATGTTATAAAAAAGGGAACATAAATATTCAGAGCTAATTGAAATATTGCATATACACTAATATCGTCAACTACCTTTATATAGTTATCAAGTCATTTATTCGACATAGTAAAGGGTACTCAAATTACAACCTTTCTTTTCCTTTCCTTCTCTCTGGCAGATATAAGTAAGTGTAACTAAAGAGTAAAGAAGAGGCAATTAAGAGATAGGCAAATGTGCTTAATTTCAGAATGACTATGTTAAATGTATCTTTATGCATGCCTAATATTTCACCCCTGTAATGATCCATATTTCAGAGAAGATATTGAGAATCAAACTTCAGTAAGAATGTCAGAATTATAGTATATATTTGTTTAGCAATTTTAAAACTAGTGAAAGACTGCCTGATATATATAACTAAATGCTTAGATAATTAAACCATCTAATATTTTTTTTCCATACCCTTGACTTTTTATTAGACGTATAAGCTTTGGAGTTGCTGAATATTTGGCGAACATCCTTATAAAATTCCAGAGGACTACCATAGTTTCCTGCTTCCAAAGTTTCTTTCACAGTGCTGAAGTCCATAGGAGTATCTATAACATCTTGATAATCCTACAAAGAATAATGTGTTATTAACTACCCAAACTGCATAACAATACTAAATAATATAATGGGACTGATATTTGCATCACCTCCTGATACAATCCACCATAAAATATACACATTGCTTTTCAATATGCCAACTACCTTTCCCCCAACCCCAAACCATCTTTTGGTGTCTCATAAATACAGCAAGGGTCTGTGGGAGTCTGTGGGAGAGCCTTAGCCCTCACACAGCCATCACTAACCATAAAGAACTCTGAAGAGACAGAAGAGAAAATCCATAGCCACTGGCTCCATCTCTACAGAGTCCATAATATGGAATTCCATTTCTTGCTTAAAGGCTGATACAACCTCCAAAACCCTGGCAAACCACTTAATGAGAGTAGAAAATTGGATTATTTACATATAATTAAATAGCTTCATTACACAAATTAGCTACATATTTCCAAGACTTCCAGCTATGAGAAAATTCTACTTAAAGTGTCATTTGAGGTCAAAGTCAAATTGGTTATGTTTGTGCTTCTCTCATTTTTGTGTTTTAATCAATGTGATACTTTTGCTTTGTGTAAGGTCTTCCATCTCATAGGTCCAGAATTAGATTTTAATTAGGAAAAAGGGAAGATTCCATTTTAACCTAAATCTTTCAAGTCTAATATTTTCCTAGGGTTATCATATGGAATTATATCTAAAATTTATAACTATATATGCTATAACCCTCAATAAATAATATTCAGAGTGAAAAGTATATTCAGTATTAGATCCTTTATATCTTATTTAGAATCATTAAAAAGTAAAATCTCTACATTTCCCTCAAAGACTAAGCCAAAAAAAAAAAAAAAAACAGGAGAAGGGGCAGAGAAAAGGCATTACAAAGAGGGCAGAAATATTTTTGAAAATATGAGAAATCACCATTGCTCCTAATAGATCTTATTTTCTTAAATCAAAGAAAACCAAAAGTGTATTTTAACACAGTATAGCTTATGAAACATTAAGACTTTCATAGAGGAAAAATGTTGACATCTGTATAATATGATGTCCATAACTCAAAAGACTCAGCCTGCCCACTGAATACAGTCCTAGTAGGAATCATCTGCTGCAACAGAGACATGATTATATTGTGTAACTGATATTTTCTAGTCTGCAGCAGCTTTAGATCTACATAAATAAACATTTATGAGGATGCCACAAAGAAAAATCCTGAGAACACATGTTGATTAAAAACTAAATGACCAAGAAAAATGAAATAAAGGTAAAAAGAAAGTGAGTAGAGTTAGAAGGTGGTTTTAACAAATTATGAAAGGTTGATGTACAGTATGGAGATTTTTAAAAAGTAAAAACGCAAAAACCAGTATGTCTTTTCCATGAAAAAAAATGGTGAACTACCTCTTGTGTTATCCTACATGAAGCTGGAGCCCATTCTTCTAAGTATCACAAGAATGGAAAAACAGGCCGGGCGCGGTGGCTTACGCCTGTAATCCTAGCACTCTGGGAGGCCGAGGCGGGTGGACTGTTAGAGCTCAGGAGTTCGAGACCAGCCTGAGCAAGAGCGAGACCCCGTCTCTACTAAAAATAGAAAGAAATTATATGGACAACTAAAGATATATATAGAAAAAATTAGCTGGGCATGGTGGCGCATGCCTGTAGTCCCAGCTACTTGGGATGCTGAGGCAGTAGGATTGCTGAAGCCCAGGAGTTTGAGGTTGCTGTGAGCTAGGCTGATGCCACGGCACTCACTCTAGCCCGGGCAACAGAGTGAGACTCTGTCTCAAAAAAAAAAAAAAAAAAGAATGGAAAAACAAACACCACATGTACTCACCATTAAATTGGTACTAACTGATCAACACATATGCACGTACAGAGGTAACATTCATCAGGTATCAGGCAGGTGGGGGGAAGGGGGGTGGGTAAATGCACACCTAACAGGTGCGGTGCCTACTGTCTGGGGGATGGGCACACTTGTAGCTGTGACTCTGGCAATGCAAAGGCAGTTTATGTAACCAGAGTGTTTGTACCCCTGTAATATTCTGAAATTAAAAAAAAGAGAGACTACCAGGCCTACCTCAGAAAGAGATGGATCTTGTCTTTCTGTAACAACTGACTCTGAGGATTCCCCATCTTGCTCTTGATGGCCCTATTAGGGTAAAAAACATATATTGTGCTTCTAGACCATCACAACAAAATATCAAGACTTGCAATACAATTATGACTTAAGGCTAAAAGATCCATAAATAGGAATTATGCTTTTATTCGCTGTACTTTAAGGTGGAAGAATTCCACATTCACCATTCTCCTCTGCTACAAAAAACACAGGACTTTTTCTACTCGAACTCCCTACAAACAAACAAAACAAACTCTGTTGAACATAATCTTTTTCCTTATTTGAATATTTTTCCTGACTGAGACCTGTGTATACAGAGATGAATATTGATGTATATTAAGCTCAGACAATGGTCCGATGTATTTCTGAAATACTGCTGTACCTTTTCTCTGAATAAGTTAAAATAGACTTGCTATCTATACTAAAGGGTAATTAAACACATAAATAGATATACTCCTAGAAAAGGAATCCTATAATCTAAGTTCTCATGCATTTATCTTTGTTGAAAAGAAAAGTAATACTGGTATGTTGGTTACTTTGTGTGACCATATTGATAACATATTTAGTATAAATTAAATAGGACTGACATGTCACCAAGTGTCTACAATGTATAGAAGTACATTAGAAGTTAGTAAAATGTATTAAACAAATGCATGAAGTAAAATTAAGAAGGAATAGCAAAGAAATTTTGATTAGAATTTGTTTTCCAACTGAATAATTTATACGCTAAGTACATGCCAAGCATTTTAAAAGGTCATAACTAATCATGCCACTCACTTTCACAATTCAAAGATTGGGGGAGAAGGAGGGAGAAAAGGAGGAATGGAGAGGAAAAAGTGCTCTTAACTAGACTTTAGTATGGACACTTATGGGAAATTATCATACTGGTAATTACTTAAACAACTGTGTGCTTACTGGGTAAGAAAGAGGATCAGCTGGCTGTCGGAATGGCTCTGAGTCTTCACGTTCATAAATGAGGCTCAACAGTTCTTTGCACTGTTTTTTCCAAGCATCAGGATTACACTTTAAAGATTGTCTTCTGCCTCGGCATTTGACCTATAGATTTTAATAGAATTATATCAAAAAGCTCTTCTCTGAAACTCTTCATTGATTTTCTCATGTATCCCTAATGTTAACATATCTGTATAAGATACAGTAGCTGCTATTTTAAAGTGCTTTTTTCTTCTACAAGGTTAATATTTATATTGCCTTAATATTTTCTGGTAGTTTATTGCCTTAATATTTGCTGGTAGTTAAGTATACTTGACAACGGCATTATAATTTTCTCAAAACAACAGTTGAAAAAAATTTTTTTTATGAAATCCTTTGTGGTCATGATAAGTTCTGTTCTTTATCATTTGGTGTCTTTTTTTAGGGTCTCTTTCAGTATTTCAAAAGATATTGGTCCTTATATAAATCAACTATATGTCTAATTATTCTAGAGGAAAAGTCTGCAGAAAAGAATTAACATAACAGGCCTGAGTCCTATCATTATCAGGGTTTTCTTACAAGGCTGGCCCTGGGCTGACATTTGGAAACTTTGAACTTGAACGGTTACCTAAATTATAAAGACAGTTTGCTGTAACTAGACTTGTATCTAGATGGTATAAATAATGTAATTTGTGCTGAATGCCTGCTTTCCTTCTGAGAGCCTGGAATCTTGATATGCATCAATCAGAAGGTACCTACATAATCAACCCCCAATAAAATCCTTGGTAACTGAGTCTCTATGCACACGTTTACTACATTTTCATTGCTGGGGGAAGAGGGTGATATGTGACCCCTCACAAGAGAAAGAGAGAGCATAAGGAAGCCTGTATGTGGATTCCTCCAGACTCTGCCTGTGTCTTTTCCCCTATGATCCAGCTGTGTACCCTTACTGTGTTGCTGTAATAAATCTTAGCCATGAGTATAACTATATACTTAGTTCCAAGAGTCCTTCTAGCAACTCTCCAAACATGGAGTTGGTCTTAGGGATCCCCCAACACAGGAAACCTAAAAATGTTTCTTCTCAACAGTTCATTTATTTACTCACCCTTCTTCCAGATGAAGTACCAGGACCATCTGAATCTAAATCAACCATTTCTGTATCCTAAATTAAAAGGCAATAGTAGGAGAAGATGTTAAATTACATTCAAAGTCTTTCAAGTTAGACAGACATTTACAAATAAATGGCAAATAAAATCACAATTAACTTTCCCTCATTGGAGCAGGCAGCAGAACAAAGGCTGGAGAAAGACTCACTCCAAACTTTCCCAATATGCTGCGTACAAGCTGGAAAATATACTGGAAGAAGAAGAGTTAAACAAAGTTTCTCTTTAAATCAGAATAGGAAACTAAGGAAAAGGTGCAGTGATTGGTATCTGCTAAAGTCGTACCTAAGTATTAGTATTTTTTAAAAAAACCTTATTCTATATGACATGCTTATTTAATATATTATAATTATTAATTATTCATGATTAATCCTTTGCTATTTCAAAAAATAGAACTCTTTTCTAAAAGGAAAATATACATGTGTATTATAACCTAAGATACAATTAAATCTCTCTCTGAGGGACAATTTTTTAATTCAAAGAATCAAGGCCCGGGCACCACTGATGATAGTGAAGCACCTAGATGATGCCTAGGAGAAAAGAAAAGTAGCTCATGAGCTACTGGTACTCCTTTCTAATAAAATAAAGCTGTTAAACTACATTTTTACTTAAATTTTCTATTTTAACCCAAATAATCCTACTCTTAGGAGAAATTCTTGCTACATTAAATCCTAAGTTAAAATACATTTATGTGAAAGGTCAGAGAAAATATAAGGAATATATAAGAAAATTTTATAAGGAATATGAATTATAAATTTTTCTTAGGTTTCAAGAGGCTAATATCTAGTCACTATACTGTATTTATTATTATGTAAATAACATTTAACTCTAGTAATATATAATACTTATAACATTGCATAGTCAGACACATTTTCATGAAAGAATAAAAACAACACTGAAGACTTACCATTCTGGAGATTAACAGTATAAATAATACGAATATGTAAAATATCTTATGCTACTGCAAAAGAATCTAGCATATTTGATTCAATTATCCCTGGGATGAATTTTTTTCCAGTAAAGATTTTTGAATTATCACTTTCCATTATTATTCCATACTCTTATCTTGGTATTTGTTTCTATTATAACCTCCAGTGCAATATGGCTTTATGTAGATTAGAAACATAGATGGGTGGGGAAATCAGATATGTGAGAGCCTGCTGAGAGTACTAATTCCATTTTCATTCAGAAAAGACTGGTTTATCTTTGCAATTTCCATAAAGGAAATCAAGTAGCAATTCCATGAAACTACTAAAAATGTAACTTTCACACCTATAATTTTAAAATTCTTTAATATTTTACATGTAATGTATAGAAAATTAAATACTTAATGAAATTTCCATCAACTAACCATTCTTTTAGTTATTTTTTGTTTTTTTCCCCATTTATGTTTTATCCGTATTATGTATATTCATGGGGTACCAGTGCAATTCTGTTACATTGATATATTACACTGTGGTGAAATTGGGGCCCTCCATGCATATATCACTGAAGCAACACACATTGTACATTCTATTAAAATATTGAGTGCTTTGTCTTATTTTTAAGGGCTAGAAGATAAAAGCGTTGATTTCTCATTACTGAAACCCACTGAGTAAAATAGGATAGCTGGCCACCTATCTCTGACTAAATCCTGTAACACTATTATATTTTTGGTATATACAATCTAAGGGCATGTTAAAGAGTTTAATAGAAACAGATGCAAGTATTCAACCAGCTTTCAAAAACCTGTTTTGCTGCTTATAGCCAATTACAACATTTATACATAACACTTACTGTACCTTCAAATAACAAAAAAGGAATTTATTCCTACTAATCATGCTGTGATTCTTACCTCCTCTGCATCAGTACTGTTTAGTTCTTCTGCTTTAATTTTATTATAAGTATCTAGTATATCAGTACAGCTCTGATCCCTAAGAAATAAGATACGTCATTTCAATAATTTCAGTAATAATGTTTAAAAATATTTTTTAAAAAATCAGAAGTTAGCCTCTGTGGAAGTTAAAACTGCTTCTTACCCAATAAATCGAAGTAAGACATCAGTTACAATTTTTGCTGCTTTAACTATAGGGCTGTCTGGCTCATTAAAAGTCCTGGCATTATGCTCAATATAGCGTACCTCCCACATTAATGCTGATATTCTCCTATGAAAGAAAAAATACCCTATGTTAGCCTTGGCTGATACATTTAAAGTATATTCTAGGATTATACAATATAGAACTACTAGGCACTTAATCATAGTATGTCAAAGGTGTTCCAATATATGTACATAACTCAATATATATGTGTGACTGATGTGCACTAAAATGGGATGATATAGTTATAGTATTTGAAGCACAGGCAGGAATTCTGAACCACTGGACTGTACATTAAAACTTTGAATAGAACTGACTTAGGACATTATGGGTAGAATGATGACAGAAAACCAACCAAACAAAAATAAAGTATTTTGATAAAATCAAGAATGTATAATTTAGCTTTCAGGGGAAGAGCCAAGAAGAACAAGAAAAAAAGACTAGATTGTAGAAAATGACAGATTTTTATCTAGTTATTTTTGATATATATTATTTAATCAAATAATATACAATGTTATAAAAATGCATCCAATTCTCAATTACAAGGGGCAGATTAACCAGTTCATGGAATACCATGTTTAGTAGTAGACTTGGATGAGAGAGGGACCAAGAGGTGCCCTTCACAGTCCTCCAATAATCATCTCCTTCCCAATCAAGGAAAAAATAACTTAGCTCTTTTCCTATGTATATTTCAGGGCTGGCAATTAAATCTAATTAACTGCTGCCTGATTCCCAACAGAAGATTTAAATATGCTCCAAATCTGTCATACCTTAATCCTGATGAATCCACAAACCACTTAATCTGTCCTTAATAAACTAAAGTTAACTGCAGTTTTTATTTCACAAAGGATTTGTGCTACCCATATTTTCCTCTCTACCTTTCTTCCCTATCTCCTTTTTTACCCTGGAAGAGTGAGAAATCTTCTTAATAAAGGGAAATTAGTGCTCCAAATTTTTAGAAGAAATTTTGGTGTAGGTCTTTTGGATGGTAATTTTATACTATGAAAACACAGATTTCAAAAAGGAAAGCAAAAGCCATAAAACTATGAATTTTATAATAAATGATAAAACTAAATGGACCTGTAAAAGCGATTTTCAAGCCTCCGCCTGATGGTGTTGAGGTCAGTCGGATAAGCAACTACAGTACAATACAAGGGGTAGGCACTGAGATCCACTGGAACAGCAAAAGGGCTCGCAAAATCTAAAGAATTACCAAAATCAAAAAGTAGAGCTATAAAGGATATTAACATTTCATGTTAACAAACAATAATTAACATATAAACAAGAAGGGAAGGCAATATACTATATTTCTAAAATAATGATGATTCAATTATACAAACAACATTCTTTTTATTTAGACATTATATCTATGAATCATGCATGATAAACTAGTTCAAATCAGGTAAAACAAAACAAAATTAAAGGAACACTATGTTTAACTTCAGATGTCCATATTTTTCCTTGAAAATTGCCAAACTTCTCAAGAGATATATTTTAGGAAATATAACTATTCGTGTGGGTAAAATACATTACTCACCCACTGTCCTTACCAAGGAACCCATCCAAAGCCCGGCTCAGGGAATAGCTAGAGAGCCAAAATGGCTCAAGAAAGAAAAAGACACTTATATGCCTGCCTTAGCTCTTATCCCCCAGAGTGTTGAAAAAGTTTGTCAGTTATTATAATACTTTGGCCAAGCATATAAAAATATTAATATTAAAACTAGAATCACTGTGCTTCTTGAGTTAAAAGTGAAGTGTACAGGGAGAAACTGCATTTTCTTTTGTAGAACTTAAAATTCTGCTGGTTTCCCTAGCTTCCTTCCACACTTTTAATATTTTTTCACATTCATCATACCCAGGGAAAGAAGGTGGTTGATGCCCTGAATAACCCGTTCACATTCCTCATCTCTGGAATGAGCCCCCCACTCTCCTTCCTGGGGTTTGTATAACAAAGCAGTCAATTCCTCCTGGGACACAGGAACACCAGCACCAACTTCATCTGGAAAGGCAGCTAGGTATAAGACAAAAATCAGAAATAATTAATTGCCAATATCATGCTATTGCCATTTTACTTTTAAAAAATTATAATTCATTTTAAAAAGCATATTTACTTCCTTCCGGAATTGGCTCCATATCCCAGGGGCTCATTTTTTCTCTCTCATTATTGTCCCAGCTATTAAAAAATAATAAGATGCAAATCAAATTTACATGGTACTTACTTTCATATACTAGCATAATTTGCATGATTTTGGGGGGTGAAATTTGGAAAAGGGCAACACAGTTTTCTTTAAAGTACAACTCTGCTTACATAAAGATAATAAATCTCTAACAGAGAAAACATGGTCCATCAATATGAAACTTGGAGAACAGTAAGCCTACTCTTAGTCAATATGGAGACTAAAAAAAAAAAAATCAATCCTCACAGAATAAACATTTCTTTTATCATTCTTGAGGGCTTCATTCATTAGGAATCTTAAAACTTGGAATTTCAAGAAGAATTAAAGTAAATATTGTAGATAAATAGTACTTCCAAACATGATACAGTCACCTTTGTCTACAATTCATACCATTAAATAAAAGACTAGGTACTAATACTCATTGCTTTATTCCAGATTTAACAATTACTTTAAACATTAAATTAATTTCAGTATTCGCCATGAAAAAATAGTTATAATTCTTGTATAAACTAGAAATCCTCAAGAGAAAATGCAGACAATAAGGGAGGTAGAAATTAGTCTTTTGTTCTTCCTTTTAGCCAAAAGGTTTATATCATCAAATTTCTTCCTTACAGGTACAGTTATTGTGAAAATAGCTAAGTCAGATAAAAAGGTATTATTCCTGCTAGAGTTTATTGAAGTCAATATACTACTATAGTATTATATCAGGCATAAAAGACCCTAACCGTACTTACTGAACACTGTAACACTGGAAAGAACTATCAGGATACTCTGGTTGAAAAGGCTGCTGACTCTCCACAGTCCCAAACCACCAGGCGTCATCTATTATACTGCGGAATCTATCACCTATAATGTTTTAAAAAATTCTTAAAAGGGTGCTCTTGAGAATATTAGTACTGTTCCTACTTGAAATTGCTACTTTTTATTGAATACAGAAGTATCATTGTATCTAGCATTATCAGAAGTTTAAATATGAGTTTTCCAGGTAAGTGAATTTTACATTTTACCCTCTTCAAGTATTTTGATTTTCAAGTTGTAGAAATCTTTTTGAAATAAATCACATATATTCATGTCTTCTTAAATAAATGCCAACAAATATACTTTAACTTTTATCAATTACTTGGCATCATCATCAGGCATACTCCTTATTGTACTATATATGTATGTTAATACAGTTGTTTTTTTCTTCTTTTGTGCCTTTAAAAATCTCTTCAGGTAGGCACAGTGATGCGCACTGGAAGTACCAGCTACTTGGGAGGCTGAGGTTGGACTGCTTAAGTTCAGAGGAGTTTGAGGCCAGCCTAAGCAACATAGGTCTCTCTAAACTTAAAATCTCTTCATACTAGTTTGCTGTCTTTAAATAGCTAAAGATTACAGAACCAAACCATTGTGAACAAAAATATTTCTTATGCATAACAAAGGTGAATTTAAATATACTAATAGCAAACATATATATATATATAGTGTTGACTACGTACCAGGTATCATTATAAGTGTTTTCTTTATTTTAACTTATTTATTGCTCACATAAGCCTTACAAGGGTGTACTGATATGATTACCATTTTAAAGATAATGGAAGTAAAGTACAGAGAGGTTAAAAATTTGCCCAAGATCACACAGCTAGTAAGTTCCAGGGCCGAGATTCCAAGTCAGGCTGACAGGCCCTATGCTTCTAAAATTATGTATTTATTATAGTTATAAATACATTTTAAAAATTCAGGCACATACAAGTAAATGTGCAAAAAAAGCCAATGGTTTTAAAAATCCTTATGTTCTGTATTATAACAATAGAGCTATAAGTAAATTTCTTTACCTTTAAAAATTTCTCTTTCACATTACTGTTATACTGTTTTTTATAATCAAAGAAGAAAAAAAGGAAGGGAAAAAGAGAGACAGAAAGAGGAAGGGAGAAAGGGAGGGAAGGAGTAAGTGATGGAGGGAAGGAGGGAGAGAGAGAGGGAGAGACGCAGGAAGGCAGGAAGGAAACAAATCATAATCAGTAATGATCTGTTTAAGAGCACAAATGTAAAGTGTTCTATATTAGGGCAATTGACATTTGAGAATTTTCTTTTTATTCAGATTTGTATACTAATAGAGTAGGTATTTACAGAAGGTGTAGAGATTACATGTCACACATAATATGCATAGAGCTACCTAAACCTAAATGAAAAGGAAATGTTAATGTGATTTTTCTAGTTTGGCTGACAGCCTTTTCCAGCGTTAAACTATTTTTTTCTGTTAAATCACAGTTAAAAAGTTACTTACTCTACTTCAAGCTTAATGGTTATTAAATGACAATTCTACACTTACCAATCTGCCAGTTCCTTTCTTTGGCTTCATTATAAAACTGATGTAGCACAAGGAAGTCAATGACATCTGGCATGTCATGATACCTGTACAGAAAATAAAGCACATGTGAATCAATATAGAGATAAAATAGTATTATGTTACTAAATATCCAAGGATGTATGTTTAATGTGGAGCCATAAGCAAAATTTCAGAAACTTCAGAGTCAGTTCCTAGAAACATCTTTATTTAAAACACCACCTGCTCTGCTCTGTTTGGGAGTACCCTGCATACTACTGTATTACTTTAAAAATAAAAAGATGCCAATAAAAGTTTTTAAAGCTTAATATGAGGTATTTTACATCAAGAACCTTTTAAGAAGACTATGAAGTGACGTTCCTTAATCTCTTTAGATTTTAAACTCGACTTTAAGAAATGATCCACACTGACTTATTATTCCTATCATTAACAGAAATAAAAATAAATAGCATGTTTCAGGTATACCATTAGTCACTCATAAAGGTTTTCTTTGATTCCTCGCAACAATCCCGAGGAAGATAATAGTATTTCCATTTTGCAAATGAAGATATAAATTCAGAGAGGTTAAATAACCTGCTCATGGATCTATCTATCTATCCATCTATATCATATATATCATATATACAGCAATTAAATGGAGAAACAAACTAAGAATTAAACACTGGTATTTGTAACTGTAAATCCTGTAGTAGTCCTATAGTGTTTCTTCTCCCATTGAGCCCTATATTCTGCAGAATATACCATATACAATAGGTATTAAAATAAACAGACACACACACATACACATACACACACACAGATAGCTACTCACTTAATGGAAAAAGATTCTCCAGTCATTTTGCCTGAAATGGGGTCCAGAAATGCAAGCTTCAAGCAGCACAGTGTAGGTGGTCCAACCTCATATTTGATTCCTACAATCTTAACAAACTCTTGCTCCTATTCATGAGAATACCAATAAATTATTACTTTCAATATCAATAACTACTTAATATTCACATACTATTTCATTATTACTTGAACAGTTTAAGAATTATCTGAATACCTACCAAATTCTAGACATTACATTGAGTGTTAAAAGTAATAAGACATGGTTCTTGACACTTAATAGCAGGTTGTAATTTAGTACAGGGCTCTAAAGCAAAGAGAGGCAACAGAATGCCCTGAGGAAACTTTTCCAAATTCATATTCCTAAACCCTACTCCTATAAAATCAAATTCTGTAAGTCTAAAGTACAGGTCAGCCACACATATTCTGAAAAAAACTCCCCAGGGTATTACAATGCTCTGTCTGGTTAAAAATCACTCCCCTAGCAAAAATAAAGTAAGTATTATATTTTTTCACATGTATATATGTATTGTATACGTTTGGAGAGAGGACTTACATTTTAGAATGCCTATCATACTATCTTACAACAACCTTACATGTTGATTACGAGTCATATTTAACAGATGACAAAACTGATCCTAATGGGTACAGTGACTTGCTTAAAGTTATAAACTAGCCTATAGCAGAGCTGGGACTGAAATCTAGGTCTTATTCAAAAGCCCAGACTCTTTTACCACACACACGCTGTTTCCTACAATTTCTAAGAATCACAGAAGTTAGGATTAAAAATAAGAAATTATATATTTTATTCATTCCTCTGATTCTAAAAAAGAACTCAAGTATTACCTGATTCAGAATAGATGGTTGTCATCCCTATCGCAGAAGAAGATTATGTAAAGCTAACTTGATAACACATTTTAGCACATTATAACATTAATAAAAATTTTCACAAATGTCTAAACTAAATATTTATTTCAGTAAAAATACAGATTATCTCTTAAATACTTCCTGCTAAGCATCATCAACCAACAACCCTTCATACCTGGAAAACCATCATAAAACTGCCCTTTAGTCTCTTGTTCAGAAAAACAAAACACAAATAAACCTAAGTAGAAATGATGGTATGTATACTCATGTCTGTCTGTATATATACATGTATGTATGGATGAATGAATGAAATGATACATTTTTACTGACATAAAATCCTTCTCCATAAAATATACATATCCGTTTTACTCAGTCATGCAGCTATGTGGATACTATATCAAAAGAACTATTTCATGAAGCACCACAGGTTTCTCAGTTTCTTCCGATTTATGACATTTAATGTATACCAAAGCTGCCAGAACCTTGAGAGTGTTTGTAGTTCACAAACTCAGTTTATAGAGCCTCCAGAATGTACAAAGTTGCTGATAAAGAAAATATCCATAAAGGGGAACTCCTGCTTTACTCTAATTATGGAATGGTAGAGTAGAGGATCTGAAACTTGAAGGAAATTAAGTCAAATATTCAAGATAATAGATGGTATGCAAAATGTGACCCATAACACTCAGTTCTACAAGAATTTCGTACATAACCTTATCTTGGACACACCATCAACAGTGAAATATGCATGAAACTGAGGAAAAGCCTATGTATCCTAATTCCAAAGCTGCCTCAATTACATAACTTATAAATTTGGTAAACTTACCCTGAGATCCATTTTGTTCCATGGCTGTTTTTGTATATTAACACTGTATATTTTTGATTTCCTTACGGCCCGCACATAAGCTTCATGTCCTTGCCTAAAATAGATAAGCTAAAACAGAACATATAATGTATTAAACAGCAGCATCCTATTTAACAACTTTATATTCTAATACATATCCTTAAAAACATTCTCTTCTGTTTGCTGAAAACAAATAATTACAATTATTGGGATTTTTTTATTTCAAAATATTAAGGGGGTATAAATGTTTTAGGTTACATCGATAGCTTTTGTAATGCTTGAGTCCCAGCTATATGTGTGCCCATCACCCAAACAGTGTTCACTGTACCAATTAGGTGGGTTTCTGCCCTCTGCTCCTCCCCTTTTCCCCCCCTCCCTCCTGGTTGATTTCCACTGAGTTTTACTCCCTCTGTGCACATGTATGCTCATTGGTTAGTTCCAATTTAATAGTGAGTACATGTAGTGTTTGTTTTTCCATTCTTGAGATACTTGAAAAACTGTAAAATAAAGGCGCTTTTCCCTATCAAATGATATTCATTGAGTGCTCGTGTCTATGTAGCTCTGTGCCAACTAGCACATTACATGAACACTGCAAATGCAGTCCTTTTTCCCAAACAGCTTCATAAATCTTCTGAAGAAACAGACTCCTGACAAACATACACAAAGCTGGTCATATTTTAAAGTACAGTTGACAATCCACATCCATGGTTCCATATCCGTGGATTCAATCAGCCTTGGATCAAAATTATTTGGGGAAAAATAATAAAAAATAACAATACAACAATAAAAATGATAGAAATATAAAACAATACAATAAAACAACTATTTACATAGCATTTACATTATATTAGAAATTATAAGGAATCTAGAAATCATTTAAAGTAGACAAGAGGATGTGCATAGATGCAAATACTATACCATTTTCTATAAGGGTCTTGAGTATCTGTGGACTTTAGTATCTGAGGGGTTACCTGGAACTAATCTCTCATGGATAGTGAAGAACAACTGTACTATATTTCAAATTATAATTGACATTCTAAATATCAACATTTTAATACTCAGCCTACACATTTTATATAAATAGTACAAATCACAGGCTACTAAATTGAGTAATTTCAGAACAAAAGTAAGACATGTAAGAGTTCATGTCAGAACTGGCATAGTATGGAAGGAAAATGAATTCAAGTAAGATTCTTCGGCTCTTTAAGACAGCATTTACTATCATATTCTGAATTTATTGAAAAAGGTTTCTTAGTTTCTTTCCCTCAATAGTTTAAAAGTGGTGATAGAGACAAGTAAATAGAAAAAAGTAACATAAAAATATCATGAGATTTTAAAAATACACTGAGATACTCTAACAATCAACGTTGTCTACATCAGAATTTCAAACAGCTAAAAATATGACTAGAAAATGAAAAAGGTTTAAATATTAGTAAATATTAATAAAATAATTGTAGGAGTTAAAAGGCTAATAATAAGCATATTATTAAGATATCCTTTATTATATATTCATTTCCTGTACTCAAGAAACACTGATCATTGGACATTTATAAGGTAGTGAGAGCTTTGTGATAAGGTATAAAACTAAAATCATTTTCCTCAATGATATAGACACACATGTAGAAATATAGCTATGACACTTAGAAGAGAGAAATAATTTAGGTAGAAAAACTCATGAGAAAGGAGAGACAGGTAAATAAAAACAGGGCTGACATCTAGAAGAAGTTGGCATTTGAGTTAGACCTTGAAAATGAGCATTTTGAGAGGCAATGATCTTGAGTACAGGCATTCTATGCAAAATAATGAAGGCTTAATATTAAGGTGAAGTAAAAAGTAATGCTGTCATTAAGAAATCAATTATATAAATAGCATATTTTTGCCCTTATGGGTTCCTTAAAAAGATTCTCTAACTGACATATTGTACTATCTGATTCACTTACGCACCTTCCTTATTACCTGAAGAACTTTCTTCACCTAATACATATCAGTCTTGAAGCACATAAGGATGTATTAACTTTAACAAAATAGATAGAAAGTGATCCCACCAAAGTATAAATTGAGAAAAATGGTCCTATAGAATAGACGAATCTCATCAGATCTTAAGAGTACATAGATTTCTTATTTTGTTCTGTAAAGTCTTCTAAGATTAATTCAACATTACTCCTCTTATGCCTCTATAAAAAAGGCAATAAAAATAAGAAATAGTGATGATGGATATGCAAAAAAGTTAAAATTTCTCTAAATTTTTAATACAGCATTCATCAGAACATGTTTATTGATATAACAATGCAAACAAGCATTGCTAAGAAGTCTAATACCTATAAAAAGATATACTTGTAAAAATAAACATGTTAAATAATATCCAAAGATAATCAGCAAGTAACATCTTATTCATAAGGCTATTTGATATCTATCTCTAAGACCTCCAAAATAGGCAATTACAGAAAAGTTTGGTAGAATTTTTATTTGTCCCCAAATTGTTATAAACTATTTGCAAGATTTTGCTCCTTTTTTAATCGTGATAATAATACTACATTTCTACTATTGGTCTTGAATTAAAAACTGTGTGTAAATATTTAATCATTCAAAAATTAATGATTATTCAATATATGAGAGACTATACAAGCCAAATAGATCTCTAACATGCCAATGTTACCATAATTTTCACGAGAAAATGAAAATTTTTTTCACCAGGTAGAATCTTAATTAATTCTTGACTGACCAATCATAAATATGACTATGTTATTCAATCACAGGCTCAGTAAGAAGGTCCTGTTTGTGAAATGACACTGAAAGGGGTCATTACTCTCTGGTATATTTTCTATCACATTGTAATTTTTTTAACTAAATTAGAACTTGAATGAGGACTCAAATTACCATTCAATTCTACTAAGTGACAATTGAGATGAAAATAAAGCCAATCATTTTCATGACTTCACAACCAAATCAATTTATCTCAATGTTCACTGAGTATCTAATATATTGAAGACACTGTGTCAGACCCTACAAAGGATGCAAAGATTAATAAGGTTCAGTCACCTTCCACAAGAAATACAGACTTGAGCAGAATAGCTAATATAGTGTATATATAATAGAATTATGAACACAGATGTTCTAAGACTGATTAAAGTTAGTTCTATTGAGGCTTCAAAAGATAAAGGTTATAATAGGTAGCAATTACCTCATCTCCCATTTGTGGGACAAATGGGGATCGTCGAGGTATGGTATCCAAGATCCACTGAGGGGCAAACCATTCTTCATTGGGCTCACCTGCCATAGAAACTAGCCCTCCTTTCTAAAACATAAATACATGAACAGTATACATATAAAACATAGTTTACAAATACAGAAACACATGATTAATAGTATTAAGATAGCAGGTAGAGAACATTAAAAATATCAGGTTATAATAAATAAAACCTAAAAATATAAATTTGAACAATTTTCCTTTAACAATTAATTGTACACAACTTTTGTACTAATAAAAATATCGAGTTGCTGAATTTTGAGTGACAGACAATAACACAGTAAGTTGACACTAGATACTATCTAAAAAACATAACTTTTACTGTTCATGTCCCTTGAATACCACATAAATTCAAATACAAGTAATACAATAACATTTTGCCAATAAAACAGTGATAATCAAGAAGATAATAATGTCTACTAAAGCAACAGACTATAGAATGCACATATAATAAATTTTTTAATTAAAATTCAAGGAGTTACGTGGATTAAGTCTTTATATCATCTAAATGAATTTACAGTGGGGAAGAGAAAGTCATTGAGATGAAATAAAAACATGAAAGAATGGGAGGAGAGTCCCACATAATTTATCATACTCTTCCACGTTACAAGTGAAAAATGTATAGAATTTATGACTGGTAACATGACAAGAATAATAATTCTATGCTATAGTAGCTTATTATTTTAGAACATTGCTATATTTTAACAAATAATTATCAGTGTTTTAATAACAAATTATGATGACAAAAACATTTCAGCCTCTCTACCTTTAATAACAGAAAAATTTTAAAAATACTTTACATTTCGAAGTGAATTTAAACTGCTTTTATTTACATAGTTTCTCACATAGAATGTTATCTTTAGAGAAAAGTCAAATGATACCTTTAAATATTCAAGTATCAAAGGCAAAACCAAACATTTAAAAAGCAACAAAAAGAAAACAACCTACAAAATTACAAACCTTCTTTCTAGCCTGCTTCGGTTTCTTCTGCCTTTCTTCTAGTGACTTCAAATTCTCCTCCTCAGAGCTACTGCATATTTTCTGTGTTGCCTGTCTGGTTTGTCTTTTTGGAGGTTGCAAATTTATTCCAGCATCTGCTGTCCAATCAGAGTATTCACTTGAAGAATCACTGTAAATAAATCAAAATTATGAATACCTAAGTATGGAAAAGGAGTAGTTTTAACTCACAATTGAAATATGATCATTTTGTAATCAAACATTATAAATGACAAGCTTTATTTTGTTCTAACCTAATAGAAAAATATTACTATAGAATTTCGATTGTTATCTGAGTGATTTTAATGAAATGCTTATTGGATAAAATATAATGCTTAGTTTCCTATAACAGGATTTAAAACCCCTGTCCAAAATCACATAAACATCTTTAAAATAAAGATTCACTTTATTCCTGGAAATAGTAAAATGGGGTTATTTAAAACTTAAATAAATATATATACAGTCATGTGTCATTTAACAAAGGTGAGACTTTCTGAGAAATACACTCTTAGGTGATTTCGTTGTCATGCAAACATCATAGAGTGTACTGACACAAACCTAGATGGCATAGCCCACTACTACACACCTACACTATATAGTATAGCCTCATAGGCTACAAACCTGTAGAGCATGTTACTGTACTGAATACCATAGGCAATTGTAACATAATGGTATTTGTGTATCTAAACATACCTAAACATTGCCCTCTATTACCTCCTCTATACAACATAGTGCTAGAAGTCCTAGCCAGAGCAATTAGACAAGAGAAGCCAATCAAGGGCATCCAAATGGGGGCAGAAGAGGTCAAACTATCTCTCTTTGCTGATGATATGATCTTATATCTAGAAAACCCCAAAAATTCTGCCATAAGACTACTGGAATTGATAAACAAATTGAGCAAAGTCTCAGGTTATAAAATCAACGTACAGAAATCAGTAGCATTCCTATATACCACCAACAGTCAAACTGAGAACCAAATCAAAGAAGCAATACCCTTCACAACAGCATCAAAAAAAATAAAGTACCTAGGAATATATTTAGCTGAGGAGGAAAAAGACCTCTACAGGGAGAACTACAAAACACTGAGGAAGGAAATAGTAGAGGAGGTAAACAGGTGGAAAACCATAGCACACTCATGGGTCAACAGAATCAACATTGTTAAAATGTCTGTACTACCCAAGGTGATATGCAAATTCAGTGTAATACCCATTAAAATACCAACATCATTTTTCAAAGATCTAGAAAAAATAATTCTACGCTTTGTATGGAACCAGAGAAGACCCCATATAGCAAAAGCAACTTTAAGTAAACAGAACAAATTAGGAGACACCAATTTACCAGACTTCAAGCTATACTACAAGGCTATAGTAACTAAAACAGCATGGTACTGGCACAAAAACAGAGACATAGACCAATGGAACAGAACTGAGAACCTAGATATAGAACCATCCTATATAGCCATCTAATCTTTGACAAAGGAGACAAAAACATACACTGGGGAAAAGAATTCTTATTCAATAAATGGTGCTGGGAAAATTGGATAGCCACATGTAGAAGAGTGAAACAGGATCCGCACCTCTCACCTCTCACAAAAATCAACTCACAGTGGAAAACAGACTTAAGGCATCAAACTATAAGAATTCTAGAAGAAAATGTTGGAAAAACTCTTATAGACATTGGCTTAGGCAAAGAATATATGAAGAAGACCCCTAAGGCAATCACAGCAACAACAAAAATAAATAAATGGGACATGATCAAATTCAAATGCTTCTGTACAGCCAAGGAAACTATCATGAGAGCAAACAGACAACTTGCAGAATGGGACAAAATATTCGTATGTTACACATCCAATAAAGGGCTGATAATTGGAATCTATTTAGAACTCAGGAAAATCAGCAAGAACAAAATCAAGTAACCCTATCAAAAAGTGGGCAAAAAACATGAACAGAAACTTTCGTAAAGAAGATAGACTTATGGCCAACAAACATATGAAAAAATGCTCAACATCTCTAATCATCAGGGAAATGCAAATCAAAACCACAATGAGATATCACCTAACTCCAATGAGAATGTCCTTTATCAAAAAGTCCCAAAACAACAAATGTTGGTTTGGATGTGGAGAGACAGGAACACTCATACACTGCTGGTCAGATTGCCAGCTAGTATAACCTCTGTGGAAAGCAATATGGAGATACCTCAAGGAGATACAAGTAGAACTACCATTTGATCCAGCAATCCCATTACTGGGCATTTACGCAAAGGAACAAAAGATATTCTATAAAAAAGACATCTGCACTAAAATGTTCATAGCAGCACAATTCACAATTTCAAAGATGTGGAAACAACCCAAGTGCCCATCAATACATGAGTGAATTAATAAAATGTGGTATGTGTATATCATGGAGTTCTCTCAGCCACAAAAAACAATGGTGATCTAGCACCTCTCGTATTATACTGGATAGAGCTGGAGCCCATTCTACTAAGTGAAGTATCCCAAGAATGGAAAAACAAGCACCGCATGTACTCACCATCAAAGTGGCTTTAATTGATCAACACTTAAGTGCACATATAGTAATAACATTCATCGGGTGTCAGGCAGATGGAAGGGGGAGGAGGGGATGGGTATATACACACCTAATGGGTGCGGTGTGCACCGTCTGGGGGATGGACACGCTTGAAGCTCTGACTCGGGTGGGGCAAGGGCAATATACGTAACCTAAACATTTGTACCCCCGTAATATGCTGAAATAAAAAAAAATTTAAAAAAAAAATAAAAAAAAAAAACATACCTAAACAGAAAAGGTACAGTAAAAAATATGGTATAGAAGAGTAAAAAAGGATATACCTATATAGGGCACTTACCATGAACAGAGCTTGCAGGATTATAAGTTGCTGTAGGTGAGTCAATGAGCGAGCAGCAAGTGAATGTGAAGGTCTAGGAACATTACTGTACACTACTGTAGATTTTATAAAGACCATGTAGTGAGGCTATACTAAGTTTATAATAAATATTTTTCTTTCTTCAATAATAAATTTATGTTAGCTATTGTAACTTTTTTTCCTTCCAAACAGATTTATTTAACATAACAAAATTCTATATACAAAGTGATCTGGAACTGCTGGTTCAAAGCATGATCCTTTTTCACTTGATAGGTCAGTGCATAGAGTGTTAAGAAGCAACTTACTCTAAAATAAATAGAAAAGTGCCCAATGTCCATTAAATGAATAGCCTAACTGCTAGAACTTTAGTAGCTCTGTAATATAATTAACATAGGTATGATCGAGTCCCTATGAAAGGCTGCTAGAGAACTCATATGAAATAAATGTCAAGAGGCCATTTTGTGAACTACTAGTGTGATGGCATCATGTTTCTGGATCATAATGTTCCCATTATCTGACTCTAGGCACACCACAGGAATATCAGTGGAGTCAGAGGTTAGCTTAGCTGCTTGCTGGGCTAGAACAAATAGCGCTCCAGCATGTTCATCCCACAGGGTCCCCCGGCAGCCCAGATTAAGTCCTTATGAATCTGTGCATAGGACTCAAACAGTGGACAGATTCTTCATCGTGTCCTCCAACGGCTGCTCCAAGGTCGCCTCCATCCTGCCCGCCATCCACCTTGGCTCACAGCTTATTGTAACATTTTTACTTTATAGACTTTTTTTTACTTTTTGATTCTTCTGTAATAATGCTTAGCTTAAAACACAAACACATGGTACAGCTGAACAGAAATAGTTTTTCTTTACATCCTTATTCTATAAGCTTTCTTGCATTGCTAAAAAAATTAATTTATTTTTACTTTTTAAACTTTTTTTTTGTTAAAAACTAAAACACAAACACACACATTAGTCCAGGCCTACACAGGGTCAGGATCATCAACATCACTGTCTTGCACCTCCACATCTTGTACCTTCACATCTTGTACTTCCACATCTTGTACCATTAGTAGGGCTTCCGGAGCAATAACAGGCATGAAGCTGTCATCTCCTATGATAACAATGCCATCTTCTGCAATATCTTCTGAAAGACCTGCCTGAGGCTGTTTTACAGTTATCTTCTTTTTTATAAGTAGAAGGAGGACACTCTAAGTATGGTACAGTAAATACCTAAACTAGTAACATAGTCATTTATTATCAAGTATTATGTACTATCAATATATGTTATACTTTTATACAACTGGCAGAATATTAGGTTTACAACAGCATCAGCACAAACACATGATTAATGTTACAATGGCCGATGTCACTAGGTGATAAGAATTTTTCAGTTCTGTTATCATCGTATGAGATTACAGTTGTATATGAGGTCTGTCCTTGACTGAAACATCGTTACACAAAGCATGGCTGTAATTGCCAACATGTAGACTCTTGGATTTAAAAAGAAGCTTATCTTACAGATGAAGTAACCAAAAAGATATTGGGAGGGCTAGGATAAAACAAGTCTCTAGGCTTCTAGCCCAGTATTCTTTCTATGATAAAATACTATTTTAACTCTGGTTTTAACAAATTCCTATAAGAACATAATTTCATATTAACACTGTTGAATAATTTAGACCAAATTAAAGCCATTAAAACTACCTGGAAGAACTTTCACTTTGCCATTCAATAACAGGATCCTCTACAGATGCATCACTTGTGCCAATAGTTTCATCTTCCTGCAACAAATTGAAACATGTAGTTACATTGCCAGCATATTGCTAATTAGCAAACTATTACCCGTTTTATAACACTTTTTATCCCCCCCAATAAAACATTCTAGTAAAAATGTACATAATTATTTTTCTACATATGTCTATAACTCACAACTAAAGCCTACCAGGTATTTAAACATTTCTGGTATATATTATTTTATTGATATCAAATATCTTTTTATTATTTCAAAGATTGAATAAAGTCCTTAAGCCCAAATATAACCTTCTTAAATGCTAAAAACATTGTTTTAAAAATACCTATATGTCTCTACCAAGTTAATACAATTACTCTATATATATTATTAAACTTAAAATTTAACAGTATTTTTATTATGTAAAATTCAAACATACCAAAGTAGAGAGACAAGATAACCCCTGTGTACACTATCTCCAGTTTAGACAATAACTCATTGCCTATCTTATTTTATCTATATCCTCACCCACCACCTTATACCCTAGAGATTATTTTGAAGCAAATCCTAACCAAAAAATCATTTCACCATAAATATTTATTAAGATTAGCATTCTTTTTAAAAGCACAACCACAATGCTATTGTTACATTACATTAAAAATGTAGCATCAATCCCTGAATATTGATCATTCTTTTAATATCAAAATTTTCATGGTTAGGGAAGAAGAAGAGGCATTTTTGATAAGAGTTACTTTAAGAATTGTGACTGGCAGGAAAAGAATAGGAATACCATATATCGTCATTGCATGATTAAACCCCCATTATGCACTTAACAACTAAAGTTGTTAAGAAAACAAAAGGAAAGGACTGGAGAACAGAGGAATAGAAGAAAATAATTGTTATAAAAGTCATTACCATGAAAAAGGCAGGTCTGAAAAAAATCAACACTCAATGATCTTCATAAGGGGTGAACTCAATAATAAAAGAAAATGTGTATACTATATGTTGATCACACAGGCAACCAGTTCTGGGTCTGTATAACTTATTATCACTGTTTATAGTCCATTTCTTTCCATTTCTAGGCAGATTTCCTCTTACTCTCTTCTCTCACTGTCTCAAAGCCAAACATTTGCTGACATATTTGATACCCTCATCAAGATAACATCTGAGGTACAAATCAGAGAAGGCATCTAAAGGAATTCACTATTATATTCAGATTTGCCTATTAAATGTCTTATTAATAAACCTCTTATAAGAAAATCATTAAATAATTTTCTATTAAAGAAGTGACTCTTAAAAGTGAACCCAAATGTTTGATACAAACTGGGAAACAAAAAATCACATTGTATAAATAAAGCAGATATCTAACCTCTGAGGAGCTTTCTGAGTCTTCCTGTACACCTGAATTTTGATATGATGCTTGCGAATTCTTATGCTCTATGTTGGATCGAGTTTGATAGGTATGCTGACGCTTGCGCTGTGTCCTTCGTAAAGACCGCCCACAGCTAGGCTGATAATCATTCTGTAAAAGAGAAGGAAAATAGATTTAAAAAAATAAAAAGCTCAGTGAACACACAAGGAATGTATATAAAGCAAATCAATTAGGTACGGGTAGGGGTGAGGGGACAAGTAAGGGATGAGGATAAATTGCCAAAAAGAAAATGAATATGTAACTATATTTCAATTATTTAATCCACCTTCCGCTAATATTGATTAATGTCATATGTTGAAAACTTTGTGATTAAATTAAAGACAATGCTGAAAATTTGGGTTACAAGAATATGCCCATTCATAATTTATATATGATAGTATTCACAATTATTACAGGATAAAGCAAGATATCTATATCATATTTATGTATGTATAATTCTTAATATGTACTTTAGTTTTGTAAAAAAATCTAGGAAAACTTGTTATAACATTAAAAGACATAATTATATTTAATCATCTATACTTTTGTTCATTCTAGATTAGCATTCTTAAGATTCTTAAGAATCGAAAAAGATCTTTAGAATAATTTGGTCCACTCTCTACCATAGAAATATGAAATTAGGTCAAGGAGAGAACTGTTAAAAATTAAAATGAAGTAATAAAATAAATTTTTGATTATTTATAACAATTGAAGTGAAAGGACTCAAAGTAACCTACATATAAAAAGTAAAATACAATTTCATTTTTGGAACACAGCAAGGCACACGGACACACAAAAATTCATGCCATGCTTAATCCCTTATATCCCATTGAAGGTTACTCCTACTATTTGTGGACAATGTAGGAAAAAATAAATTCAGTTATTATGGATGATTCACTTGTGGTTATAACAAGAGTTCACAGTGTACTCATTTTGTAAACAGATCAAAATAAAGATTTAATTTTTAAAAACTAAAATTTAAAGTGAAACCTATTTTATTCTAACCTTTAGAAATATAAAACATTATTACTGATATGGCTAAGCTGCAACCCTTATACAGCATTAGGAGTAAACAAGTTTAAAAGTCTTATAAATCAGTGTCAAGGGCCATTTTATCTTATATGTAAATGTGTCTCATTTTCAATATAAAAAAAACATCTACAGACCTAAGTACTCTGCTTCTTAGGTTCAGGTAAGTCTGATTTTTGACAAATCAGCTTAGCAGGAAAAAAGAATAAAAATCATAAATCTGAGTCATTTAAAATTTCTAAACAAAATAACTTTACCAGAGAATACAAAATAAACTAGCAAAACCACAACAGAAATTAAGAAAGCAGACATCAAAGTGATCTAAGAATATTTGGAGACATTTATATAATAATCACCTAAATTTGTGTTTATCAAGTCTAAAAAAAAACATTTAAAATTCAGGGTCTATTGCCTAGATTTCTTTAACAAAATTAAAATTATCCTAGATTCTCCAAGTTACCACACTCTGCAAGAATTATGGTTAAATCTAGGAACAAAACTTTGTATTCTTATGTCCCTAGTTTGGTGAACCTGAGAGTACTAATAAGGAGCTTACCATGTGCCTAATGTAGCACGGGTATCCTACTCCCTGCTTAACAGTTTCTACTGGCAAACTGAATATAGTACTTCACAATGCATAGATCAGATTTTGCTCCTAAATGATTAGGTAGGCAAGGAATGGGCCTAGGGCAGGGGTCAGCACACTTTTTCTGTAAACGGCCAAAGTGTAAATATTTTTGGCTTTGGAGGTCATACAACCTCTGCTGCAACTACTCAACTGTCTTTACAGCATGAAAGCAGCTACAGACAAGATATAAATGAATGAATGTGGCTGTGTTCTAATAAAACTTAAAGAAAGAGGTGGCAGACCTGATTTGGCCCATGGGCTATAGTTTGCCAGCCTCTAGCCTAGGGTATCTGAGCATCTGTTTTACACTGTGATTAGTGGTCTGATAATATTTTTAAGGTTCTACTTTAAACATATGAAAATGTATTTTAATACAAATATCTTATACCTACAACGACCACATGTATTAGATTTTTTGGGGACAGTCTTAGTTTTATGCAACTTTATTCTTACTAATAATAACCATTTATCTCAATCTGTGCCTCAAAAACAGATTCCTTGCATGCAGACACCTATTAAAATAGTCCCTTAATACATAACTACTGTCTTTCAAAAACCTGGTATTTGTAAATATTTGCAAATATTTATCCCAAAAGTACTGTAAAACTAACCTTACCCTTTGAGTATTATAAGATGGCTTTTTCTTCTTTTCAACTGTATAAAGACTGATTTCCATATCGCCTTTTGCAATTCGACATTCTTCCTGTACCCTAATAACAAATCAAAGATCAAAGTAAGAGAAAATCATCAAAAAGGCAGCCAGTAGTTTAAGAATCAGATAACAAAATATTAATACTTTTAAATGTAACATTTGCCATTTAACCAGTTTTAGGTATATACTTCAGTGGCATTAATTATATTCTGAATGTTGTGTAACCATTAGCACTATTTCCAAAACTTTTTCATCACTCCAAAGATAAACTCTGAAATCATTAAGGAATAAATCCCCATTTTCTCCTTCCCCTCAGTCCTGTTAACCTCTAATCTATTTTATGTCTCTATGAATTCACCTAGTCTAGATATTTCATATAAGTGGAATCATATAATATTTGTCTCTTTGTGTCTAGTTTCTTAAACTCTGCATAATGTTTTCAATGTTTATCCATGTTGTAGCAAGTATCACGACTTCATTCTTTTTTATAGCTGATTAATATTCCATTGTATGGATATACCACATTTTGTTTATTTAGTTACTGTGAATAATGCTGCAATGAATAATGGTGCACAAATATCTATTTGAGTCCCTGTTTTCAATTCTGCTTTAAAGTTTCAAGTAAATAATTATTTCAAATTGCTCTACTACCAGGGGTTAGCATTCAGTTCATAAATTAGCTATGTTCCTTTTTTTTCTTATTACTGCTTTCTACTTATAGCAGAAAGCAAAAGAAAAGCAGAAACCAAATTAATTTTGCTACTTGTTGGTTTATCTGGTAAAAGGCTTGGTTAGGGAGATATTTGGTTAAAACGAATTTTACATGTTCTCCTTCAGTGTCCTTTCAATTTTCTAAATCTATTCCCAGATGCTATGGATTATCTGAAGTTGTTATTACAGCAAATGTTAGGGTTTACAAATAAGAATGGGGATTCTAAGTTTGAAATCCATACTAAGGAAATCCTTTCACTGAATGAAATCTACTTAAATGACATTTCTAAACATACTGTAAGCACTAGGGTCGAGTACATAATTGTACCCCCAAACTGCTCCAGTATCTGGCGAATGGCCTTCTCCTCAGAACCACTGTTGAATTTAGGGTCCATATATCACTCACATATTTAATCACATATTACCTCATATGAGTTCCTCCTTAATACTATTTGCATTCTTATCTCCTAAAGTAATCTATAAGCTCATAGAACAGAGATCATGTTTTGCATTTTCAGTATTCCCCAAAATATTCATCACAAACTTGAACAAATTGAAGATAATGATTAAATCTTTCTTCTGGAATGAACTAATTGGGGATAATATGGAAAAACTAATGCATGACTCAACTAGACTAAAAAATATCTTGGTTACCAGATTAACATAGTATACTTTAATTTACTTCCTAAAAAAATAAAGCTTTAAATTTGTTTTAATAAATGTTACCTCATTGACTCACCTACTAACCCCATTATTCAGTTCATTGACCACCACTCTTCTGCTCCATGCCATGAGATCTCTTTCTGTGGCCATCTGGCTCCGAGGAGCATTATTATGCATTTGTCGGACACCTTCAATTTGACCATTACGTCGGAGCCCAATGTTTGGGGAAGACAGTATGTCCATATTTGGACTTCTCAGAGCTAAAGCAGAAACAAGGAAAAATACCACTTTCTGAGTAAAGGCGCCAAAGTTTTCCAGATCAGAGCTCTAAATAAAACAGGCAATTGAAAGAATGCTGCTAGAAGAGTTGCTATCCCTTTGTTCTATATTTTCTGTACCCTTTTATGTTTTTTATACTTATGAATAAAGCAGGCACTCATTAAATGTTTAAAGTTTATACAGGTTGTTTTTTTATTATTATTTCAGCATATTACAGGGGTACAAATGTTTAGGTTACATACCTTGCCTTTTCCCTGCTCAAGTCAGAGCTTCAAGTGTGTCCATCCCCCAGATGGTGCACACTGCACCCATCAAGTGTGAATATATCCATCTCCTCCTCCCCCTTCCCACCTGCCCGACACCCAATGAATGTTACTACTATATGTGCACATAACTGTTGATCAGTTAATACTAATTTGATGGTGAGTACATGTGGTGCTTGTTTTTCCATTCTTGGGATACTTCACTCAGTAGAATGGGCCCCAGCTCTATCCAGGATAATACAAGAGGTGCTAGATCACCACTGTTTTTGTGGTTGAGTAGAACTCCATGGTATACATATACCACATTTTATTAATCTACTCATGTATTGATGGGCACTTGGGTTGTTTCCACATCTTTGCAATTGTGAATTGTGCTGCTATAAGCATTCTAGTGATGTTTTTATTTTTGCTTTGTCTTATTTTGTTTTGTTTTTTACAGAATGTCTGGTTTTTTTTTTCCTTTGTGTAGATACCCAGCATTGAGATTGCTGGATCAAATGGTAGCTCTACTTTTAACTCTTCGAGGTATCTCCATATTACTTTTAATAGAGGTTATACTAGTTTGCAGTCCCACCAGCAATGTATGAGTGTTCCACATCCACGCCAACATTTATTGTTTTGGAACTTTTTGATAAAAGCTATTCTCAATGGAGTTAAGTGATATCTCATTGTGCTTTTGATTTGCATTTCCCTGATGATAAAAGATGTTGAGCATTTTTTCATGTTTGTTGGCCATTAGTCTGTCTTCTTTTTAAAAGTTTATGTTCATATCCTTTGCCCACTTTTAATAGAGTTGTTTGATTTTTTTCTTGCTGATTTTTCTGAGTCCTATATAGATTCCAGTTCTCAGCCCTTTATCAGATGTGTACCATGCAAATATTTTCTCCCATTCTGTAGGTTGTCTGTTTCCTCTCATGATAGTTTCCTTTGCTGTGCAGAAGCTTTTTAATTTGATTAGGTCCCATTTATTTATTTTTGTTGTTGCTGTGACTGCCTTTGGGGTCTTCTTTATATACTCTTTGCCTACGCCAATGTCTATAAGAGTTTTTCCAACATTTTGTTCTAGAGTTCTTATGGTTTCATGCCTTAGGTTTTTAAGTCTGTTATCCACTGTGAATTGATTTTTGTGAGAGGTGAGAGGTGCAGATCCTGTTTCTCACTCTTCTACATGTGGCTATCCAATTTTCCCAGCACCATTTATTGAATAAGGTTTCTTTTCCCAGTGTATGTTTTTGTCTGCTTTGTCAAAGATTAGACGGCTATATGAGGATGGTCCTATATCTGGGTTCTCAGTTCTGTTTCATTGGTCTATGTCTCTGTTTTTGTGCCAGTACCATGCTGTTTTAGTTACTATAGCTTTGTAGTATAGCTTGAAGTCTGATAAATTGATGTCTCCCAATTTGTTCTTTTTGTTTAAGATTGCTTTTGCCATGTGGAGTCTTCTCTGGTTCCATACAAAGCATAGCGGTCTTTTAATTTTTTTCAAAGCACTTTCACATCTGACATCTACTGAATGCTCACTGAATATAAAAAATGTATTCAACATTATTTGGGAGATTAACAAGTACTTATTAGTTCCAATTCACGAAGCAACTTTTTGATCTAAATTCTACCTTTTTTTACTCCATTAAAATGTTTCTGAATAAAGTTTCAATAAAGCTTTCAAAATTGCAATATAAAAGTATAAACAAAAACATTTTTAAAATCAAATTTTTATTTTCAAGGTTGATGAGCAAGGAAGGAAAGGAAAAAAAGTAACAGAACCTTTACTTTTCTTTTTAATCCTCCAGAAAGGTTCCTATTAATTTATTTTTCTTATATTTGCAAATAAAACACAAATGAAAACTGAAATATTCAACTTTTAAAATAAACATCAGAAAAAATTCAAAACAAATGAACATTACAAATAGAAGTCAGTGCAGTCTCTGACCAATGGCATTTCAAATCTATTCACAAAAACCTACTATTGTAGGTAGAACTGAATATCGGTTACATTAATGGATGTGTAAATCATGGTTCTAAGACAGTTTTCTGTCTTAGTAACAAAGGGCCTGAATATATAGGATTAACAGCCCACTTCTCATTTTGTCCTAGGTTCAGGAAGTCTTATCTGAGTTAGGTGTTCAAGTGACCCAAATGAAAATCCATTTTTATTTTAATTGTATGTTTTACTATAGAAATAAGGAATTGAGTAAAATACCCTGTGAATCATCTCAAATTTAAATCATATTATTCATTTCTGTGGAACCCCAAATACCATGTTATCCAAATAAATGACCCCAATTACGTAAATATAAAAATAAACAAATTTGCCAAAATTCCCATAAGAGGACTGCATTTTAAAATAAAATCAATAGGTTATTGATAAAGGTAAAACTGAGACAAGCTAAGATTTATATAAAACTCAGATTCATAGGCACATTTCATATAAAGTAAAAGAAGGGATATGATAGAATATTCATTTTAAGACAGAATAATTAATTATATTAATATAATATCTTCTACTGATATTAAGATCAAACTGTTGTAAAAGTCAACTGAGAAGTTGCATCTATATTCTCTAAGAAGAGGGTTTCCTGACTTCAGAGGGCTTCTTGTCTTCCAGTGTATTTTTATAAAATTCAAGAAAGGAGGGTAGTATTCTGCTTTCTTCTCAAAAAAGGAGGGGTAATAATTTTTGGGGGGTAGTAATTTCTAAACTTAAGGTGGTTTTAATTTTGAAAACTGTATAGGTTGATTTCTCCTACAAAAAGGCTGGACTTATTTCAAATTTTGCTTCTTCAAAATGTAAATATTACAAATTATTAAGTAAGAAGAAAACAGCATATTAAAATATACCATCTGTATTTCTTAGGAGACACTAAGTTATGTTAGCCACAGATGATAACGAGACTATGGCACTTTGGTATATCTGATATCACAATTGTAAATCAATAAAAATGTGTTCATTTATAAACATCAAAATATTTTTCACATGTAATTACTTGATAAAAGTAAAATAACTGAAGTGCATTCATCATACCCTTTACAAATATATAAATACTTACCACCATTAACAGAGTATGATCTATTAATTGGAAAATGTGGAACATCTCCTTCATTAATTAGTCTCAGATCTTGTTCTCTCTGTAGCTCTCTGATTATTCCATCAAGAATGCTCTCATCTTGATCACTGGTTTGCTGCCCAATTACCTGTTCTACCACCTCACCATCACCTTAATGAGATCAAAGACAGAAAGCCACAAAATCACTTACATTTTAGTATATACTCTAAATGTAGCAATTAACTTAATAATTTTCTGAACAAATAATTAAAAACAAGATTATAAATATGTATCAAATAAAACATTTTACTTAAACCTTTTAAAATTTTTGATATATTAGTCTGTATGTTTGATTTAACCAAAGTTCTCAAATTAGACATTATTATAAGGGCTTTCTCACCTTAAAGAATACAGTCATGTGCTACATAAATGTTGCAGTCAATAACGGACCCCATATATGACAATGGTCCCATAAGATTACAATGAAGCTGAAAAATTTCTATCACCTAGTGATGTTAAAGCCATGGTAGTGTTGTAGTGCAATGTATTACTCATGTGTTTGTGGTGATGCTAGTATAAACAATACTACTACACTGCCAGTTGCATAAAAGTATTGCACATATAATTATTTACAGTACATAATATTTGATAATGATAATAATTATGTTACTGGTTTATGTGTTTACTGTACTATACTTTTTATCATTATTTTAGATAAGACTCCTACTTATTAAAAACATTAACTATAAAACAGCCTCAGGCAGGTCATTCAGAAGGTTTTTAAGATGATGGTATTATTATCATCGGAGATGATAGCTCCTTGCTTGTTACTGCCCCTGAAGACCTTCTAGTGGTACAAAATATGAAGGTATAAGACAGTGACACTGATGATCCTGACCCTGTGTAGACCTAGGCTAATGTCTGTGGTGTTTGTATCTTAGTTTTACACATTAAAAAGATTAGTCATCATGATCAAGTGGGATTCATCCCAGGGATACGAGGATGGTTCAACATACGCCAATCAATGTGATACATCATATCAACAGAACAAATGACAAAAACCATATGATAATTTCAACTGATGCTGAAAAAGCATTGGATAAAATTCAACATCTCTTCCTGATAAAAATTCTCAAAAAACTGGGTATATAAGGACATTACCCCAACACAATAAAAGCCATATATGACAGAACTACAGCAAGTATCATACTGAATGCGGGAAAACTGAAAGCTTTTCCTCTAAGATCTGGAACAAGACAAGGATGCCCATTTTCAACAGTTATTCAACATAGTACTAGATGTTCTAGCTAGAGTAACCAGAAAAGAGAAAGAAATAAAGAGCATTCAAATTGGAGAGGAAGAAGGCAAATTATCCTTGTTTTAGGAGGATATGATCTTATACCTGGAGAAACCTAAAGACTCCACAAAAATAATATTAGAACTCATACACAAATTCAGTAAAATTGCAGGATACAAAATCAACATGTAAAAATCAGCTGCATTTCTATATGCTAACAATAGACAATCTGAAAAAGAAACCAAAAAAGTAATCCCACTTATATTATCTACAAATAAAATATCTAGAAATAAATTTAACCAAAGAAGTAAAACATCTCTATAATGAAAACTATAAAACTTTGATGAAAGAGATTGAAGAGGACACACAAAAAAATGAAACCGGAAGAATCAATATTGTTATTAATAAAATGGAACTGGAAGAAATCAATATTGTTAAAATATCCATACTATCCAAAGCAATTGACAGATTAAATGCAATCTGTATCAAAATATCAATGATATTCTTCACAGAAATAGAAAAAATAATCCTAAAATTTATATAAAACTAGAAAAAACCCAGATTACCCAAAGAGACACTGAGCAAAAAGAACAAAACTGGAGGAATCACATGACCTGACTTCAAATTATACTATAGAGCTATAGTAACCAAAACAGCATGGTACTAGAATTAAAATACACACATAGATCACTGTAGCAGAACAGAAAACCCAAAATAAATCCACACATCTATAGTGAACTTATCATCAACAAAGGTGCCAAGAACATACATTGGGGAAAGGACAGTCTCTTCAATAAATGATGCTGGGAAAACTGGATATCCGTATGCAGAAGAATGAAACTAGACCCTTATCTCTCACCATATATAAAAATCAAATCAAAATGGATTAAAGACTTAAATCTAAGACGAGGGTCTATGAAACTACTAAAAGAAAACATTGGAGAAATGCTTCAGGACGTTGATCTGGACAATGATTTTTTTGAGTAATAATCCCAAAGCACAGGGAACCAAAGCAAAATTGGACAAATGGGATCACGTAAAGCTAAAAAGCTTCTTCACAGCAAAGGAAACAATCAACAAAGGGAAGAGACAACCTACAGAATGGGAGAAAATATTTGTAAACTACCATTCTGATAAGGGATTAATAACTAGAAGATATAAAGAGCTCTAACAACTCAATAGGAAAAATAATCAAACAATCTGATTAAAAAATGGGTGAAGAATCAAATAGACATTTCTCAAAAGAAGACATACAAATGGCCAACAGGCATATGAAAATGTGCTCAACATCATTAGTCATCAGAAAAATGCAAATCAATACTACAATCAGATATCATCTCACCACAATTAAAATGGCTTTTATTAAAAAGACAGGCAATAATGAATGTTGGCGGGGATGTGGAGAAAGGGGAACCCTCCCTTGTACACTGTTGGTGAGAATGTAAATCAGTGCAACCACTATGGACAACAGTATGGAGATTCCTAAAAAAAAAAAAAAAAAAAAAAAAAACCTGAAACTAGAACTACCATCTGACCCAGCAATCCCACTGCTGGGTATATATTGAAGGGAAGGGAAATCAGTATATCGAAAAGATAGTTGTACTCCCATGGTTACTGCAGCATTATTCACAATATCCAAGATTTGGAATCAATCTAACAGTCCATTAATGGATGAATGGATAAAGAAATGATGGTACATATACACAATGGAATATTATATAGCCACAAAAAAGAAATCCTGACATTTGCTACAACATTGATGGAACTGGAAAACATTATGTTAAGTGAAATAAGCCAAGCATAGAAAGACAAATATCACATGTTCTTACTCACATGTGGGAGTTAAATATTAAATACAATTGATCTCATGGAGACAGAGAGTAGTAGAATGCCAGTTACCAGAGGCTGGGGAAGCATAGCAGGGAGCGGGGCATAGAGTAGAAATGGTTAATGAGTGCAAACATATAGTTAGATAATTAGACATAAAGAACAATATGTGATAGCACAGCAAAGTGACTATAAACAATAAGTTAGGATATACTTTACAATAACCCAAATAATGGAATTGGAATATTCCTAACACAAAGAAAAGATAAATTCCTGATGTGTTGGATATTCCAATTATTCTGATTTAATTCACATTGTATGCCCATATCAAAACATCACATGTATCCTGTAAAGATTCAAGATATATAAATATTATGTATCCATATTTTAAATGTTTTTAAAAAAGAATAAATATTCAAGGTGATGGATGTGTAGATAAAAGCTTACAAAATAAGTATTATAAAGAAAGAAAATACTTTTGCTCAGCTGCACAATGTGTTGGTGTTTTAAGCTAAGTATTATTATAAAAGAGTCAAAAAGTAAAACAAAAATTAAAACGCTTATAAAGTAAAAAATTATAGTAAGCTAAAGTAAATTCATTATTAAAGAAAGACAAATATAAATTTAGTATAGCCTAAATGTACAGTATTTATAAAGTCTACAGTAGTGTATAGTAATGTACACTACTCACCACTTACTGACTCACCCAGAGCATCGTCCAGTCCTGCAAGCTCCATTCATGGTAAGTGCCCTACACATGTATATCATTTTTTATCTTGTATACCATATTTTTACTGTACCTTTTCTATGTTTAGATACACAAATACATACCACTGTTATTAATACAATTGCCTACAGTATTCAGTACAGTAACATCCTGTATAGGTTTGTAGCCTAGTAGCAATAGGTTATACCATATGGCCTAGGTGTATAGTAGGCTATAGCATCCAGGTTTGTGTAAGTACTCTACGATGTTTGCACAATGATGAAATCACCTAACAACACATTTCTCAGAACATCTCTCTGTCATTAAGAAATGTGCATCTATGTGAAAGCCTAAGTTTCAACCTATTTAGAAGTGTGTACACACTCCTCACATACCCTGAGAAAGCTTAACTCACTTATATGTTTCTACAATTTAACGTTCCCATTTTATTTTCAAGCAAGAATAACTATGGCTCTAATTCTATAAAATGATAAAGATGTATCCTCATCATTAAGCAACCCTGACTGTAATTATTAAAGTTAAATAATTTATTTGAAAATAAATTTTCTTCACGGTGTATTTCAAGTTAAAAGTCAAGAATGGAGATTTGAGTAAGGTTTAAACAAGTTTAACCCCAGGTACATAAAATGGTTTGCATATTTCTTTTGTGAAAATTTCCTTTCCAAAATAATTCAAAATTATGATCTTTCAAATATTCGCTTTTGTTAAGAGCTCAGTGTTTTAATAAGTAGAAAATAATTTTTTATGATACACTGAAATTCAATGATTACCTCTGAATGAAAACTTTAAATACTTTTGTTTCATAAATATAGCCCTGGTTTTCATATTATCCTTTAGTCAGATTAAATGGTATCTGATAGAGTAAGAAAGTGATCATCTTTCAAGAAATGTACAAGAAATGAAGTGTGATAAATTACATATTTTTTTATTTGGATGTTTTCAATTTTATCTCCCACTTAATATTCACACCTTTTCTCCTTGTTTGATAAATATGACATCATCAGAGTAACTATTGGCACACGTGTAATACCATTCCATTACTCTATAAACTTTTATGACTGAGAACATAAAAGAATGTGTAGCATTTCACTCTATGAAGGTCAATTCAAGTCTTAATTCACCAGTAAAGATATAAAATGCCATGTGCGAATCAGTAACTCACTACCTTATACCTGAAGGAAACCTACAAGTACCAAACTAAGATATGAAGGCATTCTATGTGGGGGGTGGAGTGGAGAGGGCAGTATATATGATGGCTGTCCAGGAAGTATCCAGCCATGTAATATGAAAAATATATTATCAGTGGATACTCTCTGGACAGCCCTGGTATAGTGGAAATACGCTACCCAGAAGAGATCAAGTTGCTTTAATAGAGAATAATTTATTCCAAAGTTTTATTCTACTAGCCTCTCAACATGCATCACATTCATCTCTGCTTCTCTAATATCCTCCAAGATTTAGTGTTATTTAAATACTCACATCCCCCTCCTGAAGACCCAATAACTCTGCATTTAAAACATGAAGATAGGTAAACAGATACTTTCCAGTTCATGGTTTTTGAAATTTCTTCTTCTAAGTTCCATTAACTATGGACTCTCAAACTAAAATGCCAATACTATGAGCAATGAAATTTTACCAATTATATTATAAAACCTTGACACATTAGTTAGTACATTTAATCATTACTAGAATGCAATACTATAGAGCCACACATATGTAAGTGTTTCTAAGGAGGTGTGTGAACACATTCTCTGCTTGTGTTTATTCTAACCCACTTGTCTGTGTCTAGGTGAGACAAATAATGAAAATGTACTCTGGTAAGGTAAAAAGTAGTATACAACTGAAAATTAATAGAAGTAGTATGTAAAATATCTTATAACCTACTCCAAAGTTTAACAAGGGGTATACATCACAGAGAGAACAGCAGCAAGTATAATATTTTGCAAAATGTTTTAAATTTCCTTTTGGAGAAATAACATACCATTAGCCACATATCCCAGCTGTGGTATAAGTTGTTCATCTTTACAATTTTCCCGTCCTGGAACTAGCCGCTGGAATTTTGTGGGATGAGGATTTCCATCGACATCCACCAAAAATGGGGGAGGCATGAGGTGAGGAGCTTGTTGGGTTTGTTCATCCAACACATAGTTATTGGCATCACGGATAAGAGGTCGATAATCCGTGTGGAAGAACATCTGATCTGGAATCTTTATGATAGATTTTTAGTATTTAACACACACAGGGAATTTATAGATGACCACTTTCATTCCTAGAGCACATGAGTTTTTCAAATCAGATATTTTTTACATTCTCTTGTAGTCCTTTGTTGCCATATGTTCCCTCTAGATAGAAGCCAATTACCTAGATAGTTACTCTATCTTTTCTCCATAAAATCCTATATTCTGTATTACTTTTTGGTCCTATGTCACCTTTCTGTAATTATGATAGGAAGAAGTAAAGAAACAACCCAGCATATAAAGTTAGGTATTTTTCCTTAAGTTGTAAAAATCATATAAACCTACATAACTATGTTTTTCTTGTTTATTTTTATTCAAATGATAGATGAACTATAATATACCTGTTGAGACAGGTAAATGTCAATCACCTCAAAGGTGATACAAATATTGAGCTGACCTCAATGCTTCTAAGTTCTCTTCCAAATTTAAGATTCTATAATCTATCCCAAATTCATGACTGGTAAAAAATAAGGAGGCAATTAAGTCAGCTTCCAGAGTATTTTAACAGGATCAATAATAGGTAAAATAGCTAACCAAGAAAATAAACATTCAATCACCAGCTACTCATTCCTACTTTATGATTAAGTGGAAGATATGATCTGTTACTTTCTTATTACACCTGGAAGACACCAGAGAGAATATGTTCTAATCAGAAGCAAAAGGATTTCCTAACGAACTTTTATATCTCCATCACCCTGTATCTCAATAGTGATTCACATCACCAAGCTTGATGCTCTGGCAGTAATAAAAAACTTACCAAGAAAGACAGCTTTCTTATTAACCCTTATTAACTGGAAGACTTCAAACAAAATTTATAAATGATATAATCCCAAATTATAGTCTACAACTATTAAATCTACTAACCTTTTCATAATATTTACTGCATCCAAAACCAAAAAGCAACAAATGCCCATGAGAATCTGTACAGGCAAAATGGTTTCCATCTGGGGAAAATTTACAATCAAACACTGCACCATGACCTTGGCCTTCAATCTGAAATTCAGAAAAGTCTCTTTAAGTCATCTTAAAAGTAATTTTCAAATAATAAGTAGGTGATAACGTCTCCTTGCTAATACCTTTGATTCTGTGATGCATCAATATTCCAATGTACTCTCTGGCTTCTGTAGCCAGAACCCTATTGAAACAGTAAAGCTTTGAAAAATATTAGGGACAGTCAAATTGGAATGGATGGAATCAATCATTGCTAGAAACCTCATATCTCATGAAATACTAAGTGGGTGACTCGGGAGATTAAAAAAGACCTAAATACAACCAAATTGACAAAGGTGCTATCTCAGCAAAGTCAAGATATCATCTTCACATTTTAAGTTGTAATGTAATTAAGCCTTAAAATAACCATCCTGAAATTAAAGCACACAAATCAATTTTGCTAACAAAAGACAGAGTATTATTAATGCTCTGGATCTGTATAATGCCTATAAAAGTGAGCTCAAAGGCTAACCAACAATTTAGAAATGTTTAGTCAGAACTATTCCTAAAAGAGGGACACTAGAAATGGAGGATATGAGGATTCCCATCACCATAGAAGGGTGCGTTCTACTGAGAGAACAGATAGCTCACCAAATTTTTCCATGGTTTGTATTAAGTATATCTTAAGAGCATCCATTATCTCCAAATTCGTGTTTGCCAAACAACTTTCTGATAACTAAGTCATATGACATTTACGAGAGGAAGATGCAAGTATTAATGTTACAGTCACTATTATAATTCATAAAACAGTATTAGAGTTTAATCATTAATCATTTTGTGATTTTAGGTTAGGTGTTACCTCCAAAGTTTAATAAATTGAGTTTCTGAAGCTTAGAGCTGGGGACCAGAATTTGGAAAATGTTAACACCTAAAATAATAGAGTCAACCCTGAAAGGCCTAATTCTCACATAAGTTATTCTCTGAATTATTTTACTGATTTAAATACAGATAATAAGAGGTTCCTTTGCACTAGGTAAAAATGTGATTACCATGTTATCACATAAGAGAAGTCAGTTTTAATATTAACTAAACACAGATTCCCCTTACCATGTTAAAGTAATTCCGAATTTTGGTCCCCCGGTCAAGGTCCCAAATAAAAATGTTCCCATCATGACCCGCCGAAAGTATGATCCTTTGATCAAATGGATGTGCTTCCAAAACAAATACTTCATCATCATGCCCCTATGATAAAATCAATATAAAAGTGAAAAGTAACGTCATGTATCTGGCTTATTTGGTCAAAAGGTCTTGGGTGTCCTATCAATCTGGTTCAGATGAATTCATGCATACTAATTTAATGGCATTTACTATTATAGACACTACATGAACAACATAGTTCAGAGTTCCTTATGTGTATTAACTGCTGATTTTATAAAGTATTCAGTAGACAGAAGACCCAGAAATATTTTTAAAATAAAGAGAGTCCAAACAGTTACAGCTCATTAACTAGGTCCCTAAAATAGAATTTTATATTTAGGATTGTGCTATTTAAAAGGCCACGGAAAATGTAACAAACAGAATCTTTCATTAACACCCAATTCTGCCACAGTGATAACAGACAAACTTTCATTGTTCTTCAGCACTCTCTATCACTGGTATTCAAATTGTACTTTGGGAGGCCCTAGGATACCTTCAAAGGACAGAGCATACTGGCTCTGCCCTAGATCTACTTTATACCAATACTTGAGGGTTCTGTTTAATATCTTTATCTGAGAAATAGATTTTCTGCAAAAAAAAAAAGTTTGAAAACTAATGCTCTAAATCATTTCATATCAGTATACAGAGATGTTAGATCAGGAGTCATCAAACTATAGCCTGCAGGCCAAATAAGGCTCCCAGAAGTGTTTGTACATACAGCTTATGAACTAAAAATGTTTTTTACATTTTTTAAAACTTGCAAAAAAACCACAAAACAAAATAAAACAAAGAATATGGAACAAAAACTCTATGTGCAAAGTCTAAAAATATTTACTCTCTAGCCTCTTAAAGAAAAAGTTTGCAGACACCTGCTTGTTGATTTTCCTGAGACTTAAATCTTGGCTATATATCACAGAGTATATGATTAATAACAGTCGCAAAGTCTTAGAAAATCATAGAGAACATCCTGAAGCTGCATTTCACTTAGGAACATACTGGCACATTACACATCAGGAGCTTCTAAAAATGACCATACACTGTGAACCATAAAAGTGCATTTTATCCTAAATCATGCTATAAATTGGAATAACAGAGTATCCCACCATATTACCATTATCAACAAAAACATAGCATATTAAAAAATAACTGGAGACTGGCTCAAAATGTAAAGTTAAGATGAGTAGGTAAAATCGCATTACAATAAATACCATCACAACTGAAAGTTTACTCAAACCCTCCCCAGTGAATACTGAAAAAGTTCTTTGCTGTAACAAAATCCCTTTCTCAATAATCAATCTGATATAGCAAGTATCTTCTCAGGTTCCTAACCAGAAAAAACAAAATTACTTTGTTAAACTTAAATGGTACAAATACTTCAGTGTACATTGGGGATTTTCATTTTTTGGTCATATGCCTTAAGATAGGGTATAGTCACTGGATCATGGGGAATGATAATCTAGTAAAACTCAGTAATGTTTTAAGATATATCATCTGTCCATCAATTCATGAGTGGATTAGTAAAATGTGGTATATGTATACCATGGAGTATTACTCAGCTATAAGAAATAACGGTGGTATAGAATCCCTTTTGTTCTCCTGGAGAGAGTTGGGACCCATTCTAGCAAGTGAAGTATCTCAAGAATGGAAAAATAAGCACCACATGTACTCACCAGCAAATTGGTTTCCCTGATCATCACCTAAGTGCACATTTGGGAATAACACCAATTGGGTTTCAGACTGAGGTGGGGGGTGAGGGGAAGGGATGGGGGTATACCTACATAAGGATTACGTTGCGCACTGTCTGGGGAATGGGCACGCTTGAAGCTCTGACTCAGGGGGATGGGCGGGACATGGGCAATATATATAACCTGAACTTTTGTACCCCCATAATAAGCTGAAATAAATAGAAAAAAAAGATATATCATCTGTCATAAGTTATATTTATTAAGCACACTTCTATTTCCACCACCACCACACAAATTTAAATCATCATCCTGGCTACCATCATAGACTCTACAGTCTATCTGCAGTCACTCTTACCTCACGCCAATCTATTCCCTCTACTATGACCAGAATTACAAGGTATTTTTCAAAAGTAAAACTTACATGTCATTCCTCTGCTTTAAAGCCTTTAATGGTTTCCTACTGATCATAGGATAAATCCTACAAGATTCTGAATGGTCTGGTCCCTCTCCACTTTTCCAGTCTTATCTGGTGAGACTGTTGCTGCTTTCTATGCTCTAACCAAATTAGCTTTTTTTCCAGCTCTCTTCCACCTCAGGACCTTTGCACATGCCATCCTCTCTTCCTGGAAGAACCTCCAAACCTCCTCACATATGTGATTTACCAAATATTTGTTGACCCCCTTCGATGTAAAGACACCAAACAGACAAGACAAACAGGAAAATATAATAAGAAAGTATCAAGTAAAGACCAGATGTGATGGCTCATGCCTGCAATCCCAGCACTTTCGGAGGTTGAGGCAGGAGGATTACTTGAGGCCAGGAATTCGAGACCGTCCTGGGCAATAGCAAGACCCCATCTCTACAAAAAATTTAAAAATTATTAATAGCTGGGCGTGGTGGTGCATGCCTATAGTCCCAGTTACTCAGGAGACTGAGACAGGAGGTTGGCTTGAGCCCAGAAGTTTGAGGTTGCAGTGAGCAATGACAATGCCACTGCACTCTAGCCCAGGCAATACAGCGAGACCCTGTCAAAAAAAAACAGAAGGGAAGGGGAGGGGAGGGGAGGGGAGGGAAGGAAAGAGAAGAGAAGAGAAAAGAAAAGGAAAAGGAAAGGTAAATAGAGAGAGAGAGGAAGGAGGGAAGCGAAGAGGAGGGAAGGGAAGGGGAGGGGAGGGGAGAGGAGGAGAAGGGAAGGGAAGGGAAGGGAAGGGAAAGAAAAGAAAGAAAAAGGAAGGAAGGAAGGAAGGAAATACCAGGTCATAATAAACACTGATGAAAATAGATCAAGGTAATGTAATAAGACAAAGACTGAGAGGCTACATTGGACTGTTTGATCAGGGAAGGGCTAATCAAGGAGGTGGCATTTAAGCTGAGAACTGGGTAATTCCTACCTATCTTTCAAATTTAACCCAAACTTCACTTCCTCAGGAAGCTTTCTCTGATCCTACCAGATCAGATCTGGTCACCCCATTAGAATCTTCCACTCTATCTTCCCCTTTTCTTTCTCAGCACTTACCTGAATAAGTTTTTCTCTCTTAATAGGCTATAAACTCCAGCAGAACAGGGCTCTGTTTAATTTACCATTTATTCCTAACACCTTGGGTCTGGCACACAGTTGATGCTCAAAAAGCATTTGCTAAATAGAACTTTATACCCCAAAACCCTGATACATAAATTGTTAAAACTTAAATATAAGTACTATATCAAAACTAAGTAGATTTGACTGTTACAGGGACTAAATATAGTCTGTTCTAAAATTTCTTCAGTAAAATTCACTGAAAACAGATTACCCATGAGACAGACCAGGGGAAGAGTACCACTAAACAGGATTCTAAATTAAGGTACTTATTATGACAGAATTTTACATGGATCTATAAAACTAGCAGCTACAAGAAGGCCTTTTGAATTGTAATTTAAAAGATACAGAACTGCATTGTTTAATACTGTAACTGATAATCACATGTGGTGATTAAGCATTTGAAATGTGGCTAAACAGAATTGAGATATTCAGTAAATGTAAAATACATACTAGATTTCAAAGATTTACTATGAAAAAAAGAATGTAAAATACTTCATTAATAATTTTTATATTAATGCATGTTAAAATAAAGAGGACTTGGGAGGGATATGAAAGATAAACTGGAAATCTTCCCCAAATCAAACAAATATTTAGAAACCTCAGAGGCCTTAGGCTAAGATGACCTTACACAGGAGTCAAATAAGAATGATGCTATGGTATATTACAAAGAAAGTTGAGTCACAAGTATTTATTTCTAGTCTGAACCCCAACACTTACTACTGTGTAAACCATATGGCAATCTCTTGGCCTTCTCTCCTCAAAATGCTTATGAATTGATAATTTAAGCAGACAAGCAAAATAAGGCTTTTAAATTGAATTCAATCTGAAGTCAAGCAATATTATGATAAACTGACAAACATCAAAAATCAATAGTGATTTCTGCTATTAACCCTATCAACTTTTCACTCCACAAATACTGCAGCCTTCTACTATGACAAATACATTTTTTAAAAGAATGAGGAAAAACCACCTTTTATCTCCTACTTCTTATCTCTATTTCTTGTATAATCTAATTACTGAAGGTAGAATATACATGATATCCTTGTCAAAATAAGGTAAGCTCTTCCCTAAAATTATAACAATGAAAAATTCCAACCCCTGCTAAAAACAAAATAACTTATACATTCTTGATTGGATACTCTAATAGATAAATGACTATTAGAAAGGATCTTGAAAAGATTTCACACCTGCTTTTAGCAAGTATACCATGTGTCATCTCTATTTTGCAGATATGTCAACAGTGATCCCTCAAATAATTACTCCTCAAAGGCTAGTAAGTCATAGAAAGAAAACTAGAACTTACATTTCCTGCCTCCTAGAATGATGTACTTTTTACATTTTAATTACTCTAAAAATAAAATACTTACAGATAAAGTATGAAGAAGCTGCCCTGTGAAAGAATTCCATACTTTCAAAAGGAAATTATTCACTGCCGTAATAACTGTGGTATCATAGCGATCCCATGCTACCATAGTCACTTTAAGTTTAGTGACCTTGTCTTCTCCAGATGGCAAATTATTCCTAAAGAAAACAATTTGCAGTATTCGTATCTTATAAATTTTTAACAAAGATGCATGTAAAATAGCAAGTTTTGACAAAATTTCTCCAGGACACACAACTATTTAGATTTAAAAATCCTAAACTACAGTTTTAAGTATTTGTGAAAAAAAATAAAGAAATGTATCTGCATAGGGTAATACCCATAAGCTTATTTCAGGAAGAAAAAAAAAACCCCAAAACGACAAAAAATTGTTAAAATAGTTACCTGAGAACAACAAAAATAGTGAAACTACAAAGAAATCTATAAATACTTTGAGAAATGAAATACAAGGTTATGTTGGTTATCATAAAATATGAAAAATATGATGGCCAATTTATTCCTTTAAATATTAACTTTTATTTATTTATTTTTGGCCAGGCACGGTGGCTCATACCTGAAATCCTAGCAGTCTGGGAAGTCAAGGTGGGTGGATTGCTTGAGCTCAGGAGTTTGAGACCAGCCTGAGCAAGAGCGAGACCCCATCTCTACTAAAAATAGAAAAAATTAGCCGGGCGTGGTGGCATCTGCATGTAGTCTCAACTACTTGGGAGGCTGAGGCAGGAGGATTGCTTGAGCCCAGAACTTTGAGGTTGCTGTGAGCTAGGCTGATGCCACTGCACTTTACCCAGGGTGACAGAGTGAGACTCTATCTCAAAAACAATAAATAAAAATAAATAAATAAATATTAACTTTTTAAAAACCTAATAGGTCTTGTAAAAAAGTAGTAGAAAATTCAGTAACTTGTGATTCAATTTAATACAACATTATCAATAGCTGGCTATGATGACAAAGTCAGTTCCATGTATTATTAATGGGAAGATAATTAATTTCAGGGCCACACTCTAAGGAAACTGTAGTGTCCCAAAGAGGCAATTATGTATCTTCCAATCAACAGTGAGGGTGATGAAACAGAATGTTGATTAAGTATACATATAATGTTGAGTAGGAATGCTAATAATGTGAAATATTATAAAAGTATCCTTAGTAAATTAGACAAAAAGTTAAACATACAATGACATTTAATAGAGACAACCCTCAAAGTAGAAAGTAGTACAAATAGATATTTAAAAAAAATGACCTATAGAAAACTAAGGCAGAGAATGACTCTGTGGGTATCAGTAGAACACAGAGATCTTTGGGTCACAACAGATCAGACTTTTGAATGAGTCAGCAATGTTCCTATCATCTAGTCTGTCAATCAACATCAAAAGGCAATCTGCTTAGAGACTGAATATAGATGTAAACTTCACATCTACCAATTATCTTCAAAGTATTTATTAATATAAAAAGATTTTTTATGTTCATTGTTAAATAATAACTCAATATAAAAGATAATATACTATATGAGAACTACTGAAATATCTACCACAGATTCTTACCCAGTCATTTTAGTAGCCATATCTAACACTATACTCTTCCATTCTTGTTGTTGATATTGCCAAATTCTTGCTGTTCCATCTCTACTTCCACTAACAAATCTTAAACTGGAAAGAAAGTTAAAATAGCCTGTCAATTTTCTTCAAACTGGAAATCACTCTTTTTCTGATGATAAAAGTAATACGTTCACCCTCATACACTACTGAGGGAATGTAAAATGGTACAGTCACTTCGGAAAACAGTTCGGCAGTTCCTCAAAATGTTAAACATAGTTACCACATGACCCAGCAATTCTATTCCCAGGTATGTATCCAAGAGAAATGAAAGTGTAAGTCCACATAAAAATGTGTACATGAATATTCATGGAAGCATTATTCATAATAAGCCAAAAGTAGAAACAACTCAAATGTCCATCAATGGATAAATAGATAAATAAAATGTGGCATATTCATACAATGAATTATTATTCAGCAATAAAAAGGAATGAAATAATGATATATGCTGTGGTGTGGATGAATCTTGAATAGGCAAATCTATAAAAATAAAAAGTAGATTAATGGTTGTCCAGAGCTAAAGATGGAGAGATAGGATGATTGGAGGTTGATAGCTAAAGGGTACGGGCTTTCTTTCTGGGGTGATGAAAATGTTCTAAAATTGATTGTGGTGATTCATAGGGTGATAACCCTAGGGATATCCTAAAACCAATTGAATTTTATGGTATATGAATTATATCTCAATAATGGTGTTATTAAAAATAATATAATTCTGCAACTATTAATACTTTAGTTTTTATTCTTTCAGAATTTATTAAATGTATACATATATACTTATAGATTTTCCTCTACAGGAAATACAATTGCACTAATGTTTTTCCCTAGCATAACTATAATTTATAGATCTATTTCTATGTTTACAGGTATAAAATTACCATCACTTTTAATAAGTATTCAACAATATAGATGTATTGAAATTTATTTAATTAAACCCCTAATGATCAATATTTATATTGTTTCCAGTCTTCACCATAATGAATAATGCTATGATGAACATTTCTTGATATATCTTTGTACAACCTTATACATGTCTTTGTTGAGTCAAAGAGTAGGCACATTTTTAAAGCTTTTAATACATGCTGCCAAATCATTTCCCTGAAAAGTTTTTTTTTTAACAATTTTTAATCTCATCAAAAGTTGCAGGAAAGTGCCCATTTTTCCCAAAACCCTTGGCAATATTGGATATTATCATTGTCATTATCTTGTCATCCTGAAAGAAAAAAATTGTTACTGTTATTTTAATTAACATTTATTTGACTATTAGTAAAATTGGACATCTTCTGATATGTTTATTGGACAAATAAATAATTAAGACAAAAAACTGTGTTTCTCCTTAACAGAAAAAGGGAAGGAATTAAAAATTTAGATTCTTCTAACATGAAATAGTAGCTGCACAAAACTTCAAATATGTATCTCAGTATAGTACAGAGTTAAGTCAATTTTAAAATTTATTTGAAGGTTTTGTCATCCCTAATATAGACTTAATATAAGTCACTCTTTGTAGACCATTGTTATGTACTCTTGCATTTAACAAAAATGAACAAATCCATCATTGCAATCACTCATTGTCCAAAAACTATTTAAAAATAAAACATGATCATCCACATAAAGTCCTTACAGACATACAGGTTGAGCATCCCTAATCCAAAAATTCAAAATATGAAATGTTCCAAAATCTGAAAATTTTAAACACCAATATGATGCCACAAGTCAAAAATTCTACAGACCTCATTCATGTGATAGGTCACAGTCAAAACACAGTCAAAACTTTGGTTCATGCACAAAATTATTAAAAATATTATATGAAATCGCCTTCAGGCTATGTATATAATGTGTATATGAAACATAAATGAATTTTGTATTTAGACTTGGGTTCCATACCCAAGACATCTCATTATGTATATGCAAATATTCCAAAATCTGAAAAAATCCGAAATCCAAAACACTTCTGTTCCCAAGCATAAAGGATATTCAACCTGTACATGGATATAAATTTATGCTAAGTGGTTAAAATTTTAAATCTATTATTCTAGGTCAACTTTTAGGCCAAGGCCTTTTTGGCCATCACCTTTTTAGGAACAGACATTTTAGAAGGTGTGCAGATATTTGTATATAATTTCTAAGTTTACAGACATAGGAGATATGTATCAAATGCATAGTATAGATAATAAGTGATGCAGATGTTCAGAAAAGGTCAAGATAGTTAAAAGTTGGAGCAGTCAGGAAAGGCTTCAGGTAGGGCATGAACCTTAAAAGGAAGATAAGACTTAGATAAGAAGAGAAAAAGAAGGTAGGTTGAGGGATAAGGGAGGCAGAGGAGAAGGGAGAGGTAGAAAGTAGGAGGGAAAGAAAAGGAGGTTAGGGGAAGGTAGGGAATAGCCTATCTGGGTAGGAATGATGTGAGGAAAAGTATAAGCAAAGGAATGGATGAGATAATATACATGCGATGCGATAGGAACAATGTACATCAGCTAAGCTGGATTCATATGGACAATAGTAGATGAGAAAAGAATGTAGGTCTAAAGTCAAGCAGTAGACAGCTCTGAATGTCAAGCTAAGACGTTTGAATTCTATTCCATAGACAGAGAGGAGGAAACACTAAAGATTTATGAACAGAACAATATTGATCCGGCAGAGATGGCAGGTCAAATAATGGAATCCTCAGCTAAGGTGGGTGCTAACAGAAATGAAAAGAACAGAATTAACAAAAAAGAAAGCACTCAGAAAGGAACAACTGATAGACTATGATTACTACATGGATGAGAATTTGGAAGGGATGGGTAAGGATGTCATCAAAGACAGAACTTATGTGACTGGACAGAATTAAGATATCTATAGACAAGGTGGGTGCTCCTGAGGGAACAGTAGTAAAACATGTCAAATATCTGTTTACATAAATATGTACTACATAATTACCTGTCTCCATTGTTACAGAACTGAACAGCAACAACTTTATCCTAAGACATAAAACAACAGATTTTTGGTTAAAACAAATTTATTTGTAAAACAAATAAAGTACTCTTCCCCTCAAATTCTCACGCAAAAGCATCATGGAATAGTTTTTTTTTTTAATTTAGAGGTTAGAAAACCTCTAATTTAAAAAAAAAATTAATGAAGCCTGAAACAATGTATTAACTAAGGAGGAATACTTATTGGCAGTAATTTGAAATGAACCAGACATAAGCAAATCTGCTTATAAACCGTATCTCCAGAGGCAGATAGTTCTGAATATGAATTAATTTACTATGTTCCCCATAATAAGACAGCACACTAATCTAAGACACCACCTTAAAATAACTGATTTAATAGTAGTTGAATTAAATTTTCCACTTAATTTTTTTTTAATTTCAGAAAACGAAGCAATCATTTCCTACTCCCCCACATGATTTAATTATTTTACAATGGATTCATCTGACGTCTGTAGGTACTATAGTTTAGATGCTGCTAATTAAATCTTCTTTTAGAACGATTAACCCATACTTTTACAAATATAGTATGTATAGTAGTGATAACAAGATTAAAGTGTAAGCCAAAGTTTGCAATTTCCTTTACTTTATTCCTTGATGGTAAAGCTAAAATGTACCCTCAAATGTACAAATTTTCACAAACCACTCAGCTATTGAACTGAATTTAAACTTATTTTTTAAAGCCGATATTAAATATCTTTACATTTAATCATTTTTTTCATTTTATTCTGGATTTCCACTGCCAGTTGCAATAACTGATTTTAGATATTCTGAAGGAACATCTTATTTTAGTGACTACCAGCTGCCACTGATTCCAACGAGGAGTGTTACTTATTCAGCTGAGTGTCTGCAAATACAACTCTATTAATAATCAATTTTCCTTCATCTTTTTCCTCCTCAATTATTTTCCATTCATTTATTTCTTTCTCCTCTCTCAGCTATCAATCAACTTTACTATACTTATATATAAACCCCACTTGTGTGGTAACTGCAAAGATGCCTCTTTGGCATGCTCTGGCCCAGATGGATTTCTCCCACTTAATGGTCTCAGTCTGAGATCTTTAAATATTTCCTAAGTTTTTCTCTTTCACAATTTAAATAATATTCCATTATTTTAGTATCTACAAATAAGTAACAGTAAGGTAAGAGCTCAGTTTGGTTCAGTAAGTTCTCATAAGGAGAATGTCCAATTAGGTTTGTATGTTAGGACAAAAAGCAAGACACTGGTTCCAAAAGCTCCAGGAGAAGGTTTCTAACAGGTGTCTATTTTACTATAAATTTCAGGAACACAATTGATTCTGCAACTCACAAAGCATCTTTTTTTTAGTGATCTTTCAGGGAAATTGTGTGTATTTTATTAATGTACACTAATACTATTCCAAATGAGGTATCAATAGTAGTATAAACATTAAGACCTACAAAGCTGAGTGCTCTCAACTGCTGATTTTTATACAGCTTTGACAATGAGGTACATGAGCTGTAGAGTGAGCTGAAACAGAAATACTCTCACATTCCACAATAAATAATTATCCGAAAAAGAAAGTAAAAAAAGAAAGAGAAGGAGGAGATGCATGAAAGGTGCACAGGGATATAACTAAACAACAGTGGCTCAAAGCTTCTTGAAAAGGAATAGACCAACAGGACAAGTACCAGCCACCAATGATTTTTACCCCAAGCATATACTTGTTCCCTATATGTAACTGTTATTGATAACTAAGTGGGACTAGATTCCACAAGTCTCTGATTGCATTCTAAAAACAACCATACTAAGATCAATGAGTTAATTCAGTAAAAATAATTTTTTTCCTAAGACATAGTTAATATCTTTTATTAAGTGTATAGATTTTAAGTAACAAGCAGCTCATACAACTAGTAACACTTCAGGCTAAAAAGGATTTTCACAAACTATTACGGTATTATGGGTGTGTGTGTGTGTGCATGCACATGAGTGTGTATGTATAAAATATTAATACATTTTTATACATTTTTTTCTTTTTCCATATAGTCAAATGGAACTGACGTTAAATACCACAACCAAAGTAAATCCAAAATTTCACACTTATCTTCATTACTAAACAGAAACCTTGCCATAAAAGTTTTAGTACCAATCTATATTAAAGTATAGTACAGATCATAAAAGAAAAAATGAAACCAATTTTCCAGGGGTGTTAAAAAATAAAGCAACATATTTAAATTTCTAATTTTGCTCTTACCGTATGTGATTCTAACTCAGCAATTTTCTCAGGGATCTCAGAACCCAAATAATATATTCTAATCACATGATCAGTGCTACCTGTTGTAATGAACATACCACCTGAAAGATTAAAAAAAAAACAATAGTACCAAGGAACTTTTAAAACCTTTTGGTTGCTTCCTTAATTGTATGCTACCTTACATCAGTAAAAAGGCTTCAAGAAACACAAGATTGCATTCTAACCCTTAAAGGCATACTAACACTTCAGAGAAAAAGTAAAATTCAAGAAAAACAAGGGAAATATATAGACAACTATATCATTGACCCAACAAAATCTACCAACTACAAACTAAATGCAGGCCTATGGATCATGAACATTAAAGGACACAGCCTTGAGGAATTTGTTTCTTTATATTTTATGTAAAATCATAATATTACAAAACTATTTATAAAACAACTTATATCTGCAGTTCTCTTTATAGTGGCTATAGTGGTTGAGTAAGATTATGAAAAGGTTATAGAGATGGATGGTGGTGTTGGATGGAGAATAATGTGAATATACTTAAGGCCACCGAAATGTACACTTAAAAATGGTTGAAATGATAAATTTTATGTTAGTATGTCTTACCACAATCTTAAAAGGTAAGAAAAAAAGGTTATTTAATATAGGATTCTTAGCAATAGAAAAAGCACTGTTTATACCCTATAAAAGTGTCTTCAGTATGGAGCCATAAAATGTGTTTTCTGTAAAGTCAGGGCAGGAGTTTTGAATTGATTGGGGAAGGAATGCTATACTTTTTTGTGAGTGGGTATTTGGAGTAGAAGACTGCTTGTTGTTCACCAAGTAAAATTTGCATTATAAAAAATATATTAAATAGTGAAGAAAAAAACCCCAATCACTATTACATGTTAATTAGAGTCTAAAAAGTTTCCTCTATCATATTATACAGTTCACACTTTTGGTGTGCTTCCATTAAGACTCAAATATACACATTTTTCTTCATAAAACTAAAAACTCTATTTCTAAAACTGGATCAATTAATATTAAAGGTACTCAAAACATTCCCTTTTCATACATACCAGAACTGAAAGATGAACAAGATATCTGAACTCCAGGTCTGGATCTCTCAGTAAATTTCACTGGGCGATCTCTAAAGAGAAAAAGTAAAAATTTTTAATTTTTCATCATGTTCATCTAATGGGCAAGAATCCTAGTACACTTCTGGTTATTGATTGATTTAGCATCAATATTGTAGAAAAACCTACTACTACCATTGTGAAAAGTTCAAAGTCTTCTTACCAATGTAAGAAATGATACAAATAAAACTCCTTACCAAAATTTTCTATATAAATTAAATAGCCTCTTCAACATTGACATCAGAAAAATTTTATCCTAAAATCTCTAACATCCAATTGAAGTAGGTATGGATATATGTACAAACATACATATATATTAATATAAGTATATATATTTAAATACATGGACTATTAAGAATCAACAAATAAAAATTAACATGATTGATTTTTCACAAAATTTTTAAACTGCTTCTAAACTTACCTAAACTTCATTGTTTTCACATGCCATTGCCAGAAACAGATTGTTCCATCAGCACCAGTAGAAGTGAGGTATCTGGTTGTGCCTTTAGTTGATGGACAAAACTTAAAAAAAAAAAATCTGATTCAAATAGAAAGTTTTCATGTTCAAACTAAACTTCAAACACAGCATGTTTTAAAATTATAATCACTTTAACAAATATAATTAAAATAAATTCACTTACGAATTTCGGTTTCAAGGGATTATTTAAATTTCCTAGATTAATGAATATCTTATAAAAATTTAAAATATAAAATATAGAAAAATAGCATTTGAATTTAGAATAAAATATTTTAGTCCTAAAAAATAATTATTTTAAAATCATTTAACATCACACTTTAAGATTAATAAGTTTGATCAGTTACAATGGAGAATAAACTCACAAATGCATTTCTAGTTAAACCATTACACATGTGCTAAATATATGCTTATATAGCAAAACTATGGAATTTTTATATTCCATATGGCTACAGCATCAGAAGTAAATCTAGAAATAACAATTACAAAGTTAAGATCTAAGAGTTTGGGTTTTAATACTTTACTTAAAAGTCCAACTTCAATAAAGTATATTAATTTTGTCCTTTTAAATTAAGAAATTGTTTTCATGGATAATGTAAAATAGGTCAAATCTTTGTTCCTAACATTTTGGAAAAAATACATTAGGAAAAAATATACTTAAGTGGCCAATTTAAAGAACTACTACTACATCATATGGACCATGGCCTTTATCATGAAGGCTTCTCAGGCTCTTACTCTCAGTATTTTACATGACCTTAGAAGAGAATCACAGAGAAGGGGAGAGCCACTTGGCTTCCTGATGCCTAGGACATAGGAAAAAGTTGCAAATCAGACAAGATTCTCTAGCATATCCATGAATTTTGAAAATCCTAAATGGAGATAATGAACAATTTTCATTGAGATAACTATTAAGAATCAAGATATATATATATATATATATATATATATATATATATATATACATATATGACTGGAATACATTTTGAATGCAAATCAAAAGTAAAAGATTATAGATATTAGAAGTCTCTTACTTAGTTTCCTTGTTTGGAAGCAGAGAACCTCTAAAGACTACAGACTTTAATTTAGATAAAAATTACCAATCAACATTACCCATTAATAATGGATATATAGTAAAGAAACCAAGACTAAGTTAGCATGCCTATACAGTCATTCCTCAGTATCCTGGGGGGATTGGTTCCATGACCTCCTGTGGATACCAAAATCCATGGACGCTTACATTGCTGATATAAAATGGTGTAGTATTTGCATATAACATACACATACCCTCCTGTATACTTCAAATCATCTCTTACTTATAATACCTAATACAGTGTAAATGCTATGTAAATAGTTATTACACTATAGTGTTTTGGGAATAATGATAAGAAAATAAGTCTGTACTGAACACGTACAGACTTATTTTCTTCCTAACATTTTCTTTTTTTTTTATTTCAGCTTATTATGGGGGTACAAAAGTTCAGGTTATATATATTTCCCATGTCCCCCCCATCCCCCTGAGTCCGCAGTTGGTTCAATCCACAAATGCAGAACCCTTAAATATGAAGGGCCGATTGTATTTTCATGTCTGAGATAAAGAACCTGGCGTTAGAAAGCTTAATCCATAATCAATAGCAAAAGTTTACAAATTATGGCCCACGCACCAAATCCAACTTGTGCCTGTTTCTGCAAATTAAGTTTTATTAGAAGAGTTACATTACACTTGTCTACGTAGGGCTGCTTTTGTGCTGTGAGAGGAGAGGGGAGTAGTTGCAACAGAGACCGTATGGCCTGCAAAGCCTAAATGTTTAGTATCTGACCTATACATTTGCTGATCTCTGATCTATAGGAATGAGACAACTAAATATGAAATAGTATAATTTTATTAAGTTTGAAGAAATACTGAAACCTTTATCCCATTACATTTAAATTCATCAATCACAAAGGGGGATCTGGCCATTAATATGCCTCAATTTCATTTTTTTATTAGGTAAATAATTTAATGATGATAGAATACTCAAATTTTTTTAAACACAACATTTCAAGTTACTATATTTTTGTCTGGAGTACAGATCTGAAAATGGCAGAAGTTGTACTGAAATATTGAAGCATGAATTAAGTAACTAGAATGAAAAAAAAATTCTCCTGACTTAGGTTTCCATTCTTCACTCCCACTTGCCTCAGACTATTGCTTGTGTTTTTAAATGAGAAATCATGTGAGATAGATTTTAAAAAACCATTTATTTATTTCTGACATGCAAATTATTACATACCTATTGTAGAAAGTTTAGGAAATATAAAAAAGTAGAATAAAAGTAACTTATTATTAATATAATTCTACCATCCAGAGGCAACCACTATTAGCATCATATCTTTTTATCTCAATTTTGTTTAAAAAAAGAAAGGAAAAAAAGTGGAAGAATAATACAACAGATGTTAACAAAGACAGTCAATACACAAATAATAAAGAAAGTGTACAGAATGCCAAATGATTATCATTACTGTGGACAAAAATGAAACAAAGAAGGGAAGATACATAGTTTCATGGAGTAGGGGGAGTTACAATTTTAAACAGAGTGGTAAGGTGGTCAGAGAAGGTCTCCCTGAGAAGGTGACATCTGCACAAAGCACTTAGAAAGTGAGGAAACAAACCATCCAGAAAAGACCACTCCAGAGATAGGGAACAGCAAGAGAAGGCAGGAGTATACCTAGAGTGTTCAAGAAAAGCAAAGAGGCCAGCAGTTTAAGCAGAGTAAGAAAGGGAAACAAACAAGTAGTAAGATATGAGGTCAAAGAGAAAAAGGGGGCTGAGAATATATGGCCTGTGGGTCACTGTAAAGACTTTGGCTTTAATTCTGTGATCGGAAACTACTGAGGGTTCTGAGCACTGTGACATGATTTAATTTGCATTTTAAAATCACTCTGCTGTGCAGAGGCTAAACTGGGGCAGGGAAAAGGGAGTGGAAGAAGCAGGAAGATCAGTTAGAAGTCTATTTCAATAAACTTAGGACATAGATGATGGTTCCTTAAAACAGGATAGTAATCAGGGAAGTCATGAGAATTTGTGAGATTCTGGATATGTTTTGAGGGTAGAGCCAACAAGATTTGCTGACAAGTTAGATACGGAGTATAAGAGAAAGATAAAAGTTAAGGATGACTATCCTAAGCAACTGAAAGCATGAAATTGCCATTTATTTACATGGGAAAAGTTTTGGGAGGAGTAGACTGAGGAAGGAAAATGAGTTCAATTTTGAATATGCTCAGTTTGAGATGCCTAGTAGACATCTATGTGAAGATGATAAGCAGGTAGTTGAATAAACAAGTATGGACTAAAACACAGGTCCAAGATGGGTATATAAGTTGAGAGTCATCAGTCTACAGATGAAATTCAAAACCATCATGAGATCTCTAAGGGAAAGAATATATAGAGAAGAGATCTATGGATCTGTAGGGCACTCCAACATGTAAATGAAATAAGAAAAAAACATCAAATGAAACCATGGAACAAAACAAACAGTATCATAAACATTTTTCAGGATACAGTTATTCCTCTTTATCCACAGGGAATATATTCCAAGATGTGGATGCCTGAAACCTCAGATAGTACCGAGTCTTATATGTACTAGTTTTTTCCTATACTTACATATCTATGATAAAGTTTAATTTATAAATTAGGCACAGTAAGAGATTAATAAACAATAACTAATAATAAAATAGAACAATTATAACAATATACTGTAATAAAAGTTATGTGAATGTGGGCTCTCTCTCAAAATACCTTACTACACTGTACTCACCTATTTTCCAAACCACGGCTGACCATGGGTAATTTAAACCATGGAAAGTGAAAGTGCAGATAAGGGGAGGACTACTATAATCAAATATTCATTTTTTAATGTTATATGAGAATATCTCCAAATTCTAGAAATAAATCAGTCAGATATTATAGTGAGAACACAAGTAACTGATAATCTTCCAAATCAAAATACACGAAATAATTTCAACTGTTTAAAATTTTGACATGAAAACTTTCAAATCCAATACACACTGAACTCAATTCTTGCTAGCTCCTCATAAACAGATGATATATTATTTAAACAATACACACAAAATAGCATACTTATTAGCAACTAAAGAACAAAGAAAAGTAAATGAGAGTAATTATCTCCTCTAAAAGCAGTCTCCTTGACCAAAGTGTAGAAGTTTCAAGATTCCTGTTTTGCTCTCAACACAAAGAAGAGGACAAAAGTTTGGCTTAGTTAGTTTTATTAAATAAAAAGTCTTTTGGCGTATCCATGACTTTCACTACCAACATCTGATAAAAACACCATATGGACAAGTATTTAAAATAAGCCAATTTATTTTATTTTATACATCAAATTGAAATAACAAATCACTGAAATGAAGAATAAAATTTCCCCTAACATTAAACTACACACAGACACACATACTATATCTGTCTGAACATCTTACATGTGTTAAATATTAACACAAAGTATGCCAATATTCAGGTTAGAACCTGTTTATAAATCCTGACTAACAAGTATTAGTGTGCTCTTAAGGGGATTTACAAGTATTTTCCCATCTTCACGAATACAAGTGAGATAAATAAGTTGTCTTACACTGCATTTGAAAAACTTTTACAATCGTCTTTTTTACTTGTTTCTAAAGGGAACAGAATTATATGAAAAGGGAACTTAAAAAATATCTATCTGTTGGTACCCCCATAATAAACTATAATAAATAAATAAAAATAAAATAAAAAAAATAAAAAAAACCCACCACAATGAGATACTACTACACATCTATTAGAATAATTGAAATTAAAGACTTACCATACTCGAGGGTTGGCAAAGATGTAAAAGAACTGGCACTCATACAACACTGGGGGAAATGTTAAATGGTACTACCATTTTGGAAAATAGTTTGGTGTTTCTTTAAAAATTGAACACTCTTTTCAGTTTTTCCACCACAAATTGTTTTGCCTGTTCTGCAACTTCATCTAAATGGAGTCATATAGTGTGTACTATTTTGTGTAAAGCTTCTTTGACTCAGCATAAC
>CM052457.1:48385291-48451605 GCA_028533085.1 Varecia variegata
TGCTAGGAATGTTCCATTATATATCTTTATATGGGTTTGGATTGCATACATGCATTTGTGAAAACTCAGCAAATATACACTAAAAGTTGTCCACTTCATTGTATGTAAACTTTGTATCACAAGAAAAATCTGTAAACAAATATTGAAAGCTAGCTGATGATATGCTTACTGAAATATTTAGGGGGAATTTTACTGATGTCTGTAATTTACTTTGTAAAAAATGTCATATGTAAAAAAATGTCATAAAAAATAAGATTGATGGGTAGACAAAGGAATGGTTGTATTGATACATATCTGATAAAGCAAGAACATAAAATATTAGTGATAATAACAATATCTATCTGCAAAGTAGGAGCACAGCCTTTAATATAGAGTATTTTTCCTGTTGCCATTATTTGTGCTATCATCCATACAAAGTAACAAAAAATGATTCTCACCTTTATTATATGTTGGAGCTATCTTATAATTTTTCTTACCTGTATGGAAGTAATAGAAGCTGAATGTCCCTGAAGGACTGCAACCGGTGCACAAGTTCGAAGACACCATACTCTTACAACCTTATCACAGCTGCCTGCGGCAATAAGAGTGTTTTCATAGTTAACAGCCATGTCAGAAATTTCAGCAGAGTGCCCTCGAAGTGTGGCAAGGAGGCGTCCATCATCTGTAGCCCAAATTTTTACCAAACAGTCATCTGAACCCTATAGTAACAAAAAAGGACAGAAGATTTGTAATGAAGCAGAAATTCACTGCCCCCTTCAAAAAAAGGCCAAAAAGACAAAGAGAGGATTTCATTAAATTACTTCTAAGTCTTTACTTTTAGTCTCTTCTTTCTATATAATACATATCCAATAGCAAATATAAATGACATACAAATGATAGCACTAACAAGGCATTGTCCAAATTGACAATGGCATTTGTGAAGAACTCCTCAAAACTATTACGAATCCTGATAAATCAAAACACTTTAAACCAACTTTTAAGTGATTAGCATTAAGTATTTCTACCCTTATTTCTTTCCTTAGGGCTGATAGCCTTTTTTCTTACTTAAATATTTTTTCTACAAATACTTCAAAATTTAACCTAAAGTCTACATGCATTTCTCAGTAAACATGAGGCAGGCTGTTAATAATAATCTCTGGTAAAAAATATTATGTTGAATTTCCTATTGAGAATTTCAAAAGAGCTTTAAAAATAGTAAAAAGCAATTCTACTTCAATATGGTAAATAAGTTATTTAATAATTATCTGTTTATTAAAAGATGGCATTCATCATCCTCGTCATGATCATTAACATCCAAATACTTAGGTGTCACATTTAGAGTCATAATGTCATCAATGGAAGAGTCAGTAACAAATTCTAAGGAGTCATAACTTCATTTCCTTTGTTGTAGCATACAAATATAAAAACTATGCTATAATCCACACTTCTATGTTAATTTAGTACTAATGAGACTAAACTCTTTCTTGGAAATATTGGTGTGCTACAATTTTGTGTTCAAAAGCTTACAGGATGATCTGACTACTAAAAACCCAATTTTAAAAATAATCAATACTATAATCAAAGAAAGATATACAAAATAATTATAATCTTCATTATTAACTGCATAGTTCAACTATTCAATCATAAGGGTGATGTAATCATTAATTAAACAAAACTGGCAGCAATTACACTAAGTGACACACGGAAAGTTCACTTTAATAAATGTTTACTGCTAGGCACAATGGTTCATGCCTATAATCCCAGCACTCTGGGAGGCCCAGGAGGGAGGATCGCTTGAGCCCAGGAGTTCAGGAGCAGCCTGGGTAACATAGTAAAACCTTGTCTCTAAAAAAAAAAGCAGTTAGCCAGGCGTGGTAGCCTGTGCCTATTAGTCCCAGCTACTTAGGAGGCTGAGATGGGAGGATTGCTTGAGCCCAGGTATTCAAGGTTGCAGTGAGCTATGAGCATGCCATCGTACTTCAGCCTGGGCAAGAGAGTGAGACCTTGTCTCTAAAAAAATAAAAAATAAAAGTAATAAAGTTTGCTAAAATGAAATGAAATTGAGTACATTTGTTTCACATAAATTAACCACCTCTAGAATATAAGGCCTTCTGAAGGTTTATTTTTTAATTAAATTTCCCAAAAGATAATGGAGATTATAGTTCACCATTTACTTATATAAAATGAAAAAAGACTTTTAATTTCCACTCATCTTTTTTTGCATTCATATGTCCATTATAAAGCACAATGCAATGCCATGAAGTATAGCTTCTTCAATTGTTATATTTATATATATATATGTTACTATATCATAAATTTTAAACTCACTGTAAAAATTCTTCTCCCACTTCTGTCAAATGCTACACAGTAGACAGATGACAAATGCCCCAGAATTCTCTTATGCATCTTAATGTGCTGGTAAGCAGATGAAGGGAAAATATGGCTGAAGCGACTACATCCGGTTAATTGCCTGGCAGAGGTGATAGTCACTGAAAAAAAAAAAAACAAAATAGAAGAGATTTACTTCTTACAATCTAAAAGTGAAACCTACTTCATGAAATTTAGTCATGAATATTAAGATGAGACAAAACAAGTACACACACCATAGCAGTTCTACCCTATAAGAGGTGTAAATTCCCTTACACATTTCAGGATTTTATGAGCTCAAGTTGACTAAAAGAAAGCACTAAGAATACTCTTCTGTTAAATCCCCAGGGTCTGATATTCTGTTTGGCTTGCTGTGGTTTATCAAGGACATTCCCATTTTGCCTTTTTTGGTACACTATAGTCAAAGACACTGTCACTTTAAATATATAGGTGAATCTCTCTATTACCTGAAGGAATTTTAGAATAAATAGTTAAGTCTATACACTTAAAACATTACGCAGGGAATTTTACAAACTTCTGTCCTTTCTCCTCACACCTATCTACCCCATATATGACTTCCCCTAAAACTTCAAGAATAATACAAGAGACCTATACAGTGAAAAGATGAGGAACGCTATGACACTATACCAGTTTTAAGTAGCAAACAATCTAGGTTTGTCTATGGGTTCTCCTATTTTTGGTTTCTGAATCTAGAGGCTGTCCTAGTTACCAATGAACTTTTAAAGCTTCAGATCCTGTGAGGTCATTTTAGATACTGTCTCATTTATCTCTTGTTTACTTGCTTTGCTCTTAATTTTCTTAAAATAAAGTATAATTCTACACAATTCTCCTCGAAATACCACCTGGATTCTGCTCACTTTTGAAAAAGAATCTGGATCCCCATGTAAAAATTTATAACCACCCACTTGCCCTGTGAAATTCTTCATCTTCTATTATACACTGAAAATACTTAACACCCCACATTATATTTTAATCAAAACACAGGATCCCTATGACTTCAAAGTCACTTTGAGGAAAGGTGACATTTTACCATACTGCATAAATAATATAGTACAAGTGATAATAGCTTTATGGGTAAGCAAGGCAAACTTAAGGCAAGAACTCAGCGCTAGCTAGATTAGTACAATTATCACCATGCCTGAATCAACAATAAGAAATCATTCAACATCTCACAATCTTAAGAGCAATGAAGTCTTTCTTTTCAGGCAAAGGTAGATCCACTGGCTATTTTAAACTGACAAAATGACCAAAAAAATGATGAATGACTAGCAAAATTGATGAAATGTCGAATGTAATTTATAAGAACACATTAGATAGAGATCTGAGAATTTATGTAAAACTGCAAGATGCTGAATAAATAATTATAGAAAATGCATTAGCATCAGTGCCAGGCAAGAGGATTTCTTTTTGGCAACTGCTCCCCATCTCAACCAAAAGAAAATTCCACAACACTAAGATAGGTATAGGAGGTACCCTTACTTTGGGACTTTGGTAAATATTCCTTCTCCAAACATTTCTTACTGCTTTGAGTTCCTTGCAACAATCAACCACTACTGCTTGGCTACTACTGTCCATATGTTATAGGTAGATGGAAAGGGAAAAAAAAATGTTTAGGCAATCATAAACTATTGATTATTTAGAATGGATAATTATTTATTATTGGGTGCTATCTGTCCACTGTAGGGTGTTTAGCAGCATCCCTGGCTTCTATGCATTAGATACTAGTTGCATCCCCCCAGCCCTAAGTTGTGACAAACAAAAAATATCTCCAGACATTGCCAAATGTCCCTGGGGAGCGGGGGGTGGGCGGAAACTGCTATAGTTGAAAATCACTGCTTACAGTATAAAAACAAAAAGCATCATCATCAACAGGGAAGAGAAAAAAAAAAGAAAAGCAACTTTGAAAAGGGAGCCAAAGGAGAGAGAAAGAGCCAATACCATAAGCATATGATTTCTTCAATTTATTTGGGTCTTCTTCAATTTCTTTCATATTTTATAGTCTTAACTGTACAGATCTTTCACCTCTCCTTGGTTAAAATTACTTATAAGTACTTTTCTGATGCTATTATAAATGGGATTGTTTTCCTGATTTCCTTGGATAGTTCATTGTTACTGTATAGAAACACCACTGATTTTTGTATGTTGTTTTTGTAACCTGCAACTTGACTGAATTTATTTATCAGTTCTAACAGTTTTTTTATTATTTTTGGTGGAGTTTTAGGATTTTCCATATATAAGGTCATGTCATCAGAGACAACTTCATTTCTTTCTTTCTTATATGGGTACATTTTCTTTCTTTCTCTTTTCTTTTCATTCATTCAGCTAGCTAGCTAGCCATCCAGCCAGCCAACCAGCCAGCTTAATTGTTCTCTGGCTAGGACTTCCAATACTATGTTGAATAAAAGTAGCAACAGTGGTCATCCTTGACTTGTTCCTAATCTTAGAGGAACAGCTTTGAACTTTCACCACTGAATATGATGTTAGCTGTGGGCTTGTTATATGTGACCTTTATTGTGTGGTGGTACATTCCTTCTATACTATTTTGTTTAGAGTTTTCATCATAAACGGTTGTTGAATTTTTATCAAATCTTTTTTTTCTGCATCTACTGAGATGACAGTGTGGTTTTTGTACTTCATTGTGTTAATATGGTATATTACATTTATTGAGTTATGTATGTTGAGCCGTTGTCCTTGCATCCCAGGGATAAATCCCACTTGGTCCTAGTGAATGATCTTTTTAATGTGCTTTTAAATTTGGTTTGCTAATATTTTGTTGAGGATTTTTGCATCTATTTTCAATAGAGATATTGGCCTGTAGTGTTATTTTCTTGTAGTATCCTTGTCTGGCTTTGCTATCAGGGTGATGCTAGCTTCATAAAATGACTTTGAAAGTAATCCCTCCTCTTCAATTTTTTGGAAGAGTCTGATGAGGACTGGTATTAATTCTGCTTCAAATGTTTGGTAGAATTCAGCAGTGAAGCCATTAGCTTTTATTGATGGGAAACTCATTATTGATTAAATATCATTACTCATTATTGGTTTGTCCAGATTTTCTATTCCTTCTTGATTTAGTCTTGGCAGATTGCATATTTCTAAGAATTATCCATTTCTTCTAGGTTGCCCAATTTATTGGTCTATAGTTGTTCATAGTAGTCTCTTATGATCTTTTTGTATTTCTGTGGTACCAGTTATAATGTTTCCTCTTTCACTTATGATTTACAGTCTTTTCTCCTTTTTTCTTGGTCCATCTAAAGTTTTGTTGATTTTATTTAAAAAAAAACAACTTTTAAATTCACTAATATTTTTTATTATTTTTCAGGTCTCTATTTTGTTTATTTCTGGTCTAATCTTTGTTATTTACTTCCTTCTGCTAAAGTTGGGCTTTGTTTATCTTTTTTCCAGTTCCTTGAGGTATGTTAGGTTGTTTATTTGAGATCTTTCTTCCTTTTGATGAAAATGTTTATTGCTATAAACTTCCCTCTCAGGACTGCTTTTGCTGCATCCCATAAGTTTTGGTGTGTTGCATTTCCATTTTCATTTGTCCCAAGGTATTTTTTACTTTCTTATAATTTCTTCCTTGACCCAGTGGTTATTCATGAGCATGTTATTTAATTTGCACATATTTGTGAATTCTCCAAGATTCCTCATTATTGATTTCTAGTTTATTTCCACTGTGATCAGAAAAGATACAATATTATTTCAATCATTTTAAATTTATTAAGATTTGTTTCATGGCCTACTATATGATTTATTCTGGAGAATATTCCATGTACATTTGATATGAAATGTTCTATAAATATCTCTTAGGTCAAATTAGTCTGAAGTGTAGTTCAAGTCCAATGATTCCTTATTGATCTTCTGTCTAGATGATCTGTCCAATATTGAAAGTAGAGTACAGAAGTCTCCTACTGTTATTGTATTGCAGTCTTTCTCTACATTCAGATCTATTAATATTTGCTTTATATCTTTAGGTCTATCAATATGGGTGCACATATATTTACAACTGTTGTAACTTCTTGATGAATTGACTCTTTTATCATTATATCATGAACTTCTATGTCTCTTTTCACAATCCTAAAATTCCTATGGAACCAGAAATGACCCTGAACAGCCAAGTCAAATGTGAGCAAAAAGAACAAAGCTAGAGGCACATCACATTCCTTGATTTAAAAATATATCATAAAGCTTTTGCAATCAAAACAGTATGATACTGGTATAAAAACAGATACAACAACCAATGGAAAAGGACAGAAAGTCCAGAAAAATTAGCCTAAGCATTTATGGTCAATTGATTCCCTTTTCCATTTTTTTTTTTTTGAGACTTGGTCTTGTTCTGTTTCCCAGGCTGGAGTGCAGTTGTGTCATCATAGCTCACGCAATCTCGAACTCTTGGAATCAAGCATTCTTCCTGTCTCAGCCTCTTGAGTAGATGGGTGCATGCCACCACGCCCCACTAATTTTTGTATTTTTTGTAGAGATAGAGTCTTGCTATGTTGTTCAGGCTGTTCTCAAACTCCTGGGCTCAAACAATCCTCCTGGCTTTGCCTCCCAAAGTGCTAGGATTATAGGCCTGAACCACCATGCCCAGCCTACAATCAACTGATTTTTGACAGATGTTCTAAACACACAATGGGGAAAGAACACCTTCTTTAATAAGTAGTGCTGGGAAACTGGATATCCATCTGCATAAAAATGAAACTGCAACCTTATTTCATACCCTATACATTTCAAAGTGGATAAGAGACGTAAACATAAAACTTGAAATTATATAGCTACCAGCAGAAAACAGGGGGACAGCTTCACAACTTTGGTCTGGGTAATGATTTCTTAGCTAGAACTCCAAAGCACAGGCAACAAAAGCAAAAATAGACAAATGGGATTGCATCAAGCTAATAAGCTTCTGCACAGCAAATGAAACAATTAACATTGTGAAGAGAAAACCCACAAACTGGGAAAGAGTACTTGTGAACCATACATCTAATAAGGGGCTAATATCTAAAATATATAAGGGACTCAACTCAATAGCAACAAAACAAATAATGCAATTTGAAAAATGGACAAAGAATCTGAACAGATATTACTCAAATGAAGACACACAAATGGCCAATAGATATATTAAAAAATGCTCAACATCTCTAATCATCAGGGAAATGCAAATTAAAGCTACAGTGAGATATCACCTCACACACATTAGAATGGCTATTATCAAAAAGACAAATGATAAAAACTGTTAGGATGTAGATAAAAGGGAACCTTTGTACACTGATGGCAAGAATGTAAATTAGTATAGCCATTTTGGAAAATATCATGGAGAGTACTCAAAAAATTAAAATTAGAATTCCCATATGATCCAGAAATCCCACTGCTGGGTATACATCCAAAGGAATTGAAATTGGTATGTCAAAGAGGTATCTGCATTCACATCTTCACCATGTTCACTATAACATTATTCACAATAGCCAAGATATGGAAGCACCCTAAGTGCCATCTATGGATAAATGGATAAAGAAAATGTGGTGTGGGTGTGGATGAGTGATTGTGTGTGTGTGTATATATATATATATGTATATATATATATATATATATATACACACACACACAATCGAATACCATTCAGCCTTAAAAATACAAAGTAATTCTGTCATTCACAACAATTCGGATGGAATTAGAGGACATGATGCTAAGTGAAATAAGCCAAGCACAGAAAGACAAATACTGTATGATTCACTTAAATGTATAATCTAAAAAAGTTGATCTCATAGAAACAGAGAAAAAAGGTAGCTACCAAGGATGATAGCTATGTTAATTAGTTTGACAGAATCATTCTACAATGTATACATTCATCAAAACATCACATGTGTACCCCATAAATATACACAATTATTATTTGTGAATTAAAAATAAATGAATGAATGAAGGAATGAATGAAAGAGACAGAGAAAGAAAGAGACAGAGAAGTGAGGCAAACAGCTAACAGAAAGGAAATCCATACATTCATCCAACAAATATCTGAGTTCCTCAACTGCTGAAGGAACACAACTAAACACATAAACAAAATACTCTTAATCCTGTTAGTGTTAGTATCTCAGGACTAAATTGTTAAATCAGGAGCAATTACTGAAAACTTTATGCATGTATATAATTTATAGTATATACAATTCAACTTTTACTTTTTAAAAAACTACTTTACAAAGAAAATAACTGAAAAGAAAAAAGTGGAAATATAACAAAGATGACAAAGTCTTAATATTTTAAAATACATATACAACTAATCAGCTATAAGGATACCATCTAGACCCAACAGATGAGTGGGTAAAAAAAAATAACAGAATTATATATAATAAGATATGGTGCAAGATGGCGGACAAGAAATACCTCCAGTCAGAGTGGTTCTGCAAGAAGAGATTTTAGATGAAAGTGAAAAGAACAAATAGACAAACATAGATCAGATGAGGGTCGGAAGAAAGGGTGCCTGAACTTACAGGAGACTCCACAGGAAGAGGTTCCAGAACAGAACTGGAAGGAAAAAGGCATCGGCAGGTCTCTAAACCTGACAGGCTTGGAGACCAGTGACAAGGGTAGGTGAAGCGATTAAATTTCCCCTCCCTTGCATCTAGGACTACTGATGGGATCCTGAGCTGCTAGAGAGACCTGATGACACAAGCCCAGAGACAGCTACTGCCAGTGAGCAATGAGTAAGCCTCTTGCAGACAGAGAACCGGGCTCCCAGCTCCCTTAGGATACCTTCCGCTCCACAGACCCGAGCTGATAGGCAGGCACCAAATTGCTTCATTATCCCCTTGCCTTCCCCTACACATGACTGCCAAGAGAGACAATTTACCCAACACCAAGAGGCGTCCACAGGGAATGAGACCTTTCCTATTGGGGCCCTGCAGCTGACTGAAGGGTTTCGGACTGTGAGCTCCCTGCCTGGCAGCCCACCCTGGTGCTGCTTACTTGGTGACTCCAGCAGAGCGGGGCAAACCCCAAGACAGAGAGACATTGATCCAGCTTGGACATCCTGTGGGTGATTTGAGACTAGCATTCTTATTCCAGGCAAGGTCAGGGATTGATCTCCGGGGTACAGGGGACAGGCCTGCAGCCCAGATCCAGTTACCCAGGTATCAATCACATTGCCCAGGGGCACAGAAGGCATACTTGTGAACTAGTATACTGAGGTGTGTGTGCCTTCAGGAGCAGATCAGAGTGGCTCCTAGCCACAGTGTGACACAGGGGCAACCTTCCTCTCACGGGAGGGCCACACTCCAAACTCAGGTTGTGATCTTGGACAGGGAACTGCCCAGGCAGCGATACAGTCAGGGGAGCTCCACTGGCTTGGGGTCATGCCTGTCAGCAGAGGCCTCAGCGAAACCACAGAATAGGGGAGAGTGGAAAGGAGCGAGGCCTATTCCAGACTGCCAGACTGTAGGGCTTGTACAGCCCGACTTCCACATGCAGAATTTTTGGCTGAGTGGGGCCATTTCACCCCCACCCTGGTAGCTTTGAAAAGAAGCAGAGAACATACCTTAGGCCCCTGCTAACAGTATTTGTGGAGCTTGAGGGCAGACTCACCCAACCCGGCACTGCCCAGCCTCACTCCCCAACCTTCCCCCACTGAGGTGGAGAATAAGGACACAAAAGGAAGTCCCAGGTCCCCCCTACTACCACCTGAGACACTAGAGTGCCTTTCCAGAGGAACGGGGAGCTGGTGACAGGACCCAAAAACAATATTGCAGCTTGTTCTTCCCAGCAAGTGCGACCTACTGACGTGGAAGTCAATTTGCATGAACTTTTACTACATGTACTTAATCATCACACAGGGTGTGGTTGAATCTCACCCACAAGAACCACCTACTGGCTCAGAGATTAAACTCGGTGTGGCATTATCTAAATGAAAAACCAAAGGTAAGAAGCAACAGCTGCTCCAGCTGGGAAGGAATCAGTAAAAGAACTCTGGAAGTATGAGGAATTAAACTGAAAGGACATCCCCGAAGGGGAACAACTCTTTAGAAATGGATTTCAATGAAATTCAGAACACTAAAATGACAGAAGAAGATTTTTGAACATGGATTCTAAGAAAACTCAATGATATGCAAGAGCAAATGGATACCCAACACACACACACACAAAAAAAAAAAAAAAAAAATTCCAGGACATGGAAGAAAAAAATCACTAAAGAAATTGAAATATTATAGAAAAATCAAACAGAACTTCTGGAAATGAAGAATTTATTCAAGGAATTACAAAACACAGTAGAAAGCCTCAAGAATAGGGTAGATCAAACAGAATAAAGAATCCCAGGGATTGAAGAAACCACCTTTTAATTAAACAAGTCAGTCGCAGAGACAGAGCAGAGACATAAGAGAAAAGAGAAAAACCTACAAGAAATGTGGGATTATGTGAAGATGCCAAACATGAGAATTATATAGGCACCCCTGAGGGTGAAGAAGGAAATACACAAGGGTTGGATAAACTATATGAGGATATAATGGAAGAAAATTTCCCTGGCCTTGCTAAAAATGTAGCTATCTGGGTACATGAAGTTCAAAGGACTCCTGGGAGATTCATTGCAAACAGGAAGACACCACAACACACAGTCATCAGACTGGCCAAAAGAAACATGAAAGTGCCCCTCCTATGAGCTGTAAGGTGAAAGAAGCAGGTAATCTACAAAGGAAAACCCATCAGACTAACCAAAGACTTCTCAGCTGAGACCTTACAAGCCAGAAGAGACTGGGGCCCAATTCTCTCTTCTCAAACAGAATAATGCCTAGCCTAGAATCTTGTATCCTGCAAAACTAACTTTCTTACGTGAATGAGAAATAACGACCTCAGACAAGCAAAGACTGAGAGAATTCATCAAGACAAGCCCTACCCTCCAGGCAGTCCTCAGAGAAGCATTACACATGGATCAGCACAATAAAAACTCACCAGTTTAAAATCATTCCAGAGCTAAAGGTCAAAGGCTAGATAAAAAAAAATGGTTTAAGAGAGATAAAAAAGCAACAAAGTTCAACTCAACAGGATGAACAGAAATCTGCCCCATATATCATGTCTCTCAATAAATGTGAATGGCATGAACTGCCCACTAGAGAGACATAGAGTGGCTGAATGGATAAATATACATAAGCCAAGTATCTGCTGTCTTCAGGAAATACACCTAACCTGCAAGGATGCATTCAGACTCAAGGTGAAGGGATGGAAAACAATGTTTCAAGCAAATGGAAGCCAAAAGAAGGCTGGCATGGTGTTTTTGATTTCAGATAATGTAGTCTTTAAATCAACAAAAGTAATGAAAGACAAAGATGGTCACTATATAATGGTGAAGGGTAAAATTCAACAAGAAGACAACAACTCTAAATATTTATGGATCTAACTCAGGTGAACCCAGATTCATAAAGTAAAACCTACTTGATCTATACAAAATGACAAACAGTAGCACTGTATAGGTGGGCACTTCAACATGCCTCTCACAGAACAGGACAGATCTTCCAAACAGAAAGTAAAAAAGGAAACAATGGACTTAAACAGAACTCTAGAACAAATGGTCCTGACGGACATTTACCAAACATTCTAACCCCAAAACACTGAATATACATTTTTCTCATCAGCTCATGGGATATTCTCTAAGATAAACAATATCCTAGACCACAAAGCATGTCTCAACAAATTTTTAAAAAGTAGAAATTATACCATGCATCTTCTCAGACCATAGTGAAATAAAACTAAAAATCAACTCCCACAGAAACTCTCATCTCTACACAAAGTCATAGAAACTAAACAACCTTCTGCTGAACTATTACTGGGTTAAGGAGGAAATTAAGAGGGAAATCAAAAGATTCCTTGCACTAAATGATAAAGGAGACACAAGTTATCAAAATCAGTGAGACACAGATAAAGCAGTCCTGAGAGGAAAATTTATATCCACAAATGACTACATCCAAAAGACAGAAAGATCACAAATTAACAATCTAATGAATCATCTCAAAGAACTGGAAAATGATGAGCAATCCAACCCCAAACTCAGCAGAAGGAAAGAAACAACAAAGATCAGAGCACAAGTAAATGAAATCAATAACAAAAAAACCTATATGGAAGATTAATAAAACAAAAATTTGGTTCTATGAAAAGATAAACAAAATGGGCACACCTCTTGCTAAATTAAGCAGAAAAGAAAGGTCTCTAATAAGCTCCATCAGGAATGAAAAAAGAGAAATTACAACTGATACCGTGGAAATGCAAAATACCATCTATAAGTACTATAAAAACCTCTATGCACATAAACTTGAAAACATGGAGGAAATGTACAAATACTTAGAAACACACAGCCTCCCTAGGCTAAATCAGGAAGAAACAGAATTCCTGAACAGACCAATATCAAGTACGGAAATTGAAGCAGCAATAAATAACTTTCCAAAAAAGAAATGCCCTGGACCTGATGGTTTCACACCTGAATTTTACCAGCCCTACAAAGAAGAACTGGTGCCTATCCTGCAGAAATTATTCCACAACATCAAAAAGGAAGGAATCCTCCCCAACATGTTTTTATGAAACCAACATCACCCTGATACCAAAACCAGGAAAGGACACAACAAAAAAAGAAATCTCTAGGCCGGGCGTGGTGGCTCACGCCTGTAATCCTAGTACTCTGGGAAGCCGAGGTGGGTGGATCGCTCAAGGTCAGGAGTTCAAGACCAGCCTGAGCAGGAGCCGAGACCCTGTCTCTACTAAAAATAGAAAGAAATTATCTGGCCAACTAAAATATATATAGAAAAAATTAGCCGGGCATGGTGGTACATGGTTGTAGTCCCAGCTACTCGGGAGGCTGAGGCAGTAGGATCGCTTAAGCCCAGGAGTTTGAGGTTGCTGTGAGCTAGGCTGATGCCACAGCACTCACTGTAGCCTGGGCAACAAAGCGAGACTCTGTCTCAAAAAAAAAAAAAAAAAAAAGAAATCTCCAGACCAATATCCCTTATGAATATAGACACAAAAATTTTCAATAAAATCCTACCAAACCGAATTCAGGTGCTTATCAAAAAAATAATCCATCATGACCAAGTGGGCTTCATCCCTGACATGCAGGGATGGTTCAATATATGCAAATCTATAAATATAACTCAACACATAAATGGAAGTAAAAATAAAGAGCATATGATTTTCTCAATAGGCACAGAAAAAGCATTCAACAAAATTCAGCACCCTTTTATGATAAGAACAGTTAATAAAATAGGCATAGACAGGTATTACCTAAAAATGATAAAAAGCCATATATAACAAACCCACAGAAAACATCATACTGAACAGGGAAAAACTGAAAGCATTCCTGCTTAGAACTGGAATGAGACAAGGTTGTGCTCTATTACCACTTCTATTCAACATGGTGCTGGAAGTCCTAGCCAGAGCAATCGGACAAGAGAAAGAAATCAAGGGCATCCAAATGGGGGCAGAAAAGGTCTAAGTATCACTCTTTGCTGACGATATGATCTTATGCCTAGATAACCCCAAAGATTCTGCCATGAGACTACTGGAATTGATAAATTCAGCAAAGTCTCAGGTAACAAAATCAGTGTACAGAAATCAGTAGCATTCCTATATGCCAACAGTCAAACTGAGAACCAAAGCAAAGACTCAATAGCCTTCACAACAGCAACAACAAAAATAAAATGCCTAGGAATATTTTTAAGTAAGGAGGTGAACTACCTCTATAGGGAGAACTAGAAACACTGAGGAAGGAAATAGCAAAGGATGTAAACACGTGGAAAACCATACCACGCTCATGGGTTGGCAGAATCAACATTGTTAAAAAGTCTATACTACCCAAAGTGATCTACAGATTCAATGCAATCCCTATTAAAATACCAACATCATTTTTTGCAAATCTAGAAAAAATAATTCTGTGCTTCGTAAGGAACCAGAGAAGACCCTGTATAGCAAAAGCAATCTTAAGCAAACAGAACAAATTGGGTGGCATCAATTTACCAGACTTCCAACTATACCAGAAATCTATGGTAACTAAAACAGCATGATACTGGCACAAGAATAGAGACACAGTGGAATAGAACTGAGAACCCAGATACAGAATCATCCTCATATCCCATCGGATCTTTGACAAAGCAGAGAAGAACATACACTGAGGAAAAGAATCCTTATTCAATAAATGGTGCTGGGAAAAGTGGATAGCCACATGTAGAAGAGTGAAACAGGATCCGCATCTCTCACCTCTCAACTCACGGTGGATAAGAGACTTAAACCTAAGGCATGAAACTATAAGAACTCTAGAAGAGTTTTCAGGAAAATCAACAAGAAAAAATAAAACAACCCCATGAAAAAGTAGGCAAAGGGCATGAACAGAAACTTTTCAAAAGAAAACACATTAATGGTCAACAAACATGAAAAAATACTCAGCATCTCTAATCATCAGGGAAATGCAAATCAAAAGTACAATGAGTTATATCACTTAATTCCAGTGAGAATGGCTTTTATCAAAACGTCCACAAACAATAAATGTTGGCATGGATGTGGAGAGATAAGGACACTCATACACTGCTGGTGGGACTGCAAACTAGTACCACCTCTATAGAAATTAATATGGAGATACCTCAAAGAGCTGTAAGTAGAACTACAATTTGATCCAGCAATCCCATTATTGCGCATCTACTCAAAGGAAAAAAAAGACATTCTATATAAAAGACATCTGTACTCGAATGTTTACTGCAGTGCAATTCACGATTGCAAAGATGTGGAATCAACCCAAGTGCCCATAAATACATGAGTGGATTAATAAAATGTGGTATATGTATACCATACAGTTTTACTCAGCCACAAGAAACAACGGTGATCTAGCACCTCTTGGAGTACCTTGGATAGAGCTGGAGCACGATCTACTAAATGAAGTATCCTAAGAATAGAAAAACAAGTACCACATGTACTCACCATCAAATTGGTATTAACTGATCAACACTTATGTGCACATATAGTAATAACATTCATCGGGGATGGGGCAGGCGGGAGGGGGGAGGAAGGGATGGGTGTATTCACACCTAATGGGTGCAGTGAACACCATCTGGGGGATGGACACACTTGAAGCTCTGACTTGGGTGGGGCAAAGGCAACATATGTAACCTGAACATTTCTATCCCCATAATATGCTGAAATTAAAAAAATCAAAAAAAAGAATTATAAATAATAACCTAAATCACAGAAAAGCTTCAACTTTAATGAAATAAATACAAAGGAAAATAATGAGGCACAATTTTACACCTAATAAATTAGCATTTTAAAATATTCTAAAACTTAATGCCAGCAATTACTACTTGAAACTGGTGTACACCTTCATCTGTAGAAACACCACACAGTGAGACATGATCCATTAGAAAATAATTTGGTAATACATTTCAAGAATCATGAAAATATGCACATCTAATACCCTACCCCCTGGGAAACTATTCTGGGGACATAACTGATTAGCAGAAAAGAGTTAGATGTACAAAATGTTTAATGGAGTGCTATTTATAATACCAAAGAATTAAAAATAACTTAAAATTCCAGTATCAGAAGAATGGTTAAATTATGGAATATTTTCTAGACTATCACGTAGGATTAATAATTAAAATATGAAAACAGCAGTGTTAAAAAATTTAGAAACTACAAAGCAAAAAAATATAAAACAGAAGATTATATGTACATTATAATTTAAATTACAAAAATATGCATATATATCTAAATAAAGACTACAAAGAAACAGGAGGAATGAAACCAACTGCTTTGTGTTAAAAGTATAGGCAAATTTTAAATTTTCACGTGGTCTTAAAAAAACATCTTTATCTTAAACGTAAGTTTTCCATTAAGTTCTTCCTAGTCATCAATTAACATCTATTCAAAAAAAATCTGATATAAGGTATGTTGTATATCATCAACTCTTCCTTCTCCCAGCTCAGCCTTTTTAGTTTATTCATCTAACACCTGAGATGATAATGTCTACACATTTTTCTCAGTCATTTGGTAATGTAAATAGGCCTTAGGCTCTATACATTAAGGAATTCTGTCAACATTCTCTTTTGAGTATATTCTCCATTTAGCCATTATTTTTCTAGTGCTGATTCTTGCTTTATTTACATAGCTACAGATCACTGTATCATAAACATTTTCCCCAAATATTAATGGCTGATAACTGACAAGTAAAACGGATTCACTTTTGGCCAACCTTTGAATATTTTACTAGGAAGAAGTGGGTCTCATTCTTTTAGCATGAATATCATATAGTTCCCTGGAGAAGTGTAATACTCCAAGCCGTTTTTCTTTTCCTCAAAAGTAACAATAAAAAAAAAGAACACATAAACCCACAAACAAAACTACTACTGTACTGTAACTGAATGTCTCTATCAAGTGTACTGAGTAAATGGTTTCTTCTAAATTCTATTTGTTATAAGCATAATGCAAGTTTAGAGATGAGTAATTTAACTTCCACTATAACAAAGTGTAATGAAGCATTGATATGAGAAATAACTACAAATAAATGGCAAAAATATTTATACCAAATATATTCACTATAATGACATTATTACATTTCTACTGTCAAGCCTTTGAAATTGATAAGACTTCAAAATTTTAGTATGTGTATAATAAATTACTTTGATTAATTAACTATTTCAAAAGCAGCATAAAGGTTAAATAACATTGTCTCAGGCTCTATTTACTACAAAATTTGGCCTCATTGTGTCACAAAAGTAAAATACCAGTACAGCTGTAAAAACTCTGGTTAAAATAAGGCAAAAGGCCACACGTGGTGGCTCACACCTGTAATCCCAGCACTTTGGGAGTCCGAGGCAGGAGGACTGCTTGAGCCCAGGAGTTTGAGATCAACCTGGGCAACTTAGTAAGCCCTCATCTCTACAAAAAGTAAAAAAATAAATAAATTAATAAAATAGCTGGGCATGGTGCCATGCGCCTGTAGTCCTAGCTACTTGGGAGGTTGAGGAAGGAGGATCTCTTGAGCCCAGGAGTTCAAGGCTGCAGTGAGCTAAGATCGTACCACTGCACTCCAGCCTAGGGTGACAGAATGAGACCCTATCTTAAAAAAAAAAAAAAAATGGCAACCAATCAACATAACTGTAGTCAGAAAAAAATAACGTCTGCTTCTTCACCCACTGTTGTACAAGATTTGCAACCTCTGAAAATCAGTACACCATGGTTATGACTCCTTTCTATTTGGGGAGCTGAGATGATTATGGTCAGGTTCTAACCATCAACCATAGAACATTTTCTCTTGAATGGTGATGTAAACATGTCAACTTTGTCTTAAAATACTTGAACTTTCCTTTTGACAGGAATATTTTTTTTATATTTAGCAACACTGAAAAATTCAACTAATAAAGTCAAATATAGATACATATAAAATATTTTTAAATATAAAATATTCAGAATCCATTGTATCTCAATATTTTTATTTAAAAATTTTAAAGAATAAACTTCTAAATTGTTATCTAACAAAAGACAAAATGAACTAACTCAGTGATATACCATAATTCTTAAACATTCATGTAAGAACAGTATAACAGATTTATTGTATTTTACAACTCAATAAGGTCATAGAGATCAGTAAACAGCAATCAATGGACTTACTGCTTTATTTCTTTAAAATGTAATATTGTTTGATCACCTACTATGAGCTAAGACACTAGACACTACATGTAACAGCCTCTGGAGATACAGCTTATAAACAAGTCAATCAAGAACCCTGTCTCATGGAATTTACAATCTACTGTGCAAAGCTGGTAGCACCCAATTTCAGGAATGAATAAGATACTTCAATGGGGCAAAAGTGATTTCCATAAATATGCACAGCCCTCAAAGTATGTTTTTCTAATAAGCTCTGCAGTGATGCTGATACTCGGCCAAATTTGGTAACCACCAATTCCAGTCCAAACTCCTGTCCCTCTAAATTATCCTTTCTATAGCATATCTGGCAGATGGCCACTCAGCCTCTGCCTAAACACTTCTAGTAAAGAGAAGGTTATTGTTTCTCAAGAAGGGCCAATTCATTTGTTGAGCTGCTCTAATTTTGGGGAGACTTTATCTTAAAGTGAGCTCAATCTCTCTCCCTATAATTTCCAGAGAGTCTTCTTTGGGAGCTACATCAAAAAAGAAGAAAGTTCCATGAGTTAAAGATAGTATCTGGATACTATTTCATGGAACTTTTTTCTTAAAAAGCTTCTGCACAGCCAAGGAAACAATCAACAGAGCAAATAGACAAACTATAGAATGGTAGAAAATATTTGCATGCTATATATCCGATAAAGGGCTAATAATCAGAATCTATAAAGAACTCAAGCAAGTCAGCGAGAAAAAAAAATAAAACAACCCCATTAAAAAGTGTGCAAAAGACATGAACAGAAGCTTTTCAAAAGAAGATAGACTAATGGTCAATAATCATGAAAAAATGTTCAATGTCACTAATCATCAGAGAAGTGCAAATCAAAACCACAATGAGACATGACCTAACTCCAGTAAGAATGGCTTTTATCAAAAAGTCACAAAACAATAGATGCTGGCATAGATGCGGAGAGAAAGGAACACTTATACATTGTTTCTGGGACTGCAAACTAGTGCAATCGCTATGGAAAATAATATAGTGATTCCTCAAAGAACTAAAAGTAGACCTACCCATTTGATCCAGCAATCCCACTACTGGGTATTTAGCCAAAGGAAAAAAAGTCATTTTATCAAAAAGATAGTTGCACTAGAATATTTATTGCAGCACAATTCACAGTCACAAAGATGTGGAATCAATCCAATTGCCCATCAATTCATGAATGGATTAATGAAATGTGGTATATGTATACTATGGAGTACTACTCAGCCATAAAAAATGAATCAATACCTTTTGCAACAATCTGGATGGAACTGGAGACCATCCTCCTAAATGAAATATCACAAGAATGGGAAAACAAACACCAAATGTACTCACTATTAAATTGGAACTAATCAATCAGCACTCATGTGCACAGATGGAAGTAAAACTCAACAGAAATCATTCAGGAGGGAGGGGGGAAGAGGGGATGGCTGAAATCATACTTAACAGGTACAGTGTACACCATCTGGGTGATGGGCACACTTATTATTTTGACTCAAGCAGTACAAAAGCAATCCATGTAACCAAAATATTTGTACCCCCATAATATGCTGAAATAGAAATAATAACGAAAGAAAAATTTTTAAAAAGATAGCTATCATTTGTACCTTAAGTCTTCTCTCAACATGTGAGATCCCCTCTACATGACTCACAACATAATTTACAGATAACTCTCTTTCCTACCATCTCCTCAAGAAAAATACTCCTTCACGATAAATACTATTGTGGTTGCTTTCTTCTGGGAAGTCTCTAGTCCATCAATGTCTGAGCCTCTTAAAATAACAAGAACTGAACAAAATATTCCAGAGGTCCAATCAGCACAGAGTACAGTAGATTATTTCCCTTCATTAGAAAGCAATACTTCTATGAATGCAGCTCAAGATTGCAAACACTGCATTAGGTTTCTAAAAATGGCTGCCTTACAGTATCTAGTAATCGGATTAAAGAGGAAATAAAGTTAGTTATGACTCTTTCTTAGTAAACATATGCAAGTTCCTAGTGATCATCTTTTTATTTTCTAAAAGTACACAAATCCCCTGTTGAATAAATCTTTCTATAATTTTATCTAGGGTTAAAGCTTAATTCACCAATCCACAGTTTCTATAATCTATCCTTTGTTCCCTTTTATACACTTGCCCACTGAGTCATTTTCATTTCTCCTGTACACTTTCATTTCATAAAGAATATCTGCCAGTGAAAACTATTTCAGTATACTTTAGGCTTTAATTCATTTGAGCCTCTTAAGATAGCTAGATACTCATCTATCTTGGGTTTTCTTTTCTTTAATCACACTTGTTCTACCCTTTATAATTTATAGATCATTCTCTTTGACAGAGAAAACTAAAGCAAAATATGATTATCTCCAACTCTTACATTTTAGCTATAAATATTATACCATCCATTCCTATATAATAAATAAATCCATGGGTTCCTTCCCCATATGCTAATTAGAACTTTAAAGGTCCTTTTAGGTATTGCTATATGGGTCAAATCATAAGAAAATGCTGGTATTCAACTATTTTCTACATACAAAAACAGCTATTTTATATGGATCAACATAATAACTATAATTGGAGTGTGGGAGGGAAGGGGGGGTGTCAAGCATTAGTTTGATCTGGGTATCCTGCTTTTTTACCTCTCCACTAGGAAAGCATCATCCATATTGTCTAGTCTACAGTGTAATCCCACATAGATTTTTCACCTCCTTTTATCCCTAACCACTGTTTTCCAGAGTCCAGCCACATTTTGCTCTATGAATTTCTAAATACACTTAACATGCACTGCTACTCCTCACCTTCCAATCACATCTGTTTGTTTAGGACCAAGTACAGCTACTGTTACCACATTTTAAGCACTAATTGAACTTCAAGTTTCTATATCTCTTCATGTTAAAATTTCTAGTTTGCTTGGTTACATTATACCTAATATTTATAAATATTCTGACCAACTCTTAATGTTTTCTCTTGTGAATTACTGTTTACTTCCTCCTTTATGGATCATTTTTCTATGTTACACCTGCTATCCTTCATCATATATTTTAAACTGGGTATTTTTACAAGTTTCCCTAACAAACAGCAAAACTAACTTACTTAGGTTTAATTTCGTGTGATTTCTCAATACCAATTATAAGTAATAATTAATAATATAAGGAAGAAAGTTAAAGGTCATAGTTATCCTATAATAAGCCTTCAATTATATCAAGAACATATTAAAGAATTATTACAACTGAATAAAATTAATATACAGGTTCTCCTGAAATTAGTCAATTTTTTCTACTAATATTTTTAAATGCCACTGAATTAACTTTAGAAATTAAGAATATGGAATGGTCTTTGAAAAAAGTCACAAAAAACTCATAATTTGAAATGTCTGATAGTCTAATATACAATGGATATTATTTAATATAACATTTCACATATTCAAACTCCATTTCTTTCAAAATTATTATAATATGGAATATTGTAACTGAAATTAACTAAGTTCAAACCAGACAGAGACTTTCTTCACATCGTCTTCAATAACATATTTTCCCTCCTTACTCTGTGGCATACTGAATCTATGTTAACAATGCGATTATTTTCCTTCTTTCACTCTTTTCTTCATTGTCTTATCTATTAGCAATCCATCTCATTATTTTAGCAAAAAAAAAAATTGCCAATAACCTGTTAAAATCCTAGTTTTAGAGAAATGTTTACCTATTATAAAACATTTGTCCTATATAGCACAAGATGTACTAATTTACCATCATGACTTAAAAGCTTAGTACTAGACCCCCAAATATTAATTAATGATAAAGAAACCTTTAAAAAGATACTTAATAACAAAGATGCTTAATGACAATAAATCGAAATCAAGGATTTATCACACGATTGTTGTACTAAGAATACTTTGTTAGTACATGAGCTTATTCCTACAGCAGTTCAAGACCACAGTCTGTTCTCCTAAATTCAGTCAATCATATCAAAACACTTAGGTCAGTAAGCAAGAAGAAATAGAAGGATCACTGCAAATGCATAACTTCTGTGAAAAATACCTCAAAGCCCATTCCCTTCTATTATCTTCACACATGAAAGACAGAACTTTATTAGAGTGAAAAAAACTTAGAAGACCTATGCTGAAACATACTAAAGCAATTATATGACCGGTAAAGAGGCCAAAAATTCTTAACATACTAAATAATTTAAATATTGAGGGAAGTTGAAAAGTGGTAATCAAATATAAAACATTTGTCATTTTATACTAAATTTAAGTTTTTATGTTTTATATATTTAATAAAGAAAATTTTGAATTATATTTCTTAAGTATCATAGGAGTCTTCTTTGTCTATTTGTTAATCTATCCAAAAGTAGTTTCATATTAGAATTAAAATGAGTATTTTATATCAAATCTCATATTCCACATCACATCATTTCTTATTGGGACACAGCTATCAATAGCAGATTGATTCAAATTTAAAGTGAATTAGATAGGCCCATTTTTGTAGAAATCATAGGTTCAAATAAGCAGTTGACTCAACCATATGAAGAAACATTTGCCCACAGGTACAATTAGAAATTTAATATTTCTACTTATTTTCTATGTCCTTATAAAATTTTCATTGGGATTTACTTTTAAAATGTAACTGAGGAACCGGTGCAGTCGTTCATACTTGTAATCCCAGCCACTTTGGGAGGCTAAGGCAGGAGGATCACTTGAAGCCCAGGAGTTCGAGACCAGCCTGGGCAACTTGGCAAGACCCTGTCTCTACAAAAAACAAACAATGAGCATTTAGAAAACAGAATTACAAACACACTATAATTTACAATTACTCCATAGAAAATGATATACTTAGCTCTACCCTTAACAGAACATGTACAGTATTGTATGCTGAAAATTACAAAATGGTGATGATATACATCAAAGATCTCAATAAATGGAGAGACATACCAAGTTTATGGATTAGAAGTTTTGCCATAGTAAATACATCAATTCTCTCAAATTAATTTATAGGTTTAGCAAAACTCATATCAAAAGAAATTTGTAGATATAAGAAGCTTATTCTAAAATTTACAGCGAAAGGTACTGGCCCTAGAATATAGAAAACAATCTTTATAAAAACTTAAGTGACAGGGACTATTATTCCCAATGTTAAAGTTTACTACACAAGTAGAGTCATCAAAATGGCATGGTATTGGTGAGGAGATAAACACATAGGTCAATGGAACAGAACAGAGGGCCAAGAAATATAACCATACAAATTTTCTTTGATTTGGTTCTCCGTTTGACTGTTAGTCTACAGGAATGCTACTGATTTCTGTACCTTGATTTTGTAACCTGAGACTTTGCTGAATTTGTTTATCAATTCCAGTAGTCTTATGGCAGAATCTTTGGGGTTTTCTAGATATAAGATCATATCATCAGCAAAAAGCGATACTTTGACCTCTTCTGCCCTCATATGGATGCCCTTGATTTCTTTATCTTGTCTGATTGCTCTGGCTAAGACTTCCAGCACTATGTTGAATAGAAGCAGTGATAAAGGGCCACTTTGTCTGGTTCCAGTTCTAAGTGGGAATGCTTTCAATTTTTCCCCATTCAATATGATGTTGGCTGTGGGATTGTCATATATGGCTTGTAACATTTTTAGGTAAGTATCCTTTACAATAGCAACAAACAAAGTAAAATACCTAGGAATATATGTAACTAAGGAAGTAAAAGACCTCTACAGGGAGAACTAGGAAACACTGAGGAAGGAAATGCCACAAGACATAAATATGTGGAAAACCATACCATGCTCATGGGTCGGCAGAATCAACATTGATAAAATATCTATACTGCCCAAAGTGATCTACAGATTCAATGCAGTTCCTATTAAATTACCAACATCATTTTTCAAAGATCTCAAAAAAAAAAATGATTCTACGCTTTGTATGGAACGAGAGAAGACCCCATATAGCAAAAGCAATCTTAAGCAAAAAGAACAAATTGGGAGACATCATTTACCATACTTCAAGCTATACTACAAGGCTATAGTAACTAAAACAGCATGGTACTGGCATAAGAACAGAGACACAAACCAATGGAACAGAACTGAGAACTGAGATATAAAACCATCCTCATATAGCCATCTAATCTTTGACAAAGCAGACAGAAACATACACTGGGGAAAAGAATCCTTATTCAATAAATGGTGCTGGGATAAATGGTGGATAGCCACATGTAGAAGACTGAAACTGGATCTGCACCTTTCACCTCTCACAAAAATCAATTCACAGTGGATAACAGACTTAAAACTAAGGCACGAAACTATAAGAATTCTAGAAGAAAATGTTGGAAAAACTCATATAGACATTGGCCTAGGCAAAGAATTTATGAAGAAAACCCCAAAGGCAATCACAGCAACAACAAAAATAAATAAATGGGATCTGATCAAATTAAAAAGCTTCTGCATACCCAAGGAAACTATCATTAGAGTGAATAGACAACCTACAGAATGCGAGATAATATTTGCTCTCTACACATCTGATAAAGGGCTGATTAACAAGAATCTATCTAGAACTCAAAAAAAACAACAAGAAAAAATCAAACAACCACATCAATAAATGCGCAAAGGACGTGAATAGAAACTTTTCAAAAGAAGACAGAATAAATAATGGCCAGCAAACATAGAAAAAAATGCTCAACATCTCTGATCATTAGGCAAATGCAAATCAAAACCACAATGAGATTTCACCTAACCCCAGTGTGATTGGCCTTTATCAAAACATCCCAAAGCAACAAATGCTGGCGAGGATGTGGAGAGACAGGAACACTCTTACACTGCTGGTGGGAATGCAAATTAGTGCAACCTCTGTGGAGAAGAATTTGGAGATACCTCAGAGCTAAAAATAGAAATACTATTTGATTCAGCAATACCACTATTAGACATTTACCCAAAGGAACAAAAGTCATTCTATAATAAAGACATCTGCACTTGAATGTTCATGGCAGCACAATTCACTATAGCAAGGATGTGGAAACAACCCAAGTGCCCATCAATCCATGAGTGCATTAATAAAATATGGCATATATATAGAATGGAATACTACTCAACTATAAAAAAACAACGGTGATCCAGCACCTCTTATATTTTCCTGGATAGAGCTTGAGCCCATCCTCTGAAGTGAGGTATCACAAGAATGGAAGAATAGGCACCACATGTACTTGCCATCAAATTGGCACTGACTGATCAACCCAAAGTGCTCACACAGTAGTAATATTCTTTGGGAGTTAGGGGTTTAGGGGTGGGTAAACTTACATCTAATGGACGCGGTGAGCATTGTAGGGGGGAAGGGCACACCTCAAGTCATGGTTTCGATGTGGCAAAGTCATAACATGTAACCAAAATGTTTGTACCCCGTAATATCCTGAAATTAAAAAAAAAAAAGTGGGCAAAGAATATGAACAGAAACTTTTCAAATAAGATAAACTAATGGCTAACAAACCTATGAAAAAATGTTCAATATCTCTAATCATCAGAAAAATACAAATCAAAACCACAATGAGATATCACTTAGTTCCAGTGAGAATGGCCTTTATCAAAAAGTCCCAATACAATAAATGTTGGTGTAGATGTGGAGAGATAGGAACACTCATACACTGCTGGTGGGATTGCAAACTAGTACAACCTCTGTGGAAAGCAATATGGAGATACCTCAAAGAGATACAAGTAGATCCAGCAATCCCATTACTCGGCATCTACCCTAAAGAACAAAAGACATTCTATAAAAAAGACATCTGCACTTGAATGCTTATAGTAGCACAATTCACAATTGTAAAGATGTGGAAACAACCTAAGTTCCACCCATCAATACATGAGTGGATTAATAAAATGTGGTGTATGTATACCATAGAGTTCTTCTCAGCCACAAAAAACAACGGTGATCTGGCACCTCTGGTATTATCCTGGATAGAGCTGGAACCCATTCTACTAAGTAAAGTATCCCAAGAATGGAAAAACAAGCACCACATGAACTCACCATCAAATTGGTATTAACTGATCAACACTTAAGTGCACATATAGTAATAACATTCATTGGGTGTCTGGCAGATGGGAGGGGGGAGAAGGGAATGGGTATATACACACCTAATGGGTGCAGTGTGCACCGTCTGGGGGATGGACACACTTGAAGCTCTGACTTGGGTGGGGCAAGGGCAATGTACATAATGTAAACATTTGTACCCCTGTAATATGCTGAAATAAAAAAAATAAAATAACAATTTTGTTAACTGATTTTTACAAAGCTACAAATCAAATTCAATGGAGGTAGAACAGCCTTTTCAACAAATAGTGCTAAAGAAATCAGACATTCATAAGTATAAAACAATGAACCTTGACATAAATGTCACTGCTGATATAATTAACTCAAAATGAATCATTGAATTAAATGTAAAACATAAAACTATCAAACATTTAGAAAAAAGACACAGGAGAAAAATCTTTAAAATCTGGGGCTAGGCAAAGGATTCTTAGACATGACAACAAAAGCATCATATATAAAAGGGAAAATTGGAGACTGGATGACATCAAAAGTAACAATTTTAGCATGTGAAAGCCCATATGAAGAGGATGAAAAAGTAAGCTACAGACTAGAAGAAAATATTTGCAAAGGACATACCCAACAAAGAAGTGATTGGTATCTAGAATATATGAAGAACTCTTAAAGCTGAACAATAAAATTAAAAATCATCCAAATTATAAAATGTGCAATAGATATAGACATTTCACCAAAAAGGATATATATATATATATCTCATATATATAATATATATGCACACACATATATACACACAGGTACACACACATACATACATACAGTGAATAAATATGCAAAAATATATTCAACATCAGCAGCTGTGATGGTTAATTTTACCTGTCAATTTGATTGGGCCATCAGCATCCAATATACATTGCTGTTTCTCTCAAAGCCAGGATTCATGGGTCCAGGATCAAGGGATAGAAATGGGAGTGGTACCACCTACTATTACTCCTAGTGACCCACTAGCAAAATTTTTGCTTCCTGTTCTACTAACCTTCTGCTATGCTGGCCTAGAAGTCTTAGTTCCAAAGGGAAGAATGCTTTACACCACAGTGACTCCACTGAACTGGAAGTTAAGACTGCCACCCAGCCACTTTAAGCATCCAATGCCTCTGAATCAATAGACAAAGAAGAGAGTTACCATATTGACTGATCCTGTGGAAATCAGACTGCTACTTCACAATGGAGATAAGAAAGAATATGTCTGGAATACAGGAGTTATCTTAAGGTGGTCTCTTATTATTACTATGCCCTGTGATTAAGGTTGCTGGAAAACTACAACAATCCAAACCAGGCAGGACTACTAATGGCCCAGACAGTTCAAGAATGAAGGTTTGGGTCATTTTACCTTACTTTAACCATTCTTGGTAGTGAATAAAGGGAGTTACTAAATACGAACTATAACCTCATGACCACTTATAGAACTAAGGACTACAATTGTTATGATTCTTCCTCCTTATTTTGTTATGCTGCTTGTGTATATGTGTATAAAGTAAATTTCTCTGCTTTCCTTTATCATGTAATATTAAGATGTACTGAATTACAACATTTAATTTTAATTAAATATTTTGATATCATTTGATGTTAATTTTACATTATAATATTTAAGTTATAGGCTACCAATACCACTCAGGGACTCTCTCTTCTCTTCTGGGAAAGGGGTTAATGTATTTCACTTGTAAGCAAAACAGCTGTATCATTTTAGGTGGAATTATGACGTTGTTATTTTCTTTATTTGGAGATTAAGTACAGCTTAAGGAAAAGCATATAGGTGCCGAGTTGATAAGGGACGAACTTTGACGGTTTTGTGTGTCAACTACACTTTCCCACAGGATGTCCCAATATTTGGTTAAACATTTTTCTGGGTGTGTCTGTGAGGGTGTTTCTATATGAAACTAATATATGAATCGGTAGACTGAGTAAAGCAGATTGCCCTCCCCAATGAATGAGGTGGGCCTCATTCAATTCCTTGGAGGGCTGAATAGGATGAAAGGTAGGTTAAGAGAGAAGTCATTATATCTGCCTATTTTCAAACTGAGATATCTGTCTTCTCCTGCATTTGGGCTGGAACTTACACCACCACAGCTCTCCTAGGTCTTCAGCTTGCAGATGGCAGATCATGGGAATTCTCATCCTCCATAATCACATGAGCCAAGTCCATATATATATATATATATATATATATATATATATATATATCTGTCTATGCATATATCTTATCGCTTCTGTTTCTCTGAACAACCTTGACTAATACAGTAGCCATCAAGGAAATGCAAATTAAAATCACAATGAGATATTACACTATATACACACGAGAAAAGTTAAAATAAAAAATCTTGACAACACCAAATGCTGCCAAGGATTTGGAGAAACTGTATCACTCATGCATTGCTAGTGGGAACATAAAATGCTACTACCACTCTGGAAAACAATTTGGAAGTTTCTTAAAACATTAAACATTCAATTACCATATGATACATAATTGTACTCTTGGGCATTTATCCCAGAAAAATGAAAGCTTATGTTCACAAAAAACCTGTATATGAATGTTCATAGCAGCTTTATTTATAATAGCCAAAAACTGGAATCATCCCAGATATCCTTCAACTGTTGAATGGTCAAACTGTGGTATATCCATATCACGGAATACTACTCATCAATAAAAAGGAATGAATATTGACACATGCATCAGCTTGGATGAATGTCCAGGGAATTATGCTGAGCAAAATTGTACTATATAATTACACTTACAGAACATTCTTGAAATGAAAAAAACTATAGAAATGGAATATAGATTAGTGATTGACAAGACTAGAGGAAAGGGGTTAAGCAGGAGGGAAGTAGATGTGGTTATAAAAGGGCAACATGACTAATCCTTGTGGACATGAAACTCTTTATATTGACTGTGGTGGTAGATACACAAGTAATACAACTGTATAGAACTTAGTATACACACAAATGCACACAAAAATGAGTACAAGTAAAACTGAAGACATGTGGCATGACCATAAGCAATTTTCTGAGTCTTAAACTTACACCAAACTTTTCCCAGTTTACCACTCTGGCATCTTTGTCTGCTATTCCTTTAGCATTATGCCCACCTCTGCTATCAGTATTTTTTATCCTTAGAGGCACAGCCTAAAGTCACCACCTTTTTCATGAAATCTTTCTCAATCACTTCAGCCAAAAGTGAACTCTCCTGCTTCAATTCTGGACCTTACAGTATACCTTGTATTAGTTACTTGTGTGTATCTCTGATCTAAGATTATAAGCACTTTAAGGGTAAGGATTAATGTCTTACCTATCACACACTGACCTAGCTCAGTAGCTTGGAAGCAAAAGGCACTGAGGTATTTGTTTATTTAATCTAGTCCCACACCTCCCAAAATATCCAACTATAATTCCTATTCTTCCAGGGCATAAATTCTCCACTTGAAATCAGACAGGCCTCCTTCTATGTCCTATGCAGGTATCTTCTTACCTGGAATGTTCCATCTCTCAAATTATAATTAACTCTTCAAAGTTAATCTCAAAGGTCATTTATTCCTTAAAGTCTTTCCTTGTTTCTCTTAATCAGTTTCATCTCTCCCTCCTGTAATTCCCATTACACTTTGCATTTCCCTTAAATCGCTTAGTCTGTATCTTGTACTATAATCATATGCTGCCACTCGCTACCTTCCCAATCAAAGAGTAAATTCCTTGGCAGTAACAACTGCCCTGAACACTTTGGAAAATTATTTGCATGTATTTGGTGTTAAAGTATTTGCTGAATCAAATAAACACTATTTCTAGAAAGTTAATTAATATTGATTACTATTTAATCTTCTAATACCATTGAGAATATAAATTCCATAGAGTAAGTTCCATAGGGAATGTTGATCAAATCTGTAATTCTCTTCTTATAATTTACTAGATATCATTTCTGATTTTGCCCTGCCTCTAAATCTTGCCTTCTTAGTTTCTTATATTGTTTCTTCTACACTGACATACACTTGTTAAAATGCTGATGGTTCCTTCAAATTTTACCCAAAGCTCTCTTCTCCATCCTCACGCTATCCCTAAATGACCTTGCCTAACCACAAACTAATTACTGCCAAATCTTTATCTCTAACATTTATCTTTCACCTTAGCTCCAGGCCTACATTTTCAACTACCTAATGGACAACCACCCCTTTCTACCTGAATGTACCACAGACGGAGATTTCCCAAATCAAGTTCATTAGCCTTCTATCACAAGTTTTCTATAGTTTTCCCTTTCCTCAACTTTGTGACTAACAGATTATTTTTATTCTTCTTTTTTATGCCCCATACTCAACCAAACTGTGTTATTAATTCTACCTCCAAGATCTTGCTTAAATCAATCCAGTTATCTCAATTTATATTGCTAGCATCCCCATATTCACCATTTTGCTGTCTGTATCTATATCTCCCCTGATTTCCCCACCTGCCTTCTCCACTTCCCCCTTCCAATTTATCCTATATTCTATCACGTGAGTTACCTTTTCAAAATAAAATTCTAATCATACAATTTTATTATTCAAAAACATCCAATGGTTCTTCCATACCTATAGGATAAAATCTAAACTCATTTATTGTGTAGAGCAGGGGTTGGCAAATGAAGGTCCATGGGCCAAATGTAATCCACCACCTCTTTTTATAAATACTGTTTTATTGGAAAACAGTCATGCTCATTCATTTACATATTATCTATGGCTGGTTTCACACTAACAAGAGTTGAGTAGTTGCAACAGAGACCAAATAGCCCAGATGACCAAAAACATTTACTGTCTGGCCCTTGACATGAAAAGTTTGCATATCCCTCGCATGGAGGGTACAGAATAATTGGACCCCTACCTCCCTTTCCAGTTTCAACTCCCACTACAAACTCTAGGCTCTTATTATATAAAACAGGCTACTCTCTTCATAACAAAACCATTACTCATTTTTCAAGTGGCTGTACTTGATTCAGTTGGGGATCAAAGTATATTGAATAAAATGACAGCTTTTACTAATTCCCACCATATTCTCTCATGTCATATTTAAAACACACATAACACAGTAAAGGTTATGATTCCAAACATAAATCAGAGGCTGGAAACTGCTTGGGAAAGTGACAGCATATATGTGTATTACAGATATCTTAGAGCACCTAAAGTAGTTGACAAGAGGTTCTCTTATGGCAACTAGGAAATACATATTATTTACTGCTGAGCTAATTTTGTGGGAAGAGCACTGGATTTGGAGTCAAAGGACTTAGGTCTGATACTTAAGTTTGCATATTAAAGTAGAGCCCCACTATAGCTGCATGTGAACTACATAGGCTTTTTATGAGGATAACTCAAACACTGAATTTTTAATCTGAGTCATTATTATCATTACCCACATTATTATCAGCATGTGTGATCCAGTATCAAAATTACAAATTACATTTGCATAACATTTTAAAGCTTACAAAGTAATTCCACAGACATCTCATTTGAGTTCACAGTAATCCTGTGAGATCGGAAGGCAAGTATTTTCTTCACTTAGTAAATGAGTAAATTAAGGCCCAGAGAAAGTAAGTGTCTTGCCTAACATCATAGAGCCTATAAACGGCAGGGCCTAGGTTCAACCCAGGTCTTCTGATTCTAGTTTATAGTCCTCCCATTTTTCAATGCTATTTAATGAAATTTTAGAAAATACAATCTGCTATGAGTCTGAAATAGGAAATAACGTTAACAGAAAAAATTCTACATTATACCCCTCAACCTTACCTCTACCTGCAAGATAGTTAACACAATCAGCAGAGACTCTGGTTTCTAATAATTTGGGTTCTACTGAAAAGCTCATCAAGATCCAAAGAGTATTCCAAGATGGCCATATCAGTTTTTAGACCACTAGACCACTGGTAAATTCTCTATTTACACTAGAAAAAAATCTGTATTGAAACTATTTCACACAGGCAGAGAACTTTGGTGTTAAAAAATGTTTCTATTAATCCACTCATGAATTGACGGGCACTTGGGTTGTTTCCACATCCTTGCAATAGTGAATTGTGCTGCCATAAATATTCAGGTGCAGATGGATTAATCAAATTTGGTATATGTATATAATGGAATATTACTCAATTATAAGAAACGACGGTGATCTAGCACCTCTTACATTTCCCTGGATAGAACTTGAGCCCATCCTCCGAAGTGAGGTATCACAAGAACGGAAGAATAGGCTCCACTTGTACTTGCCATCAAATTGGCACTAACTGATCAACACTATGGTGCTCACACAGTAGTAATATTCTTCAGGGATTGGGGCACTGGGGGTGGGTAAACTCACAACTAATGGACGCAGTGAGCATTGTAGGGGGGAAAAGGCACGTCTCAAATACCCCTATAATATCCTTAAATAAATAAAAAAAATGTTTCTAGGGCAAAGTAGAGGATTTTCAACTCAAAAAACTACGAACATCAAGAAAAAATCTTAAGTAAAATTAATAACAAATTGTTATATGCTGACCATGTGCTTTTAAAAAGATTTATAAGATAAGACTACATGTTGAAAGAGTCAAAACCTATCTGGCAATGAAAGGGCGAATATCAGTTAGGATTGAAAAAAGAAAAACAGCAGCCCTGTAATTAATCAGGCTTGGGAGGACAGACACAGATAAAACCAGCTTCAAAGTTAATAGGAAACATTGCTTTACCCAAGGTCATGCAGCATTTGTAAAATATCATAACGACCCCTCTTGAGTGATGACTGCTTTCTTACCAGTGATGCCCCCAGACCCACTTTGCTATTTTCATTTATTACCAGAGGGAGATACCAAATTCCTAAAGTGCCCTTGCTTCATGACAGCACCCAACTCCTAGTTAATCCTTGCTTTTCCCAATTTGCCTCAGAAGCAGCCACCAATCCAGAACTGATCCTGGCTTCCTTTAGACCCTCCTCAGAATTCTTTAATGTAAACCAAACCTTAAGAAAGACACTTCCCTCATTCTTCTTATCCAGAGGCCTTCCATGGTTCCTCGGCAGTTTACTCCCTCAGTGTGAGTCAATAAATCTGATTTTGTGAGACTACAGGTGAATTCTTGGTGGTCTTTGGTTTATTATGCTTTAACAAGGAAATTTATTTTGAATTGTCCTATAGATTCAGCAGTTTAGCACTGACAAAAGCCCCCTCTAGAAACTCCCCCCAAAAAACCTTCTGAACTTAAACCAGAAAATCACTGACCACAAGAGACTTTAATGCCAAGGAATATAAGTTAACTCACTGAATTCTGCTTGTATCACAAGAAATATTATGATTAATAATGCTAGGAGATATAGAACTTAACCAAAGCCAGGTAACTTTCATATCTGCTGGGAAAAAAAGTTTATCATCAACTTGGTAACAAGCTCTACATAAAACCAGAAGTGTACAAATTAGTGATATTATCTGATTTTAATATAAATGAGTCACATAATTCTTGAGCAATTTTATCTGTCACCTATAATATAATAATATAGTATATACAGTGTTCAGAAAATCCTTGTATAATTTTCTAATTTTTAATTTTTTAATTTTAATATAAATTATATAAAAGTGGAATGTGTCCAATTTTTCAGTAAATGGTATTAAAAGACAAACCAAATTAATTGTTTTAGCCATAGGTCAAGCTAATTTCATGTACATAGAAGCTACATTTCATGTGTCACATGATAAAAAAATGACTGTATTGTCTTTTAAACTTTAAATAACCCAGAAAGTTTAAAAGCACTGTGCTACCAATAAGGCTTTGGAAAATACAAATCTAGCTACAATAAAGAATAATCTCAAACCAACTTTGTTAGGCTAGCCTTATGAGGGGAATGAGGGACAAAGGACATTACTACCAAAATAATATTCTATTATGATGGCTATAGGATCAAGAAGAAATGTTTTTAAAATCCTGTAAACCAACTTCAAAACAATAGAGCAAAGTTTTAACTTCTAAGAAATAGTTGCTGCACACTTACCTCAATTACAAGTCAGGAGTGTGGGGATATGGTGGGGGATGAAAAAGGGAGAGCTGCTTTCAGCAAATGCTTAAGACAAAATCAAAAATAGTACCAGGCTCAGCCAATAACTGTTGATCAAAAGCAGTCTTAAAGCTTTATATACATAGGGCAGAAAGAACTATTGTTCACAGATCAGGCTTTTTGCACCACACCCACCATCATCAATATCCTCATCTTCAAATACAAAGAGTTTTTCAGAAAATAAGCTATATTTAAGCAAGGCTGAAATAATCTTGAATTAGTATTTTCTCTATTACAAAAAAGTCAGTCAATTTTTAAAATTTAATCAGAAAATAGAATGTATATATGCAACCTTCTGACTGGTTAAAATGCAGTAAGTAAGCATATCAGCTGCTTTAAGTAGAAAGGACAATAATAGACTAAGAAAATACGCTGGAAAAACACTGGAAAGTGACTCATAAAATTCATTGTCAATTCTAGATTTACAATGCCTAGTAGCATTTTCTGTGAAGCTTGGTTGGGGGTTTCCCAAAAAAGCTCTAACAACTAAACAAATTAATATAAAGCCTTGAAAAAAGCCAGGAAAGGTACAAAAATGAATTTGAATAAAATGTAAAAAGTCTAGTGTGAGTAAAAATAAAAAATCACAGAATTATTTCTTTCATGGATTTGATGCTACTATGAATCAAATTATGCCTCTAAAATTTTAACCAACCATACAAAAAGCTTAGAATCTTCAAGGCTGATGTCAATCCCATCCCATAACACCCATCCACAGTATAACTTAACACTGATAAGTCCTACAGGCTATTGATATTCATGGCCATTAACTGTCTTATTGCTAGAATAACAATAAGTGAAATATGGCAAAAAACACTTTCCAATTCCATTCAGACTTTCTGCAAATTTTACTTAATATAATTTGGAATGATAAACCCACAGGATATTGTCATCCTCTTCTAAGCCTTTTAACCTGATTTAGTTGTTATACACAGAAGTTTTAGACACCCTTTTCCTCCAACTAAATAAACCTGGCACTGTTTTACAGCTTCCATTTGTGAAGCATAAAGTTCTATTTCTATAAGGTACTGAGTTAAATACACAGAAAAAATACCAAAAGATTGTTTTAGAATACTTTAGTGTACATTGAAAGAAAAAGTTATAGGTATGATAAGGAATAATGAGGAAAGGAGAAAAATGTTTAAAATAAAACAGAATTTTTTCATTATATTTTATATGATGAAAATAAGCCCCCATATAAAATGCTTTCTTTAAAATAAATACACTAAAATTATTAATCCTAACATTACTACAATATTGACTCCAGAAATGGATATACAGGGCTAGAAACTCATATGAGCTTGTATAAAACTGTATAAACACATTTAAGAGGGATGCTTCAGTTTCCATGTGGCAGCAATTATAGAACTTACAACCATTTAATATTTAGTGAGCACTCACAATGTAGCACATATAAAAAATTCTGAGTTTATATTCCAGTGTAATTACTTGCAGGTGTGACTAGCATCCCTTGCTCTTTTCCAGATACATTTTAGAAGCAACTTGCTTCATGTGCAATTATGTAAGTACAAAAAGAAGGAAGGTGGTTAAGTGGAGAGAGGCAAGCAACAAAAAGACTGGGTTGTCAAAAGTATGTTTCGTGGGCAAGAGATGGGAACTATGTAAAATTACGGAGGGTGACAAATATTCCTAGCAGAAACCCAATCACCTCAGCCAGATAAAAACAGTTTAAACTAGACTACTTTCTTTCAATTTACATTTACATATTTAGAAGAGACAGATTTCCCACCTCCAAGTGAACTGTGGCATTAAATGTGATATATAACAATACAATGGTCCATAAGAGTCAATCAATTCTAAATGAAAGCTTATGGCAACACGTTAAGTATTAATTTGGCTTTAGAATTAATGCAAGCCTCCTAAGCTATATACAGTATAATTACAGGCCTACTACATAAATTACACGACATTACTATATGTCAATTGTACTAAAGCTAAAAGGGAAAACAAAGGTTTAAAGGTAGAGTCTTACTGCATCACGCCATTGACTCAGTTTAGAAATATATGCATGTACATTAGTTCCTTGGGGATGTCAGTTTTGAACTCAATGAATAAGCCATCATTCTGCCAATTCTACATATAATTTTATAAAAATTGTTTAGGATATGATAACTAGGAAAATTTATGACATTCTTATCATGATGGATAATACAAATACTAGTTCTTCAAATAGATATGAAACATACTTTTAAAACTACTTCTGTACTGTCAAATTAGCTCAGCAGCAGAGTTATGTTTATGTGAAATTTTCAAATTCTAATAAAACTACTACAAGTTTCTAAAATAAATATTAATCTTTAAAAGGATGAAGAAATAACAATACTTCGTGGTGATACTGCAAGACCTCAAGCAATACCACAAATATTAATTACGTATCCCCCAGAATTTCTTTGAGTGGCATTAAGTATTAATACTATTTTGAATTTAGTTCAATTTTCTTCCTCTGATTTAATTTTGGCACAATGCAAAACCAATTTGATTAGTCAAGCATCAGCTAATGAAATGGCATGACTGGAGCTTAGACCTGTGATAATGTAAATATCATAGGCATCTTTGCTTTTCCCTAGAGAAATTTAGAACTTAACCCTTGGTAAATGTAAGTACATATATATTTAAATTGTTACAATAGTTAGTGTGGAGAATAGAATCTGGGAATTAACTCCCAAATTCCTTCCCCATGCTCCCTCACCTCCATTTCATTAAATAACATTGTTGATTAACTACACAAAGGATGGGAATATTTGAATAAATAATCCAATATAGTACAGAGTCCAGATAAGGTCATAATTTTATTATTTTTAGCCAAAGACTGTTATAAAACTTTCATAGGAAAGAACTGGCACAATGTGATCTTTAAAGTGAGTTACTAAAATCAAAATACAAAAAGATAAAGGTAGTTTCTAAGCATAAAACAGGACACTTAAAAATCAAATTTGTAAAATGAGTAATTAGTCAATACATTATTACCAAATTATGGAACTATTCAGAGAGCAGCTTACCAGTTCCCACGTTATTCTAGATCCACACTGTAGAATACAGTAGCCACTAGTCACATGTGGTTGCTGAATGTCAAATTACTTAAAATTAAAATAAGATTAAATATTTAATTCCTCAGATGCAACAGCCATTATCTCCATTGTTACAGAAAGTTCTATTGGGTAGCACTGTCCTACATAAAATACCAGTTAAAATATGCCCCCCAAAATTCCTGAGGTAATTTCAAATATAAAGGATAAAGAGGGATATGTCCATTTATGATAAAAATTCTATGCAAAGTAGGAATAGAAGGTAACATCCTCAAACTGATAAAGGACATCTATGATCATATTTAATAGTTAAAGATTACCTGCTTTCCTCCTAAGATCAGGAACAAGGCAAGGATGTACACTCTCACCACTTCAACTCACCATTGTACTAGAGGCACTAGCAGTTCAACAAGGCAAGAAAAAAATATATATAAGGCATACAAGATTGAAAAGGAAAAAGTAAACCTGTCTTTATATGCAGACAACATGGTCATCTAGATAGAGAATCCCAAAGAATCTCAAGAAAAAAAAGCCACTAAATCTAGTAAGTAAATTTAGCAAGGTCAATAGACAGAAAAAAAAAACACTTTTTATTTACTAGCAACAAACAACTAGAAATTGAAATTTTTTAAAATACAATTTGAAACAACATCAAAAGCCATGGAATCCTTAGGGAAAATTTTCATAATAGATGTGTCAGACCTCTACCCTGAAAACTACAAAACACTGCTATGAGAGAATAAAGACCTAAATAAATGGGGAGATACAATATGTTCCTGGATTAGAAGACTCAATGTTGTTAAGATGTCAGTTCTTCCAAAACTGATCTATAGATTCAATGTAATCCCAAGCAAAAATCCAGTACCTTTTTTTTGTTCTGTAGAAACTGAGAAGCTGATTCTAAAGTTTACATGGAAATTCTAAGTACTAGAAAAGCCAAAATAATTTTGAAAAAAAAAATGAGAGCAAAGTTGGAGAACTCACACAGTAGAGAGTTCCACACACCTGATATAAAAATTAACTCAAAATGTATCAAAGATCTAAACATAAAAAAACTATGAAACTTCTAATAGAAAATATACGAGAAACTCTTTTTGACCTTGAGTTAGGAAAAGATTTCTTAGATAGGATACAAAATCTCAAACTTTAAGACAAAACTGATAAATTGGACTTCGTAGGAAATACAAATAACAGAGGAATATTTTGAGCTGCATTATATATATATAATCAGTAAAATTTAGATCATGGGAAACTCTACAATTCAAATACTCCAGAATTAAATTACAGTGTTGGAATAACAAAATATAAAGAAACTCTTGGGTAATAAAATGGTAAAGAAAAAAATTCTGTTCTTTGAAAGACATGGTTAAAAAATAAAAAGACAACAACAGAATGGAAGAAAATATTTGCAAAATACAAAGGACTTATATCCAAATTATATAAAGAACTCTCAAAAATCAACAATAAGAAAAAAACCAAACAACCCAATTTAAAAAATGGGCAAAAGATATAAATAGACACTTCACTAAAGAAGATATATAAAATGGTAAATATGCACATGAAAATATATCAACTGACAGTACCAGAAGCTGGTGAGAATGTGGCACAACTGGAAATCTCATATATTGCTGGTAGGAATACAAATGTGATAGCCACTTTCAAAGCAGTTTGGCAGTTTCTTACAAAGTTAAAACTGTACTTACCATATGATCCAACAATCCCACTACCTAAGTATTTACCCCAAACCAATGAAGAGAGATGTTCATGTAAAAACCTGTACATGAATATTTATAATAGCTTTATTCATAATAGCCAAAATCTGGAAACAATTCAAATGTCCACCAACTGATGAATGAGTGGAATACTATTTGGTAATAAAAAGGAATAAACTAATGTCACGTGAAATGACATGCATGAATCTCAAAAGCACAGATCTAAACAAAATCTGACAGATACAAAAGGCTACATACTGTATGATTTAATTTCGATGACATTCTAAATAAGGCAAAAGTACAGTCACAGAAAGGTTAGTGGTTTCCAGGGGTTGAGGGAGGAGTATTGAGGGGGGTGATAAAAATATCTATATTTTTATTGTGCTGCTGCTTATACAAATGTTATATTTGTCAAAACTCATTGGACTGCACACTTCAAAAGAGAGAATTTTATTTTGTGTCAATGATACTTTAATATATTTGATTTTAAACATAAAAGTAATGACGCTAATCCTCTATCTTCAGATCTGTTAGTGTAAATCTGTTACACCAAGGAAACATGGTGATATCCGACCATGAACATGATATACAAATAGACTATTTTGAAGATAAGCAGTGTGATTTTGGCCAGTCTCAGCTTTGGATTTCTCTGCTGTAAACAGAGGAGTTTACAACCCAGTTTTCCAAATTTGTTCCCAGGAAATTTTGAGAACCTTACAAGTATTCTGGGAAAAGGGTTTCCTTGGTCAAATTACTTGGGAATTGTTCCCTATAAGGTGATTTACAATGCATTTAGCTTGAAAAGTTCTGAATAGTCCTACATTCATTCAAATTTTTCTCCTCCCCACCATCTCCCCCCTCCATGGGGTCTTGCTCTGTCACCCAGGCTAGAGTGCAGTGGAGCAATCCTAGCTCACTGCAGCCTCCAACTCCTGGGCTCAAGTGATCCTCCTGCCTCAGTCAGCCTCCCTAGTTGTGGGGACTACAGGCATGAGCCACTGTACCCGGCTCCTCGTTACTTTTTTTTTTAATTCACTGTTTCCCACATTTACTTGACCATAGAACTCTTTTTTTTTTTTTGAGAAACTGTGTTGCTAAAATTCTTTCTAGTTCTAAGATTCTTTGATAAAACTTTCAAGAAGATTTACCTTCATGTTAAGTGTTGTTTAGATTGGCAAACTATAAAACTGATTGATTTTAAAGTCGCTAATGGAGACCCGTGCCCCACAACGAGAAAACTGCTACAAATCACAACTTGAAAAGATTTCATGTTCATCTTGCTTACTTTCTTAGTCAAATACTCGGGAGTTTTTATCAGGCTCTGAATTCTAAATATTTTAAACTTAAGTATCTTGACTAGTATGTACTACATGAAAATACATCATGATTGAATTGCCTCTATTCTAAAAGCTCCTCCCCAAATAACATAGCAGATTTAAGATGAATTGGAAAAAAATTCTATGGCATGTATAAATCAATCAAGCAAGCAAGCAAGCAATGCCAGGGGCACTACAATTCCCAAGCAGTTACTAAAAGAATAACAAACTGATTCATGTGTGTGTAAAGCATTTACTATACAAAACCAGCAGAAGTTTGAAAATATATTCTCAGTTAAAAGAAAAAAAAAGAAAGAGAAGGGAAGAGAGGATAAAGAAAACCTGAGAATCTAACACTCTAAAGGCTGCTTTTCAACATTTCACACATGACCAATGAAGTATAAAGCACTACAAAATACTGTTAACAGTACAGCTAAAAATATTTTATTTTTGAACATAAATGTATGAACAACAAAAGCTATCTCAATTCAATTAGTTAATTAAATTCTGATAGATAAATTACCTCTGAAAGTGAAAAAAAAATATTAGCAGTGTCATATCTAATTAGATCCAATCCAGTAGCCAACTTTTCCAAGTAACATCCAGGCTATAGAAGAGCATTATTAGCAATATACTCCAGAGTATCCAAGTTCTCTTAATAAGCTTTATGAACATTTAATCAGTGACTTTGTCTAAATATCTTTTAAAATTATTGGTAGCTTCAATTTACTTAACTGCTGGGGGTAAGTAAACTCTATAAGCTGTTGTATAAAACAGTATTCCTTTTTAAAAAGTATTCTTATTTTTCTATTTGAAATTCATCTCTTTCAAATTTTCAGGTATATTCTGTAGGCACTAGGCACTATATAAAATAATTTTTAGAAGATTGAGAAAATAGGGGAGTAAAGGAGGACCTTTGTTTTGCACATACTTTGTGAGAGCTAACTTTGATATAAATAATTTTGTACCTAGATCTCTTTGGGAATTAGCATTTCTTCATAATAGTCTGGCCATAGATGTCCCAAGAATAATCTGAATGGGACATTTGACTTTCAGTAAACGAGAACCAGAATGATGACTTTTTGTCTTAATAAAGACATACAAAAATGTATAACATCATTATAATTTTGGCAAACAGATATAAGCAGGATGTACATTCGTTTCCTTCTGAAAGCTATCTTTACATAGTTCCCTATAAAATCTTTGAGAAACTCAGCACATACACATGTAAATAGACAACCATATGGTTAAAAAACACCTGTACTATACGAAAAAAGAAATGCTTCTGCTAAGAAAGAAAGAAAGGAAATGAAAAAGAAAAAAAGGTCAACTTTTACAAAACCATGATTATATTTGCATTAAGTAAAAATGTTTTAAAAATCTGGGTCAACTATGAAACGCCTCAAGAATATAACAGTTTGTTTACACTTCAAATTTAATTCTGGTATGTATTTTTGGCTTCTAATGAGTTCAGGAAGGAAAGAATCAAGAATATGTTTATAAGTCACACTGGATTTTACTCACCCACATTTGGAGATTTCACATAATTTACAGGTAGTTCTGGAGGTCTGCCTCTATGTAGAGCTGCAAAAGCAGACCCATTCCATAGTGTACTCTTACAGTCTATATAAAAAGGCCAAAAAAGTTAGTTGAGGAATAGAGTAGTGTTATTCAACTGTGTCTCAGTGGCAAATATCAGATTTCAATTTCATTTGTTTGAATATATTTTTAACTATTAAAACCACAATAAAATAATATGCATATATTTAAACATGCTATAAACTAAATTATGACTAGTAAACACCAGCACCCTAACATATCATCAGGATATTTTATTTCTGTGCTGGCCTTGAACTAAAGCTTTTATTACACACATGTTTGAATCTTATGTAAATATGTCACAGGTTAATATGGTTTTAAGTTTAAATCAGTCCTTCTTGATAGGCTTATGCATGTCTACAAATATAAAACTGTATAAGCAAGGACACAACCATAGCACAAGCATGCCAAGGAAAATTCAGACACATTTATACTTGGGTATATGCTCATGTTGTGGAGTATTTGCCAGCTGTACCATAATAGGTAACAACACTGCATATCAGATGATAATAATATATAAATAGCTTGTTTTTGTCTCACTTTTATGTTTAGGTCAAAACATTCAAGCAAATATTAAATATTATTAATAATTTGGCTTTGAAACAAAAGATTCTACTATCCTATTGAAAGCTTATAAATAAACTAAATGGAAAACTTTCCATAAATTATAAAATGAGATGCTTAAAACCTAGTATCATCATTTATACAACTATTTATCTTTGTGAATTAGGATTTTTAAAAATACTATGTTAATAAAAAAATGGGTTGCTATACCTGAAACATTTATTAATTCAAGAGGCATTCCTAATGCCTAATTTCACATTTTTATGTTTACAAAATACTACTTTATATGTTTTACATATTGGGGTTCCATGTAAAACTTGGGAAAAAATCTGTTAAGAAAAGTGAAAACTAGTTGAGTAAACTGTTATTTAATAATTACTGACAGATTGATATTTTTGTTTAAATATTTTCAATTATAAAAAGTTTACATATAATTTTATTTACCCATTATGAAATGTACAATATTAGGATGATATTATCAAGACCAACAGAGTAAGAACATTATAATGTAATGACAGAATCTTTTAAGTGTGTATACCATATTAATCAAAGCAGCAATATTTCAGATCTCTATTCCATGATTACAAAGGGATTCTTTATTATTCACCTCTATGATAGCCATTGTTTTACAAAAAAAACGGCTGCTTTTTAAGTCTTTAAAAATTTACTTGTACACTAAGAAAATAAAAACAACAGTGGTAAGATTAAAAAACTAGAAAAAAATGAGTATATAGAAAAGCATGGGAACATTTACTCAACCTAAAAATAAGGTGCTCTCTACTCCTTCCTCTGATATCACAGTTCTAAAATCTGAAAAATCTCACCTTTGGCATCCCGTAACAGAGACTGCCGACCGACACCTAGTAATGTCTGTACCCCAGGAACACTCTGAGGGATCTCCTTATCAAGTAAGGGACCAATCCGCTCACAAATTTTAAGGAGGTAGTCTGGAGGAATGTGTGCATTGGCTGCCACCTAAAAAGCATAAATAAAACACAGGGAAAAAAACTATTTATTTTGTTTAAAAAATCTATTCCATCACAAACTGTTCCACCATGGAGCAAAATACAATTTTAAAATATGGAATCAGAAAAATAATTTTCTTTTTGAGATGGGGTCTCACTGTGCTGCCCCGGCTAGAGTGTAGTGGTGTCATCATAGCTCACTGCAATCTCAAACTCCGGAGCTCAATCAATCCTTCCATCTCAGCCTCCTGGGACTACAGGCATGCGCCACCACACCCAGCTAAATTTTGTATTTTTTGTAAAGACAGGATCTCCCTATGTTGTTCAGGCTGATCTTGAACTCCTGGCCTCAAGAGATCATCCCCCCTTGGCCTCTCAAAGTGCTAGGATTACAGGTGTAAGCCACCACGCCCAGCAGAAAAATAAAATTTTAAATATTTAATAATTGAACAAAATGTAAGAAACAGTCATACAATAAGCACATTTAAATGATATAACAACCAACATTTAAATGGCATGGCATTCTAATGTACTTTTATATGTCTTGATTAAATCATATGCTTAGGTATTAATCTTATAAGTGCTACAAAGTAGCAAAAGTAAGCATGCCAAAATCAAAAGCACACAGGTGATGGGCAAACTCTCTACCCATCACCTTGATTTATTCAGTAGTGATGATGAATTGATCAAAAATCAGAAGACTAGATTTTATACAAATAGTAAGAATACAATGAAAGGTATTACTTGCACCAAACTCTCACCCAATAAAACAGAATTGTTTTTCCTATAAGAGTTAACTTTTTTTCAAAACAGTATCAGATTAACAATTTTATAAATACAACACACTAAATAACTGAGCCCTGCAGCCAAAATTCCTTGAAACATAAGCCTTTAAAAAAAAAAAAAAAAACACAAGTAAATTTCTGGACTTGAGCTAACATAAGAATGAGACAATAAAACAACAAAAACAAAAACTGTGTTCTGTTTTTTAATCTAAGCTAATGTTAAAATCCCTGATGTATTTTATAAATACCTAATTATTAAAAGAGTAAACAGAGAAATCCAGAATATTAAAAATCCTTAGGCAAAAAGAATATAATAATAATATGTATGTCTACATCAAAGTAGACACACATCAGTAGTATTAGTATTTCTAAGTGCTACAATTTTACACACACACACACACACACACACACACACATATATGTTTATCTGTACCATCAAATAGTACACACATTAATAATAGTATTACCACCAGGTCAATAATAACAATACAACACAAAAGAATAATTTTGTAAATCAACCCTGGTCATCAACATGAAAGAAGAGATTTTTGTGTATTTTCTTCACTGCTATATCCCTAACACCCAAAAAAATTACCTGGAATAAGGCGGGACTAAATATTTGTAGAATGAATAAATAAAAATCAAAGTAAAGTCTAACTATAATTAATGTTATTATAAGAATTCTTGAAGGAAAAATCTCAGATTCTCATATCAGGGTACCTTTTTTATTTTCCTAGGAAACGCAAGTCAAAGAACTACAGTCCAACTTATATTTAGAACTGTGGGAATATAAGTGATTCTACTGTAATTATTATTTTTAAAAAATTATTCCCCACCCATTATGTTTTATAAGCTCCTTCAAAAAACAATTTTAACCTACTAAAATAACTGAGGCCTGGGCAACTGTCATCATCCTCAGGAAGAATGGCAACTGGATTATTTCAGATTTGCATCTAAAAGGTTTAGTTTCTGGATCAGGACAAAGGATTAGGCAAATTCTTTCAATTATTTTATACATCTTTAGTTTATTTCCCCAAGCAAATAACTATGTAGAACCATATTTCAGTAAAATATAGAGGTACTACTAAAGTTAAAAGCGGCTGATAATTCAATCTAAAAAACATTTCTTATTATCTACAGAAACTGATATCCAAAAATCCTAGTTTATAATTCATACCTGCCACATTAGAGCATTTCTGAAATTTGCCTACATGCAAATTTAGTTAGTATCCTCAAAAATATGTATCTGAAAGAAAAAAAAAGCTTTAAGGTCCTGCACATTAACATCTATAACAGCTTATACCTTTTTGCCCCAACACTGTCTTGGATAAATGGGACTTTCTAATACCAGCTATTACTTTTTCATCAAGTAAATGCTATATGAGGAGCTTTACATAGGGTGGTAGTTGTCTTTACTGGCAAGTTTCTTTTCTTCATCCCCTGACCAACTCAATAGTTATTCACTTGTTACAAAAACTGACCAACTACCCTAGAAATGCAACATATCTAGCATATATAATCCAGAAAATGGGAGTTTCCCTAATTACAACTTTTAGAATTACTCTCTTATAGAAAATCTGTGAGAATTATATTTTAAACTGACATCTTAAGACCCTTGGCTACATCATTTTACAGAAACAATGATGTCTTACTTTCAGCAAATTATATAAAAATTTTTATCAATTCCTCAATAATAATTCAAAAACACAGAATTACTAGTGGTTATAAATGAGTCTGTATATTCATCAACTAAAACAAGACTTATCTACTCCTAACTTCTCCCCCTTGAAGTTTTGTATAAGTAAATAAATTTCAGAAGTTTGATTTTCACCCTATATAACAAAAATAGCTCAGTTTCCAAGTGGTCCCCTTCAAAAAGTCTTTTTATCTAAAACCAATAAATGATTATTACAAAGTACTAGAGATACACACATTCTATCAAAATAATGGCAAAAACAATCTTTTGAGTTTAAACATACTACCTTCTCCTTTAAACATAAGCAGGCTTCCAGTCTACATTGGTATAGTTCTTATAAAAAAAGTTTCTTCTAAATCAAACTTTAGGTCTTCTAAGTGGTAGTTAAATGTTTACTTGAATCCATGTGCTTTTGATTAAAGCTGGAACTTATTAAAGGTGATCGTTTTAGATACAAGAACTCTTATTATCTACCCTGGGTAGTTACTTTTTTAAAGGTTTTTAATAATTCTATATTAAAGTTATATGTAAATGTAATGGTTCATAAAATGTAATTTTAAAGTATGTACTTTAAAATATTCTACAAAATTCATAACGTAATATAATAAACCACCCTTTTTGATTAAAGTTCAAACATTTTAATCTCAGTCATTTAACTACAATTCTCTCTCTGGAATATAATGGCTAACTACTAACACTTAAGTGCCTTAAGATCTGCAGAAGAAAAGCATTCTCTAAAAACAAAATTTAAGAGTATAATACAAATTTCTGTATTATTCTGTAAAACAGCTCTAAGGAGTTAAATTATAGAATCTTTGAATCGAAAGGATCTTTATGTACAGCTTACAGAAAGGAAAACAGATCGAGACAAATGAAGTGCCTTGTCCAAATGAAGAGACAATGAACAGAAAGGAATCTGGGTCTCTCTGCACACTGCTCTTTCTACTACTGTCCTATTAAGGCAGTTGAAAAATTATAAAGATAGAGATAATTAACACAAAGGCTGCAAAGAGATGAAAACTATAAATCTGAATAAACTGAAAGAAATTAAATGAACTCTAGAATATAAACCTTCATGATATGAAGATTGGCTAACCTAAAGAGCAAATCTAACAACCAAATTACCACAATTCAGAATAATTATGACAACTGAGAAGAAGAGAGAGCTCACTGGGATGATCCTACTCATCATAATTAGTTAAAAGGAATCCAGCTGGGCACTGAATAAAATGTAAAAGGTAGCTAATCTCAGGAGGCCAGGCCTGCACTAAGAGCTACATTTGAAATACTAATTTTCAGATGGCAATAATATTCTTTTTACCCTGGGTTTTAGAGATAATAGGATCTGACAAGCAACTCTAAAAAACAAACATAACAGAATTGTGTGTGTTTATTTTCTAACTAAGACCATGGCTACAGAGGTAAAATGAAGAATCAAACTGAGATCACGTGCTCAAAAAGTAAAATGAAACATTTTGCCAGGGATTTTTAATTTTTTTTTTGAAGGGGAAAGATGAAATAGGCACATACAAAAGTTAGTCACACGTAATCTTTTGATCCTTAAGGGCACAAAATAAAACAGATTTTGAAAAATAGTGCAGTGCTTTCAATATATCAATACAAATGTAGTATAGAGATAAGCATGGTACTTTGAAGTCTGACAGCCTAGATTAGTCAGGCTCTAAAATGTACTAGCTGTTACTCTTTCCTGGTAGTATGATACAGTAGAAAGACTTAAATTTGAACCTTTCCAGAATCCCCAGTTCCTGCTTAATGTGACCTTGGGCAAAGTTACTTAGCCTCTCTAAACCCGAGCTTCCTCAACTGTAAAAAAGGGAGTAATAATAACTATCTCATATGATTTTGGTTAGGACAAAAACAAAATCATTCACTCATGCATGTATTCATTGAGACATTTAAAGTATAGGGATGCAATGGAAAGAAGATAAAGCTGCTGCCCTAAGGGAACCCATAGTCTCAATGGAGGAAACTAATAAATAGAAACAAATCAAAGCTGCAAGTGCCCAGAGGTTAGTACAGACAGCTAAGGAAGCAAAGAAGTACAGTTCCTAATTTTGCCTGGAGGTAAGGGTTCATGTCCAATTTCACACTTGAAGGACAAGTGAAAAGTTCACAAGACAGACAAATGGGAACAGAGGGTATTCCGAGTAAAAAGAAAGGCACCCTAACCCAGTAAAACACTTCACACAGTGACTAAGTACATAATAGCTTCTCAATGTTTAAATGCTCCCCCATAATACTGTTTAAAAAAATGAAAAACTCTGTCCAGAACATCATCTGATTTTGAAGGAAAAAAATACAAATACTTGTACAAAAAAACAAGACTGTAAGAAAACGCAAATATTTATCAGTTTTTCTTCTTGATACTTTTCAGTAAAATATAAATTCCTACAATAATCTAATACTACACCTTTATAATTTAAGTGTTGGGTTTTAATGTCTGCTGAATTTGAAGGAGGAAAGGGGAAAAATGGGGCAGAAAGGGAAAGAGAATAAGCAGGCCTTTCTCTAGTCACAGCACTGGTTAGCAGAGTGGGCTACAAAATGTTAAGATTTCCTATCACTCTTCTTTGAACATGTTAATCATTATGCAGAGCATTTCTTTTTCTGTTCATTAGTTTTAAGATTGCCTCAGGAAAGAGCCAGAGAAACCCTCCTAGGCTCAAGAATTCTCTGGTTTATATTACCTTAAGAAAGCACTAAAAAGTATTATAAACCTGAGGGCAGATGAAATCAAGGCAAGGACAGAGCACCCACCCACATTCTAGAAGTTGCTCAGTAGAGAAAGTTCCAATAAAATAACTTAGTACCATCTAGTAGATTAAATAAATCTGTATCATGCTTCTAACAAAAGTTAAGAAAATTGAAAAAATAATTGAGGGGCACCTAACTAAAAAGCACCATGACAGATACTAAAGGGCATGAGAAAATATTTTAAACAAGGTAACTTAAAATACAAGGACATAATTATCAATAATACATAGAAAATAAATTCAGTGTAAGATAAATCATAAGGGTTGAAAATCCCTGCAATAATACATCTGAAAGAATCACACTGTATCTCCCAGTTCTTAAAAAAGTGTAAATACTACACCAGTATCATACTGAATTATTTGTCTGGAATTCTTAAAAATGCGAATGACACTAAATATCTTTTGGCATACATTCCTTTTTTGTGTGAGTTAACACAGTCACATTTCAAAACACTCATTTTAGGTTCGAGTCTGACACTCACATTTTAAATACCCTTTTTTAAATATGACTGTTTTATATGCCCCTTATCTCATAAAAATGTTAGGAAAATTAGGAGGTGATAATTAGATAGCTAATAAAACATAAATTCTAGGGTCATGGTTCTCCAGATTTCCATGCTAGTCATTCAGCCTCTCTGTCCTAATTTTAAAATGTAGTAAACAATTCAGTTGCACAGCATTTACAACCAACAAATTGCACTGTTTCACATTTAACTCATTTGGTCCGCACCACAACAGGTAGGGATTTTCATTTTATAAATGAAGAAATTGAATCTCTGAGAGATTAAGTAACTTGCCTAGTGTCACTGAGCTAGTAAAGGCTATCTTTCACACTAAATCTCAGGTTGTTTCTATTATCCACAAAATTCAATGTAAGAAATGTCAAACAAGGGCATCTCTATGACACAAACACTAAATTGTCTTTAGATTACTATTTTGTGCCAACCAAAAAGAAAGTGTTTATTAATCAATAAGTAATCAATATCAGTAGCAAAACAAAAACAAAGCAACAAATGTGACAAAGATGCTTTCAGAACAAAATTTTGTAAGGCAAATTCACCAAATCCAAATTCTTACTCTCTAAAGGCAGCTCTCTTCACATTCATACTATCATCTCATTTGTACTGAGATACCAATTTTCCTAAGATTAATGATAAATATCCAAAAGGATCTTAATCATTGGAAGTATGTTCCTAGAGCCACAAGTGTGGGGGGAAAAAAGGCCAAAGATCTAGACAAATAGCTGAAGCCAACATGTTTCAGAGAGCAAGAGTGTACACGTGGCTCAAGCGAGTTCACCAGTCAAGAATACTGGCTTCCGGATACTGACTGCTCTCTATCATAAGACCTATCAGCTAGCATTATATGCATACTACAATGCACTGGAGTTGGGCAGCACATGCTTTTTGGTTTCCCATGATGCATTCTGTTCTTCCCAACTATGGCTGTGTGGCCACATGGCAGTTAATAAATCACACATGCTTCAACTGCTTCCACACTTAGAGATGCAGTAACTACCCTACTAGTACTCAAAGCATTAAGCTATTACTAGTAATTAGAGAACAACAGCTAGTTAAAGAAAGAAAAGAATACAGGTATATCAGGCATTCAAATACAGTGTTTTAAAGTAGTTGGTGAGGATAAAATGAGATAATGTGAAAACACTTTTAAACCTGAATGTGTTATATGCAGATGCAAGTTCTTGTGATAACATGTATCATCATAGATGCGTGTATTCTTTTTAAAGACATAATCTTCATAGAAGTTTTCTTTAAATAGCATAAAATTACTTCAAGTATTTTTTTATATAAAATGAGGGGAATATAATCTATGTCATTCCAAATGTAAGCACTAACTGGTGCTTTCAGTTCTATGGATGAAAAATGTTGAATAAATGTAAAAGGATATACCACACCTAAAGATATTTATGGCTTTGGCTCAGTATTATGAAAAAAGTCCCCTTAAAGTGATTTTAAAAGCTTATAATGTGCCTTTAAAAAGGTTTCAAAATCATCATTTCAATATATAAAATTTATATATTAACAAAAACTGTTCATTTAAACACACACATGCACATCCATTGCTGTATGTGTTGAACACAATAAAGCTTCAAGAAGCAATAAAATATCCAACAATTCAATAGGATCACCACAAATGAAAGGACGTCTGTAATCATTTAAATTATCTACCTTAAGATGAATTGCAAGAAGCACATTTAATTCTACTAGGCTGTCCATAACAGTCAACTAGGAAGCAGAAAATAAAGAAAAATGCCCAGATCAAATTTCAGAAACAATCACAACTTCAAAATTCTCCCTCTATCATTAGTTAAAATTCTGAAAAATTAATTCAGAATGTTTTATTTTGAATGCCATATTAAAAAAAACCTTATAGTTCAACATAAACTGACAAACAAATTTCATGTACAGACTCATTTCGTTTAAAGACACTTCAGATTTGGAGATGTCAATACTTGCCTGCCAGTAGCTTTAACAAACAAGCACCTTCCCTTGTGTTCCAAATTACATGTAAAACGCTAAATCATATGTCTATTTCAGAAAAAAGGGGGGATTTCTAGAATCTGTAATATTAACAGTAGTAAGGTGTTGAAGAAATCCGATTTATCGTTACCTCAATATTCTTCTAGATAAATCAAGTTAAGCATTACAGACAATCAATTCAAATGAAAGTAAACATGCAAAAATAAAAGGATTTTTGTTTCAAATATGCAATATATGTAGCTATGCAACCCAATTCAGTACGCTGATATCCTTGTTTATAGTCCTGTATTTCGTTATACATTTGTATTATTTCCTTTTCATACCCCAGTATACCTTAAGTTTAAAGTATTGTTATACAACTTAATAAGCCAGATAAATCAAGATTATACTATTTATTAATACTTTACTAATACATTATTAATACTAAATTTCAACTCAAAATATGTACCTAAGTCAAAGACCACTGTATAAATCAATTTTTCTAATAGCACTTTAAAAAGTACCTACCCCAAGAAAAAACATCCCATCTCTTCCACAATGAAGCCACTCAAAATCAGAGATCAGATGTGAAATAATTTTAACCAACAATACAACTGATGAGTCTACCTATCAATCTAACATTACACACTCAGTTCTCAGCTAACTACAGTCTGTTCAAATTCTCACTCAATGCTGCTCCATCTTCCCTTACAAAGAAATCCATAGGCAAAAAACATACATTTGACTTCAAAGACCATGGTATCAAAAAAGTATTATCCCTAGAAAATCTGGATCCCAGTATGGAAAATAAAAGGAATCTCCTTTCCTAGTATGGAAAATATAAAAAGTAAATGAAAAACAAAAAAAGGTACACTACTACTTATCTACAGATAATGTTCACACAATAGAAGAAATTATCTTTGTACATAAAAGAATGTCAAAAAAATATAAAACAGAAAACAGTCAATTAAAAAGATAAAAGGTTAAAATCAAGTACATGAAAGGACATACAAATGGATTAACAATTAAAAAATTGTTAAAAGGTTAAGCCTCACTAATAATAAAAAAGCTACTTAACTAGGAGCTATTCTCACCTATTAAAGCCACCAAAAGATTTAAACCTATAAAAAAAACTCATTCTAAGTACCTAGATAGTGACATTATAAATTAGTACAATCTTCTGGAAAGCAATCTTACAATATATGACAAGAGCTATAAAACTCATGAGCCCCTTTGACCTGATAACTCCACTTTAGGGAATAAAGTCCAGGAAAATAACAGGGGAGGGGGGGTGTAGGAAAGCAGAAAAAGAAAACCTAACTATGTAAAGATATTAGTGAAAAACTGGAAGTTGTTTTCAATCACAGCATCTTAAATACAACTGAATTTTTTCTTACCATTAAAAAAATGATGACTATTCAAATACACAGGTAAGTATATGTAAAAGTGTTAAGAAAAATATAAAGCACAAAATAGAAACTCATAACAATTATGTAAAAATATGCCTTCACAAAATAAGGCAGGGGGATATACAGTCCATTAAACTGAGGTTTGTGGGTTTTCTTGTGGTAAGGAGACTCTTTTAATTACTATAATATTCATGTATTGTTTATCACTGTCAAGTTAGTTTCAGAAAAGCTTTTTCCTTTAAGTCTCCTTTTGCTACTTGCTTAAAAATGGTCCTCCTTGCAGAGATGCATATAGGCTGTGAAAGGAACAATGTTAACAGAAAACATTTCAACACACCTCAGTATCAAAACTATATCTACAAAATCCTATCAGTCACTCATTAAGTGTTACAGCATATATTAGTAGGCACTGTTGTTTTTGCCTTTTTTGGAGGGGAGGGAAGGACTTAAGTCCAACAAAAGTCTGACTATAAATTAAATAACCTATTAATACATGCAGTTTTTCAAAAATAATTTTTATCCACCTGAGAAATTACCATTAATAGTACAAATGGTCAAATTTACCTTTATCACAATTATTGTACTATCTTCTGTGATTTACAAAATTTAAGAAAAAATTTAGTCAGTAAATTCGATAATAATTAGTGTGGCATCACTATTGTAATATAATAAAAAGAAAAATATCAAAATAAACACTAAAGCAATTTAAATATAGTGTTATTGAAAGCAAATTTTAAATCATTTTATTTATATTTAGAGTCTACCATACTACTCCAACTTTAACTTTGTCTGATTTTCCTCCACTTGGATCTTATTTGAAGGAAAGGTAGCTCAATTCTGATTTTAGTAACATCCCTTTCTCCTTTCACTACCCTCCAGTGCACCATGGCAGTGGCTAACACAAGGGAATCTGTCCCCCTCAAAATAAAAAGGATCACCTTTTTTTGTGTGTCAATGCTGAACAGAAGGTACATTTATACTATGAATTATATTTGCAGGAGAAACAACACAGCCAACGCAATACCTTTGGTCCTTTACTGAAGTATGTTCTATTCTAAAATATGTCCATTGTTGTCTCCTTTTAAATCCAAAATTGTGATTCACCAATTCTCAAAAAGGTCATTATTCATAGTTTTTATTTAGTGATAATGCATATATACAAATGAGATGTACTGATGAGATATTTTCTAAAATCTGAAATATATAACAATTATGCTTTTATTCGGTAGTCCACAATGTAAAACTGGCAAATTTTGGAATTGGCTCGATGGTCCTTATTATTTTTAATTATGTGGTTTTTCCCGGTCCCAGGTCCCTCAACTCCCCTCCAGAACCCCTTCTCTACCCGCCCCCCTTCCACCCCGCACCGAAAAAAAAAAAAAAAAAAGACCAAGCCTGGCCCCAGTTCCCGTATTTCAGGCCAGGACCAACCAGAAACCAGTTTTCTTCCACTAATCCGGAACTCCGGGCTGTTACCAACGCTGTCATTGGCCAGCGTCAGTCCTTGGTACGTGCCCCAAGATAACCCCCTGGTTCCTCTCCCTTTTCCCTGTACAATGGGCCTTCCCCGATGTTTGTAACATATTCATAATCCACAACACGGCACCTCTGATAACCAACTCACATTCTTCAAAGTTTTCGGGTGGAAAAAAGCTAGGCCATGGGGAGGGAAGGTACCCTTTCTCCGACTGGCAGGGAGGGGGGAAGCGGCAGTCGTTCTTTGGCTCCGCACTGAGCTCTAGAGCCGAGTTGGCTGAGAGGTCGAGGGTGGGTTGGGGGTACAAGGTGGGGAGGGAGTGGAGAAAGAGTTGGGTTAAGTTGAAATGAAAACTTTACTCACCAGATCCTCGAAGCTTCTTCGGTGCTCTTTCCCCTCCCAATCTAAGCGGCGCGGAATCAGCTGGGGGCCAGAGGAAAATAAAGGGGAAGGGGGGACATGATGAAGGTAAAGCCTCAGCTCCCCATCAACAGAACCCAGCCTGGATCCTGGTCCTCGACCCTTTGGCGTCTTTATTTCTCTTGGCCTGATAGCTATTGCCTCAGCGCTAGGTGGGGGGTGCGGGGGGCGGGGAGGGCGGCAGAGGAGGAGGAAATCCTGAAAAAACGCTTCCACAAACATAAAGAGGGGCCGAGTTAAGACCCCAGCGTTGTCCGCCCCTTTTGAGGGAAGAAACCGGTTCACCCCGGTGACAACAGCTATGGGTTCCCAGATCGAAGCCTCCCTCCCCGGCCCCTGTCCTCCGCCCCTGACTTGCCCTCCCCTTCCTCCAGTCTCACCCCAACCCTCCCCACCCCTTCCCGAAGGGGCTCCGTACCTGATGCTCCTCGAGCTCCTGCACTAGCACCTGAGCAAAAGGGAAACACGAATATGAGGAGCAGCTCGGGCCATCAACCCATTCCTCCCTCCCCACTTAAAACCCAGCCGCTGACCGTAGGACTAGTCAAGGCCGGCCTTTCCCTCACCCTCAGAGGAAATGCTCACCCCACTGCCTCGATTTCCCCATTGGGATCATTCCCCCACGACTCCCAGATCTCCTTCTCTCCCTCACCTGAGCGGATTTGTTGCAGGGTCCGGACTGCAAGAACCTAGCGATCAGGTAATACAGCTCTGAGGAAGAGGAGGAAAAAGAGGTTGAGAAGGAGGCAAAGAAGAGAAATAGAAGCTTTTTCAAAAGAAACTGACAGCAGTCGCGCTAAGCCCCCAAACCCTTAGCCCCCTGGACACAGCTACCCACCGGCTTCGATCTGGGTAGGTGCTGCCGCCATCCTTTTCCCGAGGGGGTTTGGGGGTTTCGCTCCAGAGGGGCTGGCGGGGGCGGGTGGGGGCGCTGCCTCTATTGTGGTGAAGCCCCCATGCCCGGGAGTCCCGCCGCTTCCGCCGCACTCCTCGTCCCAGTTTCGGTCTCTCTCGGATTCATCGCATCACGTTTCGACCCATAGATATTCTAGCCCAAGAGCTGAGGAGGCGGAGGAGGGAGGAAGAGAGAGAGAGAGAGAGAGAGAGCGCGAGCGAGCGCGAGTGAGAGAGAGAGACAGAGAGGGGAGAGAGAGAAGAAGAGGGAGGAGCCAAAGTGGCGAAAGGGTGGGCGGGGAGGGGAAAGGGGGTGGAGAGAGGGGAGGGCAAAAACCATGAGAGGATCCTGCAGCGCTCGCTGTTCGCCGCCAGAGGCACTAACGCAGTAGCTGGGCCTCAGCTCTGCCAGAGGGCCAACGGTTGCCTAGCTACCTCTAGGAAGGAAGGGGAGGAGCTAACTGATGGCCGACTCTCTGGCAACCGCTTTAGAACTCTGTGGTAGTGTTCGCGTCCGGCAGCTCCAGAATGGTTTGCCCTTCCTGTGAGGGTGATCCGACTCTTTCCGGTCGGGGACCCTTCCCTCTGGGGTGATTTTGAGGAACTTGTGAGGTGCTTACTGGACTCAGCTACTTTCTTTGTTTTCCTGCGGGTACCAAAGCAGTTTTGTTTTTTGTTTGTTTTTTCTCTCCCACACGGAATGGGAGCTATCCGGTTAAAGGGTTTTATGCCTGAAGGAGGAAAAGGAGCTCCTACTTGTTTCTCTTTAAAATAATTTTCTGTACCAAATGAAAATGCTGTACTTACTCCAGACTGTTACTCCGGACTGTTAAGGGGCTTATATAATTATAGAAGAAGACGACTTAAAATATCCCTCATTCTGATAAATATTGCATGAAAACTTTGCAGTCAGCCATGAAGCATTTTCCCCTTCCTGAAGTTTAATGCGTGCTGTATCTGCCCCATTCCATTCCTACAGGGTAATTTTCTATTGCTTTTTTTAATACTGCCAAAGTGTTTTACATTAACCAAGGATTTTTATATATTATTGCTTATGTCTATACAAGGCAATTTTCTACAGGTTTGAGACTACATTTCGTTTGTTTAATATATAACTCCAATTCAGTACATGCTGACTTTGTATATTTAGTTATGGGAATTTTCAGTGGTCAAAGGGTTGGTATAATAACTGACCACAGATATAGTAAACTGGGTCCTTTCCTAGCCTACCTTCCCTTAACATCCTGTTCCCATCCCATGCCTTGACCAAAAGAATTAGTAGAAGCTGAACCTGATAAGACTATAAATGCTAGTTACATTGCATGTATTATTAACATTGAAATATTTAAGTTTGAAGGTTCCCCTTATAAATTTAGGGCTGTATTCTTAGGAATTTGCTTTCCTCACTCAGAGCTTGGCCATTGACCACAGTAGGCCTAGAATTCCATTAAGCTGACATAAACTTAGCCTAAATTGATTAGCTCTTACTCTGGTCATTTTTTTTTTTTTTGCCTCAGAAAGCAATAACCACACAAAGTGTGAAATGATAGGTTTATCTTTGGTTGGTATGCTGTGGTACTTGACAAAACAAATACCGTTAGTTAAAAAAAAATTACATATTGAAAAAATACGTAAGACCCAGATAACTCATTGTTAGTAGTTTAGTAAGAAGATACCAGACTATCTGGTATATATACCAGACTATCTGAATAATTTTTACAGTTCAAATATAATACACAGGTCAAATATCGCTTATCTGAAGTGCTTGGGAACAAAAATGTTTCGGATTTGGGATGTTTTTGGGTTTTTGGAATATTTGCATCTATGTTAATGAGATATCTTGGGTATAGGACCCAAATATAAACACAATGCTCTTTTATGTTTCATATACACCTTATACACATAGCCTAAAGATAATTTTAGTCAATATTTTTAAATTTTGTGTATAAAACAAATTTTTGCCTGCTACCCTTCACATGAGGGCAGATGTGGAATTTTCCACTTGCACCATCATCATGTTGGCCCTCAAAAAGTTACAGATTTCAGAGCACTTTGGATTTCAGACTTTTGGATTAGGGATGCTCAACTTGTATATAACAGTTAAAATTTATCAAACCAGTATCGTGTAGTAAGCTCTTTATGTGCTTTATGTCATTTTATCTTTACAATGACCCTAGTACATAAGTTCTATTGTTATCCCCATTTTACAGATGATAAACATGACTATGATTTTGGACTACTCACAATCTGTGAACCTTATTCCTTACCTGTAAAATGTGAGTAATAAATAGTACTTCCCATGCCTACTTCACAGGAATTGTGACAGTCATGTAAGAATATATTTATGTACTATTTCAGAATTTATGTGGCACCATTATTCCATGATTACTTCTGTATCAGTCTAGTCACAATCAGGAGAGAAAAATCACACAATCATTTGAATAAGGAATGTTTAAAATAAATGATTATTAATGTTAAGAGGAGATTGGAGTAATGAGGGATTAGCTAGTAAGGAGTAGGGAGAACTCTAGGCCAGATGCGATGGCTCACGCCAATCATCCTAGCACTTCGAGAGACTAAAGTGGGAGGATTGCTTGAGGCCAGGAGTTTGAGACCAGCCTGAGCAAGAGCAAGACCCCATCTCTACAAAAAATAGAAAAATTAGCTGGTCATGGTGGTATGTGCTTCTAGTCCCAGCTATTCAGGAGGCTGAAGCAGGAGGATCGCTTTAGCCCAAGAGTTTGAGGTTGCTGTTAGCTGTGATGACATCACCGCACTCTAGCCCGGGGAACAGATGGAGAATCTGTCTTAAAAAAAAAAAAAAAAAAAAAAAGAACACTCAAGCCTGGCCACACACCAGGAGGTTAGCAGGTTAGCAGCAAGCTTCATCTGTATTTATAGCTTCTCCCCATTACTTGCATCACTGCATAAGCTCCGCCTCCTGTCAGATCAGCGACTGCATTAGATTCTCATAGGAGCGCAAACTGTACTGTAGAATGCACTTGTAAGGATCTAGGTTGCTTACGCCTCATGAGAATCTAATGTCTGATTATCTGAGGTGGAGCTGAGGCGGCGATGCTAGTGCTGGGGAGCAGCTGCAAATACAGATTATCAGTAGAGAGATTTGACTGCACAATAAATGTAATGTGCTTGAATCATCCCAAAACCTTTCCTCCCCAGCATCCCGGTCCATGGAAAAGTTGTCTTTCATGAAACCAGTCCCTAGTGCCAAAAATTTTGGGGGCCGCTGCTCTAAAGTATATAGGAATAACAGATATATAATGGTAGCCACTCCCCCTAGAACTGAGATTAAGCACTCTGCACCCCTCCTCTCTGCCCAGAGCTAAGATCCAGACATTACTGGACAGGACACAGCCAGTAGAGATTCACTCAGTGGCAGGAAAGATGCTGTGGTGCCTTACCGGCAGAACTTGCTGAAACTCCAACCTCTGGGAATTACCGGAACTCTGTCTTCTGGAACTTGCTAGAAACCCACCCTCTGGAACTCACCTTATGTGCTGCCTGAGAAAGATGTTCATGGGGAAATGTTTCACCAGAGGCACTTTACTACAAAACTACAAGAGGGATGGTGCCAGGGGAAGGTGCCTGGTGCTACACAAACTGTGCACCACAGAAGGCAGGCACTGAAGAGAGCAGCACAAGCCCAGTGAGCCTGCCAGAAACAGGGAACAAAACCTTTTCTTGCTGCACCATCTTTCCACTGCCCTCTACTGAGGAAGCTTCAGTGCCAGCTGACAAAAGGAAAAATATTTAAATGGCTCAGATGTATTTTCACAGAGCATGCAGTAAGGGTGAATTTGGAGATGACAGGCAACAAATTGATGAACTGGTGCAACTTCCCTTCTGTTTTCTTCACTGTAATGGCTAGGTAGATAATAGGGAAGTTATTGATATGCATATGCTCACATAAAATTATTTGTTGTTCAGGATTAATGCTAATTAATCAGGAGTAATGCTTTGAAGTATTTCGTAACAGTTAGAATCACCAGTCTTAACCCCATGGTTAAATTTTAATTAAGCAGGGAGGAAAAAATTTTACAAACTAAAGCAAAAATGCATTTATATAGAAAAAATCTGGAATGCTTACTTGGTAGGTATATTAGTTTCCTAGGGTTGCCATAACAAGTTATCACAAACAGGTGGCTTAAAACTACTAGTATCTCTTCTGTCACAGTTCTGAAGGCTAAAAGGACAAAATCAAGGTGTTGTCAGGACCCACTTCTTTTTTTGCTTCTTCCAGCTTCTGGAGGCTCCTGGCATTCCTTGTTTTGGGGCAGTGTAACTCCAATCTCTGCCTCCACCTTCAAAAGGCCTTCTTTCTTGTGTGTCCTTGTGTCAAATATTCCCCTGCTTTTTCTTAAAAGGAAACTTGTCATTGGATTTCTGGCCCACCCCAAATCCAGGATGATCTCATCTTCAGAACTTTAATTACATCCTCAAAGACTCCATTTCCAAGTAATATGTTCACAGGTACTAGGGTTAGGATGTGGAAGTGTCTTTTGGGGGACCAAAATTCAAGCCATAAAATTATCCTTTATTTTATTCTATTCTTTAAAAGTCATAATTTAATGTGATATCAATGTTGATAACAGTTAGGTAACAGTTCTCCCCAGGAAAGCAAAAAACAGGAAAAAAAAGGTAGGAAATCCTTAGATGGAAGAACAGAAGTTGGTAAATAAATAAGATTAATATAACAAACTATAAATAGTTGATCCTCTTTTCTTATCTCAGCTTCTTTTAAAAGCAAAATTATATAGAGTAAAAATTAATGTATTCTTGGGTCTAAAACATATATGTTAAAATGCTATTTTAACATAGTACATAGGTATGATATGCATATGAATAATAGGAAAAAAAGAGGGAAAGGGGAATAGAGTTATACAGGAGTAACATTTGTATAGTTCAAAAGAATTACATTAATATAAACCTGAAGTATAGTCTTATAAGCTAAGAGGTATATGATAAGCCCTAGAGCAGTCACTAAGAAAACTCAAAATTATCAAAAAATATAGTGAAAAAAATCATTAAAAGTTCCACTAGAAAATATTTACTTAATGCAAAAGAGAGCAAGAAAGAAGGAATAGAACAAAAAAAGACATGAGACATATCAAAAACAAAATTAAAATGTCACACATAAATCCAACTATGTCAATAATAACATTACATGTAAATGTATACATACTACTTCTAGCATTATAGCATGGGAGCTTTGTAGGACTGCTCCCGGTGAAACTAATAAAAATAATGACATATAAACAACCATATAAAGTCTCTGGAAATAGTCCTAATGACATAAAACAAATAAAAAAAAACATTTATTTAAGAAAATCTACTAAAAATGTAAGATCAGAGTCAGTTTTGGTAGATTGTATATTTCTAGAAATTTTTCCATTTCATTTAAGTTATCAAATTTGTTGGCATAAAAATGTTCTTTATATTATCTTATAACTCTTTTTGTTTCTGTGAGCTTGGCAGTATGTCTCTTTTTTATCTCTAATTTTAGTGATTTGAATCTTCTCACTTTTTTTCCCTTGGTAAACCTTCATTATCATTCATCTCAAAGTATTTTCCAATTTCCCTTTTGATTTTGTCTTTGACTCTGGTTATTTAGGAGTATGCTACTTGATTTCTATATATTTGTGAGTTTCTCAGTTTGCTTTCTGTTATTGATTTCTAATTTCATTTCATCATGGACAGAGAAAATACTTTGTATTATTTCTTTTAAAATTATTATTATTATTTCTTAGAGACAGGGACTCGTTATGTTGCTCAGGCTGAACTCTAACTGCTGAGCTCAAGTGATCCTCCTGTTTCAGCCTTCCAAGTATCTGGAACTATAGTTGCTTGCTACTACATCTGGTTTTTAATTTTTTTGTGATATTTTTATCCTTTTAAAATTATCAAAGTTTGTTTTATGGCCTAGCATATGGTATATCCTGGAGAATATCCCATGTGTACTTGAGAAGAATGGATACTCTGCTGTTGTTGGGTAGAGTGTCTATTGATGTTGCTCTTCAGGAGATACAGCCTTGAGTATGCACATAGTCAGTCACCCTTAAAAGACACTGGTTTTGGCAGGGCTCTCTTTGTCTCCTTCTCTAACCACACCCAACTCTTATATCCTCCTAATTGCCTGCTGGTTGCTCTAATGTTTTCAACAAACCCCAGCACATAAATTGCTTCACAGACTGATCCAGTCAAATTTGGGCTCCTTAGTAGGACTATTTCCCTAGTGTTTGAAATTTACTCTGACATCTTGGGGATTTTTGTTGTTCTCTCTTTCCTCTGTTTCTTTCCAGCAAACTGGCCAGCTGGCACTTTACCCCATAATTCCAATACATCTACCAATTTTCTCCTAATTTCTTTTTACCACCACCTTCATTGTTTTTTAGAGTACTCTTAGGCTTGGATTTTTCCACATTCTGTTGTAGATAGTCAGTTCCTTTAGGGAGCGATTCAGAGCTCTCTCTTCTAAGGCCTGCTTTTCTGCTAGGGCAAAATTTCTAAACTACAACTCTAATACTGGGGGCCAGGACAATGGCACACTTCTCTCTGAATCCCTTCTTGAGGAGATAAGTGCTTGACAGAGTAAGGGGGAAGTAGCCATATGTCTCTTTGGTTTGCCTCTCTTAGAATGGGTCTACTGCTCCTTAATCCAGGGTGAGGGTTATTGAGGTCCCAGTATACCATGTCCAAGCACCATGTCCAAGATCTAGCTGTGTCCCATGATTAAGGGCTGGGTGGAAGAAAACAGCCCCCATCTCTTTGCTATATTGGAACAGAATATAGCCTGAGCAACAGGTAATTTGAGGAAGCATAAAAAATTTTGATGTCTTTCCCCTCTCATGAAGACAGACCTACTGGGAACTAGTGGGGAGAGAGAGTCCTGTATTCTTGGATGTTTAAGTCTGGAGTAGAGTTTCCTGTTCCACCAGGGATGGGGGGGTGGTTTGGGAAGAAGCGTGTCTTGGTTCAAATACCACAGACTTTCACTGGACTCAAGGAAAAAATAGAAATTCTGAATAAATTTATAACAAAGAGGTTGTATTAATAAAAAAAAAAACTTCCAAAAAATAAAGCCTTGAACTATATGGCTTCACTGGTGAATTCTAGCACACATTTAATGAAGAGTTAATGGAAATTATTTACAAACTCATCCAAAAAATGGAAGAGGAGGGAACATTGTCTAACTCATTTTATTAGGCCAGTATTACCCTGATATCAAGAGCAGACAAAAATATCACAAGAAAAGACAGTGATAGATGGTATCTTTTATGAATATAGATGCAAAAAATCTTTAACAAAATACTAGTAATCTAAACCCAAACATATAAAAAGGATTATAAACCATTACCAAGTGGAGTTTATGCCAGGAATGCAAGGTAAGTTTAACATGTGAAAACCAATGAATGTAATGTATGTATCAACAGAATATAAGACAAAAACCACATGACCATCTTAATAGTTGCAGAGAAAGCATCTGACAAAATCCAATACTCCTTCATGATTTTTCATTCAACAATCTAGGAATAAAAGGAAACTTCTTCAACTTGATAAAGGGCATCTATAAAATACCTCACAGCTAACATAATGGGGGAAAGACCTGTCTTAGTCTTAACTGATTATACAAATCAGACACAAAAGGATGTCTCTTTTCACATTTTTACTGCAGTTTATAGCAATGGCAATTATGCAAAAAAGAAAAAAAAGAAAAAGATAAAGAATGAAAGAAAGAAATGCCATCCTGTTTGGAAAGGAAAGAGTTTTACTCTCTATGTACACCATGATCTTATGTATAGAAAATCCTAAAGGATCCATTAAAAAGCTATTAGAACTAATAAATGAGTTCTGTAAAACTGCAGGATAAAAGATCAATGTTTAAAAATCAATTGTATTTCTATATACTTTCAATGCAAAATCTGAAAATAAAATTAAGAAAATTCTATTTACAATAGCATAAAACAATATCAATATCAAATAGTTGGGAATAAATTTAACCAGGGGCATTCAAGACATATACACTGAAACTATAAAACTGTTGAAAGCAATTAAAGAAGACCTGGGTAAATGGAAAGACATCCCATGTTTATGTATCAGAAGACTCACTATTGTTAAGATTGAAATATTTTCCAAATTGGTCTACAAATTTAATATAATCTTTATAAAAATCACAGTTGGCCTTTTTTTTCCCAGAAATGACAAACTGATACTAAAATTCATATGTAAATGAAAGGGACCAGAATAGCCACAGCATACTTGAAAAAGAACAAATTTGGAGGACGAATTTATCGATTTCAAAACTTACTACAAAGTTACAGTAATTAAGACAGCATGGCACTGGCATACAGATAGACATAGATCAATAGAAACCAATTGAGAGTGTAGAAGTAAACCCTCACATTTCCAATCAATTAATTTTTACATAGATGCCAAAAGAATGAACTGGGAGAAGGAATAGTCTCTTCCACAAATGGTGCTGGGACAACTGTATATCCATAAGAAAAAGTATGAATTTGGAACTCCACTTCACATCATATGAAAAATGATCTCAAACTGGATCAAAGACATAAATGTAAGACAAAACTATGAAACCACCAGAAGAAAGCATAGGCATAAATCTTCATGATTTTTATTCTTGCAATGGTTTCTTAGATTAGATATGATACCAAAAGAACAAGGGATAAAAGAAAATATATATAAACTTGACTTATCAAAATCAAAAACTTTTGTGCATCAAAAGACACTATCAAGAAAGAAAGAAAACCTACATAATGGGAAAAATATTGGCAAATCATATATCTAATATAAGGACTTAAATGTATAAAGAATTCTCAGAACTCAAAAATAAAAGGCAAATAACCCAATTAGAAAATAGGGGAAGGATTTTGAATAATTTCATGAAAAAATCATTAACATCTTTAGTCAAAAGGCAAATGCAAATCAAAACTACTTCATATCCACTAGGATGGCTGTTATCAAATAAACAGATAATAATGAGTGTTGGTGAGGGTGTGGATAAATTGGAACCCTCATCTACTGCTTTGGAAAACTATTTGGCAGTTCCTCAATCTAAACATAGAGTTACCCAACAATTCCATTCCTATATATACTCAAGAGGATTGAAAACATATTTTCACCCAAAAAATTATACATGAATGTTCACAACAGTATTCATAATACCCAAAAAGTGGAAACAACCTAAATGTTCATCAACTGATGAATGGATAAACAAAATGTGGTATATCCCCACAATGAAATACTATTCCACAATTAAAAGGGAAGAAGTGCTGATATATGGAACAAACATGGATGAGCTTTTCGAAAACATTATACTAAGTGCAAAAATCTATTCACAAAACACCACGTATTACATATTCAGAGTAGAATGATTTTTGAAATATTAATAGACAGTAGATAATTGATTGCCTAGGACTGGGAAACTTAGGGGTAAATGGGGAGTGACTAATAATGGATTTTGGGTATTTTGGGGGGAGTAATGAAATGTTCTAAAATTGATCGTGGTAAGACATGAAAAGGGTAGAGCAAGATGGTAGGATAGGACTCTCCAGCAATTGTCCCTCCACAGAAACATCAGTTTGAACAACTATTCATACATTAAAATACTTTCACAAAAGCTAAGGGAACCAGGTGAAAGATAATAGTACCTGGTTATAATATAATAATAAAAGACTTATTTAAGAGGGTTGTAAGGACAATTTTACATTACCTGCATTACACCCCCTCCTCCAACACTAGGCAGCACAAAATGGAGAGAGATGCAATCCTCTTGGGGAAAAGAGAGAGAATTAAGTGTAAGACTTTGCCTTGGACCCAATATTGGGCCTGCCACAGTAATACTCAACACTGGGCAGACTCCCATGGCCCCTGACTCCAGGAGAAAACCCTTAGTCCCTGTGAGATAGGCTCAAGTTCCAGCCCACATCACTTCCAGCCAACTACAGCTGTAAAAAGCGACAAAGAACATCATTATATACTGATGAAGGGTCAACATAGCAAGAGAATATAGCTATTGTAAGTTACATATGCACCCAATGTCGAAGCACATACATATATATGCAAATAATAATAAATCTGAAGGGAGAAATAGACTGCAATGCAATAATATTAGAGGACTTCAACACCCTAATTTTACTGATGGATAGATCATCTTGACACAAAATCCACAAAGAAACATTGGATTTAAACTGCACCCTAAACTAAATGGACCTAACAGACATTTACAGAATAGTCCCTCCAACAGCTGTAGAATACACATTCTTCTCACCTGCACATGTAACATCCTCTAGGATAGATCATATATTAAGCCACAAAACAAGTCTTAACAAATTGAAGAAAAATGAAATTATATCATATATCTTTTTTTTAACCACAATGATATAAAACTAAATTCAATAACATCAGGAACTTCCAAATAACACAAATATATGTAAATTAAACAACATGCTTCTGACCAACCAATAGGTCAATGAAGAAGTTAAAAGAGAAAGTTTCAGACAAATGAAAATGGAAACACAATGTATCAAAACCTATGAGATACAACAAGCACTTCTAAAAGGAAAGTTTATAGCAATAAACACTTACATCAAAAAAGAAGAAATATCTCAAATAAAAAACCTAACATTGAACCACAAGGAACTAGAAAAACAAGATCAAATTAGTTCTCCTTGTAGAGGTCCTTTACCTCTTTAGTTAAATATATTCCTAGGTATTTTATTTTCTTTGTTGCTATTTTGAAGGGTATTGAGTCCTTAATTTGGTTCTCAGTTTGACTGTTATTGGCATATATGAATGCCTCTGATTTGTGTGTATTGATTTTGTATCCTGAGACTTTACTGAATTCATTGATCAATTCCAAGATTCTCTTGGTTGAATCTTTGGGGTTTTCCAGATACAACATCATATCATCAGCAAAGAGTGAGAATTTGATCTCATCTTTCCCTATTTGGACTCCCTTGATTCTGCTCTCTTGCCTGATAGCTCTTGCAGGGACTTCCAATACTATGTTGAAAAGTAATGGGGACAGTGGGCAGCCTTGTCTGGTTCCGTTT
>CM052457.1:48452105-48474191 GCA_028533085.1 Varecia variegata
GAAATACAGGAGAGATGCTGAATTTTTTTCTTTTATTTAATAGTTTCAAGAAAATTGATTCCCTATCATTCTCTGAAGGTGAAAAATTAGTTTTTAAATATCATCATGACTTATGAATCTTCTTTTATCTACACCAATAATCCATTCTTTTTCTCTTAAAAATAGCTGTACTATAGCAACACTGCTTGAGCAGATAGCGATTCTATTCTATATTGTCCTCATTTTAACTTTCATTTGTTATTAATTCTACAAGTAACTATGTTGTCCTATATGTTCTTTGTTTGTTTGTGTTTGTTTGTTTTGTAGAAATACGGTCTCAGTCTGTCACCCAGGCTGGAGCACAGTGACATGATCATAGTTTATCGTAAACTCTAAGTACTGGCCTCAAGCAATTCTCCTGCCTCAGCTTCTCAAAGTGATGGAGTTACAGGCATGAGCACTGTGCCTGGCTCTGGCTCTATATGTTTAGTGCTCACCACCAGTCTTGACATCACTGTCTTTCTAGATATTTTGGTTGTCTAAAGATTTTTCTCTTATAGATCCCTTCAGAGGATATCATAGAAACAAGATACTGAGTTTTTGCATGTTGATAAGTGTTTATGCCCTTTATACTTCCAAGTTAATTTTTCTGGATGTAAAATACTGGGATCACATTTTTGCATATATTAAATATGTGTCCTTATTTTCTTCTGGGTTTAAAATGGTGTTATTGGACAGTTAGATGATTATGGAAAGTTAAATAATTATCTATATATTGTTCCTTTATAAGTCACTTACTGTTTTTTTTCCTAGATCAGCGTTTTTAAATATCAGCACTACTGACATTTTGGGCTGGATAATTTTTTGTGTGTTTGGGGGGGGGGGGCTTGTTCTCCCTGTACATTGTAAGATTTTTAGAAGAATTTATGGTCTCTGCCCACTAGATGCCAGTAGTATACCAGTTGTGACAACCAAAAATGTCTCCAGACATTTCCAAATATCTCCTGGGGGAAAAAATGACACTGATTAAGAATCACTGTGGGCTAGATGCTCATAGATACATTTATTTTTATAGTAGTCCAATAATTCTACTAGAATATATTTTGATATTGATCAATTTGGGTTTATATATTCAGTCATGTGATATTAGTTAATTATATAGTTTGGAACATTTTTGATTTCAGAAAAGGTTTCTTGTTTTGTTCTTTGCTTTGCTTCTCAATGGATTCCTATTATCTGCACACTTGTTCATTTTTTAAATTTTTTGTTATATCAGCATGCTATGGGGATACAAATGTTTAGGTTTCATATATTGTGTCTGACGGACCCGAGTCAGAGATTCAAGCATGTTCTTCCCCCAGACGGTGCGTACTGCACCCATTAGATGTGTATATACCAATCCCCTCCTGCCCCCTCCCACCTGCTGGACACCCGATGAATATTATTACTAAATATGCACTTAAGTGATGATCACTTAAAAACAATTTGATGGTGAGTACAGGTGATGCTTGTTTTTCCATTCTGGAGATCCTTCACTTAGAATAATGGGTTCTGCCTTTACCCAGGCTAATACAAAAGGTACTATATCACCATCGTTGTTTGTGGCTGAGTAGAAATACATGGTATACATAGACCACATTTTATTAATCCACTCCTGCATTGATGGGCACTTGGGCTGTTTCCACATCTTTTCAATTGTGAATTGTGCTGCTATAAATATTCAAGTGCACGTGTCTTTTTCATAGAATGTTTTTCGTTCTTTTAGGTAGATGCCCAGTAATGGGATTGCTGAATCAAACGGTAGTTCTACTTGTAGCTCTTTGTGGTATCTCCATATTACTTTCCACAGGGGTTGAAATAACTTGCAGTCCCAACAACAGTGTATGAGTGTTCCTATCTCTCCAAAACCATGCCTACATTTATTGTTTTGGGACTTTTTGATAAAGGCCATTCTCACTGGGGATAAGTGGTATCTCATTGTGGTTTTGATTTGCATTTCCCTGAAGATTAGAGATGTTGAGCATATTTTCATGTTTGTTGGCCATTAGTCTATCTTCTTTGAAAAGTTTCTGTTCATATCCTTTGCCCACTTTCTGACAGGGTTGTTTGATTTTTTCTTGCTGATTTTCTTGAGTTCTATAGAGATTCTAGTAATCAGCTCTTTATTGGATGTTTTCCAATAAAGAGAATAAAGAGAATATTTTCTCCCATTTTGAAGGTTGTCTGTTTGCTCTAGTGATAATTTCCTTGGCTGTGCAGAAGGTTTTTAATTTCATCAGGTACCATTTATTTAATTTTCTTGTTACTCTGATTACCTTTGGGGACTTCTTCATAAATTCTTTGCCTATGCCAATGTCAATAAGAGTTTTTCCAACATTTTCTTCCAGAATTCTTATAGTTTCATGCCTCAGGTGTAAGGTTGTTATCCACTGGGAGTTGATTTTTCTGCAGGTGAAAGGTGCGGATCCTGTTTCAGTCTTCTACATGTGGATATCCAATTTTCCCGGGATAATGTATTGAACAAGGATTCTTTTCCCCAGTGTATGCATTTGTCTGCTTTGTCAAAGATTAGATGGCTATATGAGGATGGTTTTATACCTGGGTTCTCATTTCTGTTCCATTGGTCTATGTCTCTGTTTTTGTGCCAGTACCATGCTATTTTAGTTACTATACCCTTGTAGTATAGCTTGAAGACTGGTAAATTGATGCCTCCCAATTTGTTCTTTTTGCTTAAAATTGCTTTTGCTATACAGGGTCTTCTCTGGTTCCATATAAAGTGCAGAATTATATTTTCTAGATCTGTGAAAAATGATGTTGGTATTTTAATGGGGATTGCATTGAATCTGTAGATCACTTTGGGTAGTATAGACATTTTACCTATGTTGATTCTGCCAACCCATGAGCATGGTATGGTGTTCCAACTGTTTACCTCCTCTTCTATTTACTCCCTCAGTGTTTCGTAGTTCTCCCTGTAGAGGTCTTCCCTTTCTTAGTTAAATATCTTCCTAGGAATTTTATTTTCTTTGTTATTATTGCGAATGGCATTGAATGTTTGATTTGGTTCTCAGTTTGACTGTTGTTGGCATATAAGAATGCTACTGATTTCTGTGCATTAATTTTGTAACCTGAGAATTTGCTGAAATTCTTTCCCAATTCCAGTGGTCTCTGGCAGAATATTTGAGGTTTTCTAGATATTAGATCATATTGTCAAAAAAGAGTGATAGTTTGACCTCTTCTGACCCCTTTTGGATGCCTTTGATTTGCTTGTCTTGTCTGATTGCTCTGACTAGGACTTCCAGCAGTATGTTGAATAGAAGCTATGATAGAGGGCCACCTTGTGTGGCTCCAGTTCTAAGTGGGAATGCTTTCAATTTTCCCCATTCAGTATGATGTTGGCTGTGGATTTGTCATATATAACTTGTATCATTTTTAGTTAAGTCCCATTGATGCCTATTTTGTTAAGCATTCTTATCATAAAAGGGTGTTGAATTTTGTCGAATGCTTTTTTGGCATCTGTTGAGACAATCGTATGGTCTTTCTTTGCTTCTATGTATGTGGTGAATTACATTTATATTTTTGCAGATGTTGAACCATCCCTGCATCTCTGGGATAAAGCCCACTTGGTTGTGATGGATTATTCTATTCTGTTTGCTAGGATTTTGTTGATAATTTTTGGATCTATATTCATAAGGGATATTGGTCTGTAGTTTTCTTTTCTTGTTGCATCCTTTCCTGCTTTTGGTATCAGGGTGATGTTGGCTTCATAAAATGTGTTGGGGAAGATTCCTTCCTTCTTGATGTTGTGGAATAATTTCTACAGGATGAGCACCAGTTCTTCATTGTAGATTTGGTAAAATTCAGGTGTGAAATGATCTGGTCTTGGACTTTTCTTTTTAGGAAGATTTTTTATTGCTGCTTAAATTTTGGTATGTGATATTGGTCTGTTCAGGAAATCTATTTCTTCCTGATTGAGCCTAGGGAAGCTGTGTGTTTCTAAGAATTTGTCCATTTCCTTTACATTTTCAAGTTTATGTGCATAGAGCTTTTTATAGTATTCATAGGTGATATTTTGTGCTTCCGTGGCATCAGTTGTAATTTCTCCTTTTTCATTCCTGATGGAACTTATTACAGTCCTTTCTTTTATGCTTGTCATTAATCTAGCAAGAGATGTGTCAAATTTGTTTATTTTTTCAAAGAACCAACTTTTTGTTTTATTTTTCCTCTGTATAGTTTTGTTATAGTCAAATTCATTTAGTTCTGCTCTTATCTTTGTTATGTCTTTTCATCTTCTGGGTTTGGGGTTGGTTTGCTCATTATTTTCCAGTTCTTTGACACAATTCATTAGAATGTTGATTTGTGATCTTTCTGTCTTTTGGATGTAGGCATTTATGGATATAACTTTTCCTCTCAGGACTGCTTTAGCTGTGTCCCACACATTTTGACAACTTTTGTCTCCTTTTTTATTTAGTTCAAGGAATCTTTTGATTTCCATCTTAACTTTTTCCTTAACACAAGAATCATTCAGCAGAAGGCTCTTTAGTTGCCATGATTTTGTGTAAAGATGAGAGTTTCTGTTGGAGTTGATTTCTAATTTTATTCCACCATGGTCTGAGAAGATTCACAGTATAATTTCTATTTTTTAAAAGTTTTCGACACATCCTTTGTAGCCTAGGATGTGGTCAGTCATAGAGAATGTCCCATATGCTGATGAGAAAAACATATATTCAGTGGGTTTGGGGTACAATGTCCTCTAAATGTCAATCAGGAGTATTTGTTCTAGAGTTCTAAGTCCATTGTTTCTTCATTCACTGTTTGGAGAATTTGCCCTGTTCTTTCAGTGGGGTGTTGAAGTCCCCAGCTATTATGGTGTTGCTGTTTATTATTTTGTGTAGATGAAGTAGGATTTGCTTTATGAGTCTGTGTGTACCAGAGTTGGATACATAAATAGTTAGAATTGTTGTGTCTTCTTGTTGAACTGTACCCTTCACCATTATATAGTGACCATCTTTGTCTTTCATTACTTTCGTTGATTTAAAGACTACGTTATCTGAAATCAAAACTGCCATGCCAGCTTTCTTTTGGCTTCCCTTTGCTTGAAATATTGTTTTCCATCCCTTCACCTTGAGTCTGAATGCATCCTTGCAGATTAGGTTTATTTCCTGAAGACAGCAGATACTTCGGTTACGTATATTTATGCTTTTGGCCAGCCTCTGTCTCTTTAGTGGGCTGTTCATGCCATTCACATTTATTGACAGAAATGATATGTGGGGCAGATTTCTGTTCATCCTTTTGAGTTGAACTTTGTTGCTTTGTTTTCTCTCTTGAGCCTTTGTGGTATCTGGCCTTTCACCTTTAGCTTTTGGATGATTTTACATTGGTGAGTGTTTATTGTGCTGATTTGTGTAACAATGTTTTGAGTACTTCCTAAAGGCTAGGTCTTGTCTTGATGAATTCCCTCAGTCTTTGCTTGTCTGAGAAGGTCTTTATTTGTCCTTCATATATGAAACTTACTTTTACAGGGTATAAGATTCTAGGCTGGTCATTATTCTGTTTGAGAGCAGTGATAGTGGTGCCCCAGTCTCTTCTGGCTTGTAGGGTCTCAGTTGATAAGTCTTCTGTTATTCTGATGGGTTTTTATTTGTAAGTTACCTGCTTCTTTTGCCTTACAGCTTGTAGAAGGGCCTCTTTGGTGGTTGTTTTTGTCAGTCTGATGACTGTGTGTCATGGTGTCTTCCTGTTTGCACTGAACCATCCAGGAGTCCTTTGAGCTTCTTGTACCTGGATATCTAGATTTTTAGCAAGGCCTGGGAAATTTTCCTCTATTATATCCACAAATAGCTTATCCAACCCTTGTGTATTTTCTTCTTTACTCTCATAGATGCCTATGATTCTCATGTTAGGCCTCTTCACATAATCCCACATTTCTTTTAGGCTTTGCTCTTTTCTCTTATTTCTCTGCTCTATCTCTGTGACTGGCTTATTTAATTGAAAGGTGTTATCTCCATTCCCTGAGATTATATCTTCTGTTTGATCTACCCTGTTCTTGAGGCTTTCCACTGTGATTTGTAATTCCTCGAATACATTCTTCATTTCCAAAAGTTCGGTTTGATTTTTCTTTAATATTTTGATTTCGTTAGAGAATTTTTCTTCCAAGTTCTGGATTTGTGTGCGTGTGTGTGTGTGTGTGTGTGTTGGTTATCCATTTTTTCTTGTGTATCATTGAGATTTCTTATAATCCGTGTTTGAAATTCTTCTTCTGTTATTTTAGTGTTCTGAATTTGGTTGATGTCCATTGCTAGAGGGCTGGTGTTCCCCTTTGGGAGTGTGATTTCCATTTGGCTCTTCATACTTCCAGAGTTCTTTCACTGATTCCTTCCTATCCGGATCAGCTGTTGCTTTTTACCTTTAGATTTTCCTTTGAATAATGACACATCCTGTTTAGTCTCTGTGCCAGTAGGTGGTGTCTGTGGGTGAGATTGGACCACACTCTTTATGAGTCAGTAGATGCACTTAAAGTGTGTGCAGAATGACCTCCCTGTCAGTAGGTGGCTCTTGCTGGGAGGAACAGGCTGCAGTGTTGTTTTGGGGTCCTGTAACCAGCTCTTGTTCCTCTGGAGTGGCATTCTAGTGCCTCAGGTCATGGGTGGTGCCCTGGGACTTCCAGATATGTCCTGATTCTCTGCCTCTTTGGGGGCAGCTGGGGGAGTGATTCTGGGGAGACCTGGGTTGGGTGAGCCTGCCCTCAAGCTCCACAAATGCTTTTAGAAGGTGTCAAATGTCTGTTTCTGAGACCTGCAGTCTGGAGCAGGCCTCTCTCCTTCACTATTCTATAGTCTCTCCCAGGCTTTTGCCAGCAGGCAGGACCTCAAGCCAGCAGTTCTCCCCTGGCTGTGATGTGGGCTGGGAGGTTCCCTGCCCAGAACCACAGCCTGAGCTGGGAATATGGCCCTCCTATGGGAGAAGTTCTGCCCCTCAAGCACGCTGATCTTCCCCTGAAGGAACACATGCTTCAGTAAGCTCTTTCACAGATATCCCTTCTGTGCCCCGGGACAATGTGATTGAGACTTGGGTGTATGGAATCTGGTCTGCAGGCCTGTCCCCTGGGCCCCAGAGATCAATCCCTGACCCTGCTAGGAAGAAGAGTGCTGGACTCAAGTCACCCATGGAGTGCCAAAGCTGGATCAATGTCTCTCTGCCTCGGGATTTGCCCCACTCTCCTGGAGTCACCAGGCAAGCACCATCTGGGAAGGCTGGCAGTTAGGGAGCTCACAGTCAGAGTATTCCTCAGTCCACTGTAGGGCCCCAAAAGCAAAGGTCCCATTCCTTGCAGATGTCTTCATGTGGTGGCTAAATTGCCTCTCTCAGCAGCTGCAGGTAGGGAAGGGGAAGGGGAAAATGAAGCAATATGGCACCTGCAGATCATCTTGGGTCTGTGGGCCAGGAGGCGCCCCAAATGAACTGGGAGCCTGGGACCCTGTCCACAAGAGGCTCACTGCTCACTGGCAGCAGCCATCTGTGGGCTGGTGTTAGCATGTCTCTCCAATTGCTCAGGACCCCACCAGCAGTCTGAGATGCAAGGGAGGGGAAATTTAACTGCTCCACCTACCCTTGTGGCTGGTCTTCAAGCCTCTCGGGGGCCTTTCTCCTTCCAGTTCTCCTCCACAACTTCTTCCTGTGGAGTCTCCTGTAGTGTCAGGCACCTTTCCTTCTGACCCTCATCCAATCTATGTTTGTCTGCCTGTTTATTTTTTTTTCACTTTCTTCTAAAATCTATCTTTCTTGCAGAGACACTCTGGGTGGTGGTTTTTCTTGTCCGCCATCTTGCCCCTCCCTGTGTATGCTGGTTCTTCTTTAACTACCTATAACTTTTATTACTAACTGTTAATTCTTTTTATCTCTTTTCACTTCTTTTTACTTTAAATATTTCCCAAATTTTTGCCTTCTATTTCTCTTAAAACATAATCTATTATCTTTATTGAATATCATGTTCCTGCTAGTTTAACCTCTCATTCTGAAGTAATTCTTTTCTTTTATCTCTAATTGTTTCCTGAATTCTGTCACCTAATTTCTCAGTTTTTTGTAATTCTGATTTATATAATAGTTTATTATTTTCTATGCCTTGTATCATGTTCTCAATGTTGTTTTCTTCCTTTTGAAATAGAAGGTTACAGTTTTCATTTGTTCTATGAGCATGAGTTTCATAATCTAGAGGCATGTTATTCAACTCCTTTCTCTCCTTTTTCTTATACTGACTTTTAATGAAACTTTTTACAATAACTTTTATGTAAAATTTGTTTTTCTGAACACTTCAAAGGGGTTTTGTTTCTATGTAGCTTTTCTAACTTTATGGAACTCTTCTTCTGTTGCTTATGTGTAGTGTTCAAAATTTTATTGTCTTTCTTTTTATGATTTTCTGGCTCTGTATCCCTGTTTCACTTTTATCTGAACCTTATCTTTCCTTCTTTTTTATTTTTTCCCTGCCATATTTTGATTCCATTCCCAGTCATATCTTTTTGATGTGGAAACCTGTACCATAAGGTGTCCCTAGTTGTTTCATTTGAAAAATTCATGGGGTCTTCAATACTCCTCCCATTCAGAACCCATCATGGGCCTCTCAGTTCCTGTTGGATTGGGGAAAATTGCTCCTCCTTTCAGCTGCTGCTCTTAATCTGACCAAATGTACTTTCCCCTAAACACCTGTGAGTTATTTTGGCATGTTCCCATTTCACATCTGTGAGATGCCCTGATGTTTATCTCTGCTTTCTCATATACCAACACTGATACCATTCAGGTCATGTGGTTATTGGTGAATTATTCTCTCCTACTGGTATTTTGGGATTCTTAGGGTTATATTGTCACCTGGTTTAATGACAAATATTGTTCTTGGGTTTTGGATTTGCTAGGTAATTGCCTGTGCATTGTGGTGGAATTTAGAGAGATACAAGAAAACATGATGCTATTATAATATTTCAAGGATCTTATCATGGAGCTTGTTTTTGTAATATTCTTTATTTTGTCTAAAACAATTATGACATTTTCTTCATTCATTCATTTAATAAATATTTCCCCTCTTTTCCTATTCTCAAACCTTGTGAGTTTTTTTCAACATGAGAGACACTGCCATCTTCCTAGTTACCCAGACAGAATCTCATAGTCATCCTAGATGGCTCTCTCTACTTTGTATCTCATATTAAAATAATCTTCAAATCTTATTGCTTTTCTTAGCATTTCTCCTTTGTGACAGAAGGAGTCTTTTGTTCATTGATATATGCTCAGTACCTAGAATATTATTTAGAAGACAATGTCTAAATTCCTTATTTAGCACATACAAAGTCCTTCATGATTTGGCCCCTCCCAACATCTTTAGCCTCATTTCATAGATTCTACAGGAGAGTGATAGTAACACTCTATACCATTTATTGCATGTTTAATATGTATCTAATAATGTACACTGTCTTTCACATAAGCCCAGGTTGGTATTAAGAGCTCCATTTTATGCATGAGGAAACTGATGCTGGCATCATTTCAGTATTACTCAATTTACATAGCTAGTAATAGGCAAAGCTACCATTTATATACTTTCTTGTTCTCAACATTATGCTGCTTTATACATTTTCGAACAGGTGCTATTACATTTATCTGGAAGGTGATCCCTACCTTATCTTAGGGTACAACACTGATTCATATTTTAACCTTGATTTTAGGCTTCCCTTTCCCTTTTCCACTTCTCCTTTTTCCTAGTTTGGGCCAGGATTGTTCCTTTGTTACCCAGCATCCTGGACATACTTATGTGTCAAAACATATAATACTCTTTAGAGTAATTGTTAGTTTATATGTATGCCTTACCCACTAAATCAGAGGTCAGCCAAATCTAGTTCATGAACTGTTTTTGTACAGCCCAGGAACCAAGAATGGTTTTTATAATATTCAATGTTTGTAAAAACAAATAACAATTTGTGCAACAGAGACCATATATGGTTCACAAAGTATAAATATTTACTATCTGATCCTTTATAGAAAAAAATTGCTGACACCTGAACTATAGTATAAACTTCATGAGAAAGGGAAATATGTCTGATTTATCTTTCTTTGCTCAATATCTATCCCAGGGCCTGACAAGGTGTAGGCAGGCATAGTCCTTGCCCCCAAAGAGCTCACAATATAGCTGGAGAAATGTAAAAAAAATACAGTAGAAACCATCTTATTTAATGAATTTGAATCTAGTGATTAGTTTTTTATAAAAATTTTGTAAAAGTAGAGTATAACTAAAATCATACACACATACCTTAAATATTTTATTTTAAATGAAAATATATAAATTTCCATTTGCCTTTATTGACTCTTTCAAAGCACTTAAATTAATTTTCAAGTTGTACATAGATGGAATGGATTACATTTGGAAGATAGAAGGCCCTGTCACTGAAGGTGCTTTAGTCCAGCCTGGCTGGTCATTTCCTAAAAATCTATGCATTAAATATCCCTTAAGTCTTTTTCTAAATCACTGTGATTATAAATTAGGACTCTCTTCAATAGCAGCCTCACCCAGTGAAATACTTATTTCATTGCATAGATGAGAAAACTAAAGATTAGCAATTGATAGTTTACTATAATCATAAGACTTGAGCTAAGATGGCCTAATTCTTCACTCAATGAAAAGAAGACACCAATTTCTTTAATTCCTCTTTATGTGAAAGGATGATAGGTCAACTTAGGTGATTAGATAATGGAGTACTTAATGGTCAACAGTGTTTTCTTTGAACATCTTTATTGAGACATAATTGATGTACAATTATAAATATTTAAAATACATGATCAATTACTGTAATCAAGATAATGAACATGCCTGAGGAGGGGCAAGATGTCTGATTAGGGACATTGCTTGCTACACCTTCCCAGAGGGAAGGAAGGGTTTCAGATAAAGCAGAGGGGAGAGGAGAAACAGCTCACATGTAGGTCAGAAAGAGAAGTATTTGAGCCTGCTGGGGACCTCACAAAGGAAAATTGTGAAGCAGAGAAGGAAGAGGATAAAGGAAAAAAGATAAAGGCAAGGATCAAATCCAGAAAGGCTCAGAACCCAGTGAAGAGGTAAGGGGAGATCCCTTTTTCCCTCCAACATTCCTTCAATAATCAGCAGGCTACCAAGTTACTTGGAAGCTTTTCTACCCCCATGAGCCCAAGCACTGTGATGACCACATAACTGTGGGAGAACTTGCATGATCCAAGATCTTGGACATTCCATGTGGGGTTCCCTCCAAAAGAGTGACCTGAGAGGCCAGAGAGCCGGCTTTCTTCCATTCAGACTCTTGTCCTTGCCCACCCCTCCCCACCAATTGCAACTGGGAGAGCAGTATGTACTGAGAATTTGATGAATAGCAGGCTGCCTCTTTCCAGCTGGCATAACCTCCAGTCTGAGGTTTCCACAGAGAGTGGTGCTCACCCCTTTCCCCTTGAGGACCTCCAGTGGATAGGGGGTGAATGATCTGGGAGCTCCCTGCCTGCTGGCATTTCTCAGAAATGCACACCAGCAGGTCAGACACACAGGATAGATCCTATGCCCCCTGGACATGAGCAGGTCACTGGGGGACATAGGGTGGAGGTTTGGGAATTGGACTCTGGACACAAGGGAGCCCCCATTGGTGGAACTGAGAGGGAGTCCAGGATGCTGTGATCTGGGGAAACATCGATCCCCTGCCCTGCCAAATGAAACCCATGCTGTTGGACTAGGGTGAGTCCTCCAGCAGGGAGGATCCCAGCCTGGCAAGATAGCAACCAAGTGTGGTGCATACAGGCATGCCCATTTGCAACCAGGCACCAGAGGTCAGAGGTAACACATGAGGGGTGGGGCTCACTCCAGACAGCCAGATGGGGCATTTGACACCTTGCTCATGAATAGCCTTACTGGTATGGAGAGGCTGCCTTAACCCTCCTTTTGGTGGCTTTCCCTAACAGCCAGGAAAATGACCTTAGAGCCCTATTGAGACTCAAAGCCACACTGTGAGATTAGGGAGGATCACCCTGCGGGGATTATCTCAGACCAGGTAACCATAGCAACTCAGTGTGATGCATTCAGGCCTTCCAATTTGCAACCAGACATCAGAGGAGACGGTTAAGACAAGAGGGGAAGTGTTCACGTCCTACAGTCAGTCAGAGAATTGTAGCCAATCATGAGCAGCCCTCTGCTCTGGAGAACCTGCCTTGACCCTCCTCCCAGCAGCTCCCCTTAACAACTGGGAAAATGAACTCTGAGCCCTCCCAAGGCTTTGCAACGCCTTCCAGGCTTGCACAACCTAACCACACCCAGCCTCACTCCTCCAACCACCTGTGCTGTGGTGGAGATCAAGCCACTCCCTGAGAGCTACAGGGATCCTTCCAAAGCCTGGGGCATTCAAGTGCTCCTCCTGAGGGACTAGAACTTACACAGGCACAAAAGAACATCTCAGCAGTTGGCTCTTTCCTGCAAGCATCAACCACTGATGGGGCCGATAGCTCTATAACTCATTATAGCATCTACCAACTCAATCAAACATGGCCTGGGTGATTCTTACCCACAAGCATCACCCACCATCTCAGAGATTAAGCTGGGGGTTCCAATACAATTCACACCACTAGGAAGAGGTGAAAATAGCAGGATAGAAGCAACCCAAGGAGACACTGCTTTTTAGGAGAGAAGCAAAAGTTACAGGGAGTGCTATCTGTGTGGCGTCTCCCTCATCAACTGAAGACCTCTGGGATAATCAGGGAGCTGTTCAGAGTCTGTGCAGAGACATTCCACTGGAGAGCAGATGCAGCAGAGCTCTGGTGTCTGCCAATCCCAGGTTTCTACAGCCAACACCATTCTGATCACCCTGGCTCACAAACCCAGGTCTGCTCAGGGTTCAGCCTTCCACCAGTAGCCTGTGCATCACTCCTTACAGACCAGGGAAGGAACAGGCACTCCTCTGTGTCATGCCCTTTGATTGGTGCTGAGTACACCTCCTCCCTGCATGGGAGCCAAAAAGAGGAGGAGCTCCAAACACAAAAGGCAGTACTTGGGAAGCCTGGGCTGATTGCCTCAGTGGGTCCTAGGTGTGAGTGGAGAATCTTTGTGGACCAGCAGTTCTTGTCCACCTACATGGACCCTGAGTCACTGAGACAAAACCCCTGCCTATGTGACTGGGCATCAGCAGTTCCCACAATGGTGGAACAGCCACCATAGGGGAAGCTCTCTTCCCAAAATCCCCAGAGTCAGGTATGAAGCTCTAACCATGCCCAAGTCCAAGGCTTTGCCCCAGTAGCTCCAGGGCTCAATCTGGGCCTGCAACTCCAACCCTGAGACACCAGAGTTGTGCTTGGGTGGCGAGACCCCACTACTGAGCCCCACCACTACTGCTGGGCTGGCCGAATCTCCTTGAGGTCCAATACTTCACTAAGAACCCCCAGACTTGAGCAGCCATCACTCCTGGGCTTTGTTCTAAAGAGTTCCCAGAAAAGGAGAGCAGGTGTCCTGCAATCCTAATAATGCAGAGCTGAGAGAAGAAGAGCCAGATGAGAAGAAACCAGCCAAAAAAAAAAAACCCTGGAAACATAAAAACAAAAAATAGCTTGACACTAGCAAAAGAACACAATGGAGCTAAAGAAATGGACTCTACCCAAAGGAAATTGCCAAAATGTCAGTAACAGATTTCAGAATGCAGATGGCAAATAAAATGAATGGAACTGAAGAGAATGTTGAAAACCAACAAAAAGAAGCCAAAAAAGTATTTCTGGATATCAATGACAAAAAAGAAAATGTCACTAGAGAGCTAGAAAGCATAAGAAAGGATATGATAGAACTTAAAGAAACAAAAGTGTCATTTAGGTAATCTCAAAACACGTCAGAAAGTTTTAACATCAGTCTAAACCAAGCAGAAGAGAGAATCTGAGAGACTGAAGATAAGCCTCTTGAGAAAAAACAGTCATTCAAAGAGTCAGAGGAAAGTAAAAAAAGGTCTGAGACATCACTGACAGAAATATGGGACTATCTGACGTGAGCTAACATTTCAATTATAGGTATCCCTGAGGGAGAAGAAAGAGATAAAAGCATGGAAAACCTATTTAAGGGAATTATTGAGGACAACTTCCCTGGTATCACCAGAAATTCAGACATACGTGTACAAGATGGATATAAAACACAAGGAAGATTGGAAGATTCATAGCAAATTGGTCCTCTCCAAGACACATTGTAATAAACGTGGGAAAAGTTGAAATGAAGGAGAAAATTCTGCAAACAGCAAGACAAAAGCAACAAATAACCTACAAAGGAAAACCCATCAGGCTAACTGCAGATTTCTCAGTGGTGACCTCACAAGCCAGAAAGGATTAGGGACCCATCGTCAATCAACTTAAAAAAAATTTAAAAAAAAACTACCAGCCTAGAATTCTGTATGCTGCAAAACTAAATTCCACAATAGATGGAGAAATTAAATCATTTACAGACAAGCAAACACTGACGGAATTTGCTATGACCACACCTTCCCTGCATGAAATAACCAGAACAGGTGTATACACAAATCAGCACAACATATATTCAATAGTGTAAATACACTTTAAAACCCCCAAAGCTCACAACTATTATAAAGCAATAAAACAAGAGGTAAAACAAAGCAAAAAGGGACTATCCAACAAGATGAATAGAACAACATCCCACATATCAATGCTATCAATTAATGTTAACAGATTGAATCCTCCTCTCAAATGACAAGGCTGGCTGAATGAATGAGAAAACAAAACCCAAGTATCTGCCATCTCCAGGAAAGACATCAAAACCACAAGGATGCACACAGACTCAACATGAAAGGGTGGAATAAAATATTCCATGCAAATGGAAATAAAAAGAGAGCAGGTATAGTCATTCTCATTTCATATAAAATTGACTTTAAGCCAACAAAGGTAAAGAAAGACAAAGAAGGTCATTATATAATGGTAAAGGGAGCAATTCAACAAGAAGACATAACAATCCTAAATATATATGCACCCAACAGAGGAACCCCTAGATACATAAAGCAAATTTTACTAGAGCTAAGCAAAGAAATAAATACCACCACTTTAATTGACAGGGACCTCAATACCCCACTGTCAGAGCTCAACAAATCATCATAACAGAAAATAAATAAGGAAACAATGGACTGAAATTAACCCCTAAATCAAATGGATGTAACTGACATTTACAGAACATTGTACCAAAAATCTACAGAATACACATTCTTCTCAGGAGCACATGGAACATTCTCAAAGACTGATCATATCTTACGAGGTCACAAAACAGGTCTCAACAAACCTACAGGAGGAGTGCGATGTGCACTGTCTGGGGAATGGACATGCTTGAGGCTCGGACTCGGGGGATTGGGAGGGACATGGGCAATATATCTATGCAGAACTTTTGTACCACCATAATAAGCTGAAATAAAAAAATAAAAAAAATAAATAAATAAATAAATAAATAAATAAATAAAAACAAATTAAAAAAAAATCAAAACCATACCATGTACCTTCTCAGATCACAACGGAACAGAACTAGAAATTAAACACAAGAGAAACACTCAAACCAACATAAAATCATGGAAATTAAACAATCTGCTGCTGAACGATTATTGGGTCAAGAATGAAATTGAGATAGAAATGAAAACATTCTTTGAATTGAAGAAAAAATGGCACATAAGATATCAAAATCTATAACACACAGCAAAAGCATTTCTCAAGGGAAATTTTATAGCCTTAAATACTTATATCAAAAAGACAGAAAGATCACAAATTAACAACCTAATGTTACACCTCGTGGAACTAGAAAAGGAAGAGAAAACCAAACCAAAGCCAACAGAAGAAAAGAAATAACTAAGGTCAGAGCAGAATTGAATGAATTGGAAAACAAACAAAAAAATTCAAAGGATTAATGAAACAAAAATTTGGTTCTGTGGAAAGATAAAGAAAATTGAGAGAACTCTTGCTAGATTAACCAAAAATAGAAGAGAAAGAACCAAAAAAAGCTCAATCAGAAATGAAAACGGTGACATTACAACTGATACCAGAGAAATAAAAAACATTATTTATGAATATTACATAAATCTCCATGCACATAAACTAGAGAATGTAGAGGAAATGGAAAACTTCCAGGAAACAACAAGCGTCCAAGACTCAACCAGGAAGAAATACAACTCCTGAACAGACCAATGACAAGCACGGAGACTGAAACAGTAATAAAAATAAAAAACTCCCAATGAAAAAAAAGCACTAGAACAGATAGATTCCCAGCCAAATTCTGTCAGACATGCAAAGAAGACCTGATACCCGTAATACAGAAATTATTCTATAACATTGACTAGGACAGAATCCTCTCCACCTCATTCTATGAGGGCAGTATCATCTTGATAACAAAACCAGGAAAATATATTACAAAAAGTCAATAGTACAAACCAATATCCCTGATGAATATAGTTGGAAAAACCCTCAATAAAATACTAGCAATCTCAGTTCAAGAGCATATCAAAATTAATCCACCAGGGCCAAGTGGGAAGCAAAATGACTCAACATATATAAATCAATAAATGTGATTCACCCCATAAAAAAAAGCAAAACAAAGATCATATGATAATCTCAGTAGATGCAGGAAAAGCATTCAGCAAAATCCAGCACACTTTCATGATAAAAACCCTCAACAAACTAGGCATAGAAAGAATGTATCTTAGAATTACAAAAGCCATATATGACAAACCCATAGCCAACATCATACTGAAGGGGGAAAATTGAAAGCATTCCCCCTAAGAACTGGAACAAGAAAAGAATACCCACTGTCACCCCTTCGATTCAACATAGTGCTGCAAATACTAGCCAGAGTAATCCAGCAAGAGAAGAATAAAAGTTTATTCAAATTGGGAAAGAGGAGGTCAAGCTATCATTTTTTTGTTAATTTAATTATATTTTTTATTTCTCAAAGTTTTATTTTTTCTTTTTAAAATGTACTTGGTCACTGATAAGGTCTCTTTGTTCAATGAAAATATGATTATATATTTATCTAGAAAAACCAAAAAATTCCACCAAGAGTCTTATGGAATTGATTAAATTTAGCAAAGTCTCAGGATACAAAATCAATGTACAGAAATCAGTACCATTTCTATATACAAATAATAGTCAGTTTGAGAATCAAATTAAAGTAGCATTCACAATAGTTCCAAAAAATAAAATACCTAGGAATATACTCAATCAAGGAGGTGAAAGATCGCCACAAGGCAAACTATGAAACTCTAAGGAATGAAATAATAGATGATACAAATGAATGAAAAAACATGTGCTCATGGATAGGCAGAATCAACATTGTTAAAATGTCCCTACTACCAAATGTCATTTAAAAATACAATGCAATCCTGATTAAATTACCATAGTCATAGTCCACAGATCTAGAAAAAATAATTCTATGCTTTGTTTAGAATCAGAAAAGATCCCAAAAAGCCAAAGCAATATTAGGCAAAAAGGACAAATCTGGAAGCATTACATTACCAGAATTCAAAATATATTACAAGGCTATAGTTATCAAAACAGCATGTTATTGGTGCAAAAATAGAGACAAAGACCAATGGAACAGAACTGAGAACCCAGATGCAAAACCATCTATTTACAACCAACTCATCTTTGACAAAGCAGACCACAACATACACAGGGGAAAAGAAGCCCTATTCAATAAATAGTGCTGGGAAAAATTGGATAGCGACATGCAGAAGAATGAAGCAGGACCCCTACCTCCAACCACTCACAAAAATTATTTCAATATGAATAAAAGACTTAAATTTAAGGCATGAAATCATATGAATTCTAGAAGAAACTGCAGGAAAAACTCTTCTAGATATCAGCCTAGGCAAAAATTTATGACTAATACCCCAGTTACAATCACGGCAACAACAAAAATTAATAAATGGGATTTGTTTAGATGAAAAAGTTTCTGTTCTGCTAAGGGAACAATCAACAGAGCAAATAGACAACCTACAGAATAGGGGAAAATATTCACCAGCTACACATCCCTTAAAGAGCTAATGACCAGAATTTACAAAGAACTCGAAGAAATCAGCAAGAAAAAAACAAACAACCCTATTAAAAAGTGGGCAAAGAAGATGAAGAGAAGCTTCTCAAAAGAAGACAGGCAAGTGGCCAATAAACATATAAAATTGCTCAATGTCACTAATCATCAGGGAAATGCAAATTAAAGCCACACTGAGATATCACCTTATCCCAGTCAGAATGGCTTTTATTAAAAGTCCAAAAACAATAGATGCTGGCGTGGATGCAGAGAGAAAGAAATGCTTATTAACTGTTGGTAGGACTGCAAATTAGTACAACCTTATTGGAAAACAGTATGGAGAGCCCTCAAAGAACTAAAAGTAGACCTACCATTTGATCAAGGAATCTCATTATTGGGTATTTAATCAAAGGAAAAGAAGACTTTTATCAAAAAGAAACCTGCACTTGGATGTTTATAGCAGCACAATTCACAATTGCAAAGATGTGATATCAACACAAGTGCCCAACAATTCATGAGTGGATTAATAAAATGTGGTATTAATATATGTATACCATGGAGTACTACTAAGCCATAAAAAGATGAATGAATACCTTTTGCAACAATCTGTATGGAATTGGAGACCATTCTTCTAACTGAAGTATCTGAAGAAACAAAAAAACAAGCACCCCATGAACTCAGTATTAAATTGTAGCTAACCAATGCACCCACATGTGCACAGAGGAAAGTAAAACTCAGTGGAAATCAACCAGGAGAAAGCGGGGAGCAGATGAGGGGAAAAATACTAACTAATTGGACAATGAACACTATTTGGGTGACAGGCTCACCTATAGCCAGCACTGAAACATTACAATAGTGATCCGTGTAACCTAAAATATTTGTATCTCCTTAATATTTTGGTATAAAAAAGACAATGTACATATCAAATACTCCCAAAAGTTTCCTCATACCTCTTTATAGTTCTCTTTCCTTTTCCTCCCTATCTGCATGTAACCAATGATCTGATTTTTGTTACTATAAATTAGTTTTGATATTTTATAAATTTTTATAAATAGAACCAATCAGTATGTACTCACTTTTACTTGGCTTCATTAACTCAGCATAATTGTTATGAGATTTATCCATGTACTTGCATGTATTATTAGCTCACTCATTTTGATTGTAGAATAGTATTCCATCGTATGAATGTATCTAGCACTGACCTCATGGGCATGGAACCTGTGCAGTTGCACCAGACACTGTGATTAGAAGGGCCCCACACTTGGCTTAATGCTATAATGTTGCAATCTTGAAATTCTTAATTTCAAATACAGCCCTGCATTTTCATTTTATATTGGGCCCTGCAAGTCATGTAGCTGATCCTGGATATATCACAATATTTCATCTATTTTTCTCTTGATAGTCATTTGGTTATTTCCAGTTTGGGTTATTAAAAGTAAATCTACTATAAATATTTATATATGAGTTTTAGCATGAACAAATGCTTTCATTTTCTTTGGGTAAATATTTAGGCATAGAATGAATATATCTATATGATAGATGTATGTTTAAGTTTTTAGGAACCTTCAAACTGCTTTCCAAAGTGGTTGTACCATTTTACATTGCCATCACCAATGTATAAGCGTTCTGATTTCTCACTAACACTTGTTGTTTTCCATTTTGTTTTGTTATAGCCATCCTAGTTAATATGAAGTGGTATCACATTGTGGTGCTTATCTGCATTTCCCTAATTACTAATAATATTGAACATCTTTTCATGTGTTTATAGGCCACTTATATATATCCTTGGGAAGAATGTCTATTCAAATCCTTTGCTTATTTTTAAATTAGGTTATCTGTCTTATTACTGAGCTATGTTCTTTATATATTCTGGATACAAGTCCCTTATTTGATGTGTGATTTGTAAATATTTTCAGTCTATGGTTTGTCTTTTTATTTTCTTAAGAGTGTCTTTCCATAGTATACATATACCATATTTTATTAATCCACCCAAAAGCGAGGTATCACAAGAATGGAAAAATAAGCACCACATATACTAGCCATCAAATTGGTACTAACTGATAAACACTAAGGTGCTCACATGGTAGTAATATTCATTGGGTGTTGGGGGGTTGGGAGTGGGTAAACTCACAACTAATGGATGTGGTGAGCCTTGTATGGGAGAAGGGCATGCCTGTAGCCCTGGCTTGGGTGAGGCAAAGTCATTACTTGTAACCAAAATGTTTGTACCCCCATAACATCCTGAAATAAAAAAAAGAGTTTCTTTCAAAATACAAAACGTCTTTAAATTTATTGAAGCCCAAATTATCATTTTTGTATAAATTGTACTTTTAATGTTGTATCTAATAAATCTTCACATAATTCAGGGTCAAAAAGATTTTCTATAATGTCAACTTTGAGAATATTTCATTTTAAGTTTTACCTTTAAGTCTATAATCTCCTTTTAGATATTTTTTTGTTATTTGACAAGGTACATCTCAAAGATCATTTTTTATCAGTATTGATATCCAATTGTTCTAGTACCATTTGTTGAAAAAAAAATTTATTTTCTATGAAATTTTTTTGTACCTTTGACAAAAATCAATTGATCATATGTGTGTTGATATATGTCTGGAAACTCTATTCTGTTTCTTTTTTATTTTGTTTTAACATTGTCTTTATTCCAGAGTACATTCTTTCTTAGAGAGCATTCCTTTTTTATTTCATAATATTATAGGGATACAAATACTTTGGTTACATACATTGCAGATTCTATTCTGTTTCATTGATCTCTTTGTCTAGATTGAAACCAATACAGTGATTTGATTACAGCAGCTTTATCATAAACCCTTCAATCAAGTAGTGTATGCATAGTTAGTTATAGTTTCTCCATGTTATTTTAGATATTCTAGGCTCTTTTAACTTCCATATGAATTATGGAATGTGCTTGTCAATTTGTACAAGAATTCTGCTGGGATTTTGATCCTAATTTAGTTAAACTTATGTATCAATTTGGGGAAAATTGATAATCTTAACAATATTGAGTTTCCTGATCCATGTACATAATTCTCTATTTATTAAGGTCTTTTTTCACTTCTTTCAGCAATGTTTTGTAATTTTTACTGCATGTATGTATTACATCTTTTGTCATATTTATCCCAATATATGCCACATTATTTATTTCATTACTGTAAATTGTATTGTTAAATTTAATTCTGGATTATTTTTGCTAGTATATAGAAATACAACTGATTTTTACATATCTATCTTATATTCTTCTCCCTTGCTAAACTCAGTTTTTCATTCTAGTAGTTTATGGTAGATTCCATACACATTTGTAAATAGATAATCATGACATATTCAAATAAAGTCAGTTTTGTCTCCTCATTTTCAATCTGGCTGTCTTTTATTTTTCTTGTCTCATTGCACCAGCAAGCATCTCCAGTACATTGTTGAATAGAAGTGGTGAGAATGGACATTTTTGTCATGTTTCTGACATTAGAGGCAAAGTCGTCAAACCTTTATCATTAAGTATGTTGTTAGATGCAAGTGTTTTCATATCTTCTCTTAAGTTGTTTCAGGAAATTCCTTTCTATTCTTACTTTAGTGGGAATTTTTTTCAGCCACGAATGGATTTTGGAAATATTCAAAAGTTTTCTTTGGATGTATTGACGTTACATATAACATTAGTTTTTAATCTCTTAGTATGATTAATTACATTGACTTTCAAATGTTAAAGCATTATTGAATTCCTGAGATAAACCCAAATTGGTCATGATAATCCATCTTATTATATTGTCAAATATTATTTGCTACAATTTTATAATTTTTATACTTTTTTACTTTTTTTTATTTCAGCTTATTATGGGGGTACAAAAGTTCTGGTTAGATATATTGTCCATGCCTCTCCCATTCCCCTGAGTCTGAGCTTCAAGCGTGTCCATTCCCCAGACAGTGCGCATCGCACTCATCATGTAGGTATACACCCATCCCCTCCCCCCACCCCCCATCTCAGTCCAATACCCAATTGGTGTTATTCCCAAATGTGTACTTAGGTAATGATCAGGGAAACCAATTTTCTGGTGAGTACATGTGGTGCTTATTTT
>CM052457.1:48474691-48497923 GCA_028533085.1 Varecia variegata
CTTTGTTGTTGAGAAGTCCTGTGCCATTCTGTTTCCTTTGACCTGATTCCTGTGGGGTGTGTGTGGGTGTTTGTATGTGACAGAGTAGGGAGAGAGAATATAAATGTGTAAGCTTTTAAACTGTTCTTTTACTCTATGATATTCTAAAATTTCTGGTTGATGTATGTTCCTTGACATATTTCCTTTTCTTTAAAATTCATTATGTTGAGCACTTGATGGATCTCTTTAATCCAGAATCTCAGATGCTTTAGTCCTAAAAATACTCTTGCATTAATTCTTTAGTGATTTCTGTTCCATTTACTTATTATTTTGTTACAAACTATTCTGAACTTTAGTGGCTTAAAATAAACATTTACTATTATTTCTTAAGATTCTGTGGATTGACAGCGATCAGCTAACTGGTTCTCATTTGGAGTCCCTCATGTGGCTACAGTTAGATGATGAGATGAGCTAGGGCTAGAGTCATCTGACAACTTTATTGGCTGACCACCCAAGATGGCTTTTTCATCTACATGCCTGGCACCTCAGCTAGAATGTTTAAAAAAGCCGAGGGGCACCCAGGCATCTCTCCTCATATGTGGAATTCCTCATAGCATGATTATTTCAAGGTAGTCAGACTTCTCACATGGAGGCTGACTTTTCCCATAGCACATTTTCAATGTTCCTATAAATAGGAAGAGGAGGTCACTAATCTTTTTAAATCAGTGGTTCTCAACTGGGGTTATCTGGCAATGTCCAGAGATATTTTTTAGGTAACACAAGTGGAGGGAGAGTACAACTGGCAACTGATTAGCAGAGGCCAGGCATGATGCTAGACATCCTACATTGTACAGGAGGGTCTCATATAGCAAAGGATTATTCACCTCAAAATGTCAATGTGCCAAGTCTGATAAAGCTTGTTTTACAATCTAGGCCTAGAACTGACACTTCATCACTTTACCATATTCAGTTGGTCAAAGCAGCCATGGGCTGAAAGTTTAGCCTCTAAAGAGTTTGAAACAAAAGGACTCTTTTGTGATACCAGGTACAACTAAGGATGGAGATAAGGCGCTTTGCTGAAAACATGATAATGAATCAGTTGAATGTCTACATATTAATCAATGAGACTGTGATGGATAATTTTATGTGTCAGTTTTGAGAGTGTTTTTGGATGAAATTATGATTTAAATTGGTAACTTTGAGTAACTAGATTTCCCTCCAGAATGTGGTGAGGCTTAATCTAATCATTTGAAGGCCTAAATAGAACAAAAATACTGGCCTCCCAGAGCAAGAGGGAATTCTTCAGTAGACTACCTTTGGATTTCATCTGCACCATTGGCTCTCTGGGGTCTTTGCTTGCTAGCCTTTGGACTGGAACTGCACCATCGGCTCTTCTCTGTCTTGAGCATGGTGACCCATACTGAAGATTTGGATTTGCCAATCACCATAGTCATATTGAGTCAGTTCTTATTAATAAATATCTTTCTACACACACACACACATCTCTTTATAAATACATCTCTTTCTATATACAAATATATTCTATTGGTTCTGTTTTTCTGAAGAAACCTGACTAATACAGAGACCCACCACTCACCTTCTTTCTTGGGTTTTCAGAATGTCTATCTATATTCAAGCTTATACATCCAGACAGGCGTTTGGCATATTCCTTTCTAGAGAAACTCACTAGGTGAAGAGAAAATGTCCATCGAGAATGACATTGATCACTTCATGATGCTTGTGAAATGGCCAGATTCCTGCTAAACATCCCATGGTGTCATTAGTTGATAAGCTCCACTCAATCAATTTTTTTAGTTTCTCATTCTTAAATCTGAATATTAAGTGTCTTAAATCACCAGGCATTTGAAAAAAGGCTCTAGCATGAAAGGCAGAGACAAAAACAAGTCAAAATGGGGATGTGGTGAGAACCTTGGAGTAAATATATTAATAATAATCCAGGGCATAGAAAATTCAAAATAAACAAGACAAACAACAGCACCAAACTGTCGTAAAATTGATATCAGAGGAGAGAGGAAAGAAAATTGTACAACAAGGAACAAGTATTGCAAGCTATTAAAAAAAGGAAAATCATAGAATAAGAAAGAGCTCATGGAAATAAAAAATAAAACAGAAATATAAAATTCAACAAGTAGATTGGATGAAAATTTAAGTACATATTCTAGAAGAAAAAGATAGAAGCAAAATAGGAGAGAAAAAGATATTTTAAAATAAGGAATGATTGTTTCTAACAAATAGAATGTGAAAAAAATTAAAAGACAAAAAATGAAAAATAAATTAATTAAATTTTAAAAATAAAATAAGAAATGAACTCACAATGTCCAACATTCATCTAGTAGGAGTTGTGAAAATGGAGAATGGAGAAAATGGAGAACTGTGGTAGCTAATACCCAAAGATGGCTCCCCAGTGAACCATGCCTCTCCATATTCATTCCTTTGTCTATTTTCTTCTCCTTGAAATCTGGCTGACCTTTTGATTTGCTTTATGAGCAATAAAATGTGACAGAAGTGATATGTGTTTTTTTCAGGTAGGTCATTAGAAGCCTTACGACTTGTGCCTGGGTCTCTTGGAACACACACTCACTCTGGGGGAAGTCAACCATCATATAAAAAGTTGTACTTTCCTGAGACCGCTAAGCTGTAAAGAATCCCAAGCTAGACATGTGGAAAACCATGCCAGCTAAAGTACTAGACATGTTATCAAAGAAGCCATCTTAAATGTCTGGCCATTTGGACCTTTAGTTAACTCTAGCCTCAGCCGCTATGTGCCTATAACCACATGAGAAACCTCAAGTGAGAATTTCCCAACTGAGCTCAGTTAACCCATATGTTTGGGCATGTGGGTTAGACACCACATTATGTGACAATTGGCACTGCTAACCACCTGCAAGTACAATCTTCTTCCAGTTGTCTGTCATGCTGTCATTAAGCTGCCTTACTATTGTATAGCATTAAAAAAGTTGTAATCGCATAATTATTTATATGATTAAAAATATATTGATTTTCTCTGTTGGACTATAAATTCTATGAGGGCAAGGAAGATTCTTGTTTTCTTCACTGATATAACCTTAGTTCCTAATTGACACGTAGTAAGTAGTCAATAAATATTTATAGACTAAATGGACTAAAGAATCTAAGTTGTGACACTGCTGAGTAACTTGTCATTTTTCACTGGATTTCTAAGATTATTTTTACAAAATAAAACAAAAAATCCAAAATCCTGTTGGGAAAAATGGCTTGTGGGTTTAGCCTATTTGAAAGGCAGTGTAACCTAGTTCAAATCCTGGAAATTGTGGATTTACCCTCTAGTAAACAGACAGGCCGTTGTGCTTTAGTTACCTCATCTATAAAATAGGAAAAATTATAGTTCTTGCCTCATAAGGTTGTTATATGTAAATATGTTTTTACATATATGTATAATGTAAGTAAACTGCTTAGAACAGTTTCTGACACATAGTAAACACTTTATCAGTGTTAAATATTTGAAGGATTTATTTAATCCTTCATCAGAGTTCCTGACATATGTAAAAAATAGCCTTTTAAACCAATAATATTAAAATATTTCAAAATCATCCATCTCACTTTATAATTTCTCCTTTCTCTCTCCTATAGAAAACACATACACACATAGACACACACATACATACCCCTTTCCCCATTATATGATCTGCAAATCACTTTCTACAAAGTTTAGTGTTTATTTGTGTTATTTATTAAATACCACCAAACCTGGGCTGCACAATCCAATTGCTAAGGGATTAAAGGCAAATGTTTTTTAAGAAAAAATTATTTTTATTTATTATGGATTAAAAATGGCATATATTATCAAGCAACATATAGTAAATCATAGCTTGTGTTCTTAGGACTATTTAATTTTTAATGTTTAACTCTTAAAGAAAGGAAAACCATTTTGATTTATACTATTATGTGATATGTGATATAAATATGTAACGAAAATATTCATGGGAAACATTTTTTTAAAGAGATTTTAAAAATCCTTAAAAAACAATCAGAATAAACAACTCTAGTTATAGAAATAATATGTGAGAGAAAATTATTACTTCATAATTAAATTGGACTTTTGCATACTTAGATTTTTTCATTTTAAGGAAGCCAATGTAATCTGAAAGACTATTGTATTTATGAGAAGTAAACGAGTTATTAATAAGTAATAGTCTTAAATATATACATTTTTTAAGATAAAAATTAATCATGTCTATTGTGTAAATATCACAATAAAAAACCTTTTCTATAACTCTAAAAAAGTACCCTCATACCAGTCATTTACCTACTGCCTGGTGTAGATTTAATTTAATTTTAACACACGAAGAGCTAAACCATAGCTGATTTGGTGGGCTTTTTCTCCCCTCCTTATATATTAAGTGACTTAACAGTTCTGTTTAATTTTGGAAAATTGCTGTAATAGTATGTTCAAAAAATAATTTTTTTAGGGCCAAAACTTTACTATTTGAAGATTGTCAAAACCCAATTTTAAAAATTATGTCATAATTTATCTGTGTGGTGTCAGTAGGTCGTTAATAATACCTACATTATGAATTATGAGATTAGACTCCAGCTTTGATGCGCACTTGCTCTACATATCCTTTTACTCATGTCATTCCAAACGTGGGGTTTTTATAAGGATTAATAATGATCAGCATAGAACATTTTAAATATTATTGGGGGAAACATTAAGGACAGGTCTTGTTTTATGTAGCAGATATGCCCCTGAAGAATTATGTTTAATGTTTTTTTTCAAGATATAGCAATACACTAAATCATACTTTCCCATCTGATTACAATATGATTTCAAAGGTCATTTCCATTTGCCAAAATCATCCTATGAATGTTGTAAACCCTTTAAAGTCACACCAGAAAATTTTAGATAAACTTCAGCACTGAATGCTCAGAAAAATCAGTTATTGTACTGAATCAGCATTACATTTTACTACAAATTTGTGTTGCCAATACGATAGTTAATGAAAGATGCCTCATATTACTAAAGAAGCTCCAAGTGCCCTTCTGAAACAATTTTTCTCTGTAGAGCTTCCGGTAGTTTTTTTTTTTTTTTTTTGTACCATTGTCTATTTCTTTGCATCTTTAGTAAAGATTGTTCTGCTATAGTATATTTGTAATTTATATTCACTTTCAGTTACAGTGATGGTATGCTGTCTCTATAAATTAGCACCCCTCCCACTTTACTCATCTATGCAAATTTTATAGTTAAGTCTCTTAGAGAAATTGTGTGAAGCAAAGTTTTGATGGCAAAGAGAAAGTAGGATCCAATTAAACATCAAGGAACAAAGTAAGACAAGACCTGGGGGAGAAAGTTTACTTTAATAATATGATGTGAAGGAATGACCCTCCTGTAGTATTCCATGGCATTCTTGTTATATGAATGCTTTATTATATAGTTAAAATAATGTTGTATAGCGAAACTGGCTATCTTCTTTATATAGAAGGTAGGATTTCACATGAAAAGTAAAGATAACCCACTACCCCAGTTCTTCCTGGAATGTGTTTCTAAAGAGGAAACCAAGATTGTTACTTTCATTTGAGCATTGACAATGAAGGGGATCAAGGTGCTAATGAGATCAGTTTCTGTTTTGGATATTATGAGAAAGTATTCTCTGTGGTTGCAATATGTGGCTAGGAAGCAGGGAATCCAGGCAAGGTGCCTAGAAGTCTAGCCAGTCCTTTTGGGATGGTTTTTATTACTGTAGCATTGTAGTAAGTTTGAGACAGAGTATGAAATGGTATAGGACCTGCCAGCCCTGGGAAAGGTAGAGTCAGAGGCCTATGGTTTGAAAGCTGGACTTCATGTATTTCCTTTTCTTATGCATAGTATTTGTGAAATCGTTTGAAAGCCAGGGCAATTAGGAAAGAAAAAAAAAAAAAAAACAAAGGCATCCAAATTGGAAAGGAAGGACTAAAACTATTTCTACTCACAGATGGCATGATCTTATAAATAAAAAGCCCTGAAAATTCCACAAAGTGCCCATTACAGCTAATAAATGAGTTCAGCAAAATTACAGGATGCACGATCAATAAATAAAAATCAGTTGTATTTCTATACCCTAGCAATGAATGACCCAAAATGGAAATCAAAAAACAATGCCACTTACCACATAAAAATAATAAAATACTTAGGAATAAATTTAACCAAGGAAGTGGTGGAAGACTTGTAGACTGAAAACTACAAAATATTGCAGAAAGAAATTAAAGAGAATCTATATAAATGGAAATACATCCTGTGTTCATGGGTTGGCAGATTTAGTATTGTTAATACAAAAATATTCCCCAAATTGATCTGCATATTCATTGAAATCACTATTAAAACTTTAACTGACCCCCCTGACCCCGCTTTTTGCAGAAATGGACAAGTTGATTCTAAAATTCACATGGAATTGCAAAGGACCCTGAATAAGCAAGAAAAAAGAAGACTAACATCTCCTGATGTCAAACCTCTTTGGAAAGTATTAATATTATGGAAATAATCCAAAAAATGAAAGTAAAACTATTAATACCATTTGATCCAGCAATCCCCCTACTGGGTATTTACCCAAAGGAAAAAAAAGAGATATTCTATAAAAAAGACATCTGCACTCAAATGTTTGTAGCAGCACAATTCACAATTGCAAAGATGTGCAAACAACCCCAGTGCCCATCAATACATGAGTGGATTTATAAAATGTGGTATATGTATACCATGGAGCACTACTCAGCTATAAAAAATGATAAACTAATACCTCTTGTATTAACCTGGATGGAACTGGAGACCATTCTTCTAAGTACCACAAAAATGGAAAAACAAACACCACATGTACTCACCATTAAATTGGTACTAATCGATCAACACTTATGTGCACATATGGAAGTAATATTCATCATGGATCGGTGAGATGGAAAGGGGGTGGAAGGGATGGGTAAATTCACACCTAATGAGTACAATGCATGCTGTCTGGGGGATGGGCTCACTTGCAGCTTTGACTCGGGTGGTGCAAAGGCAATTTATGTGACCAAAGGGTTTGTACCCTTGTAATATTCTGGAGGAAAAAAAGACAAAACTGAAGAAAGAAATAATTGAGGGAAGAAAGGAGACAATGGGGATAAGAAAGTAAGATTTGCCAGGAGAGGCAAAAGGCTTTTTGAGAAACTCAATTAGGAAAAAAAGAACAAATGAGTAAATTTATATATTTTGGAGAAGAAAATTGACGCAAAGAATTACACAGAGAAAAATGATGCAGAAACTTTTGTACTGAAGGAAGAAACTAAAAACATTAAAATGTGTGGAATATTATTATTTAGCTTTGTAATGTTTTTTTAATTTGGTACATTGTACAGAATAAGGAATTAGTGGTTATAGCGATGCAGCATCCCTGCTAAATTTTTCTCTGGATAGTTGCTCTTAGGTGATGAGCATCTATCTTGCTCATCTTTCTACATCTTGGTCGTAGACCTGCAGGCTTTTGTGTCTGGTGGGGATTTATTTCCATTGGGAGGTGATGGTAAAGGTTATCTTCTTTCTGATAATGGTTCCTAAATACTTTATCACAGAACTGTGATATCCAGTATGATAGCCACTAGCAACATGTGGTTCGTGAGCACTTGAAATATGGCTAGTCCAAATTTAAATGAGCAGTAAGTGTAAAATATTCACTGGAATGTGAAGACAATACAGGGAATAAGGTAAAATATCTTATTTATGGCCAGGCGCCGTAGTTGACACCTGTAATCCTAGCACTCTGGGAGGCCGAGGCAGGAGTATCACTTGAGGTCAGGAGTTCCAGACTAGCCTGAGCAAGAGCAAGAACCCGTCTCTACTAAAAATAGAAAGAAATTAGCTGGACAACTAAAAATATATAGAAAAAATTAGTGGGGCATGGTGGCGCAAGCCTGTAATCCCAGCTTCTCAGGAGGCTGAAGCAGGATTGCTTCAGCCCAGGAGTTTGAGGTTGCTGTGAGCTAGGCTGACGCCACGGCACTCTAGCCCCGGCAGCAACAATAACAAGATATTTATGTTTTTTATATTGGTAACACTGCAATTGTCACATTTTGATATAACAAATTATTATCAAAATTTAAAAAAAAAAACTTACTACAATGCTACAGTAATCAAAAGCGTGGTGCTGACATAAAGATAGACATAGATCAATGTCATAGAATTCAGAATCCAGAAATAAACTCATACATAAGTGGTTCATTGATTTTGACATGGGTGCCAAGACCATTCAATGAAGGAAAGAACAGTCTTTTCAACAAATAGTGTTTAGACAAATGGACAGCCACACGTAAATGAATGTTGACCCCTACTTCACATAATATACAAAAATTAACACAAAATGTTTGATATATGTGTAGTATGGGGTACTACTCAGCCATAAAAAATGGTGAACTAATACACTTTGTAACAACCTGAAGGGAACTGGAGACCATTCTCCTAAGTGAAGTATCCCAAGAATGAAAAAACAAACACCGCATGTACTCACTATTAAACTGGAACTAATTGATCAACTGATCAATGTTCATGTGCACATATGGTAGTAAAACTCAGCAGAAACCAAGCAGGTGGAAGGGAGGAGGAGGGGACAGGTAAATTCACACCTAACAAGTACAATGCACACTATCTTGATGATGGGCACACTTATAACATTGACTCATATGGCACAAAAGCAATTCATGTGACAAAAATGTTTGTACCCCTATGATACTCTGAAATTAAAAAAGAAGGAACTTCAAGCACAGCTATCTATAACATTTTTTTTCTTTTTGCTTATATTCTTTCATTTAGTCTGAGGTAATTTTATGCATAGCATTTCCTTTTCCTGATAATTTGCATTAATTGAAAGAATTTTGAATAATATTTGTGGTATTGTTACACTCTATTGTCCAAAAATATTGTTTCTAATGATGTAAAGGTAATTATAGAATATGCAAATCAATTAAATCTAAAACATCTGTATTTACTGTGAGTAAACACAAATATTTTTCCTCTATCATTTAAAGTGCAGACATTGACTGAATACTATTTTCATTACAATAAATTTAGTTTTCTGCTCTGTCAGAAAAAAGCAGCAAAGACCTAAATGTATTCAATCAAGTATAAAACTCTAAGAAGGAAACAGGTGTGCATCTTGTTGACATGGGGTTTAGCAAGATTCTTAGATATGCCACCAAAAATATAAGCTACAAAGAAAAAATAGATTAATTGATCTTCATCAAAATGAAAAAGTTTTCTGCATCAGAGGACACTATCAAGAAAGTGAAAAGAAAACCATAACATGGGAGAAAATTTCTGCAAATCATGTAACTTACAATGAACTTGTATCTAAAATATATATGCCTTACAACTCAGTGTTAAAAAGACAACCTGATTAAAGAATGGGCAAAAAAATTGGAATAGACATTTCTCCAGAGAATTTATACAAATGGCTAACAAGCACATGCAGTGATGCTCAACATCATTCGAGAAATGCAAGTCAAAATCACAAGATTTTATCACACCCAAATCACCCTACTAGGTTCGCTATAATAAAAGGCACACAGGCCAGGCACGGTGGCTAATACTAGTAATCCCAGCACTCTGGGAGGCTGAGGCAGGAGGATTGCTTGAGGTCAGGAGTTCAAGACCAGCCTGAGCAAAAGCGAGACCGTGTCTCTACTAAAAATAGAAAAATTAGCCAGGCATGGTGGTGAGCACCTGTAGTCCCAGCTACTCAGGAGGCTGAGGCAGGAGGATCGCTTGAGCCCAGGGGTTTGAGGTTGCTATGAGGTACACTGACGCCACAGTACTCTAGCCCAGGCAACAGAACAAGACTTTGCCTTAAAAAAATAAAGACAGACAATAACAAGTGTTGGAAAGGATGTGGAGAAATTAAAACCCTCATACATCACTGGTGGGAATATATAATGCTGACGCCACTTTGGAAAAGAGTCTGGAAATTCCTCAAAAAGATAAACACAGACTTACTGGAAGATCCAGTAGTTTCACTCATATATATGTATATATATATACACACACACACACACACACACACACACTCGGGAGAAAGAAAAATATACATCTACATAAAAACTTGCATATGAATGTTCATAGCAGCATTATTCATAATTGAAAAAACATGGAAGCAACCCCAATGTCCATCAATAAACAAATTGTGGAATATAAATGTAATAGAATATTACTCAGCCATACAAAGGAATGCAGTACAGGAAGTCCTCACTTAACATCAATTGGTTCTTGGAATCTGTGACTTTAAGCAAAATGACACATAAGGAAACCAATTTTACCACAGGCTAATTGACATAAACAAGAGTTAAGTTCTGAGAGCATATTTCTGGTCACAAAATCATCACTGAACTTCAAAATACAGACCAAAACATTTCTATTAAACACTGAAATAAATGTGACCTATGAAGATATTTTAAAAAGATTAATAAAAACAAGTAAGAAAATTATTTACCCCCTTATTCTAGTTCAGGGTTGTGGGTGGCTAGAGCCTACCCCAGCAGCTCAGGACACAAGGTAGGAACCAACTCTAGACAGGACTCTATTCCATCACGGGGCACACTCACACACACACACCCATACTCGCTCACAGAAGGACCATTCAGACATGCCAATACAACTAACACACACATTTTTTAAATTTGGGAGGAAACTGGAGTACACGAGTAACATTTTTTGTTTCTCATTAACTCTATATGAAATGATGTTGAATAAAATGATATCATTCAAGGACCTGGTCTAATAATATATGTTACAACATGAATGGACCGGAAAACATTATGTTAAGTTAAAGAAGCCAAACACAAAAGGTTACACACATATTGTGTGATTCCATTTGTATGAAATGTCCAGAATAGGCAAACCCATACAAACAGAAAGCATATTAGTGTTTGCCAGGGGCTGGAGGATGAGGGATGGGCTGGAAGGAAATGGGGAATGATTACTAATTGGTACTTTGTTTCTTATTTGGGTGATGGGAATGCTCTAGAACTAGACATTGGGCACAGCATTGTGAATATACTAAAAATCACTGAATCGTGCACTTTGAAATAATTAAAATGGTGACTTTTGTGTTAATTTTATCTCAGTGAAAAAAAATTTAAGTGCTTTCATGGATATCACAATAGAAAAAAATCAAGCATTATAATATTACGCTACTTACATTTTTGGAGATATAACAAATTTCAATTATTTTTTAAGTCTTTTTATTAAGATAAATCCAGTAAAATTTTGTGCATACACATATAATCAAAACTGCCCTTCTGAAATAAACAACATTTGTATTTATTTTAAAAATGGGAATACAATTTTATTTTTTTCCAAGCTAATAATAAAGTTATATTTGGGAAAGATAAGTGAAACTCTTAGCATTACATGAAAATAGTTCACTTTGTTTATAAAAGCAACCTAGAGAGCCACAAGAATGTAGGATGAAACTCTTCCTTTGGGATCCTCCATTTTGTGAAATTATCACATGTATAGGAGTGAAATTAAAATTCAAAGATTTAACACATACTTTACAGAAAACAGAATTCACTGACAAAAGTTTAAAGCATATTTTTCCATATATTCCACTACTATAATCACAAAGTTTATAAAGGCTTGATATTAGGAACTTTGTGGCTAATAATCAGTATGGAGATGTTCTGAAATTAAGTAGATGCTAAAGAAAAATTGTGTTTATAAAATATTTGATAAAAATATTTATCTCTATTAACATTACAACATGAAGGTACATATTACCAAATTATGAAACTATATAGGGCAGTTTTAAACAATACTCAGAGACTCCTCCTTTTTTCCATCCTCTTTGACCTCTTCTTTTTCGATTTCTTTTCCAACTTCAGCCTTGTTTTCATCTTCTTTTTCATCTCCTTCATCTTTCCCATCTCCTTTTCCATTTTCTTCTTTTACATCTTTCTCTTTTCCTTCATTTCCTTCATTTCCTTCTTCCTTCTCTTTTCCAGCTTCTTCCTCATTTCCACCTTCTTCCTTTCTATCTTCCTCCTCTTCATCTTTTTCTTCACCTTTTCCATCTTTTTCCTTTCCTTTGTCTTTTCCATCTTCTTTTTCTCCATCTTGTTCCTCTTTTCTATCTTTATTCTCTTCTCTGTCTTCACCCTCTTTTTTATAATCTGCTTTATTTTTTCCATTTTTGTCCTCTTTTCCATCTTCACCCTCTTTTCTGTCTTCTTCCTCTTTTCCCTCTTCTCTGTTCTCATTTCCATCTTTGTCCTCTTTTCCATCTTCTCCTTTTCCATTTTCACCCTCTTTTCTGTCCTCTTGCTCTTTTCTATCTTCTCTGTTCTCATTTCCATCTTTGCCCTCTTTTCCATCTTCTGCTTTCCCTTCTTCATCTGCATCTTCTTTTCCATCTTCTCCTTTCTCTTCTTCTTTGTTTTGATTTTCTTCATCTCCTTTCTGATCTTCTATTCCTTCTGCAGACACTGCTTCTTTTTTATCTCCTCCCTCTTCTTCAGCATCTTCAATTTTTTCTTCTTTTATTTGCCCAATTTCTTTTTCAAAAGCTGGGGCCTAGATGTATAATGAAAAAAAGAAGATTTTGTTTGTAAATTTAGAACTGTTTCTCCTAAATATTTAGAATGGATTTTATCTATTTTATGGAAAGACTAATATTTCATTTACAAGAAAGTAATTTCCCCTTGGAAAATGCCTCTAAAATATCACATCAAGAGGAAAACATTCTAAGAAATAATATTAATTAAAATATTTGCCAAAAGTCAGAAAATGAGAGTAAGGATAATCCTGGGGACGTTGTGACAAGAGTTTGAAAATATCTCCACACAAACATCCATAAATAGATATTTGAAACAATAAATTCAGAAAAGTTTGTGTAAATAGTTTTCATTACAAATATGAAGAAGCACAAAGTAAACACATAAAGGATGACATAGTTATTCTATATTAGAAATGCTCAATAAGGAGCATGGACATAAAATATAGCGCTCAGGAAAATAACACATTTTGTTTTCTATAATGGTGAGATTTGGGTTTTTTAAATTAGTTGTAAAGTCCTATACCAAATATCATAAGATCACTTACAAAAGATTTTCCATATATGCACATTTGGTTTGTAGATTTGGTCACTACCTAACATTTTCAGTGTTTTACTATAATACCTAAAAATGCTATATATGCATTAAATATGCAAAGCAAGACCTATTAAAAACATATATATACATATATAATGATTTGTTTTGCCATCTGCAGAAGAAATAAAAGAATCATATTCTCTCAGAAGGAGGTTACAAATAGCCTATGTGCTGACAAAAGGAATAGGATTGGTCTGCATTTAGTAAGAGGGTCATTATATTGGTACGAAGTCATCACCACTTGATCACTGACATTGTTCTAGTAACAGCAATCCTAAACCACTGATCCCACTACCAATACCTTTAAATTCTCATCTTTTAAATTCATTTTCTTTTCCCCTTAGATGTTATTATACTATAGAAGGACTACTCATTTAATGTTTCTCAACTTTTAAACTACAAGGCAAATTAGATTTCTTTCAATTGTACCCAGTGGTAAACTTTCAAATGGACAAATCTGTTAAGGTTGTAAGATACCTCTAAAATTTTGACTTCTCCATTTTCAGCATTTTCATTGTTGTATTCTTCCTTAACAACCTCTTCTCGCTTGGTATCGGCGACTGCTTTGACACTTGTATCTGTGTTTTTTCCTGTCGTATCATTTTTTGTCTTCATTTTCTGTCCAGCAACATTAAAAAAACAAAAAGAAATTCAGAATTTAACGGCTGTGTTTATTAAATGGCCAACATCATTTTACCAGCTATTGTTTATAATTTATGGAAAAGGTTTAAAATACCACACATAACCTGGTATCAACATTATCAAATAATACATTCAGTTTCATTGTAAACATAAAGCAGCATTAGAAATGAACAATGTCCTTCTGATATAAATCAAATAAATTTTCTTTTAAGTGGTATAGATGAGAAGCAACCAGTTATAATGCTGACTGGAGGCTACGGAGGGCCAAATGTTAGCATCAGGTTAGACTTATAAATTAACTCTCTGACGAGAGGGGTTCAGTTTATCTCTGTCAAGTCTAATGATTAGCAACTAGGTTTTGTTGATTGTAAAGCCTCCATTGGTAATAATTAAGAGAAATGCTATGTTAGTGAAAGCATTAATTTAGATATATTTAAAAGAGATCACTTGGTGACAGGTGCTTCAATTTTTGTGTCTACAAGTTTAGAATGCCTTGCATCATGATTGCTTTACCACGAAAACCCTTTGCCTAAGTGTATATACAGTAGAAGACCACTATATTAAGGGGCCAGAAAACCTGTGTATGAATTCTGCATCTGCCACTTAAGTGATGTGATCTTGAGCAAAAGCTTAAATCTGAGGCTGTTTACTCACATGTAAAAAGGGAGTAATTCTACCCATTTCACAGGGATAAGGAGCAAATGAGAAAATATATGTGAAATTGCTTTAGAAACTGTGAAATGCAATATAGATATAAGTTATTACCCTTTTAACACATGAGAAACTGGGAGCCAATGAGGGTAAAGTATTTTTAAACTATATGGTTATACAGTATCTGTTTTAGTTGAGTACTCTTTTCTCTTTTTGAAAGAAAATAAACTGTCTTTATTGTTCAACTTATAAGTTGAGTACCTAATTTTATAGAATAGTGAACTTGAAAAGTAAAAGAGAAAAAATAAGAAATTTTCTTGTCTGTTATCACTTAAGAAAACTTCAATTGCACTAGTTATAGCAATATTTTTAATCAAGGATTTCAAAGCATTTTATGAAAATGATGACAATTTGCAGTTTCTTAAAATACAAAATGATGGGATTAGATGATCTCCAATGTTCATTAAAGCTTTAACCTTTTATAATTTTATAAATTCAACCAATCCTTAAAATACTTTTATATATTAAGCAATTAACAGTGAATTTAATACTGAGGTTATTCCTATTTCCACATTTTAGCCACAACATCAGAGCACAGAAATCTATATGAAATCAACTGTGTCCATTTAAAAATTATGTATGTGAAAGCACTTTGAAAACTGTAAAGTATTATCAAATGTTAGCTACTACTATTATTACAAAGCCTTACTTTGATTACTACAGTTTATACTTTTTGTTTCCCAGAAAAGAGTACTGTGACTATATGATGTCAAAGGCATGTATATTTAATGTGTCTATCCAACTGAAATTTGTCTCTACTCAACAAAAATGCCAAAACAGAGTGGACAATCACAAAACAGGAACAAATATTCCCCGTCAAAAGGGCTTATTTGTACTATATGGCATATTAATAACTGAACAAAAAATAAAGCAAGCAAAATGATCAGTTGTGTGTCTTTTCAAAAATTATTTCTGAAGTAAACCAATTTTCTTTCAACATTCCAAGTTGAATCTTTACCCTTGGAGTTGATGATCTCTTGGGCTTCAGCTCTGGTGTACTAGGCACATGCATCTGCATGAAAAAACACAAGTTGTGGAAAAAGAAAAAAAAGAAGCAATCATAACTAAAGAAAGCACTAACAATAAAATCGAACCTCTGAATTAAAATAAATGGGTATGATTCAAACTGAGCACTAGGAAAAAAACACATTTTCTTGGTGTAAAAGTTTCTTCTTACAACTTCAAAACTAAATCTTGTATTAAATTATTTAGGATTCCCTGGATTTTAAAATAACATTTCACAGTACATGGGTTGTTTTTTCAAAGACTACTTACAGCAGACAGTCTGGCTGATCTTCTCTTTGGCTATAAGTGAAAAAATTCATCAGTTAAGAAAATTAAGGATGGCACAAAACTAGACTTATTTTTATTGTGATGAAAATATTTGGTGTAGCACTACATACATACTGTCATTAAAGAAGTAACTGTGAAAATGGTTAGAAAATATCATAGTAGAAGTATAATTTTTGATTTTTCCCTCCTCCAGACCCTTCATGTACTAAGGAAAAAATCCCAAATTAGGCTTAAGTTGCTAGGCTAAATTAACAATGGCTAGTAGCAAGGAGCGCTTTTAGAAATGAAAATACAGCCCCTTCTTGCCAACTGACAAAACAATTATTTTGCTTAAAAGGAAGAAGCTCTCCCCAGATCTTAACAAGCACAATAAGGTCTTAAATTCTAAGAAGCTTGGAGTTTTTAATACTATATTTTTGAGAAGCTCACTGGCATACCGTATTAGTACTCATATAGTACAAATATACTGACCAGCATCTATTTTTAGCTACTTAAGTGTCTCCAGTTCATAAAAAAATGGAATTTTTTCAGATAGATTCTAAAACTAAAGAAACTCACCTCCGGCTTCATATCACCTTGACCTGCAGCCTATACAGTGGAAAAAACCACACAGAAATAAGGTCATTGGGGGATATATGTAAGAAAATATTGCCTACCGCTTATGACTTTTTCCTGGGTTCCCCCTCAAGCAGCCACGTGTTGTTTTCTAGAAGCCACACTACATACTGTCAACTACTAATGTGCCAATGTGCACCAAGATGCAAGTGCACGCTCAAATGCATGCAAACTATCAGTTTATGCACCTGATAGTCAATTTCATCCTTTTGTGTAAACTGCATCTCCTAAAACCAAACGGTTCTAATTTTGAAATCCACCTGCTGTAGACAATGTTAAAGCCAAAAAAAAAAAAAAAAAAAGTCTGGGGGCGGGCCGAATGCAGGCGGAGCTTCATGCAATTTCCCAGTCTTTTTTGCCTTATGTTTGCTATGCAATTGTACCTATCTTCCCCTCGCCACTGACTCTGGACTATTCTCCTCTCTAAGTTCTGCATACAAGAACTACAACCCCCACAATGCTTTAGCTGGGGGGAACCTCTTTGTTACAAAGTCAGTGCTTTATTCTGAGAATCCGGCCGCGGACTTTAAAACTTCCCGCCTCTACCTGCTACAAAGTTGCTGTCAGTTCTGCAAAAAAGCAAGACCCACTACACAAGCCTAGAAAAGCACAGTGGCGGGAATCTCAGGAAGGGGGATGGTGACTAGAAAAGATTGCTTTCCGTATCTGAGCAGCCCTTTAGCCTGGGAATTATCAAGCTATTGCACGATTCATACAGCCCCAGAGCACAGGAAAATTTCAGTCTTATTCCTATGTTCTAGGAACAGGAAAGGCAGACAGATTAATAGAAATAATATAAAAGCAGTCATAATGTCTTATATTAGCACAGTGTTTTATGGTTTTACCAAGCAATGAAACAGTTCGATTTCACTTCTAAGAAACTCAGAAAAAAAAAATACCTAGCGTGAACTTATTTTCCATTTGAGAGGAGCCAGGAATTGTGAAGTGAAGGTTTGCAGAAGACCTGTAGCCCTTGAATAGCTCAGGTCAACTCTGTATGTCTAAAGTGAAAAAATCCATGCTACTCCAATGTTGGCAATAGTTTATCGGATGCGGTTCCCCTATCACCTTTCCACCTTTAGCTAAAGAGCTTGGAGAGTGCCGGATCGCTCAGCCCTAAAGTTTCTAATTACAGTGAAGAATCTCTCCCTTCTCTAGGACAGTTTGAAGTCTGCGCCGCCTAATGGCACAGGATTACCATTGCATAGCCATCTGGCGTGAGAAGAAGTGGAGGAGGGAAGAAAAAAAAAAGAAGAAAGAAAACGGGAAGAACAAAGGCAAATACAGGAGAAAGCCGTGGCTTTCGTCCCCCAAACTGGACGGTCTCCCAAGAAAAGCCGGAGGCAGAAGAGGAGGAAACTGGTGCCTGGAAGTGTGGTTGGGAGAAGTGTTCTCCAATAGGGTAAGCGGAGGAAGGGGGGTGGGGTAGGAAGCGACAACACAGTGCTATGGCTGTTTGTAATTCAGCATGGAGACACCTCACAAGCGATTCTCTCCCTTAAACAAAACACGCCAAAAGTAAACTACCAGTTGCATGCGAGATCATCCTAAACCTTACACCGACTGCTCTTTTCCCTTCCCTCCCCTTCCATTTCAGTACATCACAAAATCAAACTGGAAGCCAAAATGCTTTTTTAAAAAAATCTCTGCCTATTAGGAAATATGTATTTCAGCAGCTAATCCCCATTCTTTCCATTTCACTTACCTTTCTTTTGGGCATTGTTGCAGCTCTCTATAGCTCTTAACAGTCAGCAAAAAAGAAAAGCCAAAAGCAAGAGTGTCTGCCTGACCGCTCGCTCGGAAAGCAACTGAGTTTTCAATGAACTAATTGCAGCAAGACCTGTACTCCCCTCCCCCCCCAAAAAAATCCCTCGTTATTGGCAACATTAAACACGCCAAGATGCAACCAAACTACGTGAATGGTTAGCAAGAGTGGGAGCCAGATTGGAGTGACAGGCTGTCAGGCCAATAAGGGGAGGGGGCCAGCTTCGGGGGGCGTGGCCCGTGGACTCGCCTGAAGCCCTCCTACGCTGCCGGCTCCGACAACCAGTAGGGTGAAAGAGCACGCGGAGTTAGTAGACATTAAGTGCTCCGGCATAGGACCAACGGGAAAGCTAGAATTTTTGTGATCAGTTTTTTATTTCTTTTATATTGTAATGACTGGCAAAAAACCACGACAGTTGCTTTCTCCACAGGCTCTAAAACCCCCAGTTTTCCCTCTTCCCAGGGGGGGAAGTGATTTTCATACCAGTTGAGCCTGGACTCCAGTCTCCCTGCCACCTTTGGCGGGAGAGTGGAGATGAACTGACAGGAGCACTCATTCAGAGAGTGGAAAAGAGTGGAGATGTTTCTCCGGTGTGGGAACTTCCTACCAAAGCAGAATGGTGGTCCTGGCAGGAGGAGGTTGCCAAAATGGTGCGTCTCTCGCAGGTGGAGAGTAGTAACAAAACTGGGAGCTGGAAGAGCAGAAGACCCCTGGAGGCGGAGATACCCGTTAAATAACATTATCCCACTTGGTAGGAGTCCACCAAGAATTTAATGAGACCCCGTGGGAAGTTAGTAATAGTAGAGATCTCTCCAGAATAAAGGCACTGATAGAATGGATTTTTAATGCAAAGATACCATTTAGTGAAGGGACCCAGGAAGGTGCCATGCATGAAAGTACTCAGGACTCAGAGCCTGGACTAGCATAATACAATTGAGGTACTCATCTCTGCTGGAAAATTTAAGGTTGTGCCAAAAACTCAGGAAATTAGGGTGAGACGAGTGAAGTGAGTCGTGCAAGTACAAGGTTGATCCTGCCTTTATTTAACTTTGATATTTTGTTCATCTTGACTTTTTTGCTTTAATTTTCATCTTTAAAAAATATTGTATTAAAATATTATTTATCTTTATTACCGAGTTTTGGGGCCACCACTTAAATTTTTTGCCCAAGGAGAGCGTCTCCCTAGTCTCACTCTAGTCCCAGTCATGTTTAGGTGGTTTTTCTACTCTAAGAGACGCTTCTAGTTGTCTGCCAATGTCAGTTCCTGAGATTTAAAGGTTTGTGGGTTGGCGAGTAAGGTACTTGGGAATAACTATGATCAAAACGGAGGATCCAGGTCCCCATAGCACTTTCTCAGAGGTGCCTTGCTTTGGTTGTTGTAATAGCTTAATTGTATTTAAAAGTGTTGCAACAACAGCTCACATCCCTATTTTGAAAAGTTAGTCAGAAAAGAAAGTTAACTTTTTGAACAGTTACTTAAGGAAGAATCTCATTTGTGTTCATGTGGATTAAAAGAATTGGGATCATCAGTTTAAAATATAAATACTATAGCTGCTACAGAATGCCAAACTATCCCTTCAAACTAAAATACAACCTAACAGAAGAACCCATCATTTTTATTTTTGCCCATTCTTCCCCAGCCTCTACAGTGTGGAATTAAACAGATCAGGTAGGACAAAACTGCCTGACTGCAGCTCAGTTTCCCTCTCCCAACTTCCTGTTGTATTCCGATTCAAGTAGGTAAATCAGAAAGACATTTAAATTGTTTACTTTGCCCACAGTAAATGGGATCATCTCTTAGATGCTCCTGATGCCTCTTTTTACCCTTAAAGTGAAAGCATTGTCGGGTGAACCTGGATATGTTTCAATCATTTTATTTTCCAAGAGTTAGAAGGTAAGCATATAAATTGGCTTCAGTATAAGGATTGTATCATAAGGATAAAGGAGAAAAATGAAGGGAATGAAAATGTGTCAGCACTGGAATGCATTCATTCAACAAATTCTTATTTAGAATTATTTTGTGTGTTGGATTTTATTTTTGTAGACTAGCTTATGAAAATGCAAAACTCCATGGCATGCAAAGTAGCATTACACGGTTTCTGCCCTTAAGGATTTTTATAATTCTGTAGGATAGAGCAAACATATGCATACATATTTACAAATCGTGGTTGTTTGCATTATCTGAGTAGTGCTATCTAAATTCAATAATAAAACAGGAGGGAAGGATCTTTTAGGACCAAAAGAATTGGTGAAGGCTTTGGTTGAGGAGGTGGTATTTGGTTTGGCTCTGGACTGTTGGGTAGACTGTTAAAGCAAATGCAGAGGCAGGAAAAGTTTGTACTTGTTCAGGGAACAGAATGCCTAGTCCAGGTGGGTTAAAACAAATGATCATGAGGAGCTTTGGGAGCTAAAGCTCAGAGATTGGAGGCAAGGCAAAATGTGCAGATCAATGAGCTCTAAAATTCCTCTTAAGTTTGTCATCAGTTTTCATTTATGGTCAGTTCCACCTTGCAGTCTAACTTGTTGCAACTGTGATTTATGTCTTATCAAATTGAAAAAATAGTCATGCATGCATAAGATAATTTTCTAAATGTGAAACATTCTTTTGTTTCTTGACTCTCAACACTCATCCCCCCATGTTTTTCTTTCCAACCATTAATCTGGGTGGTCCTTTGCTCCAGACAACCAGGTTTAGGCTCTGCCTATGCTATATTATTACCTGTGACTATAGACCCATACTCATATATCTTCACCTAGAAAATGTCTATCAAACTGTTAAGATCCATCCAAATATCACCTCTTTGACAAAAGCCTTCTCCAATTATTACAGCCCTAAGAGATCCCTCCCTCCTGTTATACTATAAAATTTAGATTGTACCACTGATGTGAGACAAGCAAGCTTGATTTTTTTCCACTTTTTACCCAATTATTCAGTCTTATTTCTTCACATTGATTCAAACTTGTACATACTTATTTCGTCTTGCCTAAAAATTTTCTCAGCACATCACACCCTAACTACCTTCTGTAGAATTTACTACCTGTACAAAATATTTTTCTAAAATGTATAAATTATTCCAGAGTAAAAGGGTTATTTTGTGTAATTGTCAAAGTTAGACTTTTTACTGCACCATTTTTTTTCTAAATTTACATTGGCTTGTTTTTCTTTTTTATTTCTTAATGAATATGAAAGTCGATTGCTTGACAGTTCTCCGCAGGACTCCCTAATTTCCCCTGGCTATTAAACATACCTACTACCACTCTCAAAACTTACAGGAACTGTATGTAGCATGTTCATTTAGTAAGCATTGGGAAATGACACAGGAAGATATGAAGAATTATAGATTAAAGACATCAACATTAAAATATTTGAGACAGAGAATTAAAAAGAAAATATTAAGATTATGTGTTTATGAGAAAAGGGATGCTACAAAATTAAGATAAAAGAGATCTTCAAATGTTCTGTATATTCATAGTTTAAAATTATACATGTGATGCATAACTAAAAGTATTTTAGATGCACTTCCTTGCATGCAATAAGATCTCAAAAATACTAGTTAACTAGTAATAAATATTTTCTTTTTCCTGTTAACATATCTAATTTTGACCTCATCCATTACCATTATTATTCCTGTTATATTTCCAAAAAATAAAAAATTGTAAAAAATAGTTACTATTGTTAGCAAATAATAACGCAAGACGTCTAGCATACAATTAAAATACTGTGTTTTAAATATATTGTTGGTTGGTATTTTCAGAGGGCAAAATAAATGGTAAGTCTGCAGTGAGCCAAATACATCAATGGACTTATTTCTAAGGCTTAAGATTGATAAGAAGAATTTATTTAGATTTGTGATGTCACGTTTAACTGAGACTGACTCTGGAAAAACTGTGATTCTGAGGACCCAAAGCTTCCTATTTCCTATATTTATTCACAATAGGCCAAAGACTAATAAAATACTGAATTAATGAGTGACCCCTGACATGATAGATCTGGAAGGTGTATTTCCAATGGTAAAAATAAATGGCACTGCTTTCTAGGGGGATGGGCACACTCCTAGCCCAGGGGCGGGGGATGGGCACACTCGTAGCTCTGAATCTGGTGGTGCAATGACAATATATATAACCAAGTGTCTGCACCCCTGTAATATTCTGAAATAAATTAAAAAAAGTAAAAAGGAATATAATAAATTTTATTTTTCCAATTGCAAAATTTCTACCTACTTTTAAAGTAGTAATTTAAAAGAATGCTATTTTTAGGCTCTCAGACATCCAGGCTTAAAGGAGACAATTAGACATTTTATAGTTCAATACCCTTGAAATACAGATAAGTAAACTCAAGCCCAGAGAATTTAAATGACTTGTCCAAGGACACTTATTAAAAGTGGAGCATTTTTTTTCATTCTTATACTAAAAATTTTATCTATTATTGTGATATTGGCAATTATACAACTTACACAGAAATGTTAATGACTACATGGCATATTTGGTAAATACAAATTCTATTCCATATCAGTGACTTCAAAACTCTGGTCATCAACCCAATTCAGATATATCTTTCTGCTTATTCACTGGATCATCTATTCATCTATGATCTTAAACTTGTATCCTCTAGTCAGTTTTCTACTACCTCAAGAAAGTAGAAAATTCAGGGGAGAGAAACTCTGTTTTTATCTTATTCTTTTTTTTTCATTTTGGTCTAGGGTAATTCCAGTGAATGTGGGTTTTTAACCTTGAACTTGCCACATACTTGCCAGTATTTTCCTTTTTATTTTGCCAGCAAAGAGGTTTTCAAATAAAATTGCAAATGAGCCTTCTCATTGGCTAAAAGTTTTTTTTTTAAACCAGTAAAATTTTATTGTGTGTCTATTTCCAAAGTGGACAGAGAAATAGATCAGATATCCCAGTTAGTTCAATTGCTTGCAGAGAATGTTCATAACCACTTCATAGAAACTGTACTGTTTTTCCTAAATTAACAAAACATTTGACATAGATAAATCATGTTTAAATATTTTAATCCATAAGCATTAAAGATTAACTAGAGGCAAACTAAGATTGAGCTGTGAGTCTGGGATAGTTTGTTGAAATGG
>CM052457.1:48498423-48600887 GCA_028533085.1 Varecia variegata
AAAACAATTTTTTTTTAAAAATGTCTTCTCTAAATAAATAGTTGACTTGTTGGATTATATATTGTTTGGTGTACTTCATATATGGACATATGTTTGATTCAGGTTTAAGGGAAAATATAACTACTCCTTCAATATCCTTTTTGTTTTTGTGTTCTAGTCACTTCTAAATTTATTATAAGACTGGGTGTCATACAGTGCTTAATTTCTCCTGGGAACGGCCCACACTGGAGATGAAAAAAAGTAAAATACATATGGTACCTGCTATTTTGGCTTATGAGGTATGTTTTGCTCTATGAAAAATAATATTTGTGTATCTCTTGGAAACAGAAACATTATTTTGTGATTATATGCTAATTTCTCCCATAAAAGGTAGTGTCCCATTACATTTGGTTTTCTTAATTTCATCTTTAAAATAACTGTGGCAAGATAATTTTCTTAAATATTAATTTTTGCTTTGTTTCCATTTCAATAACTTAGCCAAGTCTTCATTTCTTCCCCTCAGCCAGTTGTTGATGGCTATCTTTTGAGAATTACACTGGCTAGGTTTTTGAAATTTGTGGAACTTGTTAATCAAAGAGAGAGGAAGCAACTACAAAGAGTAGAAGAAAGGGAAAGAGCCATATTGAAGGAGACTTTGAACTTTCTTTCTATAAGGCAGAGGAGGGGATGGGGCTGAAATTAAGACCAGTGTACCTATTTGCACATACTGTATCATACTAAAATGTAGCTGTGGGGTGCCAAATTTGATAGTAGGACTATTTTGAGAGAGTCATCTCTGGGAATGATTGCAACAGAAGTGCCTCAGAGACAGGTGGCAAGAACCAGCCCTGGAGAGCAGCACCAATTTACACTTTCACCAACACAGAAGCATGCTCACTTCCCTTTCCTTGAGCAGCATTTATTATCTGAAAATATATTAATTTTTATGAGTTGGATGGATTAAAATATCTCCATTTGATTTGCATATCTTTAATTATGAGTGAAGTTAAACATGTTTTTATATGTTTGACGATGATTTATATTTCTTTTCTGTGAAATGTTTGACCATATCCTTGATTTTTCTATTAGATATTTTTCTAACATCTTTTGAGCTTTTTATAGTGGTATTTTTTCCAGACAGAAGACCTAAGTTTTTATGTAGTCTTATCAATTTTTATTTATGCCTTCTGGATTGCATTTTCTTTTGGAAGAATTTCCCCATTCCAAAAGCATAGACATGTCCATTCACACTTCTCTGTAGAAATTATATATTTTCACTTTTTATAGTTAAATATTTATTTGATCCTCTGAAATTTATTTGGTTTAAGGAATGAGTGGGGATACAGTTTTATGTATGTATGTATCTATTATGTATGTATGTATGTATTTATTTATTTTTAGAAAAATGTGAGCCAGAGTCTCATCATAGAATTTACCATCTACAGGTGAGGTGACTCACCTGATTTCTAAGTAAGTTATTACAAAAATTAAGATTAGAAATTGGATCTCCTACTTCAACTTTAGGCCTGTAATTTTTCCAACAAAGTACACTTACTCATTGTCACCTTCTCTGCTTAATTAAGTACTTTCCTGGCTTGACAGCATTGTGATTAACCCAGTATAAATTGGATGAAAAAGCTTTTTAATTATAAACAATTATCTCCTTGCTACCAGGAAAGTGTGAATTAGAAAATGATTTATTTCCTTGTATAGGGAAGATCTATACCAGGAACTTTAGAAAGACCAGCCATTTTTTTAGACTGGTGTTTAGCATAAGTTGGGAAGGTAATGATCATAATGCTAGTATGAGAGGGAGTTGAGGTAGGAATGGGAACAAGGTAATAGGGTAGAACTGGACTTCTTTGTATTTTTTTCTTAGGTCAGAGCTCACAGAGTTATTACTTGGAGATTATTAGTAAAATACTCCCTAGTTTTCTCCAGATTAAATTAATAATAGCATCTCACATTTATTGGGGGCTTACTATGTGCCAGGTAATTTGTTAAGCTTTATGTAATGTGAATTATCTCTGGTCCTCAGTTTACAGCTGATTCAGCTAGCATTTGTTGAGCAAGAATTCAGACTCAGATCAGTTTCATTTCAGAGCCTCTGCTCTTTTAATTACATTTCAGTTCTTTAAACTATTATTATTTTCAGTAGTAATGCTTTTGAATCTTAGTTCACAAATCCATTATTATAAGAAAACTCAGCATATAAAATGTTGCTAATGTAATTAATTAGATGGAGAATTAATTGTTTGGTTTCCTGTCTTGCAGTTTTAAATTTTCAGTTCACATCCATTCATTCCACAAATATTCACTGACCACTTACCATGGTCCAGCCACTGTATCAGGCATTAACGATACAAAGATTTGACCCAATTCTTCAGGAGTTCTCAGTCTAGTAGATATAGATGTACCTATAAAAATTGCATTGTAATCCAAAATGTGATATAATCAAGATATGTACAAAATGGTATGAGGGCCAGAGTAAAAAGCTACTAATGCTGTCTTGGGTCAGGTCGGGAAAGGGCTTACTGAGGAGCTAAAGACAAAATGAGGGATGAGCATTCCAAGTAAAGGAATTATCAATAATTCTATAATTTTTCTCATTCTAAAAAGGGAATATTTTGGCCAGGTGCAGTGGCTCCCAGCACTTTAGAATACTGAGGCAGGAGAATCGCTCGAGATCAGGAGTTTGAGAGCAGCCTGGGCAATATAGCAAGACCCGATCTCTACAAAAAATTTAAAAATTAACCAGGTGTGGTGGGGCACACCTGTAGTCCCAGCTACTTGTGAGGCTGAGGCAAGAGGATCAATTGGGCCCAGGAGTTTGAGGCTGCAGTGAGCTATGATCATGTCAGTGCATTCTAGTCTGGGCAACAGAGTAAGATGCTGTCTAAAAAAAAGAGTAATATTTTTAAAACACATATTTGATGAGATGATTATTTATTTTTCATAATATTAATACAAATGAAAACAAATACATAACTATTAAAAAATTTGCCAATGTGTCCTCTCAAATTATCTGTGTACCACCAATGGTAGTGTGTCCATACATTGAGAAGAATTGCTCTATTAGAGACACTGGCATTGTTCCCAGGGCTCAGTGAAGCTGCCTGGGTTTTTTATATAACTGAACAATTTGCTGTCCATGTAGGATATGTATTTCCCAGGCAGTGCTCAATGGGTGGAATTTCTTTTTTCTTCCTTTCCTAGAGAGAAGTGGGACACTACATTGAGTACAGTCAAGTAAACCCCTGCAAAGGGACTGTGCTGGGATTGGGTCTTCATGAGTGCTCAGCATGAATAGAAAATATGAACTTCCCAGCTACCATTATAGGCAAACAAGGGCAGGTATGGAACAGCCAGCTGATTTGTAGAATATGTTTGCCTTCTTTCATAAGATGATGACTAGATCAGACTGGCAAACATGTGGCATACATACCATTATATATATGAAAAATTAAAATCATTATCCTTTTAACATAATAGTTTTGTTTTTTCTTTTTGTTTTCAACAACTTCAATGTTTCAATTAAAATTTTACATATCAAAAGGTTTAGGTTTTTAGTAAATTGAATTTCCATTAATTTTTTTATTATAATGAGCATCAAAATACCTAAGTTTGTTTTCAGTAAGTACAAAAAATGAATGAATCTATTAATGATGAATCTATGAATAGATTTACATCTGGCAAAAAAGAGTGACACTAGAAAACAGTGTGTATGCATATTCTAAAACTTATCTAACATAAAGACAGCAGCTGACTAAACATTGAACTTTAGTCTGTTAGAAATCATGCTATGGCCTGTACTGCCATTTCTCAATTTATGTTATTGTGCTCTTTGGTTACAATCATTGATTACAACCAGTTTAGGACCTTCACAATGATTTTGGGCACTATTATTTGATTTCATATTGAACTTGAGTGTTGAAATGAATTTGGATTTAATATTTGGCTTCTTTAATGATATAATTAGTATTTTAAACTTATGATAACAGAGCTCCAAATTTCATCATTACATTTGTTTCATTAGGAAGCTTTATTGAGATATAATTTCCATACCATAAAATTAACCCATTTCAAGTGTACAATTTTGTATTTTTGCATATGTACACAGTTGTGTAGCTATCACAATTGATTTTAAAACATTTAAATAGCCCCCAAAAGAAACCCCTTACCCATTAGCATTCACTCCTCATTCTCCCCTAATAAGTATAAAGCTGAAAGACTCATTCTGCTCTTCATTTGGAACGGGAAAAGACCCCAAAATAGCCAAAGAAACGTTAAGCAATAAGAACAAATCATAAGGCATCACTTTACTAGACTTTAGGCTATACTACAAGGATATAATGACCAAAGCAGCATGGTACTGGCACAAAAACAAGGACATAGACCTAGGGGTCAGAACAGAGAACCCAGATATAAAACCATCCTCTTATTGCCATCTGATCTTTGACAAAACAGACAAAACATACACTGGGGAAAAGAGTCCCTATTCAATAAATGGTGCTGGGAAAATTGGATAGCCACAAGTAGAATACTGGAATGGGTTTGCACCTCTCACCACTCACAGAAATTAATTCATGATGGATAACAGACTTAAACTGAAGGCATGAAAGTATAAGAATTGTAGAAGAAGAAGTTGGAAAAACTCTTATAGATATTGGCCTAGGCAAAGAATTTATGAAGAATACCACACAGGAAATCACAGCAATGACAAAAATAACTAAACAGGACCTGATTAAATTAAGAAGCTTCTGCACAGCCAAGGAAACAATTAATAGAGCAAACAGACAAGCAACAGAATGGGAGAAAATATTTGCATGCCCTACATCCGATAAAGGGCTAATAACCAGAATCTACAAAGAACTCAAGCAAACAACAAGAAAACATCAAATATCCCCATTAAAAAGTTGGCAAAGCACCGTCTGAGTGATGGATATGCTTGAAGCTCTGACTCTGGGGGGGGGCCCAAGGGTAATATATGTAACCTAAACATTTGTACCCCTATAATATGCTGAAATTAAAAAAAAAGAATGTATAGGATACACTTTAAAAAAAAAAAGAGAAAAAAGTTGGCAAAGTACATGAACAGAAGCTTTTCAAAAGAAGGTAGACTAATGGCCAATAAACCAATGAAAAAAATGCTTAACATCTTAATCCTCAGGCAAAGGCAATTAAAACCACAATGAGATATTACCTAACTCCAATGAGAATGGCTTTTATCCAAGAGTCCCGTAACAATGGATGCTGGTGTGGATGCGGAGAGAAAGGAATAATTATACACTGTTGGTAGGACTGCAAGCTAGTGCAACCTCTATGGAATGTAGTATGGAGATATCTCAAAGAACTAAAATTAGACCTACTGTTTGATCCAGCAATCCCACTACTGAGTATTTACCCAAAGGAAAAAAATTAATAAAAAAATATACTTGCACACAAATGTTTATAGCAGCACAATTCACAATCGCAAATATGTGGAAACAACCCAAATGCCCATCAAATTCATGAGTGGAATAATAAAATGTGGTATGTGTATACCATGGGGTACTACTCAGTCATAAAAAATATGATGAACTAATACCCTTTATAACAACCTGGATGGAACTGGAGACCATTCTTCTAAGTGAAGTATCACAAGAATGGAAAAACAAGCACCACATGTACTCACTAATAAACTGGAGGTAATTGATCAACACTGATGTGCACATATGGTAGCAAAACTCATCATAAACCAAGCAGATGGGAGGGAGGTGGAGAGACTGCTAAATTCACACCTAATGGGTACAATGCACACTATCTTGGTGATGGGCACACTTATAACTTTGACTCTAATGAGACAAAATCAATTCATGTAACCAAAACATTTTTACCTCTGTGATAGTCTGAAATAAAAAAAATAAAGTATAATAAAATAAAGTCAAAGGACTCAGAGTTGCCAATTTCAAAACTCATTACCAGGCAATATTAATTAAGGTGGTGGCACAGAGAGAGACTTATAGATCAATGCAATAGAATTGAGAATTTACAAAGAAACCATTGCATTTATGTTCAAGTGATTTTTAACAAGTGTGCAAAGAGAATTCAATAGGCAAAAAATACTCTCTTCAACAGATGGCACTATAAAGAGTAGATACCACATACAAACAAATGAAATTGAACTACTTCTTCACACCATACACAAAAATTAACACAAAATGGATCATAGATCTAAATGTAAGAGCTAAAACAATATAACTCTTATAATAAAACATAGGAGTAAATCTTCATGACCTTGAGTTAGGCAATTGTTTCTTAGATATAACACCAAGAGCACAAGCAACAAAAGAAAAACAGATAAATTGGACTTCATCAAAATTAATTATTTTGTGCTACAAACAACATCATCAATAAAGTGAAAAGACAACCCATACAGTGAGAGAAAACACTTGCAAATCATATATCTGATAAGGTACTTTTATTCATAATACATAAAGAACTCTTACCACTCAATAATAAAAAGACAAATAACCTAATTTAAAAATGGAGACAGTATTTGAAATGACTCAGCAATTTCACTCCTAGGTATATACCAAAGAGAAATTAAAACATACATCCACACAAAAGTTATACACAATTGTGTATTGCAGCATTATTCATTATAGTCAACAAGTCTATCAACTGATAAATGGATAAGTAAAATGTGATATATCAATACAATGGAATATTCCTCAGCAGTAGAAAGGAATAAAGTAGTGATATATATTACAATATGGACAGACCTTGAAAACATTATACTAAGTGAAAGAAGCCAGTAACAAAAAGATCACAAATGATATGATTTCATATATGTGAAATGATGTCTAGAAAAGGCACATATATAGAGACAGTAAATATATTTTTGGTTTCCTGGGGCTGGCAGGGAGAGGGAACTTGGGGGAATGAAGAGTGATTGCTAATGAGTATGAGATTTCTTTCTAGAGGGAAAAATATTCTAAAAATAATTAAGGTATGCTATGGTTTGGATGTGGTTTGTCCCTGACAAAACTCATGTTGAAATTTAATTGCCAATGTACAATGTTGGAGATGGAGGCCTTTAAAAGGCGATTAGGTTAAAATGGATCAGTGTCTTTGTCAGGAGATTGGGTTAGATCTCATAAGATTGGATTAGTTCTTGTGAAACTGGATTGTTATAAAGCAGATCAGCCTCTTTTGTCTCCTTTCCCTTTGCACATGGCCACTTCCCTTTCTGCTTTTCTGCCATGCTATAAAACAGCACAAGGTCCTCACCCAACTGATCTTGAACTTTCTAGCCTCGAGAACCATGAGCTAGATAAACTTCTTTTCTTTTAAGGTATAAGGTCTAGGGTATTTTGTTATAGCAACAGAAGATGGACTAAGACAGAAGGATTTTTTTGTATAACGCTGTTATACAAAAAGTATTGAATTTTATACTTTAAATGAGTGAATTATCTGGTATCTGAATTATGTCATAATAAAGCTGTTAAAAAGAAATATGAGCACATACAATAGATTATATTTTTCCTCTTGAGATTTATAAATCATATTTGATTATTGAAACAAAAAGTATACATCCTCTGATGTTCACACAATAATATTTAAAAAGCAGGGAATGTTAAAGGACCTCAGTGTAAGCATACTTTCCATACTTCACTGAAAGTGATATAATGTTGAAACCAGGTGACTATGGTAAGTCACTTATGTATATTGTAATACTTACAGCAACCTCTGTGAAAACTATACAAAATAGACTGGGCGCCGTGGCTCATGCCTGTAATCCTAGCACTCTGGGAGGCCAAGGCAGGAGGATTGCTTGAGCTCAGGAGTTCCAGACCAGACTGAGCAAGAGGAAAACCCCATCTCTACTAAAATTACAAAAATTAGCCAGGCATCATGGCATGTGTCTGTAGCCCCAGCTACTTGGGAGGCTGAGGCAAAGGGATCACTTGAGCCCAGGAGTTTGAGGTTTCAGTGAGCTATGATGATGCCACTGCACTCTACCCAGAGTGACAGAGTGAAAGTCTGCCTCAAAAACAAAACAACAAAATGTGTGTGTATATGTATGTATATATATATATATGTATATATATATATAACTATACAAAATATACCCTCAAAAATACTATAAATAGCTCAAGATAGAATCCTAAAGTATGTTCAAGTAATCAACAGGAAGGCAAGAAAAGAGAAGCAGAGGAATGAGAACCAAAGGAAACAAAGAGAAAACAAATAGTAAAATAGCAGGCTTAAGTTCTAATGTATCAATAATAACCTTAAATGTAAATAGTACAAATACAGCAATCAAAATACAGAGATTCGCAGAATGGACCCCCCAAAATAACTTGACTACATGATGTTTACAAGAAACTCACTTTAAATTCAATGATGTATAGTGGTTTACGCCTCTAATCCTAGCACTCTGGGAGGCTGAGGCGGGAGGATCACTTGAAGTCAGGAGTTTGAGAACAGCCTGAGCAAGAACCAGACCCCATCTCTACTAAAAAAATAGGAAGAAATTAGCCGGGCAACTAAAAATATATATAAAAGAAAAAAATTAGCTAGGCATGGTGGTGCACACCTACTCGGCTACTCGGGAGACTGAGGCAGAAGGATTGCTTGGGCCCAGGAGTTTGAGATTGCTGTGAGATAAGCTGATGCCAAGGCACTCTAGCCCAGGTGACAAAGCAAGACTCTGTCTCAAAAAAAAAAATAAAATCTATAAAAAAATAAAAATAAATTCAATTTTTTTGAATTTAGGTAGCTTGAAAGTAAAAGAAATAATGGAAAAAGATCTATCATGTAAATAGTAATTTTAGAAAGGTAGGGGTTACTACATTAGTATACAATAAAGTAGACTTCAGAGCAAAGAAATTACTAAAGGTAGAGGGACATGACATAATGATAACAGGATCAATTCACCAGGAAGACATAATGATCCTAAATGTGTATGCATCAAATAACAGAGCTCTCAAACAAATACATGAAACCAAACTTAATAGAGCTGAAGAGAGAAAGAGACAAACCCACAAGTATAGTTGGTGATTTTAGCATACCCTCTTTAGCAACTGATAGAACTGCTAAACAGAAAGTCATCAATGATAAATAAGAACTGAAAAATATGATCAACCAATGAAATTGAATTGACACATATCAAACATTGCATCTAACAACAGCAAAATACACATTTTTTCAAGTCCTCCTTGAACATTCACCAAGATATATCATAGCCAGTGTCATAAGACACACCTGAACAAATGTAAAAGAATAGAAATGATACAAATATGTTCTCTGACCATAAGGAAATCAAATTAGAAGTCAGTAAGGGAAAAACAGCAGGAAAATCTCCAAATACTTGAAAACTAAATGAAAGACGTCTACATATCCTATTAGTCAATGAGAAAGTCTCTATGGAAAATAAAATAAAATAAATATATTAAAATCTAGGAAGTACAGCTAAAGCAGTGGTCAGGGAGGGATTCATAGCTCAAAATGCATTAAACAAGAGTCAAGATCTCAAATCAGTATTCTAGTTTCTCCAAGGAACTAAAAAAAGAAGCAAGACAAACATAAAGCATGCAGAAAGTATATGAAATAATAAAGGTACAGGAAAAAATAAATAAAATTGAAAGTAGGAAAATTGGAGAAAAATCAGTGAAATACAAAGCTGATTCTAAAAGAAAACCAATAAAATTGATAAGCCTCTAGCAAGACTGACAAAAGTAAAAATAGAAAAGGCACAAATAAATATCAGGATTGAAACAGGGATATCACTACAGATTATTCAGCTAATGAAAGGATAATAAGGTAACAAATTTATACTCATAAATTTTACAAGTTATAAGAAATATACCTGTTTCTTGAAAACCACAAACTATAAAATCTCAACCAAAGTAAAATTGTCCTTGTTACCAAACATTTAAATAATAATTAAAATAAATTCTGTGCAATTTCTTACAAAAATTCAAAGAAGGAGCACTTTCTAACTAATTTCATGAGGCCAGTATTACCTTGCTACCAAAAACAAAGTATAAAATGAGAAAACTACAGATTAATATCTCTCATGAACAAAGAAGTAAAAATTCTCGATCAAATATTAGTGAACTGAATCCAACAATGTATAAAATAAATTACATACTATGACAAAGTATGATTTATTTCAGATATGCAAGACTAGTTCAACATTTGGATCAATTAAAGTAGTCTATCATATCAATAGGCTGAAGATGAAAAAATCCTATGATCATTTCAATATAAGCAGAAGACACATTTGATAAAATTTAACACTTTGATGATAAATTCTCAGCCAGTTAGCAATAGAGAGAAATTACCTCTGATAAAGAGCATCTGCAAAAATCTTATTACGAACACCACACTAAATGGTGAAAGACTGAATGCTTTCCCCCTAAGATTGGGAAAGATATATACCATTACCATTATTTCTTAACATTGTACAGAAAGTTCTAGCCAGCACAATAAGGCAAGAAGAAGAAATGAAAGGTACACAGTTGGAAAGAAAGGAATTAAACTGTTCTTACTTGCAGATGACATGATTGTCTACATAAAAAATCCACTGAAGTTTATAAGAAAACCTCTAGAACTAGCAAGTGGGTTTGGTAATATTGGAAGCTTGAAGATCAACACACAAAAGTTAATTGCATTTTATGTACTAACTATGAACAGGTGGAAAGTAAAATTAAAAGCACAACATCATTTGAAATTGTTCCAAAGAAAATGAAATATTTAAGTATACACTTAAAATATATACAGATTCTGTATGTTGCACATATGGTAGTAGTAACATTCATCAGGTGTTGGGCAGGTGGAGGGGGAAGGAGAGGTTGGGTATATTCATACCTAATGGGTGTGGTGCACACTATCTGGGGGATGGGCACTCTTGTTGCTCTGACTCAGGTAGGGCAAAGGCAATATATGTAACCTAAACATTTGTACCCCCATAACATTCTGAAATAAATAAAATTAAGAAAGATTACAAAATACTAATAAAGGAAATTCAGGACAATCTAAATAAATAGACAGACATACAATGCTCATGGAATGGAAAACTCAATATAGAAAAGATGTTACTTCTTTCCAAATTGGTCTATAGATTTAATGTAATTTCTATTAAAATTTCAAGCTAAAACAGTTTTCGAAAAAAATAAAGTGGAAGGAATCATTCCGTAGAATGTTAAATCTTAATGATATATCCACAGTAATCAAAACAGTGCAGTATTGGCAGAAGAATAGACACATAGATCAATGGATAGAGACAACTGATTTTTGACAAAGGTACAAAAACAAGTCAACAAGGAAGGAAGGATAAACTTCTCAACAAATGGTGCTAGAACAATTGGATATCTACAAGCAATGATGAGCCTGAAACTTAATCTCACACCTTATTTTAAAAATTAACTCACAATGGATCATGGACTTACATGTAAAATATAAAACTCTATAATTTTTAGGAAATAAAAACAGGAGAAATTCTTCAAGGTCATGGACTAGACAAAGAGTGCTTATATTTGACATTGAAAGCATGATTCATAACAGGACTATTTGATAAATTGTGCCTCATCAAAACTACAAACTTTTACTCTGTGAAAGATGCTGTGAGAAGGATGAAAAGACATGCTACAGACAGGAGGAAATATTTGCAAATCACGTATCAGACAAAGGTCTAATAAATAACTCTCAAAACTTAATCCAAATCCCCCCACAATGCATTAAACAATGAGAAGTAATTAGAAAGTGGGCAAAAGACACGAACAGACATTTCATCAAAAAGGATCTCCAGATGGCAAATAAACACATAAAAAGATGTTCAACATTATTAGCCATCAGAGATATGCAAATTAAACCACAAGAATCTATCACTACACTCCTATGAGAACAGCTAAAATACAAAATAGTGACATCAGCAAATTCTGGCGAGGATGTGGAGAAACTAGATCATATATACATTGTTGGTGATAATGTAAAATGGTACAGCCACTCTGGAAAGGAGTTTGACAGTTTCTTATAAAAGTAAATATGCAACTACAATATGACTCAGCAATTGCTCTCTGGGACATTTTTCCCTGGAGAGTTAAAAGTTACATTCACACATAAACCTGTACAGGAATGTTCATAGCAGCTTTATTAATAATAGCCAAAAACTGTAAAAACCCAGATGTCCTTCAATGTGTTAATGGTTAAACAAACTATGGGACATTTATGCCATCAAATACTGCACAGCAATGTAAAGGAACAAACTACTGATACATGTAACAGCCTGAATGAATCTCCAGAGAATTAATCTGAGTAAAAAAGTCAACCCCCAAAGGCCACATACTTTATGAATCCTTTTATATAATATTCTTGAAATGATAAAATTTTAGAAATGAATAACAGATTAACAATTGCCCAGGATTCAGGACAAGGTAGGAGGTGGGAAGGATATGTGGTTGTAGTTATAAAAACACAACACAAGGGATGCTTTTGGTGATTAAATTTTTTGTATCTAGACTGTGATAGTTTATATATGAATTTACACATGTGATAAAATTGCATAGAATTTAATGCACACTCACAAACAAATTCGTATATGAAAATCTGGAGAAATGTGAATAAGATCAGTGGATTGTATCATGCCAATAGCCAATTTGTGACATAGTTTTGAAAGATGTTACCATTGGGGAAAACTGGCTAAAGTACATGGGACTACTCTATATTATTTCTTACAACTCCATGTGAATTTTCAATTATCTCAACAAAAATTTCAATTAAAAGAAAGATAGCAAATAAGATTTGGTTTATGGACTAGTTTATCGACTCCTCCTCTAAAGGGTACTCAATATCATTTTTTCCCAGGAATTAAATGGCCATTGTAGTTGTTGAATGGCTAGTATATTACTGCAATAAGTTTGACTCCAGTGTATTTAACAGTAAAAATGGAAGCAAATGTTGTGATCTAGATCAGGGTAGGCCAGGATATGGCCATAAGTGAAGCAGAGCTAACACATGTCTGCAACAGCTAGCATCATGCTGATTCACTTGTTTTATAATCACAATGATTGAGGCCTCAGCCCAAAGTTTAAATCAGAGTTGAAATTAATAATTCTGTATCTCTCTGTCTAGAGCTCTATATCAACTTGGAAAGGCAATCTTAGCAACTTTAGGATTTGTTGGATATTCCTTGATTCAGGAACATTTGCGGTTTATTGAAGGGTATCATTTCAGATAAAAGATCAATAGAAATCCCAGAAAATTTACTATCAATATCTTTTTATTATTATTTTTTTATTTCAGGATATTATGAGGGTACAAATATTTTGGTTACATTTTATGACTTTGCCTCTACTATTAATGTCTTAAGAAGGTCATATGGCAATCAGAGGCAAATAAACTGTGTACAGACTTTTTGAGCTGACACCTTCAACCACTCATTCTGTAGAATGAGCTCCCAGTTCAGTCTAGAACTTTGGTGTCTCTCACAGAGGATCTCACACAATTTTATATATAACCACCTGCTAGGTGTTCATATCTAATGAGTTATTTCCAACTGCTGATGGATGGCTATACGATTCCCAGGGTAGAGGATCTCTTGGGGTTAAGTGGCCTCTGCTACCTTATGTCATCTAGGCTTGCATGACAATGTGTCCACCTAGAGGTTTTGTCTACCTAGTGCATACATGTTTTGAACTTGAGTTGCCACAAGATTAGTGCTCATTGTGTTAGACATCAGCTGTGCTTTCTGATTGGTCTGATTATTCCAAGTTGCAATGACTTACCCCTTGAACACATGATGATGGGTGCCCTCAAACTGATGTCTATAAATGAAGTCTCCAAACAGCCACATGGATAAGCTACAAGACCAACAGCCCCAGCTGAGGCCCCAACCAATGGCTAATATCAACTGCCAGACATATGAATGAATCAGACTTCAAATGGTTCTATCCCTCAGTCTTTGAGTATTCCCAGCTGAGGCTCTAGACATACTAGAACAAAAACAAGACATTCCTGTTATGTCCTTCCCAAATTCTTAAACTGTAGAATCTATGACCATAATAAAATAGTGGCTGTTTTTTGCCTCTATATTTGGAATGATTTGTTACTCTGCAATAGTTAACTGAAATAGAATTTGGCACCTGTAAGTAGAGTTCTGCTATAACAAAACCTGAACATGTGTGGCACTAGCTTTAGGACCAGGCAGCAGATGAAAATGGAAGGGTTTTGAAGAAAGAAGTAGAAAAAGCCTACAGGACCTTGAAGGGGCTGATGGTGAGGGCTTTAAAGGAAAGTGAGGAAAATTGGAAGCTGAAGGAAAGAGAACCCTTATTCTGTAGTAGCAGAAAGTCAGCGACATCCTTCTGGGGTAACATGGAAAACAGAATATATATCTAGTAAAATTGATGATCTAACTATAGAGTTATGTAGGCAAAATATTGAAAGTGCCACCAGGCATCTTTTCACTGCATGTGGTAAAATGCGAAAGGAAATATATGGGCTAAACAATTGACTCTTATTAAAAGAATACAGGATTTGGTGGGTTTTAAAATAATTCTGTCTCCACCTCTCTATATAGTGATTCTCAAATCAAGAAAAGACTATAGGCCAAAGATCAAAACCAGGTTGGGATTGTAAGATTCTTTGTTAAAACCTCAAAAAGATGTAAGCCAGTTACTTACTCCTAGAACCTTTCAGATAGACAAAAGACCCTCTCAGGATCTTAAGGACATACCTTACAGGTCATTTTCTTCTGCTGAACAATGAGGCTTCTAAGAAGTTTAAGGGGGTTATACATAATATAGCAGTCTCACAGGGAGACCAAGTTAGAAAAGTCTTTAGAAGTCTCTCTTAGTGTGGCTATTGTCTAATGGAGTGGATTATAAACTTGTATACAGAAACCCCACAAAGTTTTCCAAGGAGTTGTGTACCAGGTTGGACTGAAAGGAATAGAGACAGTGCAAAATGGAGTATTTGTACTCCCAGACTACTACAGGGGGAAGCAGACTGAGAAAACTACTCAGCTGCAAACATGAGCTACATTTTATGAAACAGGGAAAGATGACACAGAGGGTGGGACCAAGAGACTAAAGGCAGAATGAGGAGCTATACAGAGTAACTCCCAAGCAGTAAGACAGAACAAGAAACTGGCAATATGTGTCCAGTTAAACTTCAGAATTGTTATGGACTAGTGACTGCTGCATTCTTTTATCCTCCACCCTCACATTTCCATGAGAGGGTCTATAGCAGTTATTCTAGGTCTGCCTCCACAATTATATGCTGGATGTGTGGAGCAGATAACTTGCAATTTTAGTTTACATGTCTTCATATCAAGATAACTGTATCCAAAGAAGCAAACCTTAGGACCTTCCTTTGCACCTGGACCTGATTTAGATAATGAGATTTGGGAGTTGAACTACTGTCATAATGCCATTAGACTTAGAGATCCTGGAGGAGGGGATCAGCATATTTTGCATGGGAAGGGTGATAATTGTAGCCAGTGGGCAGATTGTAGTTTACTTATTTATTTTTTAATTTATTTTTATTTCAGGATATTATGAGGGTTTAAACATTTTGGTGACATTTTATATCTTTGCTTCACCCAAACAAGGATTAGAGGCATGCCCTTCCCCTCTACAGTGCTCACCACATCCATTAGTTGTGAGTTTACTCCCCCAACCCCCTATCCCTGGAGAATAATACTACTGTGTGAGCACCATAGTGTTGATCAGTTAGTGCCAATTTGATGGCGAGAACATGTGAAGCCTGGTCTTCTGGTCTTGTGATACCTCACTTCAGATAATGGGCTCAAGCTCAATCCAAGAAAATATAAGAGGTGCTAGATCACTGTCATTTCTTATAATTGAGTAATATTGCATTGTATACATATACCAAATTTTAATAATCCACTCATGAATTGACAGGCACTTGGGTTGTTTCCTCATCCTTTCAATAGTGAATTGTGTTGCCATAAACATTCGGGTGCAGATGTCTTTATTATAGAATGTCTTTTGCTCTTTTAGGTAGATGCCTAATAGTGCTATTGCTGGATAGAATGGTATTTCTATTTTTAGCTCTTTGAGGTATCTCCAAATTCTTTTCCAGAGAGGTTGCACTGATTCGCAGTCCCACCAGCAGGGTAAGAGTGTTCCCGTCTCTCCACATCCTCGCCAGCATTTGTTGTTTTGGAATTTTTTGGTAGAGGCCAATCTCATTGGGGATAGGTGATATCTCATTGTGGTTTTGATTTGCATTTCTCTAATGATTAGAGATGTTGAGCATTTTTTTCTATGTTTGGTGGCCATTATGCTGTCTTCTCTTGAAAAGTTTCTGTTCATGTCCTTTGCCTACTTATTGATGGGGTTGTTTTAGTTTTTCTTGTTGATTTTTTTTGAGTTCTAGATAGATTCTTGTTATCAGCACTTTATTGGATGTGTAGAGAGAAAATATTTTCTCCCATTCTGTAGGCTGTCTATTCACTCTGATGATAGTGTCCTTGGCTGTGCAAAAGCTTTTTAATTTGATCAGATCCCATTTATTTTTGTTGCTGCTGGGTTTATGACTTTGACACAAATGATGCTGTGTGACTTCCAAGGTTAGGACATTAAAGGTGATAGAGCTTCCATTTTGTAACTATTTGGACACAGGTTGCTCTTGGAGCCCAGTCTCCAAGTTATGACAAAGTCCAGGCAGCTACATGAAGAGATCAAGCATAAGTGTTCCAGCTGACAGCCCCAGCTGAAATCATATCTGACAGTTAGCATCAACTATCAGACATAGGAGTGAATGAGGCTTTAGATGATGTTAGCCTTCAAGACTTCGAGTCTTCCTAACTAAGGGCTCCAGACACTGTTAAGCACAGACAATCCATCTCTGCTATGTCCTTTCCAAATTCCTAACCCTGCAGCAGAATCTGTGAGCATAATAAATTAATTGTGGTATGCCACTGAGTTTTTTTGGGGGGGTTGTTACATAGCAATAGTAACTGGAATAGTGCCTAATAACCAGTATTGTTCATTATTAACCAGATTCTAGCCAGACAGGTAGAATGTTCTCCTGGACAGTTCTGGCTGAGGAATTCCATTTCTAGACTTTTGATGATTTTTAAATTTATTTTAGTCTGGAAATAGCACTGCTATGGAAAACTCATTACTACTTAGACTGGGAGTTTGTCAATGAAATATATCTGTTGAATATAGTAAAAATGTCAAAAAGGTAAGTCTTCTTCAACCTTTCTATCTTCCTAACATACCTAAGGGAGGAAACCCTTTCTCATATGTAACAGTATCTCACTACAGCAGTGAATTTTAGGTGGTAAGTACCATAATCTGCAGGAGATAGGGAAGGGGAGTGTGTACATTGTAAAAGTTCCCAAACCTTGGAGATTCTTATGAGATCTCCATTTGAGATTCACTGATTGGTACACTAATATACTTCTGAGACCCGAAACAGGTTATTGTGCAGGCTTCCAATTTTCAGCAGTCATGGGCAGTGCAAAGAACTAAGGAAATCATTAGGAACTGAAATTCTTTTACAAATGTCCTTGGGTTGCCACATAAGGCCCTGGAGTTTCATATTTGTTTAAAAGTGGCCCTTGGGTTGGTATAAAAATTTCAGGGATGCACAAAAGCAGACAAAGACCCCACACAATCAATGTTATCTTAAGAAACAGCAGAAAAGCTGTCTTTAAGTGTTACTGGGCTCTTTCCATTAGTGATACCCCTCCCCTCAAATAAAAAGGCTATTTCAAAAGTGCTAAAAAGTCTAAAGTTTCATAATCAAATTTTAATTCAATTCATTTATTATGTGGTCTGACTCACATCAGTTTGTTGCCTGATGGAAGTAAAACTGTGTCCAAGATAATAAGACAAAAGATACAGAGTCAGAAAGATGATTGAGTTTACCTCCTTTCCCTCTAATGCATGCTGGCATTTTCAAACCAGGGCCACCGATTTACCCTCACTCCCTCCTATATTTTGTAGCTAAGTTGTATCATCTTTGTTATATTTTGTCAATCTAGTAACTGAGATTTCTTTGTCCATTTATCCTGCTGCATGCTTTCCTTTCCTAATACATGCTGGCATTTTCAAACCAGGGCCACCACTTTATCCTCACTCCTTCCAACATCGTGTAGCTATATTGTCTCATCTTTGTTATATTTTTTCAATCTGGGAACTGAGATTTCTTTGTACATTTATCTGAACTTGGGTCCATAATATTATTTATTTCATTATGAATGCCTCTCATTCCTTTTTACATGACATTCTTTCTCCTTCCTTTCACTCAAGGTCAATGCCTCCCTAATTACTGCATTGCTCTATCATTTGCTCAGGGTAACTGGCAAATTTGTAGAAAAGTGAAAGTCACATGAAAACACCAAACAAAGAAGCTAGAGTAGGGAGAGGGGTAGAGTAAGGTGGTATCTACGATTTCGTACTAATATTGAAGGTAGAGCAATTGAGGTTCTCAAAGAGCCAGAGACTTTATAGCAGGGAAGATCTCTGGAACCCCTGTTTCATTATAACCCTTACAGTCCTCCACTTTACTGGTTGAGCAGTCAAAGTGTGCCTTTGTTTCATTATTTAAAAAAACTTAGTAGTTTATAACCTCTCCTGAGATCTGGGGTTTTTTGTCAGTTTTTTTACTCATGTATCCCCAAGTCTCTACAATATTGCCTGACATATAATAGGTACATAATATAAAATTTTATTTCATGATTAAATGCAACTCTTTGTCTTAGAGACAGCCTAATGTAGTGGAAAGATCATTGGCTTTGACTAATCCTGTTCCTGACATCAAATATTAGAGGTACCTAAGATTTTAGTATGGACTAGTTTCTCGCTGAATCTATACCTTTTTCTTAGCTGTTCTCATGTACTCCCATGGATTCAATTACCATCTATAAGCTGATCATGCCCACATTTCTATTTCTTCCTCCAATTGCATATATTCAATTACCTACTTGACATCTCTGCCTGATGACTCACAGGCACCTCAAGCTCATCATATTTAAAATTGAACTCATTATATTTCCTCCATATCAGCCATGAGATGAACTGAATCAACCCTGCTATGGTGTACATAGCATTGATTGAGGCTAATTTTAGCCTTTTTAAGTCCCAGAATATTATTTCCAGCAGCAGACTGATGATGGATCCTTAACAAAACTCTCCTTACTTGTTTCATATCGACTAGCTCACCAGAAGGTAGAGACAAAGAGAAACAAACAACTCTCAATCTGTATTTCTTTCTCCTGGGCATTATCCTATAAAATTCCAAGTTTAAGAATGAAAAGTAGAACTACCATTTGATCCAGCAATCCCACTACTGGATGTTCACCCAAAGAAAAAAAAAAAGACATTCTATAAAAAAGACATCTGCACTAGAATGTTTATAGAAGCACAATTCACAATTGCAAAGATGTGGAAACAACCCAAGTGCCCATGAATACATGAGTGGATTAATAAAATGTGGTATATGCATAGCATGGAGTACTACTCAGCCATAAAAAACAATGGTGAATTGATGTCTCTTGTGTTGTCCTGGGTGGAGCTGGAGCCCATTCTTTGGAGTGAGGTGTCACAAGAATGTAAACACTAACACCACATGTACTCACCACTAAATTGGTACTAATTTATAAACACTTATATGCATATATAGAAGTAACATTCATCAGATGTTGGGCAGGTGGGAGGGGGAAGGAGGGGATGGGTGTATTCACACCTAATGGGTGCAGTGCGCACTGTCTGGGGGATGGATGTGCTTGAAGCTCTGACTCGGGTAATTCAAAGGCAATATATGTAACCAAAGTGTTTGTACCAACATAATATTCTGAAATATAAAAATAAAGAAATAAATAAAAAACTTTAAAAGAATATCTAAATTAATTTTGATTTTGGATTCTCTTCAAGTTCTGAGAAGTAGAATAAAAAGTTAAAAAGGAAGATCAGGTTTATTGCCATGGTATACTCTCTATATAAATGGAGGGGTGTATAAAAAGAATAGCTCACTATAAGTAGAAATGATTTAAGTAAATTTTAAGCTCAAATGTGAGTATCTGGACAGGATTTTTCAAAATCAGCACTATTGACACTTTGGTCCAAATAATTCTGTGGGGGGGGTTGGGGGAGGTGGGGATGGCTCTGTACACTGTATGATGCTTAGCAGCCTCCCTGGCCTCTACCCATTAGATGCCAGTAGCATCACTATCCAAGTTGTGATAACCAAAAATATCTCCAGACATTGATAAATGTCTCTTGAGTGGCAAAATTGCCTCCAGTTAATAGCCACTGATCTAGGAAAATTGCTTTATCAGAGATTGATGATCTGAGAAATCATATTAAAGAATGATTGATTAATAGTATTATTACCAAATCTTTCCATCCATGTACCTTACCTATTATAGTAATAATAAAAAAGTCTGGAAATTTTTCAATGGTCATGGATTATCATACTTACAGTTACTATGACCAGATACAATATGTATAGTACGGCTTATTAGAAAGTCAGTAAATCACTCTATTGTACTTGTAGAACATGAATCACCAGATTCCAAGAGCTGATGAAGATTTAAAAAATATATATCTTTATCAGTTTAAAAGAATACTTCAAAGGAAAACGGGAGTTTCTGCCACTTCACAACACCTATTGGAAAGGAGGTTGGTTACATGAGCTACCTACCTAAATGACAGCAATGCCTTTTTCGGGGCACTGAAAGAACATGGATGCTGGATATTTAAAGTCCCAAGCAACCTTGGTATAGCCAATTTGAAAAGATCTATAGAAAATAACTAGTTTCACGGTGATGCTATTCAAGATATCATTATGCAAAGAAGAACCTCAGAGAAGTGAGAAAAAGGCTTATACATTCTTAGCCTCAACTAGCCCAGCTACATGACCAGCCAGATCCCAAACAGTCATTTCGGTATCATTCCTGGCACTCACTTCCAGGATACCACATTCTGCCTTGCTTTTTACAGTCTAAAACCACTTGCCTGTCTTGGAGAGGGGACTGAACACCACTTTCAGATTAGATTTCAGATTACTGGGCATAAGTGGGTGGTGATGTTCCTTGATTATAATTTAAAGTCTTCAGTCTATACTAGAGGGCCAAGATTTTCAATAAAGATATGCATATGTCATCTCAGGTGCTCTACTTATAGGAATGAAAACTATCCCCATGGAGGAAATTAGGTCTATTTGGGATTCCCAGATTACACAGGACTCCGGAAAGGCAAACCTGTTTGAAAACTTAGACCTACCTACAGACAGTATGTGTAGTAGCTGTCAGTTATGTTTCCCTGCATAAACCCTTGCTGCCTCAACTTATGGGGTAGAGGACAGATATAGAGCATGATGAGCTAAGAGAAAAGTGCTTTCCACACCTTGGGAATTGGTGACTCTTCTAAGGTAGTGAATTTCAAATGTGTTTTAACTATTTCCAAAGATGAAATACATTTTATGGCTTTATCCTGCAAACATATATTCACACACATTTAAATATATAACTGAAACAAAAGTTTCACAAAATAATTACTTTTCTAAATGACATATATTCTTATATTTCTTTATCTTATTATACTTCATTTTATAAAAATATTGTTTGTGAGCAACTGAATTGATTTCATTACTTAAGGGTTATGATCTGCAGTTTGAAAAATATTCTTCTAGTATGACTGAGATTTTACTTTAAGAATGACATAATTTAGAAGTAGTAAGTCATGTATTATGTCAAGTTTTGCATTGGTCTGTGTAAGGAAAATAGAAACATCTGATTTTTTTATACATGTGATTTTTCTCACAAAATATCAGCATGTATTCATGAGAGCATTAAGAAATGACTGTGACTATTAAAAGATAAAAGACCCCAGAACTAATTTGGACCTGGATTTTTTTTTTATTTTGTTTGTCAAAGATGACCGAAGACATTAAACCCACTGTGAAACTTCTGCATACTGAAAAGGACCTCCACATTTGGCAGCTTATCTGGAAATAATCCCTAATGGAAATCCCATAGAGTTAATGAACAAAGACTTCTTGTTTTTAAAACCAGATAGCAGTACTCACAAGAGCAGACCCTGGGAAACCAATTCTTTCACCCATCATGTCCCAAATTAGAGGGATTTAATCACAGATGTCTAGATTTTATGGAAAAAATGCTTCTCTCTATATGGGCTATTATGCAAAGTACTCCAAGTGATGGATACACAAAAATCCAGAACCACTCTATCATAACTCTCAAGAGATTCACAACTTAAAAAAATTTGATTGGACTTTGCTGAACATACCAGGAAACAGGGAGTGGGAGCAGAGCAAAAGTGTTGTTGAAACCAGCACATGACATTCTTAGCATGTGGATGTGAAGGTCCTAAGAAAAATGCTACTTCTTTTACCCTTCATTTTTAGATATTTGGTAGGAGTCCTGACTGTGCACAGACCCCTAATTTGGACTGGCTGTTGAGAATGGAGATTTAATAAGTTTGACCTAGCTTGTGGCTAAATGAAGTGAGAGACTGCATCTGGAAATTCCCAGATGAAATAGCACTATGGCCCACAGCAGTGCCATCAGTGCTCAAGCATGGTACCAGGGACTTCAAGATGGATGATGAGTACTGTTGTAGACTTTGGGCTTCCCTGTCCAGTTTAAAATGAATGACAGGTGGACACTTACACTCCACCTACTGGGGCTAAAGTTTGAGGCCACTGCCTATATAAAAAGAGCTGGCAGAAAATGGGGTGGATCTGATACAGAGGGTCTACATTTAGGGTCTATTGCCTATAGATGAATCAGGGGAAAGACTTCTTCTATGTTGGTGAGCCCAGTGCTTGGAAACTAAGGCTGGTAGATGAGACTGTTCTTTGCCTAGGAAGAGTTTACAGTGGATTATATCTGATTTCCATGGGAAACAAAGAAGCTAAGGTAGAGAGTGAATCAGAAATGAGGTTGAAGTAGTTGTCATCATAAGCTAGGTAGCCTTCCTACCCCGACCATAGGCTTTTCTAATGAACAGGGGTTTTAAACATGTGGCTCTTCCAAAGAGGCCTCAGGGAAGTTTCGAAAGAAAGAAAGAACCTGTAGGCCTATGTCTGTAGGGTAAAAGGGATCAGGAACTGAAGGGAAAATGCTCATCTTGAAAAAGAATGATAATTCACAGTAGAAGTAACTTGAAATCTGGATTATAGCCCAGCTTTGTTCTATCATGCTGCTTGTATTGGGAGAGGATGTCAAAAAGTCCAGGGCTATTTGGTATGTGAGAATCTGGGCCTGTAAACAAAGCTTAGCATGCCCAGATAAAGGGCTGTTATTTTCCCATTCTTGCATGAGTCAATTCCTGAGTGAAGGTATAGGCTGCAGCAAGTGCCACTGAGTTTTTACAAGGAAGAGGAAGCTGTAGGGGGTCTCAGCATGCACCCAACCTCTGTTCCATTTAGGCTTTTGACATGTCTGGACATACTTAGACAATTGGTTGGAAAAGCAATGTCAAGACTCTAGCTATTTGATGGGCCAAAGAACCTCCTGGAAAAGAATTCGTCCTTGGGGAAGAGAAGTCAAAGAACTCAAGATGAGTTTAAAGAAAATGGATCAGCTCCATTAGAAAGGGTGATTACAATTACAGAATAAGTATATATCACTCAGTTGAACTTGTTACTGACCTAGCTCATGTATAAAAACTCATTTTTTTGCAGTCCCTCCAATAGTGTATAAGCGTTCCTCTCTCTCTGCATCCACGCCAGGGTTGTCCATCAATTCATGAGTGGATTAATAAAAATGTGGTATATGTATACCATGGAGTACCATGGAGTACTACTCAGCCATAAAAAGATGAATGAATACATTTTGCCATAATCTGGATGGAACTGGAGACCATTCTCCTAAGTGAAGTATCTCAAGAATGGAAAAACAAACACCACACGTACTCACTATTAAACTGGAACTAACTGATGAGCACACATGTGCACAGAAGGAAGTAAAACTCATTGGAAATCAACCAGGGTGGAGAAGGTAGGGGTGAAAACCTACCTAATAGGTACAATGAACCCTATTTTGGTGAGCCAGAACTCAAACATTACAAAAGTAATCCATGTAACCTGAAACATTTGTACCCCCTTCATATTTTGAAATTAAAGAACTCATTTTTTTAGTCCTAGAAGGATATTAAGAGAGAAAAAGATGTCCTTCCCAGGCAAGGGCAGAAGACAGAAGCAGCCTTCCTATAAAAATGTCCAGGAGTACCATCAGCAGCAAGAACCTTCAACAGTCATCAGTAGCGAGTGGTGACTTAAGAGGTCTTGGATTCCATAGCTTTTTATTTTTATTTTTGGCATAGGAGGAATTGCTATAGCCATAAAAGGAAGAAAAGGGGAGGCATCATGTAATAGCCAAAATGATTGGCTCACACAGCATCTGAGAGATGCCCCCTAAGTATTTGTGATGCACGGGCTATATGAGTGGAGTAAAGTAGAAAGGGTACTAGATACTTCTAAAGCAAGTACATCCAAAGTCATAGCAATATTATTTGATGATTGTTAGCATAGCTCCAAACATGATGATGTGGCCTGGGAAAAGAAAATCACTTAATTATATTACTTTTCTAGTAATAAAATAAATGTATAACAGAAAAAATAGCTGAATATATTAGAAGGTGAAGCAATATCACACATAATCACTTTGTCTAGTAATGTTAATTGCCTAACTTATAAAACTATAAGTGGATGCACTAGGGGCATAAAGAGTAAAAGCAATGATCCCTCAAACACTATTCATGAGTGATTATCAGCAAAATATATGATTGATGAAATATATCAATTATCAATGAGATATTATCAGCTAATTGTTAATACATATACTAAGAAATGCTAATATATCTCAAATTCCCCAAATCTACCATTAGTAGTGTATTAAATATCACAATAAAACAATTAAACTGGGCCCGGCAGTGTGTGCCTGTAATCCCAGCTACTCAGGAGGCTGGAGCAGGAGAATTGCTTGAACCAGGAGTTTGAGACCAGAGATCTCATTTCAAAAAAAAAAATATTCTAATTATACTACACATCTACTGTGAGTCAGATGCTTTATATAAGCTATCTCACTCAATTCTCACAGCAACTCTGTACATTAGGTACTATTATAACCATTTTGTACATAAACAAAAAGTCTCAGAGAGACTGTGACTCTGAGGTACACTATAAATATGTGATAGAATTGGGTTTGTGATCCTGTTCTGATTGACTTCAATCTTGACGTTCTCTTTGTGACAATATTTTGCCTTCCAAGAAGGTTGATTTTGAGAGATTGATATAAGTATGAAAAATTGTATACTGCTGTCAGAAGAATAGCACATTGTTATTGTGATTCAGGGGAATCTGTTTTTATTTTAACAGCCCATTTGTGTATTGCTAGTACCTTAAATCTCATTTGGTGAATATTAAGTGAAATTTAAGCTTTCATCACAGAAAAAACCTGCATCTGAGGTAAATGAGAAGGAAAATGAATAGCACTGAAGTTATTTCTGAAAAGATTATGACTATATGAATTTTCTTTTTTCATAAATATAACTTATTTTATTTTAAATAGAAACTTTTGAAACCTGAATATGTCAGGTAGAAGGTCAATTCTAGTTCTGCATAAACTTTGAGAGTTGGTGGAAACGTGGAGAGAAATGTAATGCCATGTTTCCAGGCTTGAGAACATAATTTACTCAGTTTTTAAAAATTCACTCAGTTTTGTCTCACATATTGGTTGATGAGAGCCAAACAGCTTACATTCTCTTGTATATTTTTATGTGACATAGAAATATTCAGAATTTTCCTAAGTTGATGGTGTACAACTGCAAAATTAAAACTTTTCAATAACTTCCCATTGTTCTCAGGATAAAAAAGAAAACCCTTTAATGGCCCTAGAAAGGCCTGCATGGTTTGGCATCTTCCTCTCTTTTTTCACCTCATCTCAAGTCACTCCTACACTTGATCACTACACTCCAGCCACACTGGTCCAGGTTCATTGTACATACTGTACTCAAATTATGATACATTCCTGAAATTATTTTGTTCTCCTATTAGAAAATATTTCAAATATAACAATAAGTATATAAAACGAGAACTGATCAGTGTGTTCACAAAAAACTATTTGAAGAATCCTGGACCAATTCCATAAAGTTTAACTTTATCAAAAACAAATTACTTTTTATGGATTATGTGTCTTGTTGAAATTAAATATGCTTGAGAAAAGCTAAATGTAATTTGTTTGTTTAAATCCTCTTTCTTTCCCCAAAGAATTTGAGGAGGCTCTAAATCCAGTTTCAAAGAGCAACACCGCACTCTTTTGGTTCTCCTCTGTCTGCTCCTTAAATTTACGTACATTTAAGAGGGAAAGCAGGAGGATGTAGAATAAAACAAAATTAAGAGCCTTAACAATCAAACATGAAGTGTGAACCCTGTTTTGCACACTGATGAGAAAAACAAAGTTGTAAAAAGACATCTTTGAGATAATTGAGAAAAATTTAATCTAGCCTGGGTATTAGATGCTATCAAGAAATTATTATTAATTTTGGTAGGTATGATAATGACTTGGTGGTTATGTGGAAAAATAAGTCTTATTAGTTAGCTATGCATACTGAAGTATTGAGGGGTGAACTGATATTACATCTGGAATTGATTTGCTTTAAAGTATTTCAGCAGGCCGGGCGCCATGGCTCACGCCTATAATCCTAGCACTCTGGGAGGCCGAGGCGGGTGGATCGTTCGAGCTCAGGAGATCGAGACCAGCCTGAGCAAGAGCGAGACCCCGTCTCTACTAAAAAATAGAAAGAAATGATCTGGCCAACCAAAAATATATATAGAAAAAATTAGCCGGGCATGGTGGCGCATGCCTGTAGTCCCAGCTACTCGGGAGGCTGAGGCAGTAGAATCGCTTAAGCCCAGGAGTTTGAGGTTGCTGTGAGCTAGGCTGACGCCACGGCACTCACTCTAGCCCGGACAACAAAGCAAGACTTTGTCTCAAAAAAATAAAAATAAAAAAATAAAGTATTTCAGCAAAAAGCAGAGGAGAGAATAGATGTGGAGAGATTGATGTAATGTACACTGAACACCCAGAATAAATGTCACATGTAAAAAAAAGCTATAAAAGGACAATAAGAACACACAGGTAGATTTCTTTATAATTGAGAGGACAGGACAGACCTTTTAAACTATGGCTAAAAATCCAGACCAAAGAAGAAAATATTGATAATGTCTACTACTTTAAAAACAAACAAATAAAAACTTCCTCGTGACCAAAAGAAAAAAAATCATCATAATTTTTAAATGGAAAACAAAAATTATAAATGGAAAAAATATTTACAATATTTACAAATGGTATTTGTCTAATTTACACAGACAAGAGCTAATATTTCTAGTTTTTAAAGAGGTTCTACAAATTGATAAGAAAAAGACAAGCATGACCAGATGCACCAAAGTAAGGCAAGCACGAAAATGCAATTTATTGAGGAGAAAACGATAGAATTATAGAGCAAGAAAGAGCAAGATATAGGTTACAGAGTATGATACATATGCCACAGATGATGACCGGACCCATTGTCACAGCAAAGCGAGAGCAAAAGGAAGGGTGTGATTATGGTCGTGGTCTTGTTTTATAGTGTCCAAATGGAAACCTACCTCATGGCTCAGACGTCAGTATGGGACCACTTTGATTGGACATTTGGGAGTTATATGACCTAAGTCTTACTATGCATGCAAATCTTCCATGAGCCTCTCTGAAAGCTGGTTGTTCTAGGTCAATTTTCAGACTCTATTGTACCTATGCTGCTTGGCCTATAGGCTAAAGAGTCCTCTGTATTCTTTTGCAGTTGGCATGCTAACCTCTGATTGGCAGATTCATAGGGTATCCCCTTCTCCCCCAGGTATGGCACTCACTCGGGACAGTATTAAATTGGGGAGGCACCAGGATAGGGGCCCACTTTCATTCCTAGGAGACCTGGAATCCCTCACTATCTCCCTAACATGTCCCTACTCTTTATTCTAGAGCCCCCAATCATTGGGTGGGGATGTCAACTCATCTGACTGCTTCCTGTTGAGTGAGGGTGAAGAGCCCTATTGGAGTGGTCTCTTACAGGTTCTCCAGGGGTCTCTCCAGGGAACTTCAGTATATGTTCTCAGTACATTGTTGTAGGTGTAGGTGTGAGGAAGAGGTAGGCGCCAGGGTTGGCAGAGGATGTAGGGCAATTTATAGATTGATGGCCTCTAGACGGGATGAAATAAATTTAGTTAGAAAATTTCTGGTCATTCTTTGGCCATGAGCACACCAAGAACTGACATTTCAGACTGAAACCTGACATATACATGTATTGGAAGATCACATTGTACTCAATAAATGTATACAATTACTATTTGTCAATTAAAATAAAAATAAATATTTTGAAAACTTTAAAAAAAACAAAAGACAAGCAATCCAACAGAAAAATGACAAATGACATGAATGCACAATTCACAAAAAGAAGTATAAATTCCACATACATCTAAAAAATGCTCAAACTCTCTCATCAAAAGAGAATTATGCATTAAAGTACAATGAGAGCACCATCTGGGGGATAGACACGCTTGAAGCTAACTTGGGTGGTGCAAGGCAATATACATAACCTAAACATTTGTACTCCTGTAATATGCTTAAATAAAAAAACAAATTTAAAAAAGTGAAGTACAATGAGAGAGAATTTCCACCAATAAGTTTCAGGAAATACACACTCTCATATATTTTGGGAGAACAATTCCTATGGAGGATAATTTGGTAATATTTATAAAAAATACAAATGTCCTTTGACTCAGCAATCCTACTGAGAATTTATGTTTACAGATATGAATGCATATGTATACAAAGCTATTTATTGGTGTATTGTTTGTATTAATAAAATATTGGAAATAATACAAATGTCCATCACTAGAGAACTGGTTAAATAAATTATGGTATATCTCTACAATGGACTACTATGCATCTGTTTAAAAACAATGAACGAGGACCCTCTCTATTTATACTGACATGGGAAGATTCCAGGATACGTAGTTAAGTGAAAAAAAAAAAAAACAAATAAAGAAAGGAAGAGTATCTATAGTGTACTACCTTTTAAAAAATATCTCCACCAGAAGAGTTAGAAATGTAGTACCTTTTAAATAAATAAGGAGGGAAATGATAATTATATATATCTTCATTTTATAGTTTTCACGTAAACACTTGAAGTATCCATAAGGACAAACAAAAGCAGTTAAAGGAGGGGGTGGAGGGAGTAGTGTAGATACAGAGGAGATAGGAATGGGACTTCTCAATATAAGCCTTGTTACATTGCTTTATTTTGTACCATGTGAATATATTACATAGTCAAAGTAATATAAATAAATAATAATCCAAAAGAAGAAAGTTAGCTTCTCAGCAAATCTTTCCCATTTCTACAAAGAATATTTAAGCTTTCTCTTTACCTTTCTCTTACACTATTTTATGTTGTCTGATTTATATACACAGTTTTCGGCAACACTCCTCAGTCAGTACTGTAATTTCTTGGTTTCCTATCAGTTATTCCTACAAGACTATGACCCCCTTAAGTGTAGGAATCTTGTTTTAATGTATCTCTGTCTCTCTCATAATGAGCACAATGTTTGGCGAGTGGTAGCTGCCCAGTAAATTGTCTTTCAAATGAATGTAACCTTTTCCGATCCACCTTGTCTTGATGAATCTCTTCCCATAAAATATTGCTTGTGTCTATTTTATTGAATTTATCATTATCTTATTTTACATTTATTTACTTAGTTTTTTTGTCTTTATGAGATTGTGAACCCCTAGAGATATAGTAGGTATTCAGTTAGGATGGGAAAATGAGACCTTAAAGAATTAGAAATAATTTTTCTGTAATTCCAGCTAAGTTAAAAAATGATGCTAATACTATCATATCTATGATGACATTCCCTAGTAAAATAATAGAGTCTCATTAGAGAAAAAATAAGAATCAAACCTTAAAAATAGGCATTTGATCATTACAATGATGCATCCTATAGTCCTTTATTAAAGGATATATTGAAATCTGTTAAGTTGGTTTTAAAATATCCTTTAGCTTTTGTTGATGGAATTTCAAAGATTAATTTTGGAAGACATTAATGGTATTTAGACAGACTTCCATAGACTGGTAAGGGCAGAACAACATTAATAAATAGGGATCAAAATTCCAAGACCAATGAGATATTTTCCTAGGGCACATAAATTCTTTGAATGCGTGAAAGTCCATTGACTTACCTAAAATGCATTATTATATAGTCATTGATTTAGGAAATATTTTTTGAGCAACAGCTATGCTAGACATTCTGACGTATTAAGAAATAAATAAAATGTGCTCTTTGTCCTCAGGGAGGCAGTATAGCATAGTGGTTAGAAACACATAATTAAATAAACCTGCTTTTGAAATATTACTTCTCTCTTTACTAGTTAGGTGACCTTAAGTAAGTTACTTAAATACGGTGCCTAAGTTTTATCCTCTGTCAAATAGGGATGATAATATTAATAGCTATTTCATAGGACTGTTTTGAAGAACTAATTGGAATAATGAGTATACATACAAGGCTCTACACATTTCTTGGCACATCACAAACACTGCAAAAGTGTTTATTTATAGTCTTATAGACTAGAAATAGAAATGTTCTTTTCTACAATGTATTTTTTTCCTAACACTAGCATTCATCAGCTTTATAGTGTTTATGTAGTATATGACCGCATTCCAAATACTTATAGACTTGATATTCACACATGGTACTTTTCTTAGTCCATTTGTGTTGCTATAAAGGAATAGCTAATACTGGGCAATTTATGAAGAAAAGAGGTTTATTGGCCCATACAATGTGGGCTGTACAAGAAGCATGACACCAGCATCTGCTTTGGTGAGGGACTTAGGCTTTTTCCACCTATGGTGGAAGACAAAGGGGAGCCAAAAATCACATGGAGAGAGAATGGGAATCACATGGAGTGAGAAGAAACAAGAGAGAGAGGAGGAGGTGCCAGGCTCTTTTCAACAACAAGTTCTTGTGGGAACTAAGAGTGAGAACTCACTCACTCTCTTGAGAATGGGACAAAGACATTCATGAGGGATCCATGATCTGCCCCCATGACCCAAACACCTCCCCCTAAGCCCCACCTCCAACAATGGGGATCAAATTTCAACATGAGACTTGGCAGGGCCAAACCATTTCCAAACCACAGAAGCAATCTTATCCTAATTCTCAGGCTCTATGAGGCATGGAGGAATAACTTAGAGTAAGTAGTTAGAAAATTAGTAAATGAAACTGATGCACAACTATTAGTGATTTTACTAAGAAGAAAAAAAGAGGTTCTATAAGACTGATGGTGGAAGAATATCATCTGTTTATTTGAATGAAATAGTGGCAATTTAAGAAAGATGTATATTTGTTGTAATCGATGAACCTATATTGACATAGTCCATGGTTTACATTAGGGCTTACTCTTGGTGTTGTACAGTCTGTGGGTTTTGGACAAATTTATAATGACATGCAGCCATAATTATAGTATCATACAGAGTAGTTTTGTTGTCCTAAAAAATCCTCTGTGCTCCACCTATTTATACCTCCCTCCTCCTCTAACCCCTGGAAGCCACTGACCTTTTTACTGTATATATAGTTTTGCCTTTTCCAGAATGTCATATAGTTGGAATCATACAGTATGTAGCCTTTTCGGACTAGCTTCTTTCACTTTATAGTATAGATTTAAGTTTCCTCCATGTGTTTTCATGACTTGAAAGCTCAGTTCCTTTCAGAGCTGAATAAATTTCATTTCTGGATGTACCACAATTTACCCATTCATATACTGAGGACATCTTGGTTGGTTCCAAGTGTTGGCAATTATGAATAAAGTTGCCATAAACATTCATGTGCAGGTTTCTGTGGACATAAGTTTTCAACTCATTTGGGTAAATACCCAGGAGCATGATTCCTGGATCATTTAGTATGCATATGTTTTGCTTTGTAAGTAAGTGCCAAATCATCTTCCAAAGTGGCTATACGATTTTGCATTTCCACCTGCAATGAATGAGAATTCCTCTTGCTACACATCCTCACCAGCATGTGGTGTTGTCAGTGGTCTGGATTTTGTTTATTCTAATAGGTGTGTAGTGTTATTTCATTATTGTTTTATTTTGCATTTCCGTGATAAGATGTTGAGCATCTTTTTATATGATCATTTGACATCTGTATGTTTTCTTTGATGAGGTGTCTGTTAAGATCTTTGGCCCATTTTTTAATTGGTTGTTAGTTTTCTTGTTGAGTTTTAGAAGTTCTTTGCATATTTTGGATAACAGTCCTTTATCAGGTATGTCTTTTGCAAATATTAATATTTTCTCCCAGTCTATGGCTTCTCTTTTTATTCTCCTGACAGTGTCTTTTGCAGAGCAGAAATTTTAATTTTTTTGGTAACATATTTATTAATATATAATTTATATGCCATATAATTCACCACTTTAAAGTATACAATCCAATAGTTTTAGCTGTGCTGTATTCAGTTGTGAAATCATCATCACAATAAATTTTAGAATGTTTTCATGACCCCCCAAAGAAACCATATACCCTGTAGTCCTCACCTCCCAATTCTCCTATCCTTTCCCACCCCTCACCACCAGCCTCTAGCAACTACCAATCTACTTTGTTTCCCTGTAGTATCATATGGATAGAGATGATACTATAGATTTGTCTATTATTGGCAAAAAATTAATTTTGATGACATTCAGGTTATTAATTATTTTTTCCATGGATCATGTCTTTGATGTTACATCTAAAAAGTCATTGATAGACACTGGGCCACATAGATCTTATTCTATGTTATCTCTAAGAGTTTTATAGTTATGCATTTTACATTTAGGCCTGTGATGCATTTTAGTGTATTTCTGTGAGGAGTGTAAGGTCTCATGTCAAGGTTTATTTATTTATTTATTTTTTGCACATGGATGTCCAGTTCTTCCAGTACCATTTGTTGAAAAGACTTTCTTTTCTCCATTGTACTGCCTCTGCTTCTTTGTCAGAGTTAAAAAAAAAATTGATCTCAAGGAAGTGGTGAATAGAATGATGGCTACTAGAGAGATTGGTAAGGGTGGTAGGAAGGGGTAATGAAGAGGTGTTGGTGAAGGGATAATTCTGTTAAATAGAAGGAAGAAGTTCTGATGTTCAGTGGTACAATGGGGCAACTATAGTTGACAATAGTTTATCGTATTTCAGAATAGCTAGAAGTTTTCAAATGCTCCCAACATAAAGCAATGATGAATGTTTCAGGTGAATCATGTCCCAGTTACCCTGATTTGATCATTGTATGTTGTATGCTTGTATCAAGATGTAACATGTACTCCTTGAATATGTACAATTATTATGTATCAATAAAAAATTAAAAAAGGTCAGTTAACTGTATTTATGTGGGTATATGTTTAGGCTCTCTATTCTGTTCCATTGTTCTATTTGTCTATTTTTTTTCACCATTACCACATTTCTTGATTATTTTAACTTTATACTGTCTTGAAATTGGGTATAAATGGTCCTCCAACTTTGGTCTTTTCCTTCAATGTTGTTTTTCATGTGATTTTAAGTGTTATAATTAAAATATCTTCCCAATTTTGTTGTTTATATGTTAGAATACCATTTTATTTATGTATTGATCTTGCAAACAACTGTCTTGCTGAATTAATTTATTATTTAAAATAGTTTATAGTTTTTTGTATTTTCTATATACATGTATATTATTTACAATTAATGACATTTAAATTTTTCCTTCCACTAATTATGCATTTATTTTATTTTTCTTATCTTATTGTATTGTCTATAATCTAGCACTATGTTGAGTAGAAGAGGTAAGAATAGGTATTCATGTTTCATGTCCACTGTCAGAGGAAAAACTTCAATATTTCACCACTGTATATGGTGTTTACTTTAGCTTTTGTATACATCTTTTATCACATTAAAGAAGCTCCCTTTTATTTCAAGTTTGCTATTATTTTTAAATATGAAGGGATGTTGAATTTATCAAATTTCTTTTATCCATCTATTGAGGTGATCATTATGTTTTTTTCTTCCTTCAATTAATGAGACACATTACATCCCCCTGAATTCTTAGTGTTGGAACAGGCGGTCTCCTGCATGCAGCCTTTCAAACCCCACTCAGCCAATAGGAATGGGCACTGGGAATAGAACACTTCCTTACCAGTAGATAAAGAGCCCATAAAATCTGCTCTTGGTTTACTGACTTGCATGGGAATATTTTTCCCTGTTTCAGGCTTAATGGTGTGCCTTTATTCTGCTAAGTGTATGCATCAATGTCTCTCAGGAACAATCCCAGATTTTAGTATTTCAGACTGTAGGGGAAGGAGATCATGGCCCTTCTTCTGAGCCACAAGAATGGTGTACTTAGCCAATTGCCCTGCATTGGCTGCCAGAGGGACCTTCTAGCCATGGGAAGGGGACCCAATGCACACTATTGAAGCTGATCTTGCTCTCTTTTATATGTGAGTAAAGTGTTGTTCCATCAAGTGCTTGACTGTACTGTGCTTTCCTTGGAGACTTTGATGCCAAGATGGTGTGTGTAGAAGCAAAAGTGGCTTGTTTCCCCACTGACCTCCACACTCACTGAATTAGGGATCTGCCTGAAGTCGCTGCAGAATCACCGCGGGAGACGTGGGGCTCTGTGGAGAGGAGACATTAACGAGAAGCAGCTTGGACTCCCAAGCCCTGTGCTGGGACTCCGCTTGGCAGGGGAGGGTCTGATCTGGGCTACAGCGAAAGGCAGTTAGGAGACGGCCGAACTGTCTCTATCACTTGGCGGGTCTCTAGCATGGAGGCTACTGCAGGCTCCTGGGCTTGCTCGGTCCCCGGCTCTGGCACCTGCAAGCCCCTGAACATTCACCCCCAGTGCCGGCCATCTGCAGGTTCACAGTCGCCATTTTCGGGGTACATAGCCTAGCTGCTGCAGGCTGCGGCTCCCTGGGTGGCTCCCTCCCCTAGTCCGTGGACCCTCACTAGGAGCTCCGCCCTTGTATGAACACTGAGTGCTTCGTCAATTGCGAGAGAGTGGAGCCTGGACCTTGCGGACATTGGGGCGGGGCAGACCATCACCCGCTGGAGCTGCAGCAGCTGGGGTGTTGGGCGAGCGAGGGCACTGCCCCCTCCCCCTAGCCAGTGTCTTTCACACAGAAAGAGGCAGAAACCACCCCTGGAGAGGAAGAGACAAAAAAAAAAAAAAAGACACTTTCTGCCTGCAACCAGTGTGATTCCTGGCTGCTAATCAAAAGTCGACAGCACAGTGACTTAACTCATCAAACCGGGTCTTAGGTCAAATCAATTCTCTGGGGCTGGACCCAACAGGAGCAACCCCCCAACTGAGGTAGAAAAACTCCAAATAATACATAACAGGCTCCCCCTAGTGACAAAGGAAGCAACACCCGTAGACTGCTACACAGCCTAAGAACAGAGCATAAGGCAGGCCGCTACCCAGACTAAAGCTGAAAGAAGAGATCTAAGGATTGATCCAGATGGGAAGGGTTCAGCGAAAGAACTCTGGGAGTATAAAGACTCAAACGGAAATCTCGGCCCCAAAGAGGAATACCAGCTCTCTACCAATTGGCACAAACCAGATTCAAAATAGGAACATGTCACAGGAAGAATTTCAAATGTAGATTATAAACAAGCTGAATAATATGCAAGAAAAAATGGATAACCAACACAAAGAAACCACAAAAAAAATCCAGGATTTGGAAGAAAAATTCACTAAAGAAATCAAAATATTGAAGAAAAATCAAACTGAACTCCTGGAAATGAAGAATTTATTCAGGGAGCTACAAAACACAGTGGAAAGTCTCAAGAGCAGGGTAGATCAAACAGAAGAAAGAATCTCAGAGATCGAAAATAACACTTTCCAATTAAATGAGTCAGTCACAGAGATAGAGCAAAGAAATAAGAGAAAAGACCACAGTCTACAAGAAATGTGGGATTATGTGAAGAAGCCTTACGTGAGAGTTATGGGCATTCCTGAGGGTGAAGAAGATAATAAGCAAGGGTTGGATAAGCTATTTGAAGACATAATTGAGGAAAATATCTCAGGCCTTGCCAAAACTCTAGATATACAGGTTCAAGAAGCTCAAAGAACCCCTGGGAGATTCATAGCAAATAGGAAAACACCATGTCATGCAGTCATCAGACTGACCAAAATATCCACTAAAGAGGCCCTTCTTCGAGCTGTAAGGTGAAAGAAACAAGTAACATACAAAGGAAAGCCCATCCAAATAACACCAGATTTCTCAACTGAAATCTTAAAACCAAGAAGAGATGGGGCCACATTCTCACTCTTCTGAAACAGAATAATGCCCAGCCTAGAATCTTGTACCCAGCTAAGCTAAGTTTTGTATACGAAGGAGAAATTAAGACATTATCAGATAAACAAAGACTGAGGGAATTCACCAAGACAAGACCAGCCCTCCAAGATGTACTCAAAACAGAGTTACACATGGACCAGCACAAGAAAGACCCACAAATGTAAAACTACTCAAGAGCTAAAGATCAAAACCCAGTTACCACAATGGCTTGAGAAGTAAAACATAGCAATGAATTTCTACCCAATGAGATGAACAAAAATCTGTCCCACTTATCAGTTCTCTCAATAAATGTGAATAGCTCGAATTCCCCACTCAAGAGACATAGACTGGCCCAATGCATAAAAAAATACAAACCGAGTATCTGCTGTCTTCAGAAAACTCATCTAACCTGCAAAGATGCATTTAGACTGAAAATAAAAGGGTGGAAATTGATATTTCAAGCAAATGGAAGCCAAAAGAAAGCTGGAATGGCAGTTTTAATCTCTGATAACTTAGTTTTTAAATCAACAAAAGTAATGAAAGACAAAGATGGTTATTATATACTGGTGAAGGGCACAATTAAACAAGAATACATAACTATACTTAATATATATGCACCCAACTTAGGTTCACCCAGATTCATAAAGCAAACCCTACTTGATCTGATCCAAATGATAGATAACAATACTATAATAGCCGGAGACTTTAACACCCCACTGACAGTACAGGACAGATCTTCCAAACAGAAAATAAAGAAAGAAATAATGGACTTAAATAGAATACTAGAACAAATGGTCCTGACTGACATCTACAGGACATTCTACCCAAAATCAACTGAATATATGTTCTTCTCATCAGCTCATGGGACATTCTCTAAGATTGACCATATCCTAGGACATAAAGCATGTCTTAAAAATTTTAAAAAAATAGAAATTATACCATGTATCTTCTCAGATCACAGCGGAATAAAAGCAGAAATTAACCCTAACAGAAATTCTCATTCCTACTCAAAGTCATGGAAGCTAAACAAACTTTTCCTGAATGATTATTTTATAAATGAAGAAATCAAGATGGAAATCAAAAGATTCTTTGAATTAAAAGACAAAGGAGACATAAGTTATCAAAATCTGTGGGACACAGCTAAAACAGTCCTTACAGGAAAATTTATTTCCATAAATGCCTATATCAAAAAGACAGAAAACTTGCAAATAGACAACCTAATGAATAGACTCAAAGAGCTGGAGAAAGAAGAACAGACCGACCCCAAACCCAGCAGAAGGAGAGAAATTATTAAGCTCAAATCAGAACTAAATGAAAAGGACAATAAAAAACCATAAGAGAGATTAATAAAACAAAAAGTTGGTTCTTTGAAAAGATAAACAAAAACAGACACACCTCTGGCTAGACTAAGAGCAGAAAAGAAAAATCTCTAATAACCTCCATCGGGAACATGAAAGGAGAAATCACAACTGATGCCACCGAGATACACAATATCATCTATGAATTCTACAAAAATCTTTACAAACAAACTGGAAAATGTGCAGGAAATGGACAAATTTTTAGAAACACATAGCCTTCCCAGGCTCAACCAGGAAGAAATAGAATTCCTGAATAGACCAATATCTAGACCTGAAATCGAAACAGCATTTAAAAACCTTCCCAAAATGAAAGGCCCTGGACCAGATGGGTTCACACCCAAATTTTACCACACCTACAAAGAAGAACTGGTGCCCATCCTGCATAAACTATTCTCCAACATTGAGAAGGTTGGAATTCTCCCCAACACATTTAACCAAGCCAAAATAACATTAATACCAAAACCAGAAAAGGATGCAACAGAAAAAGAAAACTACAGACCAATATCCCTTATAAATATAGATGCAAAAATTCTCAATAAAATTCTAGCAAATCGAATCCAAGTGCTTATCAAAAAAATAATCCATCATGACCAAGTGAGCTTCATCCCAGAGATGCAGGGATGGTTTAACTTATGCAAATCTATAAATGTAATTCACCACATAAATAGAAGCAAAAATAAAGACCATATGATCCTCTCAATAGATGCAGAAAAAGTATTTGACAAAATTCAACACCCTTTTATGATAAGAATGCTTAACAAAATAGGCATAGACGTGGCCTATCTAAAAATGACACAAGCCATATATGACAAACCCACAGCCAACATCATACTGAAAGGGGAAAAATTGAAAGCCTTCCCACTTAAACTGGAACCAGACAAGGCTGCCCACTGTCCCCATTACGTTTCAACATAGTATTGGAAGTCCTTCCGAGAGCTATCAGGCAAGAGAGCAAAATCAAGGGAGTCCAAATAGGGAAAGAAGAGATCAAACTCTCACTCTTTGCTGATGATTGATGTTATATCTAGAAAACCCCAAGGATTCAACCAAGAGACTCCTGGTATTGATCAATGAATTCAGTAAAGTCTCAGGATACAAAATCAATACAAACAAATCAGAGGCATTCATATATGCCAATAACAGTCAAACGGAGAACCAAATTAAGGACTCAATACCCTTCAAAATAGCAACAAAGAAAATAAAGTACCTAGGAATATATTTAACTAAGGAATTAAAGGAACTCTATAGGGAGAACTACAAAACACTGAGGAAGGAAATCGCAGAGCATGTAAATAGGTGGAAAACCATACCATGCTTGTGGATCAGAAGAATTAATATCTTTAAGATGTCTATACTACCCAAAGTGATCTACAGATTCAATGCAATCCCTATTAAATTACCAACATCATTTTTCACAGATATAGAAAACATAATTTTACACTTTGTATGGAACCAGAGAAGACCCCATTTAGCAAAAGCAATTTTAAGCAATAAAAACAAAATGGGAGGTATTAATCTGCCAGACTTCAAACTATACTACAAGGCTGTGGTTATTAAAACTTCTTGGTATTGGCACAAGTACAGGGACACAGACAAGTGGCACAGAACAGAAAATCCAAATATAAAACCATCCTCATATAGCCATCTAATCTTTCACAAAGGAGACAAAAACGTACTCTGGGGAAAAGGATCTTTGATCAATAAATGGTGCTGGGAAAACTGGATAGCCACATGTAGAAGACTGAAACAGGACCCACACCTTTTACCTCTCACAAAAATTAAATTATGGTGGATAACAGACTTAAACCTTAGGAGTGAAACAATTAGAATTCTAGAAGAAAATGTAGGAAAGACTCTTACAGACATGGGCCTAGGCAAAGAATTTATGAAGAAGACCCCAAAGGCAATCACAGCAGCAACAAAAATAAATAAATGGGACCTGATTAAATTAAAAAGCTTCTGCACAGCCAAAGAAACTGTTACGAGAGCAAACAGACAACCTACAGAATGGGAAAAAAAAATTTGCATGCTACACATCCGATAAAGGACTGATAACAAGAATCTATTTAGATCTCAGGAAAATCAGTAAGAAAAAATTAAACAACCCTATCAAAAAGTGGGCAAAGGACATGAATAGATATTTTTCTGTTCTAGGGACAAAGTGTGAGCTAAAATAAAATATTAAGTTTCACTCCCCACTGGCTCACTGAATGGACCTCATCTTGGCTAAAGGAATATCCTAAAACTAAATTGCTTGCCAGGAAGAGGGAGGTCAGACATGCCTCATCATGCCGCCCTCGCTTCTTGGGGACATCCTTTGTAACCCATTAACAGAGCTAAGGGTATACAAAACAAACTTGTACATCCTCAATTTACAGAACAAATATATGTCCCGTGGCTCATCTCCGATAAACAACTCCTAGCTCTTGTTAGAACATTCCATCCCTTTAGACAAAGCTTCATGTCTTTAACCATTTACAAGTCAAAGAATCTTTAAACCCACCTATAATCTGTAAGCCCCTACTCCTTTGAGATGGTCCACCTTTTCAGGCCAAACCAATGTGTGCCTCCCACGCACGTATTGATTTATGATTTTACCTATAACCCCTGTCTCCCTGAAATGTATAAAACCAAACTGTAACCCAGCCACAGACAGTCCAACTGCTCAAGACTTCTTGAGCATGGCTCCGGGTCATGATCCTCAAATTTGGCTCAGAGCAAATCTCCTTAAAATTATTTTACAGAGTTTGGCTCTTTTTCTGTTAACAAAAGACAAATTACTTTTGCTTTTGGAGCAATCCCACATCACCTTAAAGGTCAGTTTGTGGTCCACTCAAGTCTTTTTCCCCTTGTTTCTGAAGTATACCTCTTTGGAGAAGTAATGCTATGTGACTTCTGAGGTAAAGATATAAAAGATGATATAGTTTCTGTCCATATATTTGCTGGGCTCTGAGCTGCAGTATGAGAAGATCGACTATCTGAGGCTTTAATGCCATGAGAAAGTCCAAGTTACACAGTGAGGCCACGTGCAGAATCTAACAAACTGAAACATATTTAGAGGAGAGACCTGTAGAGATCACAGCATATGAATAATGATCAGATAAACTGAAAATATTAACTTGGAGAACAGATGGCCTCCTATTACAACAATAGAGATGAATTTATAACTTGGAATTATTAGTATCAAAGAAACAAAAGGAAACAGATCTCAGTTTAACTTCAGAAAAAAAGTGCCAAATGTTTTGAACTGACTAAAAAAGGAATGGAAATGCCTCAGGAATTGTGAGTTGACTGTAACTAGAGGTGTTCACTATAACTAGAGGTGTTCACAGGCAATTCCTGGACAATGGCTTGATGGTGTTATTATTGGGAGGGTGTGGGGGGAGGCTAGGGGATTAGACTGAATGACCTCTGAAGTTCTTTTAGGGTTTAAAATTTCTTAAATCATGGTTGAGGGGTGTGTGTGTGTGTGTGTGTGTGTTTCATGCACACACACACACACACACACACAACAGATCTCAAAGCAGGTCTCTCTTTGGAAGAAATAATACCTGAGAAGTTTCCCTCCACCCTAATCCCATTCCATCTCTTCCAAATGATAACCTACTTGTCTCATTTTTCTTCTGGAATCAGTGATACCTAAAGAAAGAATAATGGGTCAGTAGTCCTTACTAAAAGTATCAGAAGGTTTTGAAAATAATTGTTGCTCTTGCCTGGAGTCCTAATGTTTCCTGAGAACTTTTCTTGTAAGTTCTCAGGGACAATGGATGGAATGACATTGTATCCCTCTGCTGGAATTCTGTACAGAGGTGGTGAAAATTCAAATTCTCTCTTTTTTTTTTCCTTTTTTCTTCTTTTTTAGAATCCACCTAAAAGCAAAAAATTCACTCTTTTTAAGTCTTGCTTTTGCAGGCACCACACACATATTTCTGTAGGTGAGTGGCGCCCTCTAGTGGCTCTAAATGGAGATATAGCATCTTGGGTGGGATCAGAATTCAGAACACATTTAGTTACTTCCAAGATACCTTCTGGCACTGAGTCCTAAAGTTTCTTCCCGCTGATGCACATCACAATATAGCAAGTGACTGAGACAGGCTTAGAACTCCTAAACAGAACACTCTGTTCTTTAACCTACCCTGTTTCCACTGGAGACATTGCCTTTCTGCTGACACTTGAGGAGAACAGTAAATCCTCCAATATGTAGTATTTTTCTGTGTGTTTTAGATATTTATATGTTAATATGTTGTGTGTTAATAGAGGGAAAATGTTACATTCCTGGTCTCCCATCTGCCATAGCAGGCAAGGAGGTGTGCATCAGGGCATCACTGAGTGATGTTGGTGGTTCATTCAACAATCAAGACTCTTTGAGGACCGTCAAGACCCCAGGCATTATTATTTTGGAAACATCACTCCACAGTGTATCAAACCTATAAAAATGCAAATGCACCTACAATCTTACTTAAATATAAGTATTAAATAAAAATATTATAGGATTTTTATAACTTTCTTTTTAAATTTAAAATTACTCATCCACAAGCAATTCATTAAATTATGCTTGACAGTGATTTCTCTGCAGCCATTATGTATAATTGAGAATTCTGGTGATGTGAGAAACAAATCTAAACTACAAATAGTTTTCAAATTAAATGAAAGTTTTATGAACACTAAATTTAATATTAATGAAGTTAATATGGTAATGTTTTGCAGATATTTCATTAAATACTTCTTAATTCCAATTTTGTAGTTTGTAGGTAAATAATATTTTTACTTTCTCAAAAGTTTAAAAATAGGGAAAATTTCTGCTTCTGGAAATTATGGACTAGGTCATTGGGAACAACTCTCTTGCTAAATGCGATTAAAAATGTGAGAAGTTATTTTACAAACTCTTCTTAAAAATATCAAAAGCCTAAACAAGAAAGTGAGTTATTAACAGGGTAAGAAAAGGAGATGGGGCCAGGCATGGTGGCTCACGCTTGTAATCCCAGCTACTTGGGAGGCTGAGGCAGGAGGATCACTTGAGCCCAGGAGTTAGAGTAGACTACAGTGCACCCACCCCTGCACTCCAGCCTGAGTGACAGAGTGAGCCATCATCTCTAAAAAAAAAAAAAAGAAAGAAAGAAAGGAAGAAAGGAAGGAAGGAAAGAAAGAAAGAAATAAAAAGGGAGTGGATTACAACTCCAAAGAGATCAATGGTAAATTAAATCTGCTTCTGTCCAGGGGGCATTTGCTGAGCAAGAAAATGCAACTGCTTTTGGCATGGGGAATGAAGATAACCCCCCTGAAGACTCAACCCTGAGGAGGTGTGGAAGCATAAGCAGTCTCTACGTGAGAGGGGGAAGTATCAGGACAAGGAGGTGGAAAGAACATTCAGAGAAAAGGTTGAAGATAAAGGAGATTTTTTTCATCATAAAGTGGAGCCTCCAGTGAGTACAGTGAAGATTTGGAAGGAGAAAAGGATGGAGATTGAAACCTGAGGTAGAGTTTCTGAAGGAGAGATGCCTTTTAGTTCTTATCCTATGCCTTCTATGTGACCTGAACCATATCTACAAGTGATTATTGGACTTTTATATGGGACCCATCCATGTGACAGATCCTCAATTCTGTGGCCTTTGTCCTCTGTCTGTTCACCTATGCCCATGCCGTACGCTCCAATTCTACTGTCTATGTGCAGCTCACTGAAACTGTGCTATCCTTGCTAGCTTGGCAATTCGTCCCAAAATCCAAGACAGGGAACAAAAATGTGTATTTTGGGTAGTGTTGTACTCATGTGGACACCATTATGGGCATGAGTACTTGGCCCATCAAAGGGGATATGGGACAGGAAAGTACCACCTCCCACCTCAAAAAAGTACAGAATGTTAGAGTCATATATCAGGGAATTAAAAGGGTGGGAAGTGGGGAGGGGAGAAGAGTAAGACCTGCTAGGAACTTTCCTCAGACTCCATTCTCTAGAACCATGGCCATAAGGCCTCAACGCATACCTCTATAACCAAATTCATTTTATTTTATTTTATCTTTTTTTTAATTTCAGCATATTACAGGGGTACAAATGTTTAGGTTACATATATTGCCTTTCCCACCCAAGTCAGAGCTTCAAGCATGTTCAACCCCCAGACAGTGCACACCACACCCATTAGGTGTGAATATACCCATCCCACCTCCCCACTACCACCTGCCCGACAACCAATGAATGTTACTACTATATATGCACATAAGTGTTTATCAATTAATACCAATTTGATGGTGAGTACATGTGGTGCTTGCTTTTCCATTCTTGAGATACTTCACTTAGTAGAATGGGTTCTAGCTCTATCCAGGATAATACAAGAGGTTCTAGATCACCATCGTTTTCTATGGCTGAGTAGAACTCCATGGTATACACATAAAACATTTTGTTAATCCAGTCATGTATTGATGAGCACTTGAGTTGTTTCCAAATATTTGTAATTGTGAATTGTGCTGCTATAAGCATTCTAGTACAGATATCTTTTTTATAGAATGTCTCTTTTTTTCCTTTGGGTAGATACCCAGTAATGGATTGCTGGATCAAATGGCAGTTCTACTTTTAGCTATTTGAGGTATCTCCATATTACTCCATATTCCACAGAGGTTGTACTAGTTTGCAGTCCCACCAGGACTGTGTGAGTGTTCCTATATCTCCACATCCATGCCAACATTTATTGTTTTGGGACTTTTTGATAAAAGCCATTCTCACTGGAATGAAGTGATATCTCATTGTGGTTTTGATTTGCATTTCCCTAATGATTAGAGATGTTAAGCATTTTTTCATGCTTTTTGGCCATTAGTCTATCTTTTTTTGAAAAGTTTCCGTTCATGTCCTTTGCCCACTTTTTAGTGGGGTTGTTTGATTTTTTCTTGCTGATTTTCCTGAGTTCTATATAGATTCTAGTTATCAGCCCATTATTAGATGTGTAGCATGTGAATATTTTCTCCCATTCTGTATGTTATCTGTTTGCTCTCATGATAGTGTCCTTGTCTGTGCAGAAGCATTTTAATTTGATTAGATCCCACTTTTTTATTTTTTTGTTGCTGTGATTATCTTTGGGGTCTTCTTCATAAATTCTTTCCCTTATAAATCTATGCTTCCTATGGAACCAGAGAAGATGCCGTATAGCAAAAGCAATCTTAAGCAAAAAGAACAAATTGGTAGGAATCAGTTTACCAGACTTAAGGCTATATTACAAAGCTATCGTAACTAAAACAGCATGGCACTGGCACAAGAACAGAGACATAGACCAATGGAACAGAACTGAGAACCCAGATATAAAACCATCCTCATATACCCACCTAATCTTTGACAAAGCAGACAAAAACATACCCTGGGGAAAAAGACTCCTTATTAAATAAATGGTGCTGGGAAAGTTGGATAGCCACATGTAGAAGAGTGAAACAGGATCCACACTTCTCACCTCTCACAAAAATCAACTCACGGTGTATAACAGATTTAAACCTAAGGTATGACACTATAAAAATTCTAGAAGAAGATGTTGGAAAAACTCTTATAGACATAACCCAATTCTTGTGTTTGGGGTAACATCAGCTAATCCTTCACTGAAATCACTAGACCAGGGCAATAGTGGGCCCAATTTATAGCATTTTAACAATAGGGTGGATTATCTTTCCAGTTTGTCAGCAATTTCACATTGAGGAATTTATTCTTAAGAAATTATTAGGGATGTGGGAAAAATTATTGATATATACTGCAATATGGACTAAAATATAGAATAATTGAAAACAAACAATATGTTCCATAATAGAGAATTATTTAAATTTTTGGTGCATGTATAAAATGGAATCATGTAAAGCCATTCAAAATCATGTTGTAGAATTATATTTTCTGACATGAGAAAATTTTTAAAATATATTTTATAGGTAAAAAAGCCATTTACAAAATAGTATATATCTTATGATAAATAAATTTAAAAAATATATACACTTTCTCTCTGCCTGCCACTTCCCTCAACCCCTTATCCCAACCCTCATTTACCTAACTCTGATTAGGCCTGGAAGAGCTTATGCCAACATATTAACAGAGGTCATTTTCAAATACTGGGCATATAGGTAATTTTTCCTTCCAGTGTTTGCTAAATTTTCTGCACGCAGCATACATTTATTTTGTAATTTTTAGAAAGGATTGAAATTTGGTTAATAAATAGATTTCTTAAGACTGTAAGTCACAAATACTATTTGAAAACCTTTTGATCCATCTTACTTTAATCAAGTCTTAACATTTCCAGTCAAATTAGATGAGCAGATGGTTTGGGGGACTATTCTGTGATGGCTTAAAGTGAAGCAGAAATGACCATTATAGAGTATCCATTCCAGGAATGGTTTAATGTAGTGAGAAGCAAGTTTAATATTATCTGTAATATTAATTTCTAGGTTAGAAACATTAGTAATTCCCCCCCAACCTATCCCAAGTGCTATCAATAAGGACCAACAGATTTTGTTTACAAATCAATTTACTGGAGAAATTTTCACTTAGATTAATATATCCATATTTAAAAGAATAATACATCAGAAATCATCTTTCCAATTTCTCAAAGTTCCAGATAAGGTCCACCATACTCATTGCTAATCCGCCAATCAATTCTTTGGAGATAATTAATTTTGTTATATGGGTATGTAGGATAAATAGAAGAATTTTTTCTTTCTTTCTCTATTTTTTTCTCATCATTTCAAAAGAGACTAAGGTTCAAATAGAGTACCTATTGACCATTGAGGGGAGGGGAGTTGTACTATGGTAGTATAAGGCAAATTATGTTTATTTTGCCAAATCAAAACCAGAGGAAAGATTCCTTTGTCATGCGAGCTGGAAGACACAATAACAGTAGCCCTGATGTTGGGAATGATGAGGGTGGCTAGATCACCCTGACTTACTTTTGCCTCATCATATGTATAAAGATTTTTTTGTTGTGTCAAGAAAATGTTAAGAGTTGGACAAGTAGAGAGGGCAGAAAAGGGTATGAGGATGTGGGGAGAAGAAGGAAGGGACCGGAAGAGAAAAGCCATGAAAGTGGACATAAATGTGATGATTGCAGTGGGTGGGCAACAGTACTTATGGAAGGAAGCTAGTTTAAGGGAGACCAAAGGGTAAGATAGAATGAATAGTGCGGGGTCGGATTATGGTGGGTACTCCTTAGAAACATAATTTAGGTTTGGTTTTATAGCTGATGGAGAACTATCTTAAATTTTTCAACCTACATTGTCTTTAGTGATACATGAAAGTGATGTTTTAGGATGAAAAATAGCTAACATTTTTTGAGTACTTTCCCTGTTCCAGGCAGCTTGTTAACAATGATGGTTCAGAGGGTGGCCTTTGGAGTTGGTTGGACCTGAGTTCAAGGCGTGACTCTGGAATTTATTAGCTATACGACTTTGAGAAAATTACTTATTTTCATATTTTCCTGAGTTCCAATTTCTTTAACTGCAAAACTGATGTAATAGTACCCACCTCTCAAGGCTGTTGTATGGATCACATGTAAAGGATTAATTTGGAATTAGTGTTTAAGATATATTGGAGAAGGGAAAAGATGTAGGCAGGGAGGAGTTTGGAAGCTATTGCAATTATTGAGCCTACGTAAAGGTGGTAAATCACTAGAATGGGGAGGGTGGACAAACTGTAAAGGAAAAGTAAAGAAATACGACATTTGACTGACTTCTCACCACTCTCTCTGATCTTGCAAGTTTCTTTTTTCTGTCCATTTGGCATAATTCGGGAACTTGAAACTACACTTTGAAGTATGTGTGTGGTCCTTCTCTGGGCATTATCAATTATTTGCTCATTTCCCTAGAGCTATAAATAATCATCTGCTATTTCTGTTCACCATTTCTACATATCCTGCAATTTAAGATCCAAATTCCCATTCCTCAGTCAGTTAAAAAGCAAAGTAAAACAAGAATAATTCACTTTCTTACACAGTATTTTCAATTTTTTTGGTTGTAATTTCTTCGTTCATTCTTGAGTTTGTCAATCAGGCCTCCTGCAAATTCCCACAGAAGAAGGGGTCCTTATTTTAACAAAATGCAAAACTCAAAAAGAAAATCAATCTTGTTGTTTCTGGGCTTAGAGAAACCTGAAACTTTTCTTCAACTCTCTGTGGCATCGATTAGTATGCCCAGTTCCTCCAATCAGCTAACATAAAATTCACTACGTAATAGGAGTCTTAAAATGTACAAGGCTTTGAGAACATGGGTTTTCAACAAAGAACTTGCTCTTTGAGGAAGATCTGCTTTCCTATTCGCATACATTTCTGAGCAGGGAGTTATGTACAGGACTTTTAGTCTCCGTGGGAAAAAGTCCTTTATTCTAATCTAATTCAGTTCAGTACTCCCTTTTTCTTTTTTCTTCTCCTCCTCCCCCTCTTCTCTGGGAGGGAATAGTCAAAAAAAATGTTCCCACAGATCTCGCGGTGCTATTCGAGATTTCCTATTAAAAAAAAAAGTTTAGAAACGATGCAAACAAGGAGCCTGTGCCTTCCGGAGTTTCGGACTGGGACTGCAGCGCTTGGATCCCAGAGAAAGCAGCTAAGGGCGGAGGCGGGGCTCTGGCCAGTTCCTCTTCCACCTTCCCCCACTCTCCACCACCAGCTTCTGGCCCCTAGCTCAGTTGCAGCCGTTGCTGGAGCTGCTTTGCAGCCCTTTTCAGGACCCAACTAACCGCAGCCGCTGTTTCCAGGATGGTGATCCGTGTATATATTGCATCTTCCTCTGGCTCTACAGCGGTAAGGAGAGCGGGGAGCCCACCTTTGTTGTTTTCCTACACACCAGTCCTCTGCTGCCCCAGAGCCATTAAATTGCAGAAGTTTGCCTGGCAGCTTCTCCTTTGGAAGACACAAACTCCCCCCTCTCTTCTCTTTCTTCCCTTTGTTGCATCAATTTCATTTTTTTCAATGGAATTTAGCTTTGTTTGCCTCACAACGTTAGGGTCACATTTCTCCTTCGAGGGAAGAAGAAAGCTACGGCGTTTCAGTAGATGGTAGATGGTAGTATACGGTCTTTAGGATTAGGTGAAGAAGTTGAGTAAAATCATACACTGGTGAGCTTCATGAGCGAGACATTTGACAAATATACTCTAAGTACTAAGGTGAGGAGAACGAGTGCTCTTCTGTAAATGATGGAGGTACACATGTGGTAACTTATGGGGACTTAGTGGAGGCCTACTGGGGCATTGTGATTATTTGGAGAGAGTGAGACCCCTGTAATAGAGTTATTTTGAAAGTGTGTGGGAGAAGGTGTTTAACTTTTCAGCTTAATGGCCTGTTAGAACCAGACAAAATGGGAGGGGAAGTTGGGAACAATGATACAAAGTTGATTTTTTTTTAACTTAATGTGACAAGGAATCTGGTTTTTATGCCCATATTGTCTCTCATTTTGACTTTTTCTATTCTTTAAAAAGATTTTACTTTTAACACTCCCTAATTGCTTCACATATGTTGAGAACTGGAAAGGGAACTAACAAGTGGCTTCTTGAGTAGTGGCAGGCTGAGTTGCTGCTGCTTCAAATGATAGGACACTGTCCCCTCTGGATTCACTTGCTTTTAATTTAGAATAATAATTTTTCAGCAGCTATGTGGAGAATAAGGTAAACTGGAGGGAAATCTGAGTGTATATCCATGATAAATGAAAGTACCTCTGTTTTTCACAACTTAAGGAAAAAACCCACAGTGGCAAGAGCAGACCTGTAGGTTCAGGATGTAGGCTATAGGAACCGGTGCTCCCTCTTCTTGAACTTTAGAACAGCAGCTACTCCAGGTTGTTGTTGGGTGTTTTTGTTTTTTGGCTTCCTTATTTACACTCAAGAGGATTTGGAATAGGACTGAAGATTATGTTAAATCACAAGAACCTTGACCCTTGAACTTTGTCTTTTCTGGCCACCATGTGTGCATGTGTTCAGACAGTTTTGAAATATCAGAAAACTTAATCTTACAGCTTTGAGCAAGTTTAGGTTGAAAAAAAGAAAACCTTTTGTATTTCCTTTAGACCCCACTTTATGAGCCTCTTGCCTCATTATTTTCCATACATTTTTATTCTGATATGTCAAAGTAAAAATTGAGTTGCTCAGAGTCTCAGTCTAATACACTAATTGTAAAGTTTTCAGAAACAAGCTTAATGCCTTTGGTTAAACCCTAATTAGACTGAATAGATCAGGCAGTTAGTTTCGCTTTGGGAGCCAGGCAGTTTCAATACTGCTATTTATTCTTTGCTTTCTCCCTGTTTTACCCCTCCCCCAAAAGCAGATTCAAGAGGAAACTGCTTTCAGAATTTCTATTCAAGTAAGAACAACTGCACCTCTTTCTTTGTTGAGACTTAAATTTCTAAGAGTCTTAGAAATGGATTCTGTCTTCTATTATTTCCTTATTGGACTCCATTGTTGAACATTATGCAACTGGCAGGTGTTTATGGTATTTGGGTTTTGTTTCAATTTTTTTCTCATGGGTTATTAAAGATTTGTCTATTGTTGCAATAAATACGGTTCATATGAACCTGTTATCAAAATTCCACTAAATATTGCCAAAATAGGTCCTTGCTTTATTATAATCTTATAGTACTTTTAAATAATACCAAAACAGTACAAAGTGTATATACGCTTTAGGAAGAGCTCTTTTATAACATAAATGGGGTTGGTGGTGTACTTCGGAAAGGGACTCTAGTTTGCATTACTGAACTTTTCCTTTAAGACTGCTGCCATGTTGGTTTTAATACATGACTTAAAAATTTTGGGGCAAACATCTTGATGGAACTGAACAATTGCACAAAGTGACATACTTGTATAAGTGACTAAGTATAGTTATCTGAAGAGCATTTAAAAGCTTCTTGGCTTTGGATTGGTAATTTCTGTCTTCTGACTCTTCCTGCTGGGTGTCATGAAATAACCAATAATATAGATGTTATACTGGGCTAGAGGATGATGGGGATCTGTGATAATTGACATGACAATATTAACTAATTTTTTTTATATCCCAAGACTCCCCGTACCTCATAGCTTAATAAACAAAAAATAAGTTTTCAAACTTGCACTTAGCTCTGCCCTAATACAGATGAGTAGCACTTGCTTCTCAAAAGTTTAGAAATGAAAGCAAATATGTTTGTCTTTGCTATGTATTTCTTGTTTTTATTTTTTATTACTACATAATAATTGTACATATTTATGGGGATCAAACCAAGGTATTTAGGATATCTATCACCTCAAACATTTATTATTTCTTTGTGTTGAAAGCATTCCAAATCTTCTATTTTGAAATATACACTAAATTATTGTTAACTATAGTCACCCTACTGTGCAATCAAATAGTAGAACTTATTCCTTCTATCTAACTGTAATTTTGTACCCATTAACCAATCTCTCTTCATCCCTCTCTCCCTGCTACACTTCCTAGTTTCTGGTAAACATCATTCTACCTCCATGAGATCAGCTTTTTTTGCTCCCACATGAGAACATGTGATATTTGCCTTTCTGTGCCTAGTTTATTTCACTTAACACCCTCCTCCGTCCATGTTGCTGGAAATGACAGAATTTTATTCTTTTTTATGGATGAGTAATATTTCATTGTGTATTCATGCCATATTTTCTCTATCTATTCATGATGGACACTTAGGTTCATACCATATAATGGCTATTGTGAATAGTTCTACAATAAACATGAGAGTGCTGATATCTTTTTGATTTGTTATTTTTTGTCTTTTTGATAATAGCCATTTTAACTAGGGTAGAATGATATCTCATTGTGGTTTTGATTTGGATTTCCCTGATAATTAGTGATGTTGAGCATTTTTTCATATCTGTTGGTCATTTGTATGTCTTCTTTTGTGAAATGTCTATTCAGATCATTTGCCCACTTTTTAAATCAGATTATTTTCCTATTGAGTTGTTTAAATTCCTTGTATAGTCTGATTATTAATTCCTTGTCAGATGGATAGTTTGCAATTATTTTCTCCCATTCTGTAGGTTGTCTCTCCACTCTGTTGATTGTTTCCTTTGCTGTGGAGAAGCTTTTTAGCTTGATGTATTTCTATTTGTCTATTTTTGTTTTGGTCACCTGTGCTTTTGAGGTCTTACCCAAAAAATCTTTGCCAGTGCAATGGATTTCCTGATGGTAGGCATAATAATGATAGCCAGTAGGTACACTTAAGTGTGTCAGGCACTGTCTTGTTTTTTATTGACAGCATGAATTCAGTACTACGATTATCTTTATTTTTCAGAGAAGGAAATAAAGTATACAGGTTCAGAGAAGTTAAACAACTTTCTCAAGGTCACACAGCTAGTAAACCACAGGAATTGAATCCATCTCAAGCTGTTTTAAATCCAAGGAATATGTGCTTAACCATCAAGAAATCCGTTCTCCCAGTGATTCATGGCATCTAGTAGGCATGAGGAGATAAATGTGAACATAAGAGGTAGGGGAAGGAGTAAGTCCTATAAGCGGAAGAAGAGTTGCCTGGGCATGTACACAGAGAATACAAAAATGGGGAGCTAGTGTGGAGGAGGGATAGTATGTCTAAACATGAATGTCAGTAATAAATGGGAAATAGTCAGGAATAAATGACTATTCACCCAAGATTAGAGAGAGAGAGAAGACATGCACATTTGGAAAGCCTAAACTGGTCTTGTGTAGGTCAAGGTGTAAAAATTCAGGCCTTAATCTTGTTGCTCTTGATGGGTACTGTGTAGCAGCAATGTAGCTTCCAAGTTGTTTGTCTATAGGAAGTGAGTTCTGCCTGTTCAGAATTATTCATGTATGTCTTGACCGACTGTGACATAGTAACATGCCACGTTTTGTTACTCAAGATTATAACACATTGTAAGTTTACATTTAATGGAAAAGGATTCATCTCTAGCACAAAGACTAGTAATCCTGTTGAGAAAGGGTTTTGTTCAATAAACCTTAAGGTCAACACACCCTCTGGGTAGCCCTGGGGAATAAAATAAATTAAATCCTCAGACACAATCAGGTTGAGTGTTCTAATTGTCTCTGGCTAATCTTTAAAATCTTTTCTAAAATATGTATTGTGCAGTCAACCATTAGTTAACATTAGTCAACCATGTATCTCTTACAAAAATACTTTTTACTGTAACTGAATTATCAACGATAAATTTGGTATTCCATTTCTTACTGATAAACAGATTAAGAGAGAATATGTTGGTGACTGTCTGACCATCTGTTCGCTTTGAATTACACTTTGTAGCCCACTGGGAAGCTTTTTACCAGCACTTAATTACTTCCTCCAATCCAGACCAAGATTAAACAAAAACACATTTACAGAGTAGGGGCAGCTCATTTATGATGACTGTTTTTTATTAAAATGAGAGACAAAGTTGACTTTTTATACTTGGCCAGCAAAAAATAATTTTAAGCAAGGGGATTATTTTCTACCCCAGGCCTCACATTTTGGCTTTATTAGTTTGTTTGAAATGTTGCAGATTGCCAGAACATCAGGCAAAATTCAAGTATAAGTATAAAAACATCATGACAAATTCAAAGACTGTGTATTTAACGTATTCGGTGCTGTTAGATTGTTTTTGTTGTTGCACTACTGGCTCATTAACATGAATAATCAAGATTTGACTCTAGCAATAGTAAAGGTATGCACTTCTTTATGCATTATATATGTCAGGCACTGTGCCCAGTCCTTTACATACATTATCTAATTTAATTTATCCTTATAACAATATTGTGAAGTAAGTTCTACTATTAGATCCATTTTATGTAATTGGAGGGGTTATATCTAAGATTCAGAAACATTAGTACATTGTCCAAAACCAAAGAACTAGAAATGGCAGATCTGGGAATAGAACTCAGTTTGTTCTGACATTAGAATCCACTCCTAAACACTTTGTTACTTACATATTCTCTTTTATATAGGTGTTGAATAGAAATTATGTCAATACTACATTAAAATCTCATCACATGATTTGGAAATACAGTTGCCATTTAAGTCAGGATGATGCCTAACTAGGCAAATGTGTCCTAATCCATAACCTGCACTTGAGAGTGAGGTGGGAATGAGGTAGGGGGGAGTAGGGCGGTTAGTAGCATCATTTTCTTTTGAGAAATGACACTCTGTTATAGAGTTGGGGTGGAGCAAATCATTTTTGCTTGGGGTATTTCCAAAAATTAGTCAATACAAATAGAAATTCACCTTTTAAACACCAGAGAATATTCATCTTTGGTAACAGTTACTACAGAAGAAAATTTTGTCTGTTTCTCCATCACCTCTTAGTCAGTCATTTCACCATAAATGCAGCATATTTTTCAATGTTCAAATTATAACAGCAAGTATATATTTAATAGTAGTTGTATGATATTGGAAACTGTTCTCTCCACTGTGATATTTAAATGTTGATTTAGAAGGAAGACAAACATAGACAATTGCTTAATTTGTTAAAAATGTGATAAATCATCTCACTTTAATTTCTCATGCAAAATATGTCAGCTTTAGTTGATAATAATATTAAGAGCTATCATTCATTGAGTACTTACAATGTGCCAGGTGTAGTGGTAAGAACTTTACATGTATTATATCACTTAATTGTTGGGACTGGTCAGTGAAGCCAGTACTCTTATTATCCCCATTTTTAGGAAAAAGACAGGCTCAAAGAGCTAGCAAGTTTACAGAGTTAGCAAAGTACCCGCCAGGTTTGTCTGATTCAGGAAAACATTATTTTAACCTCTATACTGTTCTACCTACTAATTGATATTTACTAATTACCCACCCCAAATGTGGCTCAGAAACTAATTTACAAGTCATTTCAATACTGCTTTTCTGATGAACTTAGAAAATGATGAAAAATTAAGTAATTGGTCTATAGCAATAGTAAGGATACTCCTGGTGGTCTGTTACATCAAGTAGATAACTTAGAATTCTTCAGAGTAGAAAATCAAAGTTATAATAGCACAGTGTATTAGTTAGGCTGCTGAATGTGTACCTTTCTCCCAATATAAGAAATTTACCCTGTAATTTTCTTGTGATCTAATGAAAAGTAGATAAGACAAACTGTTTCGGGGAGGGATTTTAAGCTTTTAACCAGAGCACTTAGCTTTAAGGGTTAGATATTTGTTATTGGCTGTTGCCTGTGTGATTTGAGTAGGTCACAAAATCCTTTCTTTGCCTCTCATCATTTTCATAAGCTGAATATGAATAATGTAAAATGAAGGGTATCATGGAAGAAAGCTCCTACGAGTGTTATTATTGGAAATTGATTACTGAAAATCATGGAAACTGATCTCACACTTTCAGAAACATAAATATAATTGGTCCTATGCATCAGCTAAATATTTTGCATATCTCAAAATAGGCATTAGTTAGGGTGAAACATTTTCAGTGAATTTCTACTTAAAATTTAAGAATAAAGGTGTTAAATTTAAACTTTATAAGCAATGTTGAGGAAACAACCAGAGTTGGTGGTGGTGATTAGACAGTTTGACAGGTGGCAAAACAAACACCTGGTGAGTTTTAAAGTGATTAAGTAGAAAATGTAACAACATCCAGAGTGAGGCTAACTGTATACCAGATTTTGAATTCATGTGATTTTTTTTTCTTTTTTTGGAAAAGAGGATGTCGAAAGGTAAGTACAAAAATATTATGAAGAAAATATGACTAAACAGTTACGACTGTGTCATAGGATTAGGATTTATGATTTGATTTTGAACCTAAAATCGAAGAATGAGTTTTGTTTTGTATGTGTTTGTATCCCCTTAGAATTTGGGTGGTTATGATTAGGCTCTCCATGGGGAGGTAAAGAGAGGAATATATATCTTACTTGGGATTTAATCTGACTCGACCAAAAGTTAAACTCAGGAACTAAACAACACATCCTAGGAGATCCACCCAAATGTCAGGGACTGCTTGGGAGAGGTCCCACCAGCCACACAGCATGTGTGTATGTTAAAAATTCAGTCACTAGTTTCTTGAAAACCCAAAGCATCTAACACAATCTTGTCTAAATAATTTGTGTCTAGATGTCCAAGTGGATTTACTGTAAATTGATATTTAATTACTCTCTGAAAATCACTCATTTACAGAGATGGATTTGATTTTTTTGCTTTCATAATGTGGTTACATAGGGAAGTCTTAGAATTGTACTTTTAGGTTAATGTATAAAACTAGGGAAACAGTATGTAGAATCATCATATTGCTTAGAATATATACAAAACACCTAAAATAGAACCATTAGTACAAAAATGAGATTCTATCTTGTGCAAGAGCTCATGTTAAAGGAAGAAATTTGGCACAAGAAAAAAGAAAAATCTGAATCCTTGCATTATCAGAACATGGATTGCTCCAAAAACAGTTAAAAGTAAAACTAGTTAGAATTTTTCCCAATGAATGCGGTAATTATAACTGAATTCTATACACACATTTATAAAAAGGACCAGCATTTGATGCCGTAAAATTTCTTCAAAATATTTAGTGTTGGAATAGTGAGCATTAATTCTTTTTTTAGTAACAATATATAGCAATTTTCATTTCATATGCTTAATGGTGAGTCATTAGTCTACGTAAAAGCATATGATAAAAAAGACAGATGACATGTTGTTGTATAATATATAATAACATTAAACTTTTTTCTAAATATTTTATTAATCTGTAGAGATTGCCTCTTCCACAGTAACTGTTTTAAGTCATATAAGGCAGATTTCTGTACCTAACAGAAGAGATTTTGAGGCCAGGCCAATAGTTTTGTAGTTCATTTCCTAGCATTCCTCCTCACTTATTGATGGGCCTGTCAAAAATTAAAGATACTTGTAGAGCTCTGCTGTAGAATAGTACTATTTCAAAATTCAACAGAGTGATGAGCAGCAATTTAGCTACCTCTTCTACTTCTTATTATCCAAAATATAATTATAACATGATACATTTCTAAATAAATATTTGTTGATGTATGAATGGATGTATTGTTTAAATTAAAGTGCAAAACAGGCCATACAAGTGGAGATTACCAGTGGCTAGCTGGAAATGTGTAACTAGATCTTGGGAAAGATGGTAGGAAGAGAGTAGATATGGGAGTCATACACGTAGAGTTGCATGAAACTATGAACTCACCAGAAAGTAGGAGATATAGAATGTGATGACAAGAGGGCTCTAGAATGAGATGAGAAAAGGGCTGAGGACAAGGACAGGACCTTGGTGAATTTTCACATTTAGGAGGATATGAAAGGAGTAGGAGCAGAAGGAAACAGGAGGATTCAATTAAGAACGATCAGAATAGCATCCTGTGATGGAAACCAGGGTAGGGAAGAATTTTCAGGGAAGGTGAGCATTGTTTGCTAGTCCCATATAGGAATTGTGAAAACAAGGTCATTGAATTCAAAATAAGGAAATTTCAAAATATTAAGGGGGTACAAATGTTTAAGGTTACATGGAACATTTTTGTAATGCTTGAGTCCTGGCTATAGGTGTACCTGTCACTGATATAGTGTTCATAGTACCTATTAGGTTGAATTTTTCCCACTCTGCTACTCTACCCTCCCCTCTGGTTTATTTTCACTGAGTTTTACTTCCCTCTCTGCACATGTGTGCTCATTGGTTAGTTCCAATTTAATAGTGAGTACATGTGGTGTTTGTTTTTCCATTTTTGAGAGACTTCACATAGGGGAATGGTCTCTAGTTCCATCCAGATTGCTGCAAAATGTATTAATTCATAAATTTTTATGGGTGAGTAGTACTCCATGGTATATATATATGACATTTTATTAATCTACTCATGAATTGATGGGCACTTGGGTTGATTCCGCATCTTTGCAATTGTGAATTGTGCTGTAATAAACACTTGAGTGCAGGTGTTTGTTTGATGAAAAGGTTTTCCTTTGGACAAATACCCAATAGTGGGATTTCTTGATCAAGTGGTAGGTCTACTTTCAATTCTTTGAGGGATCTCCATACTGTTTTTTGCAGAAGTTGTACTAATTTGCAGGCCCACAAAGGAGTATAAGCATTCTTTTCTCTTTGCATCCATTCCAGCATCTATTGTTTTTGGACATTTTAATAAAAGCCATTGCAACTGGGATAAGGTGATATCTCATTGTGGTTTTAATTTGCATTCACCTGATGATTAGAGATGTTGAGCATTTTTTCATATGTTTATTGGCCATTTATCTTTCTTCTTCTGGGAAGCTTTTGTTAATGTCTTTTGCCCACGTTTTAATAGGGTTGTTTGTTTTCTTCTTGATGATTTACTTGAGTTCTTTGTAAATTCTGGTTCTTAGATCTTTATTAAATGTGTACCTTGCCAATATCTTCTATTTTTTACATTGTCTATTTGCTCTGTCATTTGTTTCCTTAGACGTGCAGAAGCTTTTTGTTTAACAAATCCAATTTATCAATTTTTGTTGTTGCCGTGATTGCCATTGGGGTCTTAATCATAATTTCTTTTCCTGATAATAAGAGTTTTTCCTGCATTTTCATCTAGAATTCTTATGGTTTCATGCATTAGACCTAAGTCTTTTATCCATCTTGAATTAATTTTTGTCAGTGGTGAGAGGTTTGGGTCATGTTTCATTCTTCTGCATGTGGCTATCCAGTTTTCCCAACACCATTTATTGAATAGGGATTCTTTTCCCTAGTGTACGTTATTGTCTGCTTTGTCAAAGATCAATTGGTTATAGGTAGATGGTTTTATATCTTGGTTTTCTGTTTTGTTCCGTTGGTCTGTGTCTCTATATTTGTAACAATACCACACTGTTTGGGTTACCATAGCCTTGTAATATAGTTTGAAGTCTGGTAGTGTGATGCCTCCAGATTTGTTCTTTTTACATAAGATTGCTCTGGCTATTTGGACTCATTTCTACAGATAGAATTATTTTTTCTAGATCTGTGAAGTATGACTTTGGTAATTTGATGGTAATGGCATTGAACTTGTAAATCACTTTGGGTCGTATGGATATTTTAGGGATATTGATTCTACTTATCCATGAGCAGGTGTGTTTTTCCATTTGTTTATATCCTCTGCAATTTCTTTCATCAGAGTTTCATAGTATTCCTTGTAGAGATTTTTCACCTCCTTGGTTAAGTGTATTTCTTGATGTTTTATTTTTTTGTAGCTATTGTGAATAGTATTGAGTCTTTGATTTGAGACTCAATTTGACTGTTTTAATTATATAGAAATGCTACTGATTTCTGTACATTGATTTTTGTATCCCGACACTTTGCTGAACTTATTTATCAATTCCATGAGATGGTTGATGCAATCTTTGGGGTTTTCTAGCTACAAGATCGTGTCATCAGCAAAGAGCAATTGTTTGACCTTCTCTTTCCCTATTTGAATACCCTTAATATTCTTCTCTTGGCTGATTACTCTGGCTAGGACTTGCAGCACTATGTTGAATTGAAGTGGTAACAGTGGGCATCCTTGTCTTGTTCCGGTTCTTAAGGGGAATGCTTTCAGCCTTTCCCCATTCAGTATGTGTTTGTTGGCTGTGGCTTTCTCATATATGGCTTTTATAATTTTAAGATATGTTCCTTCTATGCCTAGTTTGTTGATGGTTTTTATCATAAAAGAATGCTGGATTTTGGTGAATGCTTTTTCTTCATCTATAGAGATTATCATATGGTCTTGTTTAGCTTTTGTTTATGTGGTGAATCACATTTATTGATTTATGTATGTTGAACCATCCTTGCATACCTGGGATGATGCCCACTTGATCCTGATGGATTATTTTTTTATGTGCCATTGAATTTGGTTTGATAGTATTTTATTGAGGATTTTTGCATATACATGCATAAGGTATATTTTATTGGTCTGTAGTTTTCTTTTTTGTTGTGTTCTTTCATGGCCTTGGTATCAAGGTGATACTGGCTTCCTAGAATGACTAGGGGAGGTTTCTCTTCTTGCCAATATTATGGAAACATTTCTGTGTTATGGGTACCAGTTCTTTGTAGGTCTGATAGAATTTGGCTGTGAGTCCATCTGCTCTAGAGCTTTTTTATTGTTGGGAGGATTTTTATTACTGTTTCAATCTCACTGTTTGTTATTGGTCTGTTCAGGAGATGTATTTCTTCCTGGTTGAGTCCTGGGAGGTTGTGTGTTTCTAGGAACTTGTCCATTTCCTATAAATTTTCTCATTTATGCATGTAGAGATTTACATAGTATTTATGGATGATGTTTTGTATTTCTGTGGTATCAATTGTAATGTCACCTTTTTATTTGTGATTGAGATTATATGGACCCTTTCTCTTCTCTTCTAGGTTAATCTAGCAAAAGCTCTATCAATGTTATCTTTTCAAAGAACCAACTTTTTGTTTTGTTAATCCTTCATATTGTCTTTTGTTTTCCAAGTCATTTAGTTCTGTTCTGGCTTCGGTTGTTTCATCTTTTCTGCTACCTTTTGGTTTGGTTTGGTTTGTTCTTCCTTTTCCTATTTCTTTTAGTGTGACAGCAGGATGTTAGTTTGTGATCTTTATGTCTTTTTGATGTAGGCATTTAAGCCTATGAGTTTTTCTCTGAGGAATGCTTTTGTTGTGTCCTATAGATTTTGATAGGTTGTGTCCCGTTTGTCATTCAGTTCATAGAATTTTTTTATTTCCATCTCAGTTTTGTTCTTGACCCAATAATTGTTCAGCAGTAGGTTGTTTAATTTTCATGACTTTGTGTATGTTTGAGTGTTTCTCTTTTGATTGATTACTATTTTTATTCCACTGTGGTCTGAGAAGGTACATGATATAATTTCAATTGTTTTTTTTCAATTTGTTGAGACCTGTTTTGTGACCTAAAATATGATCAGTCTTGGAGAGTGTCCCATGTGCTGCTGAGAAAAATGTTTATTCTGTAGTTTTTTGGGGTACACTGTTCTGCAAATGTCTGCTAGATCCATTTGATTTATAGTTTGGTTTAAATCCATTGTTTGTTTATTTATTTTCTGCTTTGATGATTTTTTGAGCTCTGACAATGGGGTATTTAGTTCTATGGTAATTACAATGGTGGTATTTATTTCTTTGCTTAGCTCTAGTAAGTAAAATTAGCTTTATGTATCTGGGAGCTCCTGTGTTGGGCACATATATATTTAGAATTGTTATGTCTTCTTGTTGAATTACTGCTATCTTTACCGTTATATAATGACCCTCTTTGTCTTTCTTTACCTTTGTTGGTTTAAAGTCCATTTTAACTCATATGAGAATGGCTACAGCTGCTCTCTTGATTTCCATTTGTGTGGAATATTTTTTTCGTCCTTTCATGATGAGTCTGTGTGTGTCCTTGTGGTTTAGAAGTGTTTTCTGGAGACAGCAGATACTTGGTTTGTACTTTTTCATCCATTTAGCCAGCCTATGTCTTTTGAGAGGAGCATTCAGTCCATTAATGTTAATTGATAGCATTGAGCTGTGGGATGTTGGTCTGTTCATCCTGTTAGGTAGTCCCTTATTGTTTTGTTTTACCTCTTTTTCTAATGTTTAAAAAGATTTGTGAATTTGGTTTTTTTTTTTTTTTAAGTGTATTGACACCAGTGGGAATCTGTTGTTCTGATTCGTGTATAGTGCTGTTTTGATTATTTCATGAAGAACAGGTCTGGTCATGACAAATACCCTCAGTGTTTTCTTGTCTGGCAAAGACTTGATTTCTCCATATATTGTGAAACTAAGTTTTGCAGGATACAAAATTCTAGGCTGGCAGTTGTTCTGTTTTCGTCAATTGAATATGGGGCCCCAATCCCTTCTGGCTTATAAGGTTTCCACTGAGAAGTCTGCAGTTAGTTAGCCTGATGGGTTTTCCTTTGTAGGTTATTTGATGTTTTTGTCTTGCTGCTTCAAAATTTTCTCCTTCATTTTGACTTTGGCTAAGTTTGTTACTGTGTGTCTTGGAGATGACCTGTTTGCTATGAATCTTTCCAGTGTTTAATGTCCATCCTGTATCTGTATGTCTGAATTTCTGGCAATACCAGGGATGTTTTCTTCAAGAATTTCCTCAAATAGGTTTTCCATGCTTTTAGCTCTTTCTCCTTGCCCTCAGGGATACCTATAATACGAATGATAGTTGGCTTCACATAGTCCCATATCTCTGCAATGATTGTTCAGACTTAATTATACTCCTCTGCCTCTTTGAATGATTGGGTTATCCTAAGAGCCTTGTCTTCAAGCTGTGAGATTCCGTATTCTTGGTTTAGCCTGTTTTTAAAGCTTTCTGCTGTGTTTTGAAATTCCCTAAATGACTCCCTCATTTCTTTAAGTTCTATTATATCCATTCTTATATTGTCTAGCTCTCCAGTGACATTTTCATGATTTCATTAATTTCCTGAAATATTTTTTTGGCTTCTTTTTGTTGGTTTTCAATTTTCTCTTTAGTTTCATTCATCTTATTTGCCATCCATATTCTGAATTCTGTTTCTGTCATTTCAGCAATATCCATGTGGGTTGAGTTCACTACTGTAGCTCCATTGTGTTCCCTTGGGGGTGTTGAACTATTTTGTTTTTCTTCATTTTGCCAGGGTTCTTTTGCTGTTTCTTCTCATCTTGCTCCTATTTTCTCAGTTATGGGTTAATAGGATTGCAGGGCACCTTTTCTTCTTTGCTGAGGACTCCCTCAAACCATGTACAGGAGTGGTGGCTGCTCAGGGCTCGGGTCCTGAGTGATGTGTTGGATGTAAGGGAGGTTCTGCCAGCCCAGCCATAGTGGTGGCGATGCAGTAGTAGGGTCTTGGGGACCAGGCACAATTCTGGAGTCTCATGATTGGGGTCACATGCCTGGTGGAGGCCCAGGAGCTACAGAGGCATAGCCTTGCACTCTGCACAGCAAGATCTTTAGAGCTGGCTCTGGGGATTTTGGGAGCAGAGACACCCATAATGGGTGCTATTTCACCAGCATTGGGACTGCTGATGCACAGGTGCTTAGGCAGGGGTTTGTCTGAGCAACCCAGGGTCCACGTAGGCCAGCTAGAGCTGCTGTTTGGCCATGGTTCTCCACTCACACCTAGGACCTACTGAGGCAGTAGCCCCAGGCTTCCCAAATGGTACCTTTGGCATCCAAAGCTCCTTCTCTTTTCAGTTCCCATGCCAGGGAGGAGGCCTACTCAGCCCCCAGTCACAGGACACGACATAGGGTAGCATCTGTTCCTTCCCTGGCCTGGTCGGGGTGATGCAAATGCTACTGCCAGGAGGCTGGGTTCTGAATGAACCTGGCTCCATGCACAAGAGCAATCAGGATGTCATTGGTTGCAGAAACCTGGGATTGGCAGACACCAGATCTCTGCTGCACCTGCTCTCTGGTGGAATGTCTCTACACAGACTTTGAACAGCTCCCCAGTCAGCCCAGAGGTCTGCAATGGAAGAGGAAGACCCCCACACAGATGGAGCTGCCTGTACCTTTTGTTTCTCTCCTAAAAGGTGGTGTCCCCTGGGTTGCCTCTATCCTGCTGTCTTCACCTCTTCTATGCAGTGTTAATTGTATGGGACCCCACCTTAATCACCAAGATGATGTGTGATACCTGTGAATAAGAATCAGACCTGCTGTGTTTGATTGAGTTGGTAGATGCTGTAGTGAACTATAAAGTTGTTCTCCCTGTCAGTGGTTGATGATTGCTGGAAAGAGCCAACTACTGAGATGTTCTTTTGTTTCTGTAATAGGTTTTCATGAGTGGATTAGTAAAATGTGGTATATGTATACCATGGGGTATTACTCAGCTATAAGAAATAACGGTGATACAGAATCCCTTTTGTTCTCCTGGAGAGAGTTGGAGCCCATTCTATTAAGTGAAGTATCTCAAGAATGGAAAAATAAGCACCACATGTACTCACCAGCAAATTGGTTTCCCTGATCATCACCTAAGTGCACATTTGGGAATAACACCAATTGGGTATCGGACTGAGGTGGGGGGTGGGGGGAGGGGAGGAGTGTATACCTACATGATGAGTGTGATGCGCACTGTCTGGGGAATAGACACGCTTGAAGCTCTGACTCGAGGGGATGGGTGGGACATGGGCAATATATATAACCTGAACTTTTGTACCCCCATAATAAGCTGAAATAAATAATATAAAAAAATAAGTTCTAGTCCCTCAGGTGGAGCACTTGAATGACCCAGGGTTTGGGAGGGGCTCTGTAGCTCCTAACTGGTTGCTTGATCTCCACTACAGCACAGGTGTGTGGAGGAGCAAGGCAGGGTGTGGTTAGGTTTTGCGAGCCTGGAAAGCTATGCAAAGACTTCACAGGGCTCAGAGGTTGTTTTCCAGGCCACTAGGGGAGGGGCACTGGTAGAGGAGTCAAGGTAGGCTCTCCAGACCAGGAAGGCTGTTTGTGAGGAAGGAGCAGCAATTCCCCAACAGCCTGGGCAGCTGAACGTGCCACACTTGGTTGCCGTGCCACCACAGGCTGGGATCTTCCCTGCCGGAGGACCCACCCTAGTCTACCAGTATGACTTTCCTTTGAGGAGTATGGGCACTCTTCAAGATCACTCTTCTTGGACTCCCATTATTCTCCCATCAGTTCCACCCACGTGGACTCCTTCACCTCCTGAATCCATGTCCTAAACCTCCCCTTTGTGTCTCCCAGCAACCCACTTAAGTCCTGGGCTCATGGGATCTGGCCTGCGTGTCTGACCCTCTGGAGTATGTCTCCAAGAAATGCTGGTGGGCAGGGATCTCCCAGATCAGGCACCCCAAGTCTACTGCAGGTCCTCACAGGGAAAGGCATGGGACCCACTCTCTGTGGAAACCTCAGAATGGAGGACGTGCTAGCTGGGGCAAGGTGGCCACTCACCAAATTCTAGATTCAAACTGCTCCCCCAGTTACAGTGGGTGAGAGTGGTGGGGAAGGATAAGAGTCTGAATGGAAGAAAGCCAGCTCTCCAGCCTCTTGGGTCACTCTCTTTGGAGGGGAACCCTGCATGGATTGCCCAAGCTCTGGGATCATGCAAGTTTTCCCCACAATTCTGTGTTTGCCACTGTGTTTGGGATCATGGGAGTGGAAAAGCTTCCAAGTAACTTGGTAGCCTGCTGATCATCGAAAGAGTGTGGGAGAGAGAATGGGATTTCCCCCTACCCCTTCCCTAGGCTCTGAGCCTCTCTGGGTTTTATCCTCACTGATTTGTTTTTTTACTTTATCCTCTTCTCTGCTTCGCAATTTTTCTTCTGTGAGGCCCCCCAGCAAGCTCTGGCACTTCTCTCTCTGACCTACACCTGAGCTTCATCCCCTCTCCCCTCTCCTTTATTTGAAACCTGTCCTTCCCTCCAGGACAGTCCAGCAAGCAATATCTTTAGTCAGCCATCTTGCCCCTCCCCCCAAATAAGGGAATTATTAATGATCTTGGAAATAAACGGTTTCAGTGTAATGGTGAAGACAACAGCCTCACTGGGAAGGGTTAAGAAGTGGAGTACATAATGAGGAAGTATATAGAGTAATATTTGAGTATTTTGGTGAGAGGAAAGGAAAAGGAAGATAGTTGAAAAGAGTTAAAATTGTATGATTCCAGAGCTATTAAAAAAGAACAAAACTAAGTGAACTGGAATTTTGCCTTGAAAAATACTCTTCATCTGTTTTTCCATCCTAGATTTGTCAGATCATTGTTGATTCTTTATTTTAGCAAAGGATCAACTTTTTTTAATTCTTTTTTCAGCATATTGTGGGGGTACAAAAGTTTAGGTTACATATATTGCCCTTGCCCCCCCCACCCCCTCGAGTCAGAGCTTCAAACGTGTCCATCCCCTAGATAGTGCGCATCGCACTCATTATGTATGTATACACCCATCCCCTCCCCCACCCACATCTGCCCAACACCCTCAATGACTAGTGGCTGAAATATTCAAGAATTGATATTTTGGAAATTGTAACAGGGAGAGAAGATGAATATCTGTGATAGGGAATAATAAAATCAAATAAAGATCTTTATATTATTCTACTTGAAAATGTCCAATGAATAATTTTTATCAAAACAAATCCAAATTACTTCAAAATCTTCATCTGTAAAGTATAAAAGCCTTTGCTAGTTTCAGTTACCATGTAAAGTCTATGTTGACCATTAGCAACATGTCTTTTTTTAGTGACAAATTTAAATTTTCCTTGTAAGAGAATAAGCAGGAAAATCAAAGTTCTTATAGAAAGTATGAAGAACAGCTGGACAATTTCCATTATCTCCACTTGCCAAAATTCAGTTAAAGACCAGTTTGACTCTTTCAAAAATATTCCTTTCTACACTTTAACTTTTTGTTATGGCATAGATTATTTTAGTCATAAAAAAGTGTAATTAATTTAATCTTTTTATTTTCCAGTTTAGGCTTTTATACTTAGTACCCATTCCCTCTAAATGCTAATCTAGCTTCCAGGACGCTGGAAAGAGTATAGGGGTAGGAGGTCATTTGAAAGATAATTCCTCTTAAGATTTCTGGGCTGACTTGGGATGTAGTGACTACAATTCAGAAAGAATATAAGTAGAATTAAATTAGAAGTTTGGGTCTCCATATAAATGTAATTATTAAACTATAGATCAGAGTTTATGGAACTCTGGTTCAGTACTTCTACACTGAATTAAACTTGACATCATGTGCACACACATGTACCATATAAACACTTGACAGAGATGTTCAAATGCAGATCCTTGCACAGGGTGAAAAATTTGAATAGAATATATAGATAGGTTCTGCTGATTCTAGATCTATGATTTGGGTATTATCTTACTTTCACCCCCAACTAAATTCACTCATTCATTCAGAAAATATTTATTGCTAGCCACTGGACTAGACTCTGGACACAGGTTCTCAAGGGCAAGGAGAGAAATAAAAATTCCTCAGACTCCTCACTGAGCCCGAAGAGTGAGAAAGCATGGGGATGTCAATTTGGGGAACAAAGTTACATCGTCTGCTCATAAGGAGAAACATGAAGGGCTCAAAGGCAGAGATACTTTAGGAACTCCCTGCTCGCATGTTGCTAAGATGTCTCGCAGCATTCACCATTCTCCTGCTCCCCAACCAGTGTCTAAATATATTTTGCCTACCCCTTCCAGTCACCCTAATGATGACATTTTCTTTGAAAAATCTATTCCGAAAACAGTGTTAATTTATTACTTCAGTTGAACCTTTATCTACTTTTCCTGCCATTTTACTAGAGGGGGTGGGGAAATAGATTCTAAACACAATTTGCATTTTCTTCTTATGCTTCAATATTTTGCAGAGGCATGGTTAGTAAACAGTTCTGATTAAAGCCAAACATAGCAGTTAAAGACTTGTGGTTTCATATTCTGTGTCTATCAGTTACCTTGGGATTCTGAAGCAAAACACATTAAAGCCCTTTGTCATTATCTGAAAAAATGCCTTTTAGACATCTCTATAATCCCTTCACCTTGGGATCACCCTGGCCTTGATCCTCTGTGTAAAAAATTATTCCTTACAAAAATCTGAATTGTATTAATTAACTGCTTTATTTATAACATCCCAACTATCTTATGTTTGTCTTTCTCTTCTTGTTCTCCTTGGTTCTTTTCCTTTCTTTTCCAAGGGTTATAGGATTCCAGACAGTTTGATTTGATGTTTGATTTGTGGTTCTATGTATCAATATGCCTTATTTACTTTGGATTTAGTTCATGTTACTGCTAAAATTAAATTTCATAAGGACCACCTCTTGAGATAATTTCCAGTATGGGGTCTATTAATTGTGTTTGCCTCTGGCCAACTGTATGGCAAAAAGGCTTTGTTGAAATAACTAATATTTCTCCATAGGTTTCCACCAAATCATTAAAAGATAATTTTAACTCCTCTTTCCCCCTTGCCCTCCCCACCAACATATTTCTAATTCTTCCCACCACAAACATTTGAACTCTGGCAACAATGGTTTCCTTATTATTAAGAGTTAATAAGCATCAAAATCCACTTGGGCTCTGTTGTTCTGGTGGATAAATTTTATTTCTTTTTTTTTTTTTTGAGACAGAGTCTGGCTCTGTTGCCCCAGGTAGAGTGCCATGGCATCAGCCTAGCTCACAGCAACCTCAGACTCCTGGGCTCAAGGAATCCTCCTGCCTCAGCCTCCTTAGAAGCTGGGACTACAGGTGCTCGCCACCATGCCTGGCTAATGTTTTGTTTGGTTGTTCCTATTTTTAGTTGCCTGGCTAATTTTTTCTATTTTTAGTAGAGATGGGGTCTTGCTCTTGCTCAGGCTGGTCTTGAACTCCTGACCTCAAGCGATCCTCCCACCTTGGCCTCCCAGAATGCTAGGATTACAGAAATGAGCCACTGTGCCCAGCCCCTGGTGGATAAATTTTCTTCTAGCACCAAGGTTACTCTTTTTAAAATAGTATTATTGCTTTAAAATTTTTATAATGGTCTTTTAAGTGGACTAAAACAATGATACCTAGATAGAAGGGTCATGGATTAAAAAATTAAGGCAGGAGGATCGTTTGAGGCCAAAAGTTCAAGATCAGCCTGAGCAACATAGCAAGAGCTTGTCTCTACAAAAAAAAAAAATTAAAAATTAAAAATTAATCTTTTTGTTATGATGTCACTTGTTATTAAGAAACCTTGAGCATAACATTGAAAGTTCCTTCTCTATTTAATAGAAATTGACTTTCAGTCCATTTCATTTTTATTAGCATCAAACATACTGAAAGTAAAATATTAGAAACATTTGGCTACAGAGGATCATGGGAGGTCATCCAGTCCATCCATGTAAGGACTGTCTGTGAACTGTCCCAGAAAGATTGTAATCAATTTTCTCTTAGTAAACTCTCCAAAAAAGGAAATATGCAACCTCCCCTGGTAATATGCTGCAGTACTACTTTCTATTCCTTGTCTTAGACTCTGGGACTAAGATGGTGGAAATCTGGGTGACCAGTGAAGGATATTTTTACCTCTTTTTGTGTGGTGAAGAGGGAGATCAGATTCTTGAAACTGTGGAAGCAGAGGAAGTCAAGACCTGTACAATACATAGAGATCCATCAGTTACTAATTCAACATATATTTATTAAGTACCCAATGATAAAATGTTCAACTCTGTAGGAGACAAGGCCTTTGTCCTGAAAGAGCTTACAATCTGTTTTGTTCTAGAAAGCTTGAAATAAGTCTGATGATTATTTTCTCTTCTCTTCTGCCCCTCTTCTCCTTCTAGAATGCATTCTGTGTATTGCTCCTGCCTGTGGATCAGTACATTGTAAAATCATGTCATAAGGCAATATTCCCATACATTGGTTATTTCATGATACTCGAGATTTATTGAATTTAAACTAATTTCAAAATCAGTGTTTTAAGCTTTCTTTAATAAGTAATTCCTTAAAACTCAAGTATTGGGCATTGTTCACTTATGATAGTTTATGGTGTTATTAATGAAGAAAGTCACATGACATGGCTAATGTAAGACTCAATGCAGTGCCTTTAAAAGGTTTGATTTCCAGAAAAAAAATCATTTCATAAAATTTTGAATTATACCACTGCTGTTGTAGAGAAAACATAGCTGTTTTAGAACTCTAAACTGAAGGCTGTGGCATTTTAATATAAACCACATTTTTACTTTTAATGTAAATAAATGATAATTTGCTGGGAATCCTTCCTGTCACCAGTGTACTAATCAACCAGGAAGCCCTGTATTAGGACGTAAAGGACCTTGGGGAAATGATCTAACCTCCTCCCCCTCCTCCCCTCTCCCCACTTCCATGTAAAATGTGTAAAATAGAAGAAATGACCTTGTCCCTACTTCTCAGGAATGTTAGATTTTTAAATGTGATTAATAGTAAGTACTTTGAATTGCTTTAAAAGAAAGTAATTCTTCATTAGCAGCCCAAAATAATTTGTTAAAACTATTAACTTAAGGCATAATGATTTTTTTCTTTTCCTTTTATAAATCAGAATTTTGCATTTGTTTTTCATAGTACCAGGCGGTGTTTCAAGAAAATCTCAGCTCCTTGTTTCACTTGGAAATCCTAATACTGGCACAGAAGAGAGTCCTACCTATTATTTCTTTTCCACTGAACATGAATTCTTTTCCTAATGGGAAATATTGTAGATTCTTATGTTCATATCTTTCTCTCTCCCCCCTCCATTCCCCTTTCCCCTCCCTCTTTCCCTCCCTCCTTCCCTCCCTCATTCCTCCTGGCCTGCCTCTCTCTTTGGTTCTTTTCTGTGCCCTTGTAAGAATGTACAGTGACTTGCAGTTAGTTGAACATGATGTTAAAAATAACACCTGTGTCCGAAAGCAGTTGTATTTTAAGCAAGGGAAAAGGTACTAAGGAAAGGTTATACAAGAACTGCAATTCCAGAAAATAGGCTGATATGCTGCTTGTGACATTCACTTTTCCAAATTAAAGTTGTCACATACAAAGACTTTTGTATATTGTGTTTTAGAAAGAGAATGCTATGGTCTTGAAAATCATCACATTCTTTTTTATTATTTATTTATTTTTATTTCAGCATATTACAGGGATACAAATGTTTAGGTTATGTATGTTGCCTTTGCCCCACCCGAGTCAGAGATTTAAGCATGTCCATCCCCCCAGACCATGAGCAAGACACCCATTAGGTGTGTATATACCTATCCCCTCCTCCCCTCTCCCATCTGCCCGACACCCGATGAATGTTATTACTATATGTGCACTGAAGTGTTGGTCAGTTAATAACAACTTGATGATGAGTATATGTGGTGCTTGTTTTTTCATTCTTGGGATACTTCACTTAGTAGAATGGGCTCCAACTCTATCCAGGATAATACAACAGGTGCTAGATCACCATTGTTTTCTGTGGCTGAGTAGAACTCCATGGTATACATATACCGCATTTTATTAATCCACTCATGTATTGATGGGCACTTGGGTTGTTTCCAACTCTTTGCAATTGTGAATTGTGCTGGTATAAACATTCTAGTGCAGATGTCCTTTTTATAGAATGTCTTTTGTTCTTTTGGGTAGATGCCCAGTAGTGAGATTGCTGGATCAAATGGTAGTTCTACTTGTAGCTCTTTGAGGTATCTCCATACTGCTTTCCACAGAGGCTATACTAGTTTGCAGTCCCACCAGCAGTGTATGGGTGTTCTTATTTCTCCACATCCACGCCAACATTTATTATTTTGGGACTTTTTGATAAAGGCCATTCTCACTGGAGATAAGTGATATCTCATTGTGGTTTTTATTTCCATTTCCCTGATGATTTGATGATTAGAGATGTTGAGCATCACATTCTTTTATTGATAGACTTATCTGTTTTTGGATAATTTTCTTTCCATCCTCCATTTTTCCTGAATCCATTGACTTAATAGTATCCCTTATACTTACCTGTAAAATATTAAAAATGTACTCTCCTTGGGTGTTTTTCAGCGATTTCAGACAGATTTGTAGTGGGTCCAAGTCTCTAGGCCATCCTAAAATTATAAACAAATTTTGTGAACCCCTACTGTATATACTCCAAATATGACTTCTTTAAAATACAGTTTATGAATCAGAAAGGTAAGCTGAGGCACAGGTTATGCACTTAACCCCAAAATGCATAATTGGAGGCAAGACTGAGAGTAAATCATGAATAGATATCAGAAGGTATTATTTCAGGTCACAGAATAAACTGTGAGGTTAAGATGGTTTGTATTTACTAACTTCATTTTATATAAAAATTTATTTTGAGCTTCACTTATTCCACTGCATTTTCTTTAAACTATATTTTTGACATAGTATTAATGCATCACCAATCATCCTTTGTTCAGCTCTTTTTTGTCAACAGTCTTTTTTCCTCCTTTGTCCTGAACTTTGGAGTTAAGAACACAGATTTTTTTTTTGAAAAAAAAAAAGTCACTAGAGAAATCATGAAGGGTGTGTTATTATAATTTGTTCCTGGAGATTGCTGATTTAAAGCTGACTCAACCTCAGTCTTTTCTAAAGAAGGTGAGGGATCAGATAATTGACTGATGAATGATACGTAAAACTAAATAAAGATGGCTTCCTCATAAAAAGCCTGTACAAGTAGAGACTATATTTCACTCAACACCCAGGCCTTCTTTCAAGCCTTTAAAGCCCTAGGTAAGTTCTGTCCTCTCCAGTACCAATTCTTTTAATTGTAGATAATCAAGACTAAGGAAACACAATGATCCTAGTTGAACTGTTAACCATAATTTTATGGGTCACTGCCAATTTTATTGTAAATAAAGTCCTAGGCCTTAGAAAGAATGCTGTATCATGACCTAAAGTGTGGACAGTAATTTTGTTTTTCTGAAAAATGAAGTTTCTTTTAAAAATGAACCCTCTGTCAGAATTTTAGACTCTTACATTCAGTCCATGGTTCTTTTGGGTATTCTTTGGTGAAACCCATGGATTTGAAAAAAATTAGCTGAACTTTTGCTTCTATGATAGGTTATCTTATTAATAATGAGAAGGATTATACTGATAATGTTAAACCTGAGAAACAAGGCTTAGGAATCTCAGCATCAATTTGATAATGTGTATACTTCTGAGAACTATAGGCTAAAACCGAGCTGAATTAAATTGGTACTTCATCTTTTACTGAGAGGCTAATCAAGCATTTCCTCAATTGTCTTTCCCTCTGCAATCCATTCTATCCAGAATCCCCATATTAACCTTCCTAAAAATAGTTTAATCGCCCCCATAAAACTCTCTCAATATGGGTTAAGTGTCCTTTTATACTCCAATAACATCTTGTGCATTTTTTGTATCATTGCACATTATATTGGAATTTTCTGTTTTCCCCACTAGTGAATTCCTTGAGGTCAGGGACTTAATCTCTGCTGTATTCTCAGACTGCAGCACAATGCCCATTCCCTAGCAAGTATGCAGTGAATACATGCTGATGGAATTAGTTGATGCATGAATGAATGCATGCATGAATAAAACACTTCATTTATCTTAAACCATACTGTCTGTGAAATTGTGGAATTGATGTGCAAATTACCTATTTTTTCTATTGCACATTAGGATAAAAACATACAATTGAATAAATGTATTCATTCATGTACTAAAAATCACCGTGTATGCCATCAGTGGAAAGCACTGCAATAGAGGCACTCTTTGGTCTAGACATTTGGGCTTAGCTACTGTCTGCATATGCCAGGTATATCCCTACCTTTGTGTCTTTATGCACAGATTTTCTTCCACCTGAGTTATCCTTTTCCCCCATTTCACAGGCCTTGGTCTTACCCATTGTTTACCCCTCCTCACTAATGAAGTCTTTCCTGGCTACTTCAGGTAAGGCATTTCTCTCTACCTCTAAATTCCTTTAGCACTTATTGTCTTTATTGTCTATATCTTTCATGAGGGAGGCTCATCATATTGTCAGTTGTCTTTTTGTGATTTTATTCTGATCAATTCATTAGGTTGTTAAACTCTCTGAGGACAGAGACTATGTCACATATGTCTTCAATCCCTAGCACAGAAGAGATGCTCAGTAAATGCTTGTTGATTGATAGTTTTGCTTTTCTTGACAATATTTCTGCCTCAATAGAAAAAGCAGCATTAGTGTAAGATTTTATATGTAAGAAATTGTATTTATTGGCAAACTCTAATTCTAGACCCATAGAATCTTCTAGGTGAAATGGACCTATTGCTTAGTCTGTTCAATATTTTATTCAATGCTAACATCCTTTTTTGCAGCTTTTAAAATATTGACCTTTTCCATTGACACTTCTTTATTATTTTGACTCCAATATCTTTATTATATGTTTTGCTATTAATACAATTCCACAAATTCTTTTTGTTTCCCAAATTTATTTATTTATTTTAAATTGACAGGCAAAATTGTATGATTATATTTGTTTATTATGTACAACTTGATGTTTTGGAGTATATATACATTGTGAAATGGTTAAATATAGCCAATTAAAATTTATATTACTGTAACAGAGGGAACAACCTGAAAAAGGGTAAAAATGTTTTATGAGCTGTCTCTTTAAACTTCCTCCCCACCCTTTTTTGGAATTAAAACCTGCATCCATGCCTGAGAGGCCAGTGGTCAGGTCAGGGGAGTGTTCTTTGTTCTTTGTACCACAGGAGATTGTTTGGGTGGAGGTCAGGAGATGTCTTTGCCAGAGATGGGATGGATCAGAACCATCAACTGTAGTTAAACAACAATACCCTGAAGCTGAAAGCCCTCCCTTTAAAAGCTCTGTATTTCTGCTTATAGAGAAGACAATGGTACATTAAGAAAGGAGTCTGCTGTTCTCATTTGCTGGCAAATTAATAAACCTCCCTTTCCTTCTCCTCAAACCACTTGTCCTCATTCTTTTGATGAAGCCTCAGGGACAAGTGCTGAGCTTTTGGCAACATTACCTTACATAGCTATCGTTTTATGGTGAAAACACTTAACATCCACTCTCTTAGCAATTTTCAAGAGCACAATATATTGTCATCAACTATATTCACTGTGCTTTACGATAGAGCTCTTGAATTTATTCCTCCTAACTTTAATTTTATATCCTTTCTGCAACATCCTCCCAACCCCTGCCTCTATTAACACTTTTAATAACTGTTCAGATATGTTGTTCCACAGTCAGATAACTCTAGTTGCTAGAAACGATTTTAAATTAAGCCAAAAAATATGGTTCTTTCTAACCTCTACCCAGTGGTTTGGATTTTTAAATTCTGAAGTAAATCCTCTCCTTGATATTAGAGCCCTTTACCTAAGGTAAGACCCATGCCATGGTTCCCTGCAGTTTTCTGAGAACAGTTTTTGATTGTCTGTCTCAAGCCTGAGCATTGCTGGTTCTTTCATACATTCCATATGGTGGATATATTTTATTTTATTTATATTTTATGTCCTTTACCACCTTGGCTCCCACCTTCTAATTTGAGCCTTACTAATTATTTTCAAAGTTTTTAATCATACATTGAATTTGTATGACATATATGTGAACTGAAATAAAATCTTAAGCCCCCCCAGCCAACTGAATGGACTCCCTCTTGGCCAGGGGGACCCAAGAAATACCCTCAAGCTGAGTTTCTGGCTATGAGAAGTGAGGTCAGACATGCCTCATCATGGTCCCCTCCCTTCTTGGAGATATCCTTTGTAACTACAGGCCTAAGGCTATACAAGACAAAGCTGAAATCACACCTGAGTGTATATCCAGTAGTTTGTCTCTGATTAACAGACTTCCTTATTTTAACTTAAAACATTCCAAACCTTTAGACAAAGCTTCATTTTTTAACCCATTTCAAATCAATGAATCTTTAAACCCACCTATAACCTATAATCCCCCACTTCAAGATGTCCTGCCCTTTCAGGAGAAACTGATTTATACCTTCCATGTATGGATTTATGACTTTATGTGTAATTCCTGTCTCCCTGAAATATATAAAACCAAACTGTAACCCAACCATGGCTAGCCCACCTACTCAAGGCTTCTTGGGCTTGGCTCTGGGCCATGGTCATAGATACTCAGATCAGAATAAATTTTTTAAAATTATTTTACAGTGTTTGGGTTCTTTTCTGTTGACATATGTGTATGTATATACACACACACACATACATACACATATAGTAAATTTCTGAGAAGATAAAGCATATTAAGACAAATGGTGTGCTTGGATTTTCCTTATGACCGAGAGAGACTCTGATGGCCATGGTACCTGGAGTAAATGGTGAGATATAGAGAAGAGCTGTGCTTTTGTTTTATAGTTAAGTGGAAAAAATGATTTTCAAATCCCTTGCTTTCATTAGGACAAATTGGGGAGGAGTATTTTTATGATTGTTGGCCTACTCTAGCTACATTCACTGTGTGAATTCATTGTATGAATTTATACAAGTGAATATCTGTGTACAATTGCAGTGGATTAATTATTAGTGTTAGGGCCAATTGATGTAGGCAGAATAATGACCCCCTATAGATGTCCACATCCTAATCTCTGAAACCTTTGATTATATTACCTTACATGGTAAAAGGGATTTTCCAGGTGTGATTAAATTAAGGATTTTGAGATGGGAGATTATTTTGGATTATCTGGGTGGAGCCAATGTCATCACAGTTTGATAATAAAGTAAAAGATGGAGACAGAAGAGGCAGTATCAGAATGATACCATATGACATTGATTCTATAGGCATTTCTGGCTTGAAGATGAAGGGCCATGAGCCTAGGAGTACAGACAGCCTCTAGAAGCTGGTGAAAGCAAGGAAAAAGATTCTCTCCTGGAGGATTCAGAAAAGAACCCATTCCTGCCAATACCTTGATTTTAGCCCAATGAGACCCATATTGGACTTCTGACCTCTAGAATTTTAAGATAATAAATTTGTGTTGTTTTAAGCCACCAAGTTTGTAGTAATTTGTGACAGAAGCAATAGGAAACTAATACACCAATTTTCAAATTAATCTCAATTTCCTGATATACTATAGGGAATTGAAAATAGGAGGTTTTAGATTATTGCCAGTAATGAAGAGGAAGGATGGTATTTCTATAGGAAACAATTGAGCATTTTTCCAATGATCTCCTCATTTTGCAGTTGTCTGTATGGGACCATGATCAGAGCCTTAGAATATCTAATCTGACATCACAGCAATTGTGCCTTTCTTCTTGTTTTTATGAGGGAGACACACCACTCTGGGCAGAGTCAGTATTTTACGGACTGTCAATATAACTTACTCTCCCTATGAACACTTTTTGACTATTTCATATAGATAGTTATAGAGTAAATAAAACACAGGCCTATTTTGAAGTCTAATCCTAATGATTTTGTGCCTCAAGGGAGATTTTAAACAAGTCTCCCTGCTTTTGTATACCCTAAGATCTTTGTGAGTAAATTAATGTGTCATATCTGTCATTATCCAAGGCAATTAGCAGGCTGTGTAATAATTCTTATTGTTCTTCTCAAAGCTTTATGAAGAAGATAAGTCATGGGAAATTCAGTTTATATGAAGGTAGTTAATAAGCATCATTGAATGGCAGATATTAAATGACTAGTCCTGGCATTGTTAGAGAAGTAGTAGCAGAGTGAGGATTATGGTTTCAATGAGTATTTTTAGATTGTACTGTCTTTCACTATAATAATTCAGTCTACCCCTAGGTGGTGATTTATGTCATTTAAGGTAATAATATTTGATCTGAAGAGAACTTCTAATGTCATCTTGTATAAACTCATTTCACACATAAAACTGAGGTTCAGTGAGAAGAAGGGACTTAATCAAGGTCACACAGCTCACTGGTGACACCATAGGGATAATCTATGCAGTTTTACCTAAATTGCTGATATCAAAACTAATCTTCCTAATTCAGATAGAATCTCCAGAATTAATTTATCTGTAGAGGTAAGGATATTTTGGAGTGGGGTGAGATGGGATAGGATAAGGAAAAGGAATTATATGAATCTAAATTTTTATAATTTGCAATAACTTAATTCACTAATTACTAGGCCCCCTTTTCACTTGTTGGTATATAGGTCTGGCTTTAGCTTTCACTCTACATCTTGGTTTACTTATGGCCATCTTGAAGCTAGAATTTAACAAAATTTATTTTTTTTTAAACATAAAAATGTTTTACCCTGTTACAAATTGAATAAATACTTATCTATATTTTCATTATTATTGTATGCTTTTCAAAAGAAATTTTTACTTTAAATGACGACATCAATATTCTGCCCTAACTGTGTGTGTGTTTGTGTGTGTATGTGTGTGTGTGTGTGTGTGTGTGTGTGCGCGCATTTGAGAGAGACAGACAGATAGAAAATGAATTATTTCCTTATGGAGAATCCCAGAGTCACCCAGAAAACCAGTAACAACCTATAGCAGACATATAGCTGTGGGTAAGTAGCAAGTGAAACTTGATTTAGTGGATAAGAATGAATATAATTGGATTCAGTTTTATTCCTGAGGTAGGATGAATAATGGCCCCCCAAAATATCCAGGCTCTAATCTATGGAACCTATGAATGCACTTTATATGCCAAAAGAGACTTTGCAGGTGTGATTAAATTAAAGGTCTTGGAGAAGGGCTGACTATCCTGGATTATCTGGGTGAGCCCTATATGTAATCACAAGGGTCTTTGTAAGAGAGAGGCAGAGGAAGATTTGTTGACAGATGAGAAAATAGGAGAAATGATGATGGAAACAAGAGGTTGGAGTGATGTGAGGAAGGGGTCATAAGCCAAGAAAATGTAGATGGCCTCTAAAAATTAGAAAAGGCAAGGGGAAATGGAATCTTCCCTATAGCCCTCAGAAGGAACCAGCTCTGCTACAACCTTGATTTTAGCCTTGTCAGACTAATTTCAAACTCTGACCTCCAGAACTGTAAGTGAATAAATCTGTGTTGTTCAAAGCCATTAAGTTTGTGGTAATTTGTTATAGTGACAGTAGGAAATGTAATAGAATCCCCAGCCCTGCCACTGCTAAATCATGTATCCTTAGGCAATTCACTTTTTCACTGTTTTTGTACCTTTTACATAAGATTGGGTTTAACATTGCCTATGCTACAGATCTTCCAAACCTGGCATGAGAATATTTGTAAAGTTGTACCTGACATAAATACTTTGAGCTTTTCAGAAGAGTGTTGTCATTGTGAAAAATGGAGGTTCAAAGGCCAAATGTTGAGTACTTGGTTGTTAGACCCCACATCAGTTGGAAATGTGGTACAAATTTTTCAGTTACTTCCTGGGTTTGAAACTGCCATATTTTATTTTGATCTAAAGGAGATATCCAGCGCCATTGCTGAAACAATCAAGTAGTCTCCCATTTAAGAGTTACATTTTATTTTTATACATAAAACAAGCAAGATGTTCTGTTCTGCACAGTTCCTACCCCATATGCCCTTACTTTGCTGGGTCTATTTCAGAACAGAAAGCCTGTCTCATTGCTTACAAAACCCTTGGGGTCCAAGTCTATGTGAAGAATGCACAAAAATTCTTGAACAAACTATCAGATGGGACTGTTTACAGCTTCTTAGCCTGAAGGAAACCAGTTGTCTTGTTTTTACTTTGGCTTTAGAAATGACTTCTTTTTTATTTGCTATCTTGATAAATCTCTAAAATACAGTGATTTTATTTGTTTTTTAAGCTTTAAATAATTATAACCTTTTACTTGCCAATGATTTTTAAATCATAAATTTTATCTATTTTTATTTGTTGTTATTTTATATTTTTGTAAGCTGGACATGATGTTAAATAGCCTAAGCCAAGAGTGTGCTAATGCCTGGAGTATTAACCAATATGATCACATACTTTATTTTCTTTCTTGGATTCTTGCACTCTCTAGCAATTTTACACAAGTTATTACAAAAATAAACTGTGGCCATATTGCTTCTTATTCTCTCATGTATTTCAGCAAGCAGGCAGTTTTAGATATCAGGACTCTGGAAAATATGAGTTTAGTGATTACATGAAAATATGTATAGGCCTTTCATAGTGGTGGTTGATGTTAATGTGTTTATGTGGAAAATACAGATTTTAAAGAAGTAAACACATAAGTAAATATGTAATTATAACTTGTGATAAGCACCGGGAAGGAAGATGTCAGGATTTAATGTGAGAGCATAAGAAGAGACTTACTTTAGATACTATGGTCAGGGAAGGTCCCACTGTGGAGTGATATTTAAGCTGAGTACTGAAGAAAAGAAGGAAGAACCAGGTAAGTGATATGCAAGGAAAAGAACCTTTCAGGCAGAGAGGAATAGCAGCTGAAAAGACTGAGAGGAGGAAATGATCTTGACATATTTGAGGAATGCAGGTGATCCCTGGTGTGTAGCTAGAGCAAGTTGAATAATATGCAATAAAATTGGAGTTGAAGTCATAGGAGAGATCAAATAGTGCCATAAAAACACAATGGTAAACTTTATAAACTCTAATGTTCTCTTCAAGTTTGAAGTGGTGATAGTATTATTGGCACTACTATCATCAACATAATATCTCTCAGTTCTTTCATCCCTATAATGTATGTCTCCAACTGATTCTTGACATATGAAGATAAATCTCTGGATTCCTGTGTTTGTACTTTGACTCTGAGCCAAACTGGGTAAAAGCTTGGTTTCCCTTAATTGCCTTAATATCAAAAGTATCCTAGGTTTCTTCTGTATTTACTTCTCCCAAATAAGATTATTGGTACCTTGGGGCTCCTAATTAGGTCACTGTGTCAGTGATCTTTAGAACAATACATTGTTACTTTGAAGTAAGGCAGATATGTTCACTAGTTGGTGATTTGTGGCTCTTCAGGGAAAGAAGTCAGGAAAACCATTTTGGATTGCCCTTGGAAAATTTTCATGTAGAAGAAACAGGTTTAAATATTATTTCAGTAGAAGCCTGTCAATACAAGCTTTCTTCACTCTTAGTCTTTCAGGAAAATAGTTTTCTACCAACAAGAGTGACAAATTTTACCAGACATTTATCTGAAAAGATGGACTTGTAGATAAAGTTCTATTTGTAAATTTGTAGTCAAGTGAATACTCATCACTTCTCAGTTTATCATTTAAAAGAGCTATGAAACATGGTTTCATTAGGCTTTTTTTTCAAATTGGGGGAGTTGAATTTTATTTTCTATATGTTGCTAGCCTTTGAAGGTGTGGGTGTCCATCATTTTTAGAATAGAGAAATTAGTATATCGTAATGGATACTTTATTTTTTTTAAAATCAATTCAATCTGAACCTAAGGATCTAAACAAGGCAGTAAACTATATTATGGGATTTTGTCCTCTGCTAGAATTCAATCAGTTTGTTACTCTTGCTGACGAGAGGGGGATTAGTAAGTACTAACAACTGGTAGCAGTTATCATTTTAACTGAATTTTTATCTGTTAAATTGTGATGATCAACTTTCTGATGAGCCAATCAAATTTTTGCTGAAAAATTACAGATAATTACTTTCAAAATTGAGTATCCAATTTGTGCAAAATTAATGTGCTAACAGTTTTCAAAATGACTTATTTAATTTTTAGAATACTACTGTGTGTGTATATATACATATCTATATATAGATAGATAGATAGATAGATAGATAGATAGATAGATAGATATATCTTTGTCCTGGATTTTTGGCACACAGCTCCTAAAACCCTTGTAATTTCCTGAGTGATAGGAGTGATAGAAGAGTGTCCCTTTCAATCACATCTGAGTTTATGCTAATGAGACGACTCTTGGGGATAAGGAGGCTAAATAGCTTCAGGATGGCAAGTGGTACCCAGAGGAGAAACCTCCATAGACACCCCTAACCAACAAGGCTTTAGGAGCTTCTGAATTGCTGAACACATCCACATACTGGGAGGGTGGTGCACCCTGACTTCATATCGGAGAGGCTCCTGCACTTGGGACCCTTCTGGACCTAGCCCTACTCACCTATCATCTGGCTGCTCATTTTTATCCTTTATAATAAATTATAATAGTAGGTAGAGCATTTTCCTGAGTTCTTTAAGTTTTCCTAGTGAATTATCAACCCTGAGGGGGGATTGTGGGAACTCATGAATTTGTAGTAGACCACATAGAAGTGTGACAGGTCATGAGGGGATCCCACTTTGGGCTGCCATTTAAAGTAGTGGAAGTCTTTTGGAACTGAGATTTTTAACTTGGGGGATATAACAGTAACTCCACAGAGATAGGGTCAGAATTGAATTGTTGGACACCCAATTAGTGTTGGAGAATGGAGAATTGGTTGTGTGGAAAAACAATACATATTTTTATCAGAAAAAAACACCAACCATGCTGATCAGTTTGGTTTGAGATTAAAATGTGAATATTTTCCATTTAAATTCCACGAGTCTTCTTCAGTTTTGGTTGTGCAGTCCTTACTGGCTTCCATAGGTTATAGCAGTAATATCTCTAAGGAGAACCTTTCAGAGCCTTATAGCGTATTGAACTCAGTCAGATATAGACAAATGCCAAGCTGTTAGAAGACGCTATTTGTAAAAGTGGCAGCTTTGGGTACAAAGCTGGGCACTACAAAATGAAATTAAATAACATGAAGTGTGTAGTAGTTAACATAATCCCTGGCACATAGTAGATGCTAACTATATTATATATGTATGTTCATACATGCATATGTACATGTGTATCTCTCTCTCCATCTCTCTCTCTTTATATATACATATGTGTGCCTATGCACATACAAACTCACACACACACACATAACATCTCTAAGCCTCAGTAAAATCAGAGAAAATAATATTTACCTGGCTGTTATAAAGTTTTTTGTTTTGGAGACAGAGTCTCACTCTGTTGCCCAAGCTAGAGTGCCGTGGTGTCAACCTAGCTCACAGCAGCCTCAAATTCCTGGGTTTAAGCAATCCTTCTGCCTCAGCCTCTCGAGTAGCTGGGACTACAGGCATGTACCACCATGCCTGGCTAATATACATACATATATATATATATATATATATATATATATATATATAGTTGTACAGCTAATTTCTTTCCTTTTTTAGTAGAGACGGGGTCTCACTCTTGCTGAGGCTGGTCTTGAACTCTTGACCTCGAGCAATCCTCACACTTCACCCTCCCAGAGTGCTAGGATTACAGGCATGAGCCACCACACCCGGCCTGTTATAAAGTTTAAATGAGATACTGTGCTTAGCAAAGTGCTTAAAACAGTAACTGCTGAATAATGGTTTTATTGTTGTTGTTGTTATTATTGTAGGTATACTTGGATAAATTCACATTGTCCCTAAAATCCTTTACTAAATACAATACCTTATATGATATTCATTTAATTCTCTCTGAAATTCAGTTAATAAATGGGGGTAATAGTACATACGTATCACAAAATTGTTGTAATGACTAAACAAGATGATGTTCTCAATGTAGTTCTTGGCACACAGTAAGCATTCAATAAATAGTACTGATGATGATGATGATGGTGATGATAAAGAAAATGATGTCACCTGCTCTCTGGAAAAGAAATGTGGGCTAACTGCCAGTCTGTCTGAACAGCAAGATTTTACTAGTTAATTGGTACTCTCCCACTAAATTCTAACTTTCAACACACATACCCAGCTCTCCCTTCTCAAGCCTTCTCTCTCTCTCCTTTGCAAGCCAAAGGGAAGTATTTCTTTGTGAAAACACTCAATCCATAGATTAGGTTACTATTTCAGAGGTCCAGCTTTACATTTTAATAAACACTTTTCATATTGTGAAGCAGTGATCCAGTCTTTCCTTTTTCTTCAGACATACATGGTGAAATGTTTAATATGTTTATCAACCAGGGTCTACCCTCTACTTGTATGACTCACCTCACCCTAATCTTGGCCCTGTAAGATCATGTCTTTATTTAAAATTTTGATACTTTGTTCTTAATATATTTTTTGCATTAATTTCAATTTTAAAATGTTTCCTTAAATATTTTTATATTGATTACTGAGATTTTTGGTGCTCCCTTAAATTTTGTGATAGAGGTAACTGCCCCACTCCACTTACTGGAGAATATCATACAATATAGAGCCACTTGCTGTAGTAGCAATCAGCTTTCCTTAGTGTGAATATGGAAATCTCTCATAATAGTAGTAGAATTTTTTACTATCCATTTATTGAGAAAATAAATAATAACAAAAGCTACCATGAATTTGGTAACACTTTGAAATGAATTTGTATTCCAGTTTGCATAACAGCATCTACATATGTTGGAAAAATAGTTGTATGTTTAAGTGAAGGATTTGTTTATTCAATCTGTATACAATGCTTTGTGTTCATACAGCTTTGTAGACCCTTTAAAATAACTTTGTTCCTCCCTGCCTATTCCTACTCTCTACAGAAATATCTAGACCAGAGATTAGAAACAACTGCTATGAGGATTCCAATAAAAGGAAAAATCAGTGTGCCTAAAAACTGTTCTAAGGAAGAGTTTTTTGCTATAACATGAAATTTCCTCTACTATGAGAACATCTGTGGTAATGAATAGTAAGAGGCTTTATGGAAATTCTGAAGTTATTAGATGAGGCTAAACTGTAAGTTTTCACCTTCTTTTTCAATTCTGTCTCCCTCTAAAATCATTAAAGCTCTCTGGATCTTGAGGCATATGAATTCCTTTTTTTTATGCCAGAAATTACACTGCTATTTATTTTATTGCTTTTTGTAAAAATTTTAATTTGAAAATATTATGGGGGTACAAATGTTTTTGGTTACATGGATCACTTTTGTAATGCTTGAGTCAGGGTTACAAGTGTGCCCATCACCCAGATAGTGTTCATTGTACCCATTAGGTAGGTTTTCACCCATATCCTCCTCCTGTCTCTCCCCTGCTTGATTTCCTCTAAGTGTTTAATGTGCACCTATGTGCTCATTAGTTAGTTCCAATTCAATAGCGAGTACATGTGGTATTTGTTTTTCCATTCTTTAGATACTTCACTTAGAAGAATGGTTTCCAGTTCCATCCATGTTGTTGCAAAAGGCATTAATTCATTGTTTTATAAGGCTGAGTAGTTCTATGGGGGGTGTGTGTGTGTGTGTGTGTGTGTGTGTGTGTGTATATATATATATATATATATATATATATATCTCACGTTTTGTTAATCCACTCATAAATTGATGGGCACTTAGGTGGGTTGATTCCACATCTTTGGAATTGTGAATTGTGCTGCAATAAACATTTGACTGCAGGTGTCTTTTTGATAAAAATGACTTCCTTTCACTTGGGTAAATACCAGGTAAAGGGATTGCTGTATCGAATGGTCGGCCTACTTTTAGTTCTTTGAAGAATCTCATACAATTTCCCATAGAGGTGGTACTAATTTGCAGTCCCATCAGGAATGTATAAGCGTTTTTTTCTCTCTGAATCTATGCCACCATATGTTGTTTTTAGACTTTTTAATAAAAGCCAGTTTAACTGGAGTGAGGTGATAATCTCATTGTAGTTATAATTTGCATTTCCCTGATGATTAGTGATGTTGATCATTTTTATATGTTTATTGGCTATTTGTCTATCTTCTTTAGAAAAGCTTCTGTTCATGTCTTTTGCCCACTTTTTAATGTTTTTTTTCTTGCTGATTTGCTCGAGTTCTTTGTATATTTTGGTTATTAGCCCTTTTTTTGGATGTATAGCCTGTGAATATTTTCTCCCATTTTGTAGGTTGTCTGTTGGCCCTGTTGATTATTCCCTTCTGTTCAGAAGCTTTTTAATTTAATCAAGTACTACTTATTTATTTTTGTTGTTGCTGTGATTGCCCTTGGAGTCTTTTTCATAAAATCTTTGCCTGGGCCGATATCTAGAAGTGTTTTTCCTATAGTTTTTTCTAGAAATCTTTATGGTTTCATGCCTTACATTTAACTCGTTTATCCATCTTTAATTAATTTTTTGTGAGTGATGAGAGATATGGATCCTGTTTCATTCTTCTGCATGTCACTATTCAATTTTCCCAGCACCATTTATTGAATAGGGATTCTTTTTCCCAGTGTATACTGTTGTCTGCTTTGTCAAAGACCAGTTGGCTGTATGTGGTTGGTTTTATATCTGGGTTCTCTGTTCTGTTCCTTTGGTCTACATCTCTATTTTTGTATCGATACCATGCTGTTTTGGTTACTATAGCCTTGTAGTGTAGTTTGAAGTCTGGGAATGTGAGGCCTCCAGATTTGTTATTTTGCTTAAGACTATGTTGGCTATTTGGAATTGTTTCTGGTTCTAAACAAAGAGTAGAATTATTTTTTCTAGATCTGTGAAATATGACATTTGTATTTTGATGGGGATTGCATTGAATCTGTAAATCACTTTCGGTAGTATGGACATTTTAATAATGTTTATTCTACTGATCCATGAGCTTGGTATGTTTTTCCATTTGTTTGTGTCATCTGCAGTTTCTTTCCCCAGTGATTCAAACTTCTCTTTGTAGAGATCTTTCACCTCCTTGGTTAAGTATATTCCTAAGTATTTTATTTTCTTTGTAGCTATTGTGAATGGTATTGAGTCTTTGATTTGATTCTCAGCTTGACTGTTATTTGTGTATAGGAATGCTACTGTTTTGCATACATTGATTCTGTATCCTCAGACTTAGCTGAATTTATTTATGAATTTCAGGAGTCTCTTGGTGGCGTCTTTGGGGTATCCTAGATATATGATCATATCATCAGCAAAAAGTGATAGTTTGACCTCTTCCTTAACAATTTGTATAGCCTTTATTTCTTTCTCTTGCCTGATTTCTCTGGATAGGACTTCCAGCACTATGTTGAATAGAAATGGTGATGGTGGGCACCCTTGTCTTGTTCCAGTTCTTAGTGAGAATGCTTTCAACTTTTCCCCATTCAGTATGATGTTGGCTGTGGGTTTGTCATATACAGCTTTCATAATTTGAGATATGTTCCTTCTGTGCCTAGTTTGTTCAGGGTTTTTATCATGAAAGTGTGCTGAATTTTGTCAAATGTTCTTTGCATGTATTGAGACGATCATATGATCTTTGTTTTTGCTTCTGTTTATGTGGTGAATCACAGTTATTGATTTACCTGTGTTGAACCATCCTTGCATCCATGGGATGAAGCCTACTTGGTTTTGGCAGATATTTTCTTGATGTGCTGTTGAATTTGGTTTGCTAGTACTTTATTGAGGATTTTTGCATCTATATTCGTAAGCGATGTTGGTCTGTAGTTTTCTTTTTTTGTTGCATTTTTTTTCTGGCTTTGGTGTCAAGATGATACTGGCTTCATAGAATGAATTGGGAAGGACTCCCTCCTTCAATGTGATTGAATAATTTCTGCAGATTAGTTACCAGCTCTTCTTTGTAGGTCTGGTAAAATTCATTCGTATATCCATCTGGTCAGAGACTTTTTTTGGTTGGAAGATTTTTTATTACTGCTTCAATCTTGATGATCATTATTAGTCTCTTCAGGAATTCTGTTTTTTCCTGACTGAGACTTGGGAGGTTATATATTTCTATCAATTTATACCTTTCCTCTACATTTTTGAGTTTCTGTGCATAGAGAATTTCATAGTATTCACAGATGATATATTGTATTTCTGTGGTATCAGTTATAATATCTCCCTTTTCATTTCTGATTGAACTTATTTGCGTCCTTTCTCTTCTATTCCTGAGTAATATAGCAAGCCATCTATCAATTTTGTTTACCTTTTCTAGGAACCAACTGTTTGTTTCATTGATCCTTTGTATTTTTTGGTTTGTTTTCCATTTTGTTCATTTCTACTCTGACCTTAGTTATGTCTTTTCTTCTGCTGACTTTGGGTTTGGATTGCTCTTCCTTCTCTAGTTCCTTGAGATGTGTCATTAGATTGTTAATTTGTGATTTTTCTGTTTTTTTGATGTAGACATTTATGGCTATGAATTTTCCCTTTACGACTGCTTTTGCTGAATCCCATTGATTTTGGTATCTTGTGTCCCCTTTGTTGTTCAGTTTGAGAAAACTTTTGATTTCCATTTTAATTTCATTATTGACCCAATAATCTTCCAGCAGGAGGTTGTTTAATTTCCATGACTTGGTGTAGAGTTGAAAGTTTCTCTTGCAGTTGATTGCTAGTTTTATTCCACTGTGGTCTGAGAAGATACATGATATGATTTCTATTTTTTGAATTTGTTTAGACATGTTTTCTGGCCTAAGATATGATCAATCTTGGATAATGTTCCATGTGCTTATGTAAAGAATGTATATACAGTAGTGTTTGGGTAAAATGTTTTGTATATGTTCACTAGGCCCATTTGTTCTAGAGTCCCATTTAAGGCCAGTGTTTTTTTTTTTTTTTTTTACTTTCTGCTTGGATGATCTGTCCAGTTCTGCCAGTGGGGTGTTTTGAATCCCCAGAAATTATGATGCTGCTATTTATCTCTTTGCTTAGATTTCTTAGAATTTTCTTTATGAATCTGGTTGTGCCTGTGTTAAGTGTATAAATATGGGAGATTGTCATGTCTTCTTGTTGCAGTGATTCCTTTACTATTATATAATGACCATTTTTCTCTTTCCTTACTGTTGTTGATTTAAAGTCAATTTTATCTGATATGAAAATGGCTACACCTCCTTTCTTTTGGTTTCCATTTGCATTGAATATTTTTTTATCCCTTCACTGTGAGTATGTATTTGTTCTTATGGGTTAGATGTGTTTTCTGGAGACACCAAGTATCTGGGTTTTGTTTTTTCATCCATTCAGCCAGCCTGAGTGGGGAATTCAGACCATTCATTTTGATTGATAGAATTGATATGTGGGGTGCTGTTCTGTTCATCCTGTTGGGAAGTACCATTTGCTTTGTTTTACCTCTTGTACTATTGTTTTGTATGAGATCTGAACTTTAGCCTTTGGATGATTTTGCACTGGTGGGTGTCTATTGTGCTGATCCATGTATAATGCAGTTCTCAGTATTTCCTACAGGGCAGGTCTGGTCTTGACAAATTCCCTCAGTGTTGGCTTGTCTAGAAAAGACTTTATTTCTCCTTCACATGTGAAACTTAGTTTTGCAGGATACAGAATTCTAGGCTGGAAGTTGTTATATTTTGGAAAATTGAAGATGGATCCCCAATCTATTCTGGCTTATAAGGTCTCTTTTAAGAAGTATGCAGTTAGTCTGATGGTTTTTCCTTTGTAAGTTATTTGATGTTTTTGCCATGTGGCTTACAGGAGTTCCTCATTTGTGTTCACTTTGGCCAGTCTGATGATGATGTGTCTTAGTGATTACCTTTTTGCAATGAATCTCCCAGGTGTTTGCTGAGCTTCTTGTATGTGGATGTATAAATAAATCTCTAGCAAGACCAGGGAAGTTTTCCTCAATAATTCCCTTAAATAACTTTTCTAACCCTTGTGCATTTTTTTCTTCACCCTCAGGGATCCCTATGATTCTTATATTTGGCAGTTTTGTGTAATGCCATATTTCTTGTAGGCTTTGTTCATTCCTATTAATTCTTTGTTCTTTATTTTTGACTGACTTAGTTAATTCAGAAGAGTTGTCTTCAATCTCTGATATTCTTTCTTCAGCTTGGTTTAGTCTATTCTTAAAACATCCCACTGTGTTTTGTATTTCCTTAAATGAATTTTTCATTTCCAGAAGCTCTATTTGTTTTTGTTTTTGTTTTTTAATGTGTTAATATCTTTAGTGAATTTTTCATCCATTTCCTGAATTGTTTTCCTGGTTTCTTTTAGTTGGTTTTCCATTTTCTCTGGGATTTCATTGAGATTCCTTATGATCCATATATGGAATTCTTTATCTGCCATTTCAGTATTTTCATTTTTGTTGGCATCCATTGCTAGAGAGCTGGTGTTCCCCTTTTGGGGTGTCCTTTCGCTCTGATTTTTCAAACTTACAGAGTTCTATGACTGACTCCTTCTCATCTGGAGCAGCTGTTGCTTCTTATATTTGGATTTTCTTTAGTTTAGATGGGGCTTTTTTCCTTTGTGAAGGTGTGTCTATACCATATGTTCAATAAAATCTTTGACTTTGCATGTGTGTGCTTTGATGGCAATCTAGGTTCTGGATGGATGCCTTGGTTATAGATATACTTACTATGGTGATTTTCTCAGTTGCTAGCTGCTTGTAATCTGTAGCAGTGTGAAGTATGTGTGTGGGCAGGTTCCCTGTCTCTCCTTGATGAAGGAGGCTGGAGGTCTTTGAAATACTTTCTCTTTCCCCATCCTGTGGTTTTCTCAACAGTGTGAATTGTATTGCCACACCTAGTTTAAACTCTGAGACAGTAGGTGGTGCTTGTGGGTAAGAATCAACCACACCCCGTGTGACTGAGCCAGTAAATGTTGTAAAGTCAGTAAATGTTGCAAATTGACCTTCCTGTCAGTGTGTGTCACTTGCCAGAAGGAAAAAGCTGCAGTATTGTTTTGGGGACCGGTGGCCAGATCTAGCCCCTCAGGAGAAGCCCTCAAATGTCCCGGGTGGTGGGTGGGGCCCTGGAACATCCAGATGAGTCCTTTTAGCAGAGGAGGCTGGGGAGTGAGGCTAGGTGGGGCTGGGTTGGGTGAGCCTGCTGTCAGGCTCCACAAAAGCTGGGAAGGTAGCTGTTTCTGCAGGGGTCAAAGGTCCGCTCCAAGCTTCTGGGGAAAGCTGCCAGGGCAGAGTTGAAGTGACCCCACTCAGCCAGAAAGTCTGCTTGTGGGGGAGGGGCCATCTGAAATTCACAATCTGAATGTCAAGAGTGGGTTTTGCTCTTCTTCCCCCTCATCTGCTCCGCAGTCTCCTTTTGGCATCCACCAGCAGGCAGGACATCAAACTAGCTGAGCTCTCCCAAGATGGTGCTGTGGGCTATGAGCTTCCCTATCCAGGAATCTGCTCTGGGCTGACAGTGCAGCCTTCCTGTGGCGGGGAGGGTGATTCACCAGTGTGCTGTGGCTAGCACCCATGCTGCACTCTCTTTTCAGTTCTGTCCACCCTAGCTCCCTTGCCTCCTGAGATTAGTTCACAAATCCCTCTGTGCCCCCAAGCAACACAATTGAGTCCTGGAGATACAGGATCTGGCCTGCAGGCCTGTCCGCATGTCCCTCAAGATAAATTACTGACTATGCCAAGGAGAAGCATGTTGGTCCCGAATTGGCTATGGGGTGCTCAAGCAGGTTTGATGTCCCTCCACTTTAGGGTGTGCCCTGTTCTGATGGAGCATCCAGGCAAGCAGCACTGGGGACAGCTGGTGAATAGGGAGCTCACATTCCGAGCACCCCTTAGTCCTCTGCACGTCTTTAAGAGGAAGGGTTTGAGCCCCACTATCTGTGTGAGTCTCGGTGTGGTGGATGCACCAACAGAGGGGAAACAACTGTTCCTGAGAGCCTTGGCTCAATCCTGTCTCTCGGCAGTGGGAGGCAGGGGAGGGGAGAGGGGAGACAAAGAGTCTGGATGGAGGACAGCTAGCACTCTGGTTATGTCTGTCCCTCTCTCCAGAAGCCAGCTTGTCTGTAATGTTCAGACTCTGGGGTCACGCAGATCCACAGGACCCACCAGCCCCTGTGGCTCCTGCAGTCTGGGCCACAGTTGGGAATTGTTTGTGTGGGAACAAGCAATACAGAAAACTTAGGGGCTGAAGTGCCCTGGGGAGGACAAAGGTGCACAGTGGGTGGAGAAGTAATATGGTGCCTGCCATCTGGGCTTGGGTCTGTTATGACAAGAATCACCCCAAGGGGTCTTGCAGCCTGGTGCTTTGTTGTCAAAAATCTCCCAGTTCACTGGGGACAGCAGCTTTTGTGCTCGTGAAGGCAGAAAGGCTCTCCAGCAGCTCAGAAGCCTGCTAACTGCCAGAGATGTGAGGGAAGGAAAAACAAACCACTCCACCTACCCTTTTCGCTAGACTCCATGCCTCTTGGGGGTTGAACTCTGACAATATCTTGCTCCTTCTCGTTCTTTCCCTTGGAATTTCTGGCAGGTTCTGGCACTTTTCCCTTGGAATTACACCCGATCTATGTTTGTTTGTTTTTCTTTTCTTTTCATCTGAAACTTTTCCTTCTTTCTGACATGATCTGGCTGCTGTTGTTTCTGGTCAGCCATCTTGTTCCTCTCTTTGGCATATGAATTCTTGACCATGACTGTGTATGCCTGGTAATAGAGGTTTACCAAGCATGTTCTAATATCATGAAGGATTGTGATTCTGGGCTTTGGACTATGTCCCTTTTTCGTTTTGCTTTGTTTTTTTTTTTTTAGATTTTTGTGGTGGTATCTTAGACTGATGCCAGTAGTTAAATTGTGGATATTTATGAGCTAGCAAGTACTCATGAGACATCTGTATTTCCACAGGCTGTAGAATTGAGCAGTAAAGAGCACAGACTTTGGATTCAGGCTACATAGGTTCAAATCCCATGGAGTCTTCAAACCACTATTTAATAGTGGTTATCTTAAGTATATTACTTAACTTTTCACTCTCAGAGACTCTACTTCCTTATCTGTCAAATTAAGATAAAACCAGCCTTACAGATATCTTTTAAAGATTAAGAGATTAAGTGATATGCTTCACACAGTGTTTAGTGCATAGTAGGCACTCAGTAAATATAAGGCTAACATCATATGGTCAGGATGATGTTTAACTTTAGAAAATAAAACATGTTTATGGGTTTTAGGGTTTAAGATTTAGTATGCCTGGCAGAGACTGTTACCAAGCTGTCCGAGAAAGGTAGTTGCCTTTTTTTTTTTTTTTCATAAATTTTAAGTCTCCAGTTTTTTAGACCCTAGAGCTTGGAAGGGTGGGGGAAAGAGAAAAGGGGTCAGGGAATTTGTCTTTTTAATGCTTGGGCTTGGTAGGTAGTTGAGAATCTCTGAAAGGCTGATATGGAAACTTGCCTCAGTTGACAAAAGTAGAATGTAAGGGAGGGAAAGAGAAATAGTGCCTCAAGCAAACAATGTGAAGCAATAGTTCACTGTTTCTCAGCTATGATTTATAGATTGCCCACCTACACCCAGAGTAGTATTTTAATGCAAATTCCTAGACCCAGGTCTAGTTTTCTTGAATTATATTCCTGGCAACACCAAGATTTGAAAATCTCATGGTATAGTGAGATCAATTTGATTTGGGTTCCAGTTCCTATTTTGCTACTTATTAACTGTAGTTTTTCTCATGTGTCACTGCCAACTCTGCTCTTATGTCCCACTCTCCCTTCTTTTCTCCTTTTTATTACATAACTCACCAACTGTACATACTCAGGTAGTTGTGTAATCAGCCATTGTTTGCTCTTAGATCATTGGAATGTTACCATTTAATACTCCCTACTGAACTTGTATGGTTTTCTAACTGACAACTATTTTTTATCTCTTTATCTCTTATCCTCAATGTCTGGTCCTGACATAACTGTTAGTCTGCCTCCCCAGTTCCTGTGTGGTCTGAGTTACTACCCTGACCAATCAGATGCTCATTTTTTTGTTTGTTTGTTTGTTTTGTTTTGTTTTGTTTTGTTTACTTTTTTATTAGTTTACCCAGTTTAAATCCTTGATAGCAAACTTAACTAAAGGGTACAGACTCATGCAAAACTTAACTGTGTAAAGCCTAGAGATTCTACAGTCACCCAATACTTCCTTATACCTCCGTGCTGATAATGTCCAATATCTTGTTGGATAGGCAAGAGCACAAGTGCTGTGTGTGGGAGAAATGGACAGGGAGGCCAAATTTGAGCTGGATCTCAAAAAATGAGTGAGATTTTCATTATCTGAGATGGGAGGAAAGGGCATTCCTGAGAGAGGTAATAGCAAATATGTGACTAGGGGAGTAGTGGATGACTTAGTGTTAGGTGTTCTATAAACATTCTGTTGTTTCTCACAGTGCAATATGAGGACCACCTGTTTCAGAAATCTCAGAGGGTGGCTGTTCAAAATTTTATTCATGGATCCCCTAGATCTACTGAATTCTAATCCATGGGAATGTGATTCAACAGTCTGCATTTTGAACAACAGTCGCACTGCCAAAATCCATCGTGTAGCCATATATAACTAAGGATATGAAGCTGAGGATCTGAGAAGACCAAGCTATGTCCTTCTTAAAGGGCTGAAAACAGTATCATTTGAAGAATGAATACTGACTTTCTAAAAGAAGTGGCAGTGTTTGGAATTAGCCTCAGTCCAGGGATCCAATCATGATATAATGCATAGGATTCTAGGAGAAAAGGAAAGACACTGATCTGAAATTCAGTAAGTGTGGTGTGTGTGTGTGTATATGTGTGTGTGTGCGTGTGCATGCATGTGTGGGAAGGAGGTAGGGTGGGAGAGAGAGAGAGAGAGAGAGGGATTAAGAGAGAGAAGGACAGTGCAAAAAGGCCCTGATATGGCTTCAAAGTAACAGGGATCCTCTAATCAAAAAGCACACATGGCCTGGGGACTTGGAACCATGGAAATTAGTAGACTCAAATGTGGAATATGGTAGTGAGAGAAAAGTCAAGTAAGTAAATTTATTGAATTAAATCCTTACTTGATTATATTTACAAGGGTCTTTCACTTATATTCTCATATATTCACATTAATATTCATAATAACTTATGTGGGTAAGTACCCATGTCCCTTTCTTGAATATAAGGAAACTGAGGCCCTGAAAATTTAAGTGACATGTTTATGACCATACATGTCTAGTAGGTGGAATAGATAAATTGTGAACCAACCTTTTTGACTTGAAGTCCAGTGTTATTGCCAATACACCAATACTGCCTCTCTCACCCATAGAAATAACAACAGTAATGACAACAACTAACATTAATTGAATGCTCACTGTGTGTCAGACATGGTTTTAAGCACTTTATGTATATTAATTTAATGAATCTTTTTGATGGACCTCTTTTTTTCCTACCAAAGATTGGTTTCCTGTCTTGACTTCTAAAATTTTTGTATCTAACATATGTACCTCTTTGATGCACATCCTCACAATTCTTTATGAAACACTGAACAAAAAGTGAAAAAAAAACAAAGTAAAAGGAGTGGTTGGGGCACACTTATGAATTGTGGAACTGGACATGTCATGCTTATTTTGGACTATGTTTATGTAGTCGTCTTTGCCAATCAGTTGTAAGGCAGCAGTTAACTAGCAGGACACCACCTGCTAGTGTTGGTCATTTAAAATGTTGGTCAACAGTGCACATTTCCATGAAAATTTTGGCTTAGGCTCCTCTTTTATGAACTTTGGGATATTATGGCTACATATAGCACATAATGTCATGCTTACTGCCCCAAGGCATATTTGCCAGCTTTGAATAGTTTATCTTTTCAAACTAGACAGGCAGAGAACAAAACCAGCTGTATGTATTATATATAGCCATCTTTGAACTTAAACCAATTCTAAATAGGTCTTCTAATAGCTCATGCATCAAGCATCTGGTTAACAGCTTTAAGAAAGATTTTTTACTGTCTATAAACAGAAGACATTTTTAGGACTTGGGGGCCTGGGAATAGGGAAGTGGAAGGTAAAAACTTAGGAGGAGTCAGAGGTGCTAGCAGAGCATTTTTGCCTATGTCACCCGTTTGCCTGCCTCTTTTCTGGTTTAGTTCTTGGGTCTCAAAGTCCATATACTCCGCTGTACTTCAGTTAATTGTCTTTTTATTTATTTATTTATTTATTTATTTATTTTTATTTCAGTATATTATGGGGGTACAAATGTTTAGGTTACATATATTGCCTTTGCCCCGCCTGAGTCAGAGCTTCAAGGGTGTCCATCCCCCAGATTGTGCGTACCGCACCCAGTAGGTGTTGAATATACCCATCCCCTCCTCCCCCTCCCATCTGCCTGACACCCAATGAATGTTACTACTATATGTGCACATACGTATTTAGAATTAGACCAAAACAGGCCTTTATGGAAGGATGAAAATACTGCTAGTAACTGATTTTACAGTAGTTACAGTGTCAATAGAATTGATCTGGTTAGTATTCTCACAAGAGAGGAAAACTATCGATGTAATGCATTGTGGTTTAAATAAGATCTTCAGCCCTAAATGGGGCTTTACTTGAAAATATTTATTGAGTACCTCTAATGTATCATGCACTCTGTTCCGTATTCTGAAGAACACACACATATATCAAATGTGAGAGCTGCCCTTGAGGAGATTGTAATCTGGTAGGAATAGCAAGACTTGTATGTGAATGTGTGTATGCATTTTTTTCAGAGTTTTTCCCTTCCACATGAAGGCTAGGTTTGGCAAGCTTGTTTTTATGCGATAAGAGCACTAAAAAGGCAGAAACACTTACATCAACGGGTGGCTGTGGGAATAGAAAGCAAAAGAGAAGCATACTGAATTAATTTACACTCATAGCTTACTGTGAATAACCATTATGTGTTTATTACAAACTAAAATCTCTTCACTTGTTAAGATATAATTTACTGAATATATCAGCTTGTGCTGTATCAAGGTAGTTTGTTTTTTGTTCAGATAGTTCTGTCTGCTATCATACTTATTGGTTGATTTCTTCTCAAAATAGAGAACTTATAGCTCTCAATTTACTTAAAACTTCACTTGCCATCTTTACCCCCTGCCTCTTTGTTCACCATCCTTTCCTTCTTAAAAATACACCCCCCAGACATATTCAATTCATATACATATAGAAAGTCTGCCTTCTTAATGTCTTGTTTTTGCCAGTGGTTCCATGTTATTGTTTCATTGTTTAATTAAATGAGATGATTTGTTTTAAAAGCCTAATCTATTCATTGGCCCATATTTAGTTCTCTTGCATCTGTCCCCTTTGTATCCTGGAAGTCATCTTTGATATACTAATACTTTGATAAGTGATAACACTTATTAGTTAATGACTGTCTGAAATTATTTTGTCTATTAATTTGTTTTTCTTTTTATTGTCTTCTTCTCAGCAGACTATAAGCTCCACGGGGGCAGGGGTCTTCCTTGTCTATCTTTATTGCTTTTTTTTTTTATGATTCCTAGAACAAGTGCCAGGAACCTAATAGGCTCTGCTCAGAAACTACTTGTTAAATGAGTGACTGAGTGAATAAATCCTAATTTTTAATCTGTTCCAAACAATCAGCAAATTCTATCAATTTTTCTTTTAATAATGTCTTCTTGGAATCCTCTGCACTTTTACAGCACACATCTTTCACTTGACCTTTGTCGTTTCAGACCTAGATTAAATAATAGTCTCTTACCTGTAGTCTGTTTTAAACCTATCCTGCATACTACTGTTCTACTGATTTCCCTCAAACACTGTTTTCTTTTTCTCATTCCATTCCTTAAGAATCTTCTCGAATGCTTCTTGGTTCAGATGAAAGAAATGGATGTAATAGCATAAAGTGCTGTGTGAAGGTTAAGCATTTCATTTAAGAATGTCTTATATTTCTGCAAAGTTTCACAAGTCTGTGGTCTCCGTATGTAGTATTTATGTCTTCTTTTGTAGTCCCCAGAACACTGCTGGGCACAGAACAAGTGCTTAATAAATACTTGCTGTCCTGACAAACAGACCCTTATCCATTTGTGTTTCTGTGAAAAAGATACTCTTATTTAGTAAAGTGGTTGAGAGAAACCAGCAAGTAACTATGCAATAGTAGTTAAGAAGAATATCTGTGAACTGAAATCTTAATCATTAAAACTAATGCTACAAAGGGGTAGCACAAAGGAATTTTTTGGAAGTAATGAAACTGTTGTGTATTTTGATTATGCTCATGGTTACATGACCTATGCATTTGTCAAAATTCATAGAAATCTACAACAAAATAGTGAATTTCACAGTGTATATTTTAAAATGAATTTTAAAATATATTTACTGTAATAGAGGTTTTAACTTTTTCCTGCCTATTAAGCAGTATCTGGTCTCCATGCTGTTCTGCAGTTTTGGACTTGTTTTTTATTTCTTAAAAATAGTCTTAACTATAATGATAGGTGATTATTTCCCTTTCTAATCTCAGGTGTAATACCTTAGTATAAGCCATGTTTGGTGTTGTACTCCATTCTCTTCTTTATCCTCCTCCATCTTGAAATTATTAGTATAATTGGAAAAATTATACATTCATTGATAGTCAGTACCTGATTTATATAAAGTCTACCAACACCACCTATTTTGTTTCTCCTTCTGAGAACAAATTTTCAAGAGCAAATTTTCATTCTTCATAAGGGGTGCCATGTGCACATTAAAAAATGCAGAATTTAGACCTTAGTTTAAGCTTTTCTTTTTCTCAGTAAATACTATTCACAAACAGTCATGAGACATCTTTTTCTTCAATTGTATTAGTAGATTATTGGCAGTAGGGACACATTGAATGTATCCAAATGTGCCCGTTCCCTCTGTTGGATGGAGAAGCTAGAGAGCTTTATTCTATGATTTGATGCCCCGCTGAATAAGCAGAGATTAGAGATTTGAATGGGCATCTCCTTTCCAAACCAGACCATTCCATGGAATTAAGTTTTTAGCTGAGAGGGAGGGATTAATGAGGTCCCTACTCTGTGCTAGGCTGGATGGGAAAATCACTGCAATATATCAGACATCTCGATAGAAAAGGGCAAAATAATTGCAGCTGTCCTTTGAATGGAAAATTTTAACATTGCAAACAAATTCCATCTGTGTCTGCACATGTAGTAGTCACAAGAAATTTTCCAGCTTTAACTTTTAGTCAAACTGGCTACATAGTGGTGCAATGAGAAAAACTGGAATTTCCAGACCTTCACTAATCATATCTGCATGTGGGTGTACCCCACAAATCATATTAACCAGAAGTTGTGATGAGAATTTTTCTCTGAACTGTTCAGCAGCTGTGTGTTTATTTAGGAAATAAATGTATTCAGTACAGCCTCAAGGAAAATATATTCAGTAACACACCATCAAGTAAAGAAAAGAGTAAAAAAAAAAATAAATACTGTTTTAAGTTATGTCATAGCTCCTAAACTTAAGTTTCTGATAATTTTTAACCTCCTTCTGATTTTTAATGGACACTACATTATTGGAGAAACTTTCTAAGACTATCTCAAAGCAAGTAACACCTAGCTTTCTCCTAATTATCGTAAACTCTTTCATGAGAACCTGTATATTACTTGATTTTTAATGGATTTTTATGCAATACCATTTTGAATCCATTTTTAAGTTCTAGACTTGAAAAGAAATGAATGCTGGAAAAATGTATTAGACAAAAATATGTATTAGAACAACTGTTTAAAGTATGCTTTTCAAATCTCAAAAGAAAGGAATTCTATATTTTAACCTCATAGTTTTCCTTTTATTAGTTTAAAGCCACAGATTTTTTCATTGACTTGACTGGTTAGATTCCCCCTTTTCATTCCTTAAGATGAAAAATTCTCTTTTAAAAATTACTGGACTTTAAAAATTTTACAGCTTACTTGATTACTTAATTTCCACTTGTATAATGTGTTGGTATAGATCTTGGGTTCTGAAGTTGAGCTCCTTAGTTTGAATGTCTGTGCCACTATTTTCTAGCTGTGTCTTCTTGGTCAAGAGAGCTAACTGCTCTGATAATTGTTTTCTTATCAATTAAAATGAGGTAAAGTGCTTAGTGTAATGTCTGGTATATGGCATAGGTATTTAAAATATATAACTATCACAAGTATTTTACCAAAGTGTGGCAAATTGAATTTTAATGTCCTACTAAATTTTAAACATTTCTAAAACAGAAAGAATATTTTCCCTGTTTATGCTCCCTGAAGACCTGCACTATGGAATAAGAACTACCAGTTTTTGGGGTGGATTTAATTGCTAAGTTATTTCATATAAACATGAACTGAAGAAAATTTTTAAAAATGTTAATCATTTTTAAAATTTCTGTATGGGAGCATTTTCTTTTACAATCTCACTTGTTTTCACACCAAGAAAAATGGAATAATTTATATAGAATTCCACACATTCTGGAAGGCTGGGCATATTTAGTGCTTTTTTCCTGTTCCCATACAAAACTGTCCTTTGATTGAAGTGTTGGTGTGCTTCAAATCTAATGTTAAAATTGCAGGGTTTTATAATGAAGAATCATTAACAAATATTTATCATGTAGATCTTTTAAAAGATATGTGAATATTTAAGGAAACTGCATATCTACCAGCAAACAAAGGAGCATTTCTGAGATGTTATTGTTTTGGTAGATTGTACAGAGATATCAATAATATAGTCACATTTTAGAAAGACCATAATAGACAGGGTTCTACTTGTTTGCTGCTAATTATACATATGGTTCTTTGTTAGTCAGCCAGTCAGATGCTCTGGGAAATTAGATGTATTTCAATAAATTATCTATTGTCAGACCACTAGATGATACCTTAGACTAAATCATTTCATTTGTGCCTATGAACGCATCATCTTAATGAAGAGAATATATCTTACTGGCTCACCATGGAAACTGGCTTATAATTGAGCCTCACTTTTCAGTATATGGACTCCCACTGGATCCTAAATAAGTTTGGCCACATTTGCAGTAAGCAGTAGAGCACTTTTAAAAATCATACAGTAAAATGAGTATTTTAATTTTCGTAATTTTATTCCCTGTAAGTTTTGCTTACTACTAATATTGATAAAATCAAAACAAAACAAGACAAAAAAGCAATTCTGCTTACATAACATTTTATTAGTAACATCAGACATTAAAGAGTTTTTTTTTCATATACCTTACTTTCAATAAGGATTCTATAGTTATAACTTCCAGGGCTTTTTATTAAAACTTGAATAATAGTATTAGATTTATTTCAACAAATCATTCCTTGAATCAAGATCACAATGCTCAAGGCAAAAGCATGTTTATAGAGAGAATAAATACTTTACAGCTTGTCTAAACTTTAAAATGCAGTAATAATTTATTTTTTGTCTTTTGGCAGACATGGAAATTTGGTTTTAGAGTGAAAGAAGTTGAAGATGTAACATGAGTCACAAGAACTGATTTCACAAATAAACAACCCACCTTATGAGGGACTGCTGAATGAATGTGTTATCCCTGAAGGTAGAATAGTTCAGTCTGACCTGATGGATTCTTGAATAATACATGACTTCTATTTTTAATTTAATTACTACACAGCTTAACTCCCACAATTTTCTGTTCAACCAGGTGGTGAAATTACAAGCTTTCATCACCCAACAGTACATTTGATGTTCAGATGAGCTTCTACTTCAGAAACCTGTAAGACAAGAGCTGGGAGTTCTGTATTGCCAAAAGAGGTTGTAAAAAATGGTTATATGTCGGCAGAAAATTTTCTGCTGGTCTCTTGCATTTGTGTACATCTTGTGAGCAGAGGTACTGACTGCTTTTGGCCTTGAAAGATGAAGTGTTTCCTTCCACAGCAAAGGGCAAGTTTGCTTATTGACAAGTATAAAAGATTCAGGTTCCCCGTCTTGGTCCTCTGGGTCACACTGTAGAAGTTGAGTATCAGGGGACAGGTACCAGAAAATGCTGATACTCTGGCTACTGCTGTATCTGTGGCCCAGGAGGCCCACGTTTTCTGCCAGCATCCTTAAAACGGTGGCAGACTTACTTGTTAGTTTGCAAGCAGGGTTAAATATCAGACTGTTCACCATTCTTGACAGTAGTTCTTATTGCTGGACATGCTGTTAATATTGGTAGTCCTAGTCCAAATGACTATGGTAGCAATTAAATTGCACAGAAATTTGGTGAAGCCACAGAATTACATAACCCAAGCCCCTTTTGTTTTAACACCCTGTGTTTACTAGTTAGTTAACTTCTTGGACCATTTGATTCTGATCTTATTTAACTAATTAGGTAATATTTGGCAGTTTCTCAGCTGGAAAGTTTGTAACATGCTTTATTGGCTTGAGTCTGGGAGTACATTCCTAGTGCTCTCTGGAATGTTCATCTGGGGCACACTCCTCAGCTAAGGCCTCAGACTAGTTCTTTTTACTATGACAGATGAATATAATTTGGCCAGGATACAGAATTCTCTAAGTTGACGTGCTCCCTTGAAAGGAAAGTGTTTAATTTCTTTTGTAGTGAAATCTTATCACCTCACCAACTATAGAGAAAAAAGAAAAAAAACAGTACTACGGCTAAGGTAGTCAGAAAAGATAGTATTTATTTTTTTGTTTTTGTGTTTTGTTTTCAGCAGTCATGGGCAGGCCTTTGGGTATGAAGATTATGATATGGACCTATTATTGGCAAGATGTGTTTAGCAGTTATTTTCTCAGAAAAGTCTAGAGAGGGTGACCATGGACCTGCAGTTTTTTATGTGTGAAAGTAACCAGATGAAGACTTATCTACCAGCTGAGCCTCTGCAATCTTGAACAAATATTAATATAAACAAATTTTAGATTGTTAATTAATATTCATGAATATATATTTCTTTGTAGAGATAATTACAAATTCTTTAAAAACAAATTGCAATCATCCTGTGTTTTTGTATGGCCATTTAGACTTTTACCTTGAATAGACTGTAACTGAGGGTTAGTTTTGAATTAGGTAGCTATGTTTAATTTTTCAGTGTATAAAAAAATAAAGCCATGCTTATTTGTCTCATTGTATGAAGTTAATAAAACATACTATTTAGTTAGACAAGGTTTTAATTGTTTGGAAAACTGACCCTGTGATCTAAAATTATGACAGAATTAGCTGTAAAAATTACCCAATTATATAATGCATACAAAGATTTTATATCTCCTATTATTAGGCATTTAATAGAATGATAATTATTAAGAGTAAATAAATGAATTCAAATAAGTTGAATTGGGGCATTTTGTGCCATTTCCAAGAATTTGATCAATATGCCAAAGGAGTATGATTCTTTCCTGCATTTGATGCTTTGCTTCACAGCTGGTGTTAGGTTGAGATTCTCTCCCAACTTGAGTGATGCCATTAGCAATAGGTCAAACCTCCCTGAATCACTCTCTATGTTTTGCTCCTCTTCTTTTTCTTGCTACGATAATACCACTTTTGACTTCGAAAAAGCCATTGCCTTAATATATTTTTATTATGCTGAGAGAGAATTTAGTCCTAGCAAAAAACATTTTACTGGGATGAAAATACAGCAGGACTTATGTAAAACTAGCTTCCTTTCCCATTGAAAAAATAAAGGGAAGTGGAGAAAGAATTTTCTTTCAATCTAAAATTATTAGGAATTGCATTTCTGAGAATTTGCATGTGTCTTTGTGTGGGTATTATTGGTCTTCTTCATAGAATGATTTGGGGGACTTTCAGAGGTTAAGTCAGTGACCCTTCTTGTTTCACAATGTTTATGGTCTTCCCCTTTTCTTAGAAACAAATGTTGGTGGATTTTTACAGTGAACACTAGCTAGAGTTCTTGAGTAGGTTTTGAGTATAGGGATTGAGGTTCAAATTGATTTAACTCTGGAACTTTTTCTACTCCTTCCAATTTATCTGTCCACTGGGAGTGGTAATTTTTTTGCATTTGGAGCAGTTTAATAGATGCCAAATAATGTAGGTAATCTAAGAAAAAGAACAATTTTACAATTTTTCAGAATTTTTTTTTTTTTTGAGACAGAGTCTCACTCTGTTGCCTGGGCTAGAGTGAGTGCCGTGGCGTCAGCCTAGCTCACAGCAACCTCAAACTCCTGGGCTTAAGCGATCCTACTGCCTCAGCCTCCCGAGTAGCTGGGACTACAGGCATGCGCCACCATGCCTGGCTAATTTTTTCTATATATATTTTTAGTTGGCCAGATAATTTCTTTCTATTTTTAGTAGAGACGGG